>JAGSMU010000047.1:710000-1971059 GCA_029286865.1 Teinopalpus imperialis | reverse complement strand
TGAATTTAAGAGTGAAACCTTTAGAACTTGCAGTATTAGGTACAATACCTTACACACAACCAGCCACACGCGAAGAATATTTTGTAATTGCTGAAAGAAACAACAACAAAATACTCTGAGCTCTTTACGATCAGGGAAGATTAACACACATTAAATAGATTTTTTCAATTCGAGTTTGGTATAGCAGCCCATGCAATTATAGATTCTACATCCAGCACGTTAAATATATTATATATATTAAAATTCTATTGATTTTCTGTTTTCGATATAAATAACTTTTAAACTATTTTAATTTGCATTTTAATATATTATAATTATTATTAAAAACCAGTAAAGGAACTTTCTACAATTTATTATATTAACAACTGTATTTTTTTTTAAATTGAATTGAGGGTGACGAAGGACTCGTCCACATCTATCCTCAATAATGAATGAAAATGCAGGTGCGTTATGACTCCCCGAAGACTAATTATTTGTTATTACATCTTCTTTTTTTTGAAATTTTGAATTGAATATGACACAACTCTGAGATTCGTAATACGATAAGACCTTTTAAAATTATATACGATACGTCTAACATTTATTGAATTTTCTAAAGGGGGATATAATAAATAACTTGTAATACTTACGTAGCTTCTACGGGGACGTCGGGCTCTCCAATTAATCTCTCGGCTTTGGCATGAACTGGTGGATACGGCTGGATGAGTGGCTGTGTGTGGTAAACAACGCCAGGAAGTAAATCTTCTATGTCATCCTAAACAATTTAAAGTAAAGTAAAGTAAATAGCATGTATATATTAATCCCACTACTGGGCATTGGAGTACAGTCCACTATGCGGTGTGCCTATGACTTCAAAATTTTGCTTATTTCTTACATATTTTACCTTTATTACTGATGGCGAGGCATTCCATGTCAGTCCCCAAAGGTGACAACGCATCTGCATTATGATTCCTTGTCAAGTATGAATGTAGATGTCACGGGCCGCAGGAATCACTTCCGATCAGGTGAACTGTACTTGTTTGCTAATTAAAAAATAATAAAAATGAGCACTTTTCCTCAGTCATTTTTCTCTCAATATCGAGCACGTGGCAAATCAGCATTTGAAGCTGCAAATAACACTTTCATTGGGGCCAGCAACGGGGACCGAATTCGGTTCGCACGCTTACTGTGAATTAAAAAACTAGTGAGAACTACAACGATTATATACGATACGTGTATATATATATATATATATATATATATATATATATATATATATATATATATATATATATATATATATATATGTATTATTATTTGCTTGTTTTATTTTTTTTCTTTTCTTTTCTTCTTTTTATTAATAAGTTTATTGCTACACCTATACACGTGTCTCACCACACACTGGGTTGACTGGTAAAGAATGCCTTTGGCGTCGAGTCCGCCCTTTGTAAACTTTTTACTTTGTTAAAGTGAATGCAATAAAAAGTAAATAAATAAATAAATATGTACAAGGCACACTATAAAAAAGTAAATTGTATTTGTATAAAAGAAATTATAAAAAAAACTTAATATTTCAACTTGTTCCAATGATATCCAAAAAACTAAAATAAAAAATTATATAAAATATTATTAGAATGTATTGACACATTTCACATGTACGTTAAAACTTATTTTTCGTTTTTGAGAATAAAGCTTTTGTTAAGGTATCTGTGATAAATGAGTACACAGTTCACCTGATTGTAACTAATACTAAGAGACTCTTATTTCAGGGGTGACAATGCATCTTACATTATGATACAGTGGTGGAGCTACACCGCAGTTTGTTTCTAGCTGCAGAATAAATGGGTCAGCTCGACCACACCCTTACAGAATACCAGAGTAAAATAGCTGCATAATGGTGTTGGTGTGTTTCGTCTGGTGAGTGTAGGGATCCGGAGAACTTTATTACTGTTGACGAGGCATTCCATCTCAGTCCTCAATGGTGACAACGCATCTGCATTATGATTCCTTGTCAAGAAAGATGAATGTAGATGGCATGGGTCGCAGGAATCACTTACCATAAGGTTAATTATGTGCCAATTCTTTTTTAAAGAAAAATAGTGCTGGTACTGCTTACTAAACACAACTAATCTGTGCTAAGAGATGAGTGATTCACGTCAATAGGCTTCGAACCTACCACCCTAAATTTCGTAGGCGGTATACTAAACCATTAGGCTTTTGACACTTCATTCGTCACTCTCAATACATTAAAAGAATTGTTTTAATTATACCTCAGATTCATCGGCTTCTCTATATGCTGGACAACTGATGCCGGTAGAACAAGGTCTGGTGATTTCAGGTCTCAAACCTGGATCACAACCGCCGCCAGCAGGAGTGCACTCAACTCCACGCACTTGGACCCCTTCGCCACATGACACTGAGCACTGAAACAACAAAGACGTTAGACCCTCAATTACGTAAAAGTATTATCTGAAATCAATTTATTTTTACCAGTACAGTTTATTCTATGATAATCATCTAATAGTTTTGTGATTATTTTTATTTTCTAGAAAATATTAATTTCACAATATGTAATCTATCCTATTGATCCAGCGATGTGATCATACTACATCAACTGTGCAGGACTATAGTGCCGTTGGCAGTTTTGATACGGAGGTTTTCCCTCATAGTTGCTTTTCCTAATTCGATGCGAGACCGGGGGAAGGTTCATATGAAATTATGTTACAGATAATTAGGTGAGGGGATTTAGTGGAATCAATACCAAGCACTCCGAATCGGCGGTCAGCTGCTTTAACAACTACGCCACGAGGGGGCAGCAGTTTGAATACAGTGACAGCAACACGGTACAATTACAAGTTTAATTTGAAAAAATTTTAAATAAATGTAACATGTATTTTCACCATTTCCATACGTAACATAGCATGTTGCTATTTAAAGGTATTTGAAAGACGTAGTCGAGCCGAGCCATTCATGTTGACTGTAGAAACTAAATACAATGTCGCTACTACTGTATTAATTATTGTTTATTTATTACAATTAAAGCAAGAAAAATAATATAACGCCACATATGTATGTATAAATCTCACGATCCCTCTATTAATTAGTAATTCAGTTATTTTTCGTAATCCTCAATAGATTGACGGAGATTGTTGAATCTTAAAATATTTATTTTTCACTAATTGCTTGAATATAAAATTATATTAACAACTTCGTTTACCGTATAGGATAAGGTAAATGAAAATGAATAAAACAAAATTTATTTAGTGCCGTCACTAAGCTCTCATGACCCTATCTCTTTAAAACAAAAATATCTTGCAATAATATATTCAACGAATACAAGGCTATCATTTTAACGTTGATCGAATAAGGTTTTTTATTGTGCCTTTTAAAAGGTATCTGGGTGTACCATACTCCATAAAGTTACCTAAAACTATCGTGGATTTATTGGAAAGACTAACTTATCAAGGACAATTTGATTTCTGGATCTATATTTCATTAAATAAAATTACGAAAATTGTTTCGTTGTGTTGAAAGGTGTAGTTTTTTCTTTGACAGAAATCGATTCATATCTAGATTTGATAGCGTAAGTTACTTGACTAACGTATGCCCTGGACAGTAGGCTGCAGTCACCGCTTTATGGATACAATCCATGTGTCTAGCTTTGTCGGCGCGATCAGAGAAGGAACATGCCCTCGTACAGTACCATCGTAAAATAGCAACATAGCGTATTTCGTCTGGCGAGTGCAGGGATCCAGAGACCTTATTACTGGTAACGAGGCTCCAGTTTTATTCCTCAAGAGTGACACCTAGCCGTGGATGAGTGTGGTTGCCACGACCCTCAGGATTCATTTACTAATAGGGTGAACTGCGTACTCGTTTATCATACTCAAAAGTAAAACCAAACTGTTTAAATTATACAGGCTTAGATGATCAGTTAAATAAAAAAGAACACTCTATAGAAAACAGTCCACTCTAATATTTGCGTATCGATTTACGTAGTGTAAAAATCCATAAGGGTAGTGTTTCAAAGCGTAATTCCAGTATAACTTTCATCTTCACGACGGAATCTCCGTGTACATTTGGTCCATTTGGTCACAGATATGTTCTAAAATTGTTTTTGTCTGTATTCTACGGTTATTTGAACACCTAAGTGCGAGCTTAGCGACTCCAATAACTGTCACCTCGGTTTTTTTGTAATATTAGGGGAGATATACGTGCCTTACAATCATCATGTCGATGGTTGGCAGTCTATCATATCTGTGTGCTTTACGTGAAATTCTCTGCCAAGCACGACTATTCTATAAAATAATATAGCATTTCCGAACCGATACGACTTAGGAGCGCTTCTTAAGACGGGCAGAGCATCTGCCACACCTCTACTGTTGGCATCACTTGCCATCAGCTGCTGCTTGCTCGTTTGCCAGTGCATACATTTCTTTTGGTGGTAAGTGATACCTATACTAACGAAATGAAATATAGCAGCATTATGCTACTATTACACTACAATATTCTGGGAGCGCAAGGTCCTCAACTTGTCGAACTACCCATGAATCGCTTCAGCTAGAACAGATTGAAAGAATTGGTTTTACCCATACTAGATCAGTCTTGGTGGTAGAGAAGCGCGGAATTTTGCGACGATTGTTCGTTTTTGATGTGACGTGATTCCTACGGCCTATGACATCTACATTCATACTTGACAAGGAATCATAATGCAGATGCATTGTCACCCTTGACGGATGAGATGAAATGTACCAACCGGTAGGCAGTCTGCTTGTTTTCCACATACTTTAAGTAGTAGTTTATTCACATACCTAACGAATCCATAGGTAGCAAAGCTCGCATTGTATTTAATAAGAGTCAACTTCAAACCCTATTAAGAATATGTAGGGTTTAATATAATAAGTTAAAAGATAGCGACTTTATAATACGAATCGAGGAAATTGTATAGTAAATAAAATCGAAGTAAAAACGGTTCCCGATATAGCCTGAGCCCGTACCTACAAGTACTTCAATGCTTTTAGTTCAGTGGTAAGGTTTTATAGAAAGACATATTCTGTGAATAGGAGATACAGAGAGTGTCTTCTATTGTGACACAAAATATATAATATGAAAATACTTGCATTTTGTTTCGAACGAATGTTATGTGTTGCCATCATTAATTATCATCAGGTGGTACATTTCACTAATTATGTTCTAGATTAAGTAAGACTGAACTAAGAATTTTAAAAAGTAAGAAATATGTATAATAAATAACAGATACATACATATTTTATGTAATTATAATTTCGTGCGACCGTATCCAATGACAAAAAAGATTGACAGTCGCATTTACACAGCGACAATTTAAACTGAACAATCAAATGATGTGCTTTGTTTCCCAAAACTACCAACCCTTAATTTGATTTAAAAAAAAAAATTAAAAGTTTCAAGACAGATTTAAATCCAGAATAGATTTTGATTGTGTTTATATAACACTTTTATTCGCCTTTCACAAACAATAATAATTTAAATCTTTCTAGAAATGCCTGAGGAATGAGGTAAAAAGGTTATGAACCAGTATACTACTCATATATATAACTCATATATAGGCCTTACTATACAAATATATTACAATTAAAAGCATTTGGAGAAAGCATTTTGGAGAAGCAGTTTGCAAATCAATGATTTGTAGACGTCTAGCTGAAAGTTATCAAAGGCGTATTGGTTTCATCAAAACCTAATTGTAGTTTGACTCTTTGAATAATTTAATATCGTTTGAAGTCGGTTTTACTAATGAGTTTCAACTCGATGTGAAAATAAATTATTAATTGATTTGAGATTGGTATTAATTTACTTGTTATATTCGTTTATGGACGTAATTTGCCACTTCATCCGTGGGTGGGTTTCCAAGGCACGATGGGGTGTTAACCAGACTAGAGGAAATTCCAGGATTATTTGGTTTCATATATATAGTGAAAACATCTTTAAAAATATTTAGAAAGTGTAAAACTCTTGTGCCTTTATATAGATTAATTAAAAAGAAAAACAAAAATTCTAGATAGAATTTATCCGAATTGTTAATTGGAAATTTTTCCTAACTTAATTGAGGAGAAGCAATGTACAATTAACAAATCAATAATGACAAAAAAAAGTGTCCATGGGTATTCTTTCCGTCGCTCTCTATCCGTCTCTTTCTATCACATTTACCGGCTTTAGTAACAGCTAAAATCCGGTGATTTTAACTCGCTTATTTTGCAAAGCATTAGATGAGATTAAGCGGATATAACGTGAAGCTAGATATTTTAACGTTTATATTTTTTAGCGCACTTGCAAAATTAACATATTACAAAATTTTATGTATAAAAGAATATTGATATAATTCATAATAAAAATGTATTCACGTAACTTTTATGTCATCACACGAAATTGTCATAGTATTTGGGCACCGAAAAGTAAATAAATACTTCGTTCGTCAAACAAATACGCCTGAAAGGCAATTTTCTTTTTTTTCCATTCCTGCTATAAAAAAATATACTGCAACATCCCATGATATCCATATTCAATCTCGTGAACCTTATCGTGCTTATAGTGCAGATTAGTGCCTCTGAGAGCTATGATGGAATACCTCGACACCAATAATAAATATCCAGATCCCTACGCTTACCACTCGAAGCACAATAGCGCCATGCTGCTACTTTACTCCGGTGCTTTGAGATCGTTGTCGTTCCTTAGTAGAGCCAACCCATTCATGCTATAGCTAGTAACAAACTTGAACGTACAATAGTTAGTATAAAATTTTTAATTTTAAGAATAATCCATGACAGCCACTTGAGTATGATCGCTATTGAGTATGGCTGTAAGTATCTTGCTAGATTCTTCTTATGAGCTTAATACTGTTCCAAATGTGTATTATTTCAGTGATAGAGCTGTACTGAAGCTTATTTCTGTCTACAGTACGTATGGATCAGCTCGACGTGGGAAGGGCGACACTCACAGCATACCAATGTGAAACGGAAGCATAACAATTATTCCTTTGGGAGAGTGGTGGAGGCCCAGAGTGCGAAATGGTAGTGAGACTTTCTATCTCAGTCCTGATCTTTAATCAGTCATCACTTACTATTAGGTGAACTTAGGATTTTCTCCCTCTTTGTTTCATAAAAACGCTTGTTTTTTTTTTAAAGTTTTGTAGACAAGCACTGGGTAGTATCCATTTTTTTTATGAAATGTGGTAAAATACGGTATTTTTTAATTAACAGTCTCTAACTTCTTTTACCCCGTTCGAGAAAGGTTTTAACCTGCAGGTACAAGTACCAAATGTACACTGAGCAGGGTACTGTGAGTCAATTACCTGGTATTGACAAAAATGTTTTGCTTATTGGAATCCAAATAATAGCGAATCTAGAACTATAAGTTGGAAGAATTCGAAACCTACGTCCATAAACAGACAGACCTTATATATATCAAAACAGACAGACCTTATATATATCAAAACAGACAGACCTTATATATATCAAAACAGACAGACCTTATATATATCAAAACAGACAGACCTTATATATATCAAAACAGACAGACCTTATATATATCAAAACAGACAGACCTTATATATATCAAAACAGACAGACCTTATATATATCAAAACAGACAGACCTTATATATATCAAAACAGACAGACCTTATATATATCAAAACAGACAGACCTTATATATATCAAAACAGACAGACCTTATATATATCAAAACAGACAGACCTTATATATATCAAAACAGACAGACCTTATATATATCAAAACAGACAGACCTTATATATATCAAAACAGACAGACCTTATATATATCAAAACAGACAGACCTTATATATATCAAAACAGACAGACCTTATATATATCAAAACAGACAGACCTTATATATATCAAAACAGACAGACCTTATATATATCAAAACAGACAGACCTTATATATATCAAAACAGACAGACCTTATATATATCAAAACAGACAGACCTTATATATATCAAAACAGACAGACCTTATATATATCAAAACAGACAGACCTTATATATATCAAAACAGACAGACCTTATATATATCAAAACAGACAGACCTTATATATATCAAAACAGACAGACCTTATATATATCAAAACAGACAGACCTTATATATATCAAAACAGACAGACCTTATATATATCAAAACAGACAGACCTTATATATATCAAAACAGACAGACCTTATATATATCAAAACAGACAGACCTTATATATATCAAAACAGACAGACCTTATATATATCAAAACAGACAGACCTTATATATATCAAAACAGACAGACCTTATATATATCAAAACAGACAGACCTTATATATATCAAAACAGACAGACCTTATATATATCAAAACAGACAGACCTTATATATATCAAAACAGACAGACCTTATATATATCAAAACAGACAGACCTTATATATATCAAAACAGACAGACCTTATATATATCAAAACAGACAGACCTTATATATATCAAAACAGACAGACCTTATATATATCAAAACAGACAGACCTTATATATATCAAAACAGACAGACCTTATATATATCAAAACAGACAGACCTTATATATATCAAAACAGACAGACCTTATATATATCAAAACAGACAGACCTTATATATATCAAAACAGACAGACCTTATATATATCAAAACAGACAGACCTTATATATATCAAAACAGACAGACCTTATATATATCAAAACAGACAGACCTTATATATATCAAAACAGACAGACCTTATATATATCAAAACAGACAGACCTTATATATATCAAAACAGACAGACCTTATATATATCAAAACAGACAGACCTTATATATATCAAAACAGACAGACCTTATATATATCAAAACAGACAGACCTTATATATATCAAAACAGACAGACCTTATATATATCAAAACGATCCAAATGTTTCAGTTGAAAATAAAAAAATAAAAAACTTGATGTATATATAACGTATGTTTCTCGGTGCTTATATATTTCAACTCTGTATAAAAGTTTAATAACGACATTTGTAAATAGTTTAAAAATATTTTTTCCTTGTTTACTGTCTATAGGCTTTTTAATTGTGGTAAGTTTATACATAGGTGCATCATTGAAAACTGTTAATGCCTTAAGAATAAATATGTGAAGTGTTATATATAATAAACAATAATTTATCTCCTTCAATAAATTAGATAAATAAAAAAATAAATACAATAATTGGTATCAATAAAAATATAAAGTCGCTATTTTTTAAATGAAGCTTTTCGTGATCATTATTGAAGACTTTTCTAGACAAGACTCATTTACATACAAGACATACATTTTAGCAGTGGTAGAGTTACACTGCAGTTTATTTTTAGCTGCAGAATGAATGGATGAGCTCGATCGGGGTAGGACCAAGCCCTCACAGAGTATCAGCGTGATATAACAGCATACCGCTGTGTTTAGTCTGGTGAATGTAGGGATCTTTTTACTGAAGCTTGCATCTTAGTTCTTAATGTAGACTACGTATCAGCATTAAGATTCCTAATCGAGGACGAATATGTTGATTTTATGGCTGTGTGAATAATTTACCATCATGTGAAATATGTGCTCGATTGTAAATTTGTTATTTTTTTAGTTCTCTTTAAAAGATTCCTAGCAATTATATAAACATTACTAACATGCCGGTTAACCACTTCAACTAATCTCAAAATGCCTATGCTAGGAAATGGTTGACTACAATAGTTGAATGGTGGATTCGAATTTACGACCTTAAGTTTGGCGGACCGTACCCTAAACCATTATGTGCTATTGACGCTGCGTAATATAAATATCTTGATCCGTTTTGAGACACCCTGTATAGAGTATTAAGTCCAAGTGTTCCACACTTACATTGTCCCCCATCGCTCACGTGAGAATCACTATCGACATTGTAGCCTGTTCAATACTTTTAGTTCTGTTATAAAGTTTTATGCGACGGTATATCCTATGAATAGAAGAGCATGGGAATACACTATGATAATATTTTAGTATTCATCTGATACGGATTTTATGGTGCCTTCGTACCTGGAGGTACCGCACGCTATTATATTTTTCTATTTACAACATTGAAAAATGATCGTAAAAGTTTTATTGAAAGGACTACAATAGTAGGCATGGTGAAGAATGGTGCCAAGTATTCGGCAGTTTGATTTAAAATTTTATGCTATGTGGGTATCGTGGATTCGTGGATATATTTTTAAATATAATAGAAATGGCAAACGAGATCGCGATGACCGTCACCCATGGACATTTGCAAACAACAAAGGGGTCGCAGATGCGCTTGTGGACAGGAAAGTGTAGGCTCTTTTCTTGAAGATCCCTTAGTCGAATCGGTTCGGAAATACAACTAACGACTTCTGATACCACATACTAGTTATGCGTAGAAACTTTCGTGTTAAGCGCACAGTGTTGGATTGCAATCCATGAAAATGATAAAGATGAAATTTTTAAATCTGTCGAGATATACGCCGCTTAAACTTAGCGACTGGAATTAATCCGTTCAACTTCCGGTAAATAGTAAAAATTGGTATATATAGTGAAAGATGAAAAGAGATACAGCATCTTTTTGCAAAGCCAATGAATCAAGACAATTGGAAAGTGTCTGGTCGTTAAAGATTCCAGACGCACTTCGTTGTATGCGGTCAAATGGAAGAAGCTGGTACTGAGATACCCCGATTCTTGTTAACACCATTCTAACAGCTATTGTTCTGCTAGTTTTGTAAGTTGTTAAATACACTATAACTTTATCCAGGTCCAGGTTTGATCCCTGTATAATTCGTACAATACTTACTCCCGACCAAGCCCCAGCCAGCCACGTTGGACAGTCTTTTTCATTGCACGGTTGAGTAGACCTGGGCGATGGGGATATGCAACCCGGTTCCGAACTCGATCCTGTTAGAAATAAAGATAACATTGGAAAGTAAATTGATTAAAATCTTTTGTTTTGAAATATGACGTATGGCAAACGTACAGTTTACCTGATGGTAAATTATAAATGAGGTCGATGGCATCGATGTCATGACTAGATCCACCTGCATTGTCACCTCTAAGGACTGGAATGGAAAGTCACGTTACCAGTAAAAAGGTCCACGGAACACACACAGCAGAGTTTTGCATTTCACATACATTTCCGATCAAGTCGACCCAATCATGGTTCATATAGTAATAAGCTCACACGTGGCTCTATTACTACTAATACGTTTGTCAAATCTTATATTAAAAAAATTCTCATAACTAATTCGTTTTATAATTTGGCTAAAAATCAACTAAATTAAAATAACAGTATGTCAGTATACATTTTTCTAAAATGTAACTGTTGATAAATAGCAGAAAACATATATAAAAAAAAACTTTATAAATCTTAACGCTATAGTGGAAAGATGAAAGCTCTTCTTGAAATATAAGCTCTTTTTCGTTTAGCGTCCTCTCGGATCTATTGATATTGTTAAAGCGAAGAGTTCACGAGAATTGAATGAGTATTACTTGTGAAGTAGTTATATGAAAATTATTTTATATTATGAACGATTTTTTTCTTATTATATTAGAGGTGACAAACGTACACCGTTAACAGAATCTACATATATTGTCAATGAAGATTCAATATACATATGCGTTGTCAACCCGAAGGACTGAGGGAATACCACTCCACTCACTGTACCCACTCGAATACATGCGTTATAGTGCTATACCACGTCGATAGTCTGTTTTGGCTTCCCTTACCCAGTTGCGCTGACCCATTCATGCAGTGTAGTTTTACCACTGTTGAAAATATATTATATTTATTGCTATAAATAGACTGGTAGTGATATGAATGGTTGACATGGAGAATGCACATGATGTTTAGACAATGAGAATTTAACAGTGGTAGAGCTACGCTGCACTTTGTTACTAACTGCAGAATGAATGGGTCAGCTTTGGGGTACGAACACGCCAATAGCAGTGTAATATTGCTGTGTTTCGTCTGGTGAGTGCAGGGATTCGGAGACCTTTATTTATTATTATATATACGTAATAATAATGTTGCAGATTTGTGACATAAATTCAATTTGTTCATCTCTAAATTTGCAATGGGGAGGATTTGAAAAATATCTTTTCCACTCGTATTATCCTTAGCTATGATTAACTTTTGTGAAGATCCCAAGTCATTTAGGGTTCACTGTTCCACTACAGTAGACCTCACTGTCAATCCTTTTCAATTTGTGTGATGGTGTCGATGCTGATTTAAAGGATACAATGGTGGTTAAGAGTGATAGGTTCTATATAATAGATCAGGGAAAAAGTTTTTTCGTATTTTATATACAGATTCAAGATATCTTTAATCCTAGTTTATTTACATTTGATTATAATATGTGTGCCCGTTTGTTCGATAACTTGTTGCCAATTTGTAGTTAGTGGCATTATCCCATTTCTATAGAAATTTTGGCACCTGATCAAAAAACTGCCACTAGTAGTTTCGAAAGTCCTTCTAAATAATTCTAAAGAGACTTAAACAGAACAAAATCTAAGGCTAGGGCTATATGATGGATGCATTATAACTTTCCAACTAAACTTTCTAAATATTTTATTAGTAACTAAAGATGTGTGGTCTAGCGTCATCATAATGAAAAACCATACTCTTTATCTTGATCAATTCCGGCCAGTGTTTCTTAAGTTTTTGCTTGCATGCATCAGCAGTTGGCAGTAGAGATCCGAATCGATAATTTTGCCCAGCGATAAAAGCTCATAATGAACGATGCCCTTTCAATCTCTGTACACCCAGAATCACCTTATTGCGAGTAATAATCTAGTTTCGCTATAGTCTGTGGAGCTTGACTGCCCTTTGACCATGATTTTTTCATGATCAGCACGATCACAATAGCACGATCTTGTCTTTATAGTACACCTTTCATGACCAGTGATCAATCTTTTTAAAAACGGTATGGTTTCATTACGTTTCAACAGAGAATCGCAAATGAGTACAAGTTCATTAGCTTTCTTTCAGTGGGCTCGTATGGGGCACCCAAATATTTAGCTTTTTTGTATTTCTAGATGTATTTTTCAAATGGGTCAAAACTGTTTTGTGGACAAACCTTAGCTCTTCAGCTACATTGTTACTAATATGCTAATCTTGCTTCACCTTTTCAATAATGGCATCGACTTCATCTGTAACAGATTGACCAGAGCGAGCTTAATCTTTGACATCAAAATTCCCGGACTGAAAACTCTTTAAAATGTATTAAATTACTTCGTTGGATTCACTCATTTTGGCGGACAAAAAAATGGCATGAAATTGATTTTACTGGAATTTTCTAATTATAAAATACGAGCAAATTTTTTCCTGGCCGATTATATGTTATACTAAAGAGATTTAGGTATTTGAGCATACTAACATACCTGGTTCATAAGTGTCAGTCCTGGTGACGTTAGTTGATCTTGCACAGAGGACTCTTCGAGTCCGCAGTCCACCACCACAGGTCACGCTGCACGATGACCATTCACCAACATACCATCTAAAACAGCGACAAGAGATTATAGCAGTTGAAAGGGAATAAAATATATTTGTTGTCTCATAACTAAACCGGTATCTTCTCTACTCTGCCTAAGGTGCAAATTTCCTCTTTTTATTCCATTCATTTTGTCCATTCTTATATCTCAACACTTTCTCAGCATTCTCCCTTAAGTAAACTGGTGGTAAACAGCTAGTATCGGAAACCTTGCCGTTGACATATCGAGCGCCATTCAATTCAGCGGTCACTTAGAGGGTAATGGCAAATTGGCCTCTAAAAACCTGGGCGTGCTTGATAGAGCAAGACAGTATTTCGTGTTGGCCCTCTGCGTGCAGCTTCATAAAGCGCAAGTTTGGCCTAACATGGAATATTGTTCTCATATCCAGGCCGGGGCACTGGCAAATGGCAGAAGCTGGTACTGGCAGCTTCTTCCATTTGAACGCATTCAACGAAGAGGGGCACGAATCGTTGACGATTTCGATTCCGAATTCTGGTTGGTCCTATCGATATGACTATTCATCAGGCGTCTATACGCCTTATATGTATATATATATTTATGTATTATAGTCTATAGTACATTTTGTATTAGCTATTTGTAGTCATTTCTTTTTATAATTTAGTTTATTGCTACACATATTATAATCATCCACCACGTAACGCCACTGCAGATTAGAGGACTTCACGTTTCACATGTCACATGTCACGTGCATATTACACAATAATTGTTGCTTAGACATGCAAGTTTCCTCACGATATTTTCACGTGCTAAATCAGCACTTAAAATTGCAATAAAAATTTCATATGTCGGCCTACACCAGGAATCGAACTCGGTTCGCTCGCGTAACGTGAATGATAATCAAGCGATACTGAGTTGACCACGGCTCTGGTTAATAATAATAATTAGTAAATTAACTAATATGCAATAATGTTCAGTTTCAAACAAAGTCTACAAGGATTATAAGCCAAAGAAAGGTCTTTATTCAACGATAGACTTCTACAATGGTTTACAAAGACAATGGGCATAGTTATTGTTAAATTTAAATTATCCACAATTATCTTAAAGCCTGAGGGGCAAGTAAAGCTGTTTTCAGTGGCTTAACAGATTTAAATGCGAGAAGAAAAGAAAATCTTACCCTAAAACAGAATATTAACATTTTTGTTTATTTATTAGGTAATCCAACAGCAACTTAAAAAATAATTTACAAAACAACTGATTACAATATATAAGACCAATTCTGGATTACGCAATTGGTTAAAAGCTATTTATGAACAGTATTTTATTTCTCTACAAGATTCTAATAATTTCGAGGGTTTACGAGTGTGAGTACATCGTGGTGCACGTTATCTGTTAAAATCAATTAAAGATTTACGTTTCCATTAGGATTTGACTGAAGAACTCGCTGGGAAATTCGATTAGACAAATAAATCTAAATAAAATAAATGAATCTGCTAAATATAGCTCAGGCCATTGGTAATCTTAAAACTTAACTTCCGTTATATATTGTCGCCGTATCCATCTCAGCACATATGCCATCCGTTACATGCTTAGTGTATAAGTGTTATTTACACAAAGCTCATATAGAAAGTCTTTAGACTGTCCAAAAATTCTGATCATAAAAATCGATAGTCCTTTTAAACGCGTCAAATTTAAAATGTCATTAGTCGGGCATTGTAATCAACAATTAAAAGATTTACAGAAATTTAAGATCTTTTAATTATTCGTACTGTAATGTAGCGTTGGTTTCATTTTTTGCAATGTAACTAGTCTGGCCATAAATACTGTTACATAAAAACTTTTCTTTTTTTCAACTTGCTTGCTGTTAGAACTACAATGGCTGTTAATGCTCTTAAAGCCAGAATTCGTCGAAACCCCATTAGGAAGCAAAAAATCTTAGCGCGAGAAATGAAGTTTCCCGCTGTCGCGTATTATAAAACAAGACCTGTAGCTCGGTGCTTATCGTCGATATACAGGACATGCCCTAAATCAATCTTTACAATTAAAGAGAGTGGATCGATCATAACGCCTTCTGTCGCGATACGCGGGTGAAAGGCACAGAAATATCATCTTTACCGATGAAAAAATTTTCACGATTGAAGGACACTACAATATGCAAAATTATAAAGTGTACGCTTACAGTTCTAAAGAAGCTGCTCAAGTCGTCGGAAAGGTACAACATGGTCATCATCCTGCATCAGTGATGGTTTGGGGGGTCGTGTCTTATCAATCTTATCAAGGAGTCACAAAACTACATTTTTATGAAAAAGGAGTGAAAACTTCAGCCAAAGTGTATCTTGATACAATCTTGGATCATGTTGTAAAACCACTCAGCAATACACTTTTCAAAAATATACCGTGGACTTTATAGCAGGACCCTGCACCTAGTCACAAGGCACGAACTACCCAAGCCTGGCTTGAAACCAACGTTCCAGACTTTGTAAGAGCTGAAAACTCCCTCATCTAGCCCAGACCTCAACCCTTTAGACTTCAAATTATGGTCAGTTTTAGAGGACATGGCCTGCTCTAAACGACGACGACATCGAGTCTCTTAAAAAATCTTTGGAGCAAGCAGTATCGAAATTTTCCATGGAAACAGTGCGTAAATCCATAGGTGGCCATTTCGAATAGAATATTTTTTTATTTTTTGCTGAGACTAATAAATATGTAGGTATAAATTTTAATAATATTACATTACTTCATTAAAAAAAAAGGAATTTTCATTTGTATCAGAACTTATGGCCGGTCTAGGTATAATTTTATATTTCCTTAATGTATCATACAGATAATTTTAGTTGCTGTGGACGACCATCTCAGCTGCCCGCGCCGCCGTTCAACGCTCGCAAACTAAGTATTAACCACGTTACGCTCCTCATTACCAACTAAGAAACAGTTGGCCATTGCCTATGCGATAATAAAAAGGTAATTATCTTACTTGAAAGGACACGGATGTGTGTTACATCTGATAACGGATGCAGTGGGTCTGCTGGAGCCGTCACAAAGTTGCTCAGGAGCATCTGAACCGGTCAATCGATCCCTGCATACAGCTAACGACATCTTATATCCTGAAAAATTAATATTATTTAATTCTATACCAAAATGTCCAAGTACCCTCAGTGTTGCGGTGCTCGCTTTTAATTTCTATGAATAAAACTAAGGATGACAAACAAGCACAGTTAGCCTGATAGTAAATGATGGCTACGACCCGTAAACACAAAATAACCCACAAAAATGTAGTAGTAGTGATTAACTGGGTCTACGAATCCCTACGAAACACATCAGCGTCATACTGTTATTATATAAAGGTAGGGTTCGTTTCGGTCAAAATGTCAGCGTGGCTCTATCACTCTTAAAACGTGCTTAGGAAGGGGCTTTCCCTGTGCTGAGCTTAGCCTTAGTGGAAAGGAGCACCGGTGCGTAGGAAGGACCCCAGAATTTGTCTGGTTCTCCTGGAAGTGGCGATTCTTACTATCGGTGATGAGGTGATATTTTAAGTCATATTTTTTTTGGTTTTTATCACTCCCTGTTGTCGTTCCATGGTTCAATTCAGTACACGATCAGGGACTCCACGCTAATCGTTCACTTGAAATCGCCTTAGGCAGGAGATACCGGAGTACTATATGGCTGGGTCTACAAGGCTGACGAACCACATCGTAGCACAAGCACCTAACTTTAGTTTGAGTAGCTAAAGATAATGTTAATAATTATAGCACCATTATTTTTCAATATATCTAACATTTTTATGTTTGTAAGATATACAGATTTATCTGACGAAGAAAAATTTATAGATGAAGTTAAAATAAATCTACCCACGTAACTAGTTCGTAAACGTAATCATTTTACCAAAGCAGCGTAATAAAAAATTTAATTAAGTTAAGATTAAAATCTTACAATGCATTTTGTATCTTAGTAACAGTTTTGCACAGCGATGCTGCGTAAACTCCAGGTAAATACTGCAGTAAGTGTACATTTAGATATAATAAAACTTAAGCTTGAGAATTTCAGCGCTTAAACAGTTGTAAAAGAAGTTACGACAAAACCAGAACATTTTAACCAACTCGGCTTCACCTTAGTATTAGAGGTGGGGTATTTTATTTAACTTTTAGTGTTTATTTCTGTATACCTAATTATATAATATAATAATAACTAAATTTTAATAAAACAATTTTAAGATAATAAAGAGCCATGGTAGGTATTAATAAGAGTGATAGCGCTCGCTTTTAATTTACGCTCGCGAGCAAACCGACTTCTGCCCCGGTGACGGCGATAATGAAATTTATATTTTCTTACACCTTACATTACAACTAGGTGTTAGTTAATATATATTTATCTATTTTAAACTCCATGCACAATGTAAATTACATGGAAGGACTAAACGCTAAAAGCATTTTCTACCAGTCGACCTGAGGGTGGTATTGAGACGCTAGGGTAGGTGCACATATAATATAAAAATGGGAAAAATAACACTTACTCTACAAAATATAATATAATATATATTTTCTAATAATATACTAAATATACTTAAAATTTATATATATATATATATATATATATTTATGTATGATAGCTAATTAGAGAGGAGGCCTATGCACAACAGTGGAATTAATATATATTGGACGTTATATTATTTCATTTATATAGTATAAAAATGGATTTGTATACATAATCCAGTTTGAAAAGTGTAAGTTTTCAATTTTAAATTTAACGATTTGAAATGATTAAGGGCAAATTGTTATATTTTAACCCTACAATCGACGAGGGTTCGACGAACACCAATCTGTCACTGATTATTTGACATCTAATTAACGGTCGGAGACGTTTGAGCTTTGGCGAGCCAATCCCTGATATTCCCACAAAGGCTCACGTCGGTTTGTGGGCCAGTTGTGACAGTTACAAGTTAAACCAAACTAAAACAAACTTTTGCAAAATATCACATTATTGAAGTTAAAAGAGGGTAACTTTAATGGACTAACGTACATTAATGCTAGAGCTACGCTGTAGTTTTTTCTCGCTGCAGAATTAATTGGTCAGCTCCATCGGAGTTGGACCACGCGCTCACAGAATACTATCATAAAATAGCAGCATAATGATGGTGTGTTTCGCCTGGTGAGTGCAGGGATCCGAAGGCCTTTATGCTGGCCTGGTGATGTGGTGTTCAATCTCAGTCCTCAAGGGTGACAAAGCATCTGCATTATGATTCCTTGTCAAGGAATCATAATGCAGATGCGCTTGAAAAGGAAAAAGGAAAAATGTATGTAGATGTCATGAGGCGCAGGAATCACTTGCCATCAGGTGAACTGTGTGCGAGTTTGTTACATACATACAACAAACGAGCATTGCAACGCATGAGCGTTGTCACCCTTAAGGACTGAGATGGAATGCCACATCACCAGTAATAAAGGTCTCCGTCAGCATAATGCTGCTATTTTATACTAGTATTCTGTGAAGGCGTGATCCTACCCCGATCGAGCTGAGCCATTCATTCTGCAGCGAGAAAAAAACTGCAGCGTAGCTCTAGCATCGATGTGTGTTAGTCCATTAATGTTACCCTCTTTTAACTTCAATAATGTGATGTTTTGCAAAAGTTTGGATTGGTTTACTTTTAAATATCATAAATAGCCCACAAACCGACGTGAGCCTCAGCATTATGCTACTATTTCACACTGGTACTCTGTGGGGGCGCAGGCCTTCCCCGGTCGAGCAGACCCATTCATTCTGCAGCTAGAAACAAACTGCAGCGTAGCTCTACCACTGTAAGTACAACTCTTGTATTATATCCGGTTATGCAGATGCTTTTTGGGAGAAGCATATATGGGGCAGTTGATTAAACTTTATTAAAACAGACAAACGTAGACTATGATTGCTATTTTATTTTACTGCTGCATAGGCTAAGTAAAGACCTATTCGACAAAATAAACTATATGATACTTTTTTTTCTATCACTATTACCGTTAATAATGAGAGTGTTGCAAATAAATATTTTTTCTTTCTCTCTTACTATTTTAAAGGAGAAAAAGGTTGAATAAGAAATTTAAAAGAGGTTTTTCTTGTGCATAATTTAGTTGTAAGAGGAATCTTATGAAATAGCTATAGAATGTAAAAGGTTGACTAACATAAATTAAATTCCTATGATCTTAAATAATTATATGTATTTCATTTTCTTCAAAGAAGTGGACAATACAGAATTTCGACACAAAACTCCTGTTCCCCTGTGGACGCACAAATTACACAGTTACTCATAGATGTAACTGTGTTATTTTACTCAATTCGTTAAATTAAAAAAAAAACACTTTATCCTTTACTTTCGTCATTTTATATAACAGATTTCAGATTTATTTTATTTTTAACACTAGTCGAGCTTCGCTGTAGCATTTCTAGGTGCGTCATAAATGGATTGGTTGGACAAAGTAAGGACCAGACAGAAATAACAGCATAATTCTCTTGTGTTTCATGCAATGTATATATATATGCATACACACATAACTTGGTATTCTATCTCGATCTTCAGGGGTGACAGCGCATTTGCATCTTGATTGTTTCAACTAGATGTCATTGAATGCAGTAATCACTTACCTTCAGGTTTTATTGTGTGCGATTTCGGTAGCCTACATATGCGACTCCTCAAGTGTTACAGATGTACATGGACGGTGGTTAGCACTTACCGTCAGGTGAGCTGCTTGCTTGTCTGCCACTTATTCAATAAAAAAGCCTAATGTTACATACAAAAAAAACTTGCCAAATCTGCAATACAAAACAATAAACGTTAATCCTATTATATGTAACTAAAGGTGATAAATAAGCTAAATGGGAGATGAAAAATGCGGTCCAGATAAATCTACAACCACCATCATGAAATTGAGATAATGACTGAGATAAAATGTCTTGCTTCCGGTAATCAGGTCTTCGGTTGTCAAGACTCATCATGCAAATCACAGCAGTGATATATTGCTATGTCACGCTGATATTCTATGAGGGCGTGAACCTCTTCGATCAAACCTGAGATATAGTAGTTTGCTTTGTTTAAAATAACAAGAATTACAAAATAACCCTTTGCTTGGAAACACCTAAACACAGAATATTTACTAAGGCCTTAACCTACACAACATCATCGGACTTCTATTGTATATATTTACAAGCACCCACAAAAGTTGCGGTACATTCACACATCTGAATTTGACTTGTGGTCACAATTGCTTTACGTAACCCGTTCATTTATAAGATAAACTACGACTAATACACAATTTTATGATAATGATGTAAATATGTGCGAATATGAACCGTAATAGGATAATGAGATAAGGTTGAAAATGTGTCTGATATGATTTTATTACAGATGTCTTTGTAGCTAAAATATTTAAACATTAATTAGATCTCAAGGAATAATTAAACAGTAAATTCTCAGTAAAAAGTTTTAGTTGGTAATAATTGAATACAGAAAAGGAAAAAGTATCAGTTGTTATCATAGTATTTAACTTACATTTTAAATTGCAGAGCCGTAAGACTGGAAAGTCTGACATAAATAAATCTAGAGTTTTGAAAATTTGCGGAGGAAACGAGGCGGCGGTTTACTCGTTTGTTGTTGAGGCTTCGTCATCATCAACAGCGATTATCATTAGTTCACTACTGAACATAGGTCTCCCCAGAGAATACACACAGCACGATCTTGAGCCATCTGTATCACTTCACGACTTCACCCAGATTTCTATAGTTCATCACTCCACGTAGTTGAGGGCGGCTGCCAGTCCGATGTTATGACACAAGAACTTTGCTTCTCAATCGGTTTTCAGTTCTACGAACTATATGGCCAGCCCAATGCCACTTCAACTTAATGATCTTTTGAGCACTCACTCTCGTTCTAACCCGGATGTCTAAGTTGTGTGTTCGCGTATTCTATCACGTAGAGATGTTCCAAGCATAGCACTCTCCCATGCAGCTATCAGTGAAATAGCATCTCTACCGGCATCCATATTCATATCCATCTGTACTATAAGTCCAATTTCCAATTCCAAGATCCGAGTTGGATTGACCTCTGGGTCAAAGTTTAACATATCTAACTCAAATATTTACAATAACAATCGGCATCGGTGTGACATGGACACTATACATACTCTTCATATTGTTTATTTTCATCTGTAGACCAACCAGTTGGGAGATACTGTTTAGGTTATTGAGCATAGTTCTTAGGTCCCTCAGTGGTTCTGCCAAGATAAAAATTTCGACGGTAAATCGAAGGACTCACCGTTAATGTTAATATCGAACATTAATACGCACGAACACTAATAAGTTACGGTACTGAAATATGTACCTATATGCTACGTAGTCTACGTGCTCAAGTGCTACGAGTGTAATGGCATTGTCCGAAAAAAATTATTTCCCAAAAAGAGGAAATTATTAGAGAAATAAAACGTTTTTCTTTTGATATAACGAACTCATTCTTTCGTAACAGATGGTGGATATTACTTTTTTGTGCCGAAGTTATTATAATTGCGCAGAAATAAAACTTGATTGTTATAATAAATTAAGGGCATTGTATTTTTTTTTGTTGTGATAAACGATGATGCCTGATACGATGGGATAACGGTTTTTTCTTTTTTCGCTGATTCTAAGAGACAACTCAGTATATGTGACTGAAGTTTTTCTACGATATTCCGATATAACTATTTTTAAAACGTTTAACGACAGAGGGAGAGGAAAGAGAAGAACAAAATGAGACTGGCAACGTATTCTTCTCTATTTTAATCTCTGGCTTATTTCCGATTTGCGAAAGAAACGTTTCATTAAATGTTATTCTTAATTTATCTAAAAGTTTCAGTTCCAAAATTACGTCCGGTGTTGTAGGTTTTTTTTAGTAAGTTTAAATCACTGGCCTTGTCGACCAATTTATATCGACTTTCTTTCTAAAAGCTTGTCTTACTTTTACGCGCTGGATTATTATCATCGCAGCCTTTGCATTGTCTACTGCTGAATATGGCCTCTCCCATAAATTGCCACAAAACACGATCTTGACTGATTGCAAAGCATCGACTCTCAATAACTTCATAGGTCATCGTTCCATTTTGTTTGGTGTTACCCTACATACCAGCTGTATGCGGTGGATACCTTCAGCTGAAGAGATAAGAAACAAGAGATTGGATGATAGTGACACAGTTGGATAGTGGAAATTTCTTTGTGATAAAAACAAATGTCACGGCTAGGACGGGGACTAGCGTCGCTAAAATTAAAAATTCCGACACTAAACTCACCAAAGAAACTGTGTGGCGTAGATAGTTTTTTTACTATAAATAAGCTGACGCTTGGTAACAATTTGGCTTATTTATTTTATCTTTATAAGAGAGAGCAAGCAAACTATCTGTTCACATGATGGTAAGTTATAACCGCAACATCATATCCACAACACCAGAGGAAATGCGATGCCGGCCTTGGAGATAGGAGTGGAATCTTCTCTTGAAGGACTCTTAATCAAACAACTTGTACTACTACATAACTTGCAAAACGTTCATGGTAAAACATACTAGCTGAATAATGGTGTGGTCCAGTGTCCCAGGTCAATATCATGAACTTAACCAGCGTCTCCGCAAGCACAATTTTGTTTTTGTATACCCCGTCGAGTCTCACACAATAAATATTCTTTTTCCTAAATTCCCAGTCATTACGGGTAGAATAAGTTAAATGAGTCATTAATCACTGTTAAAAAAAATATGCCCTCCTTAAAAAATCATTAAACACAAACCGTTGTATTTCAACCACTAACAGACGACTTGACGCGCCCCAATTTATCACTGACTCTCTGACGCCTAATAAACAATTAAAATGTCTGACTTCCGGAAAGGTCTCGGGTCACTGCGGCCCACTTCGTGGGCTGGTTATCTTACGACCGGAACGAGACAGCTGACGGGTTATTCGTAGGCGCTACGATCAAACTGAATATGAAATGAATTGCTTACGGGTTGCGTAACACTTCACTGTAGAAACGAGAAATCTTCTACGTGACACCTGACCGATTCTTATCATGTTCTAGAACTGTGATGCCAACCGGAAGCACATTGTATCATCAATGATTTACTAAGATGAACTCAAATATAATAAACAGATCAGTATTAATATATATTTATTTGAGCTTAGTGTATAAAGGTTGATGGATTAAGTATTAGGCATCTACTAGATACAGAGATGGATGGAAGCTTTAAAGATTTTATACTAATTAAGATAAAACCAAGTATTTATAAAGCGATTAAATCTTATTAAATTAATTATAAAATAACAATATAAAATGCATATATAATATATATACCTATATATTTACATGTGTAATAAATCAAATCGCCAAAAAATTTGAACTGTACTGTACTGTTCGTTCATTATTTATCATCAAAATCATCTCAACGCACGAAAGGCACGGTTCTGATGCACATGCAAGCAACGATTTCCCCTAAAATCTGACACATAGTCCTTTCATTTTTGTTTATTCTTTTAAATTTTAAAAAGGATATTAGCAATAGCTATAAACATTACTAATATTCCAGTTAACCAATCCAGTTAAGCTGAAAATGCTTGTACTATGAGATTGTTCATGACAAAAGTCTAATGGTGGATTCGAACCTACGATCTTAAGTTTCGCAGACCGTACCCTAAACCATTAGGCTATTGACGCTTCTTAACAAGAGATGAGTGACAATTGGACAAGCATTCATTATATGGTATGTTTTTCCAATTGTCACTCTTACTTCGAATATGACTATATATTTAAATAAATATTTTAAATTACTCGACAAAATTATGATTTAAAAACCGTATTATGCATAACGTCTCTGCAGATTTATTTTTCATAAAGCTTCGGGTAAATAAACGTAGCGATATTTACATATTTATGTATTCAAAAGAAGTTGCCTTCAGTCGACGTGGTAACATAATCGCTCATTACCGTGATGTTGGAAAGTGAAAAAAGTAGAAGTGATTTACAGTGTACACGATTCGATAAACTATCACCTACCACTACTTACTAGGTACGGGAGCTGACCTGAAATTACTTACAGCAGTTAGTTAGGTTTACATCTTCATTCTTCCAACAAAGAAAAACAAAAAAGTTGATATATTTTCATGTAGAGCTACTGAAATTATAGTCTACTTTATGTAGTAGTGATCTCGATAAGACATATTTTTCTGCTTTTGGACATTAGAGGAAACGCAATAAAATATAAGAGATTTGTACTTGGTAAAACATCCTCAGTGCATTCGAAGAGGCTCCTGAATGTCCTTCCGAACGCATTGAAGTCCTTTTGTATTGAGCCTAGGCAATTCCCAGAGGTAGCTATGCTCCTTCTAGTGCCTTCGTTTATTAATAACCTATACAAATTTATTTATTTTGTGCTAGGCTTTGGACTAACTTTAATCAGCTCTCCTGTTAACTAGCCAAGCAACATAATCTTACATTCATATACGATTTGCGTTTTATATCACCTTGATTTTTGATGAAAAGTTTGACATTTAAAATTTGTCTCTACTTTTCCTGAATATCTAAAGTACTCAAGTATTCTGTTTGGGTTAATGTAGTAATTGCGTTCATAAGCTGTCGGGTTTCTTAGGTGAATTTATCAATGCGTTTACGTATATATTTTAGCCCTATAAAAAAAAAGTTGAATTTGGTTTTAATATATGTAAGTGTGTAGTAAGTATGGCGTTCATTTAACCTTTTTATTTCTCTACTTTTCGAGTGATTTACAATGCTCACGGTGACGGGAAGGACTAAGCTGTTTGTCGGCCTGATGCCATAGTACTAATCTAATTTCTACCGTCAGTTTTTAATTTTCATCCGATCCAAGCAAAAATTACAATATGCACTTATGTCCGGTATTAAAAAAGGAAAAGCGTATTAATATTATTCAATGTGTTAGTATTTGTGGAAATATAGGAAGTTATTATAAGCTCAAATAAATATATGTAAGGGCATATTTTTGTAGTATAGTTCGCAGCTTATTTCTAGCAGGGCGAATGGATCGACTAGTTCCGGGCAGGACCATACCCTCACAGAATACTCGCATGAAATAGGAGCATAACCCAGCTGGGCTTTTTTTTAAAAATAATATTGGCAATGCTACAAAACATTACTAATATTCCGGATAACCACTCCAACTAAGCTGAAAATGCTTTTGCTATGACATGGTTCACGACAATAGACAAAGCGGATACGAACCTCTACGATCTTAAGCTTCGCAGATCGCAACCTGAACAATTAGGCTATTGACGCGTCAACCTTGTGTTTGGTGTTTGTCTAGGAATACAGAGATTCTATTACAGGTAACGAATACCTCGTTACCTGTAATAGGGTCTCCGAATCTCTCAGGACTGAGAATCAATTTTCATAAGTGACAACGCATGAGAATCTTGAATCTTTACTGAGGATGAATGTAATTGTGTTGTGTTGTAAATGGAAATTTAAGCAGGCTAAGTGACCGATTGTAATTAAAACGCAAGCACGACAATAACGTTCGACGGTCGATGATGCAAACGCTACAGAATGGCTTTGATGAATTAAGACGTATAATATATATATATATATATATATATATATATATATTATACGTACGTTTGTATGTATGTTAGAATGTAATAGCCACAAAATTACCCACGTCCTGATATCGAAGTTATCTAAACTTTGTTGACAACCGACGACAATATATAGACGTTATTAGTAATAATGAAAATTGAGTATACGTATACATAACACATATTATCACGAAATACAATAATTCTGTAACCTTTATAAATGCGGAAATTGCGTAATCGGATATTAGATTTTACTGAACGTTACTTCTGTCCGAAAAAAATCTAAGTTATCCTCAAAGCGCCTAAAGAAGTTTTACTTCGAAGAAATTGTATAACTTTATCTAGGAAATTCAACAAGAGGAAAGAAACTCTATTACATCTTCCCAGTGGCAACATTTACAAAGTATAATGGTATGGGATAATGGAGTTGGTGTTGCCAGGTAAAAGCGTTGTTATGCACTTAAACTCCACGTTTTAGTTAGTTAAACTTGCAGATTTAATTGTGTATTATTTTTACTGTATATTTAACAATGTTTTTTTAAAAAAAATATGTAACATCTTATCATGAAAGGAAATCTAAATGCTGCGTAAATACTTGATGGGGTAATAGTTTGGTAATTGATATTTATTTCTGATTTGTTTTATTCTGTTGTTTGTTGTTGGTGTTATGTTTGATGTCCCTGACACTGCACCCGTACCTTCATTCGATCTGATTACACATTACACATTAATTTCGACTAGAGTGGTGAATGAGTTACTCTACGTATATACGAATATTTATTTATGTATACATGCTTTATATAGAGTTATGTATAAAGGTAGACTTAATACCCTAAGCATTCTCTACCAGTCAACCTTAGGGTAATGCAGATATGAAATGAGGAGTGTGCTTAATAAATTTGTCGAGATTAAAACACTTTTATATTATATATATAAACAGCATAAGTGTTTTTATAAAATACATATATAACTAGACATATATATAAAACACAAATATATATATAAATTAATTTGCTGTCCGAGCTTCACTACTCTAGAATTATTTACCCGATGAGATCAGGAAGATCAGTGATAAAATAAGTATATGTACTTATTTTATTATTATAATTATATTGAAAATATATTGATAGTTACCGCAATTGTATTGTCTTCTTTTATTTATGTAGATATATATATATATATATATATATATATATATATATATATATATATATATATATATATATATATATATATATATATATATATATACATGTATTAAAAACATAATACATGTTTTATTCTTTATTTGTATATTAGTTATTAGATAGTTAGTGTTAGATAGTTAATTGCTAAACCTATTACAGTATCTACTCATACCTTGGGTTGACTGGTAGAGAATACCGTTGACATTAAGTACTCCCCTTGTGAACCTTTAACTACGTTAAGGTTAATGTAATAAAGAGTAGTAATAAATAAATAAATATAAATACATAATTATCTAATATTTAGATGATTCTGCCAGTCTTTTGAATAAAAAAAAGAAATAGTAAACGTTGAATTTACAGCATTAAAATATGTTTTTGCCTTATTATATTAGTGGTAAGAGAATGGACATATATAGAGAATGGATAGATGGTAAGAGAACTGCAGCCCATGTTCATCTATACACAACAAAGATTGAAAATGCTCATTCGTTGTTTGCCCTTAGTCCTGAACTGGAATGCCTCGTTACTTTTAATTGGGTTCTCGTTACCCTTCACATATTGCGAAACATAGCATAGGAACAATATTTATGAAAGAGTGACAAACAAGCACAGTATTCACGTTTTATTTATTAATAACTAAGGCCATTAGGTAGGGAAGAGGTGTTCTACATTCATCTTTTAAAGGATTGCTGATGAGAAGAAAGAAGATGCTTAAGCGTTAAATAGCCTCGTTTTTCATTGTTTCTGCTCTCACCATACGAAATACATCAGTGTTATTCTGCAATTTCACTTTGACTTTGATATACTGTGAGGGCGTGGTCCTTCTTCGGTTGAGTTGATAAAGTAAGACCCTAGCTGCAGTCTGGTTCTACCTCTGGTTTTATCATCTGTATAATAATAATATTCAGACGATATCGCTGTGATAGGGTTTCAACATCATAAGCAAGCAAGCACCTTTACCATATATATATATACATATATATATATATATATATATATATATTGCTGGCCTATTAGCTTCCTCTCTGGGGAGGGTTTTATTACATATTGTTGGACACGCGTTTTTGTAAAATATTTTTTTAATAACATTTTCATTAATAACAATTCATTTGGGAGTTATAATCCAAAGGCCCTAGTAAAAACGAAGCTCTATTAATTAATTTTTGTGACAAGATTTATTACTCTAGAATGAAACTAACAAATAACTATATAAGAAATTATATTCTTAAGTTATAAGTTAACTTATGTAGTAATTTCTACTATAACATCTCTATGGTTTCGCATCATATCTAGATAACTTTTTAGTATCAAAGTTTGAAATTCAGATTTTTTTTTATATATAATTACAGGTAACAAACGAGTACCAGTTCACCTGTGATATTTGCGGCTTATAACGTCCACATTCTTAATCAACAAAGATTCAAGATGCGCTTGCGCTGAGATTTGATACGTAATGGCTCAACTGTAATTGGGTCCACGGATATCTTCAATAACCATACGAAACATAGCAGCATTATGTTGCTATTTCGTTCTAGTGTTCTATAAAGGTGTGGTCCATACCTAAGTTAAAACTTAGCTAAACGATTGCAGAGACTCTCACACTACCACCACCGCTAAAATTAGAATAACTTAAATACCTGTTTAGTAAAATATTTAAAGTTTAACTAATGCTGTTATTTGGAACAGATATAATTTACGACGGGACCTATAAGTTTGGGTATATCACCAGTATAAGGTAGAATAAAACAAACCCATTCAATAATGGTAGAGCTACACTTCAGTTAGTGTATAACTACAGCAAAAATGGATCAAGCGACCGGGAAACATACCCACATGGAATACCAGTATAAAATTGTAAAAAATCAGTGTAGGTACCCGAAGACCCTTCTTACTGGCGACAGGGTATTCCACTAGCTATAGGGTTGATAACACATCTGATTTCTAATCGAGAATAAAGGTAGGTGTAATGAGCCATAGGCACTTTCCATGAGATGAATTGTGTGCTCGTTTGTCGCTCCGAAAGAAAAACATCCATTTTCGCTTTATTTGCGTTTGTTTCTATGCCTGTTGTTGCTCTTGTTAGCATTGACCTGGTCTACGGGACCGGTGGTTTACGACCTCGGCTCTCATGAGCCCGGGGGAGATCTGACCTGACCATTTGCCAAAATCCAGAAAGATAATAGTTTTAAGAAAACAAGGGGGTGACAACGAGCACACAGTGCATCTGATAGCAAGTTCATGCATATCTTCATAAAAAAGCAAGAAAGATTCAAGATGCACGAGCAGTAGTCACTCCTGAGGACTGTGATGGAATGTCACATCACCAGAGTATTAAGTTCTCTACACTCACCATACGAAACACAGCGTTATGCTGTGTTTCACGGTGTTATATTGTAGGAGCATCATCCTTCTCTTGTCGAACCGGGTTGGTTTCGTCCTATTTCATCCTTGAAGGAGGCTTTAAAGATAGAATACGAAAAATAAGAACTCGTGATTTGATTTATAAAGTGCGAATCAAAACTTCGACCAGTACATTGTGACTGCGATGTACTTTACAAGTAAATCATTTCCATGAATCTTTATTTAACTCATAAAATATATACCGGAAGTATTTGTTAATTAATACCAACTTCCTAATTTATTTCTACGAGTCCTCACTTCCCTTATCCCCTACGTCGTAGAACAGTTACATCGTTGAGTTTGGATGTCTAAACGTGTCCTTTTAATTAAACTGAAGTAATGAGGGAAAATCGGATGGATGTAAACAATATGACAAATTATTTACTTCCAAAATTTTTTGACATTCATGTAAGTATATAACATATATTTAATCTTTTTTTTATTTATTGTAACTTCTCACAACTCAAAAGTTATAAATGTACTCAATAAACTTCGAATATAATAGTTATAATAAGGGTTCACCGCCGAATTTACGCGAATACGCGTAAGCTACAGATAGACCTATCTGTAGGTTACGCGTATTCGCTACGTTGTACAGAATATTTGATACATCTCAAGCTACGAACTGTAATATCCACTACGGAATCTAATGTATTATGACCTATTCTCTGTTCTTTGAATGTGCTTAGTTACAAATACTCAGTATTAACTTGTTAGTTATTAAAAACGCTGTTGGTTATTAAAAAACCTTTACTTCAATAAGAAAAGAAAAAGTATTTTTTTTTAAATTAAGAGCTTAGTAGGTCGCTTTTATATAACGACTAGTTCATGGTTTACCTGATGCTCATTAATGTCACAGTTGAGATAAGTAATACATAAGGTATTATCATGGAGTTTAAAGTAACTAGGTACTTATTTTTTCACTCACCTTTCATATGAAACAAAGCAATGCCAAGCCACTGATTTACGAAGATATTTTATCAAGACCTATTATGTATATGAAATATTTTTTTTATTTTCTAATAATAAGTTTAAGTAGTTATCCATACGTCATAATCTTCAAACGAGTCAACTGCTTTTCAAACTGAAAATATATTTATTTAAATGGCTGGCACTTTTCGTAAAGGACTTCCAACTAAATTTTATTACTGAATATATATTTTTTGCAGTATTAATGTTCATTTGAGTGCAATGTTTTGAATGTTATTATATTTTAATTAGCAGCCAGACAACGAAAAAGATCAATATTGCACATAACCAAACCAGTGTTTATTTATTTATATATAAAAACTTAAACAGTGGCAGATCCACGCTACAGCTTGTATATATATGTTTCATATTGTGAGTGTAGGGAACCAGTGATTACTGAAAACGAGGCTTTTTTAAATTTAAATCATATGCATATTTTTTCTTCTCGTAAGCAATCACTGATAAGGATAAATATAGGTGTTTAGAGACCTCATTTATCACACTTCAACATAATTTTAGCCCATCATAAGGCAGACAACTAATGACTGCCATAGACTACAATCCTGATCAACCTGCATCCATCGACTTCCCGTAGTTTTGCATAGGTCGTCACTACATCGAGGTTGCCATTCGGGAACCTTCCTTCCCCATCAGTCATCGGTTCTACGAGCTATATGGCAGGCCCAGTGCCAGCTTATTCATCCTTTGAGCCATGCTAGTTACTTTAGTTCTTCTGCGGATACCCACATTTGTTATTCAATCACACAGAGAGATAGAGCATAACTGTGATTATAGCACGCAAAGTTTTTTTGACTTTCCGCATACTGCCAGCAGTGTAGGATGTTGTCCTCAGGATGGTAAGTCATGGTCATGGCAACACACACTTATTAAAGAATTATCTCTTTAGGAATTGAGGTATATTCTTTAAGAAGATCTGGTGCTATCACATTTACTTTAATAAAAGAAAAAGGAAACACTACAGTGTTTTTTCCTTTAGAAATTCACGCTTCTATCGACTATACTCGCTGTACCGTCCATTAAATTAATGCTATCTTTTAGCATTTTTAAGTAACGAAGCAGGGAACGATGCGGTCTTCAATCTTTCCTGAGATATTAACGCTCGGCCAAAGTTCAAATACTGCCTTTATTTTAAGCCCCCGGGGATTGGCGTAAAAGACGACTAGGAAAAGCGATGCAAGTTAAATGAGATAAAGGAAGGTATAATAAAATTATAGTAACCAGAATGGAGCTTATATTATAAAAAAAGCTCATTATCGTTAAAAACAACTTATTTGACGAAGAAAAGTCTGCCAACTGAAGGACCAGATCCTCACTGAATATGAGCGAGGAACTCTACAGCATATAGTCTGGTGAATGTAGGGATCCGAAGACTCTTATTAATAATGAGGAGACACTCCTTCTTAGTCCTAAGGGGTGACAGCGAATCTGTATTATGATTTATTATCGAGACAGAATGTTAGTGTTCTTTAATGTTAGTATCTTTAATATCCCTTAACCAATGCTTGACATTGGTTAAGGGATATTAAAGTAACAGCATATATAAAAGTCTTATAGCAAAGATATGGTATTGGGTCATAGTACGATAATTCGGCATTACGAAGCAAGAGATGGTGATGTGCTCATTCTTGATCGATTTTGACTACGTCAATATCTTCAGGTTTCACAGATTACATAAACCGCGCAGAATATTTAATAGTACCGTAAGATTTTGCGCAAACACAGTGACACTTATCCGTCGTCCCCATCCATGCAATAGGATCGAAGGAAGGTTCAAATGCAGTGATAGGGTACAGATACAGAACACACCCAGACTCGAAAGCAACAGTTTGTGAAGCACATATATTCTCCAACGAATGGGAATCCAATACGGGACTCGCGATGCCGCAGCCAAGTGGCTGTCGACAGAAGCGCGTAAATCAGCACTTACAATTGCAATTAGTGTTCCTGGCAACGGAAACTAACTAAAGTTTCCTGCATGCGCCGCAATCGAACTTTCTTACGTACAATGAAATTAAATTTCTAAGGACTTTATTACAGACTTACCACCACCACAAGTAGCCGAGCAGAGGGATCCAGGTGTGGCCAGCCAGTGGTATCGTGGTCTGGAGCAGGAGGAACCATCCCCACCACATACCCCACATTCGTCCACACGCCTTGTCGAACCTACGCGAAGATCACAGCCGACGCGCTGTGGACAAAGAAAATTGGTTGTTAATATCGAAGGATATCCTTTAAGATTTTTTTTATTACATCGAGAGTAACAAACAACTACACAGTTCACATGGTGGTTTCACAGATGGTAAGTGATTCATGCGGCCTATTACATCTACTATCATCCTTGACAAGGAATCATAATGCAGATGCGTTGTCACCCTTGAAGACTGCGATGCAACGCCTCCTCATAAGTAATAAGCTGGTATTCTGTGAGGGCGTGGTCCTACCCTGGTCCAGCTGATACATTCATTCTGTAGCTAGAAACTAACCGCTGTGTAGCTCCACCACCGTAAAATACTACTCGTTTTTTTGTCATAATTGGAGACAAAACAAAGATTAATTATGTTATAGTAACAGTCATACGCTATTGATGATCTTTATCAGTGGTTTAAAGGTCGTAAATGAATGGGTCGGCTTGACGTGTCGAAGGCCACCTACTCACAAAATACCAGTGAGTAATGTTGACACAATTACAAGTAACGAGGCATTGCTTGTCAGTACTCAAGTATAATAACACATCTGAATCTCGAATCATTGTTGAAGATTGATTTAGATATACGGGATATAGTCCTCGATTATCATCAAGTGAACTGTGCCACCCCTTATATTAAAAAAATAAATTAGTGTCATACAGTAATAGTAGTAGGCAAAATGAGCGAGCTAAGGTATACGTTATTTAATTGTTTTTCGTTTTTCTTTTTTTTTTAGGTAAACAAGCTAATCCACGTTCTATATCAATTATTAATACAATGTATCTTGGGTAATGGGTGTTGTGATCCCAATTAATATGTTATAATATTTTATGTATATAAGTATTATATTGTGATACTATTTGTTGTTTTATTGTTATTTAATTTGTGCAAATATCCGTTAATAATAATCGACTAACTCGATATCTTCTGATTATCATCCGATGATATACTTGAAAGTTATATTAGAGCGCCGTGAGCATTTTCTGAAACACAGATCCATTCCCTAGCCATCCTCCTTTTTCTAGCACGCTGAAATGTGTGTACAATAAATCGAAGAGAGTTTAAGATGTAACAGGCGGTTCATACGTGCTGTATCCAGAACCGCAAACCAAAAATTTGCATAGTCTAAATATAGTTCCTCGTCTGTGAATCCAGGACAGATACTCCGAAAGCTGTGCTATCTAATCGTCAATGTATTGCATACGACTTCATCAAGGATTCCAGTCTTACTCCCATTAAGCTCGATGGTTGTTTAAGAACATCAATAATTCAGTGGTCTCACCGATATTGCTACCGTTGTAAACGGCAAACCGCAAGACGTAAAGCTCCCAGTAAATATTACGTGCGGTAACTTAACGCACGTTTCTGTAATTAATTAGTGAAGCTAATGACTCGTGTTTCCCTTCTGTTCCTGTTAGTTAACGGGAAATAGATTTTGCGAATGTCTCTTTTATATTAGTGGTGGATAATGAATTTATTTATAATATGAAAACTTAAAGAAAACAAATTAAATGTCAACCGCATCCAAATTCGTTTAGCCAACGTGCAGATTAGCATGCACAAATGCACATACAAAAAGACAAAAAGCATTTTTATGATTTTATATAGATAATATACTAGAGTCAGTTTATATGTTCGGAGCATTATTTTGCTTCTTTTTTGATTTTGCTCATGCAGGTTATATGATCGTGAGAATCAGAAATCCAGTAATTGGTAATGAAGTCCGCACATTACTTACTTCCAACAGAGTGACATTGGTTCTTCATCGTAGAAAATCTTTAGGTTGGCTTTCCAACATATGCGAAGTAGCTTAACGGTAAGCGGTAAGAGTTGAAATTGCCAATAATTCCCACCAAAGCTTATTGGCGTAGGAGGTGTTGTGAATTAAGGTGTAAGCTGCCAATTCTGGTTCACATCCCTCGCTTAAGAAACGATAAACTTAGCTTCATTGAACCCTTCTTTTTCAACAGGGCCAACCCGAGGTAAATTGTGAAAAACAAACAATCCTATTGGTGGGTAGCCTCGCTACGCATCCTGTCCGTCCCTAGTGGACGGCCTTCCGTCGTTGTGTCCAGAGTTGAGTTATAATAAAATTAAAAAATAAAGTTACAAAGTTGCAGATATCAAGTTTTCAGTAAAATTTGGACTTGTTTCGAGAGGACGCGATCTTTCAAACTACCATAATAAACTTTCCAATGGGACACTTGACATGAAACGTTTAAATAAAATCCCCCTGATCCCGAGAGACGTTCAGAAAGCAGATAAGATAAAAGTAACAAAGTTAGTTGAAATAACAGACTTCAAATAGATATCAGAAAGTTTACTAAGAGATGTCAAATAAGCTTTACTTGGCCGAGATTTCGAGTCCCGACGGTTTTAGTTTGAGACATCTTAGAGAAATAAAACTGTATAAATACAATATTACAAAATTTATTAGTTGTAAAGGTCATATATATAATGAAAGAAAGAGAGGGAAAGTCAAAGAAACTTTTATTTATTTAGATTTACTTCTATGATTTTAAAAGTATAAACACTTCCATCCATCTTCATTCAAAATTGTCACCCTCGTGGATTGAGATAGAATGCCTCGCTGCCACTATCTGGGTCTCTGGATTCGTATACTCATTACACGAATTTCCCCATTCATAGTGTAGCAAAATTCTAGGTACAAGATTACCACGGTGATGTGGGACACATTGTATTTGTCAGTATGAGGCTGTTTGTAATGTAGCCAGCTTATATAAGCTTAGAGCTTACGTAAATAAAAAACCTTTACCCAAAAATTATACGGCATACAAATAAAAGTTCATAAAAATATGTCGATGTACTTTATGAATAGATAGAATAACATAAAAAAAGCAATAAAGTTTTTATATTTCACAATGGCAGATCATTTCCTGACCTCACGTAACTTCAATAAAGGTAACAATAAAATCGAAATGTTTTATAGTATAATATTTTCTGTAAGCCATTTGCTACTGATATTGTGAAATATAGACGATCGCTTGGTTATTGACAGGTTCGATTCCTAGTCGAGTTACTGAGTGTGTGCATCACGAATTCATTGAAATAAACTTACAAACGTATAAATTTCACACATAGAACTCGAAAAAGTATCATAGTAATTGCGACGTCTTTGTATTTTGGTTTATTTTTATATTTTTTGGGCTATCATTCATGATATTTTCATACGATCAGTTATTTCTGATTTCTACACCTTGGGTTGACTGGAATATAACAAGCATCTATTATACTCTGAAGTTTTAATTCTAATTCACTGCAGTTTGTTCCTGACTGCGGCATGAATGGGTCTCTACCGGCAATAGAATAGGAATAGGAGTTAAACATTATCAGTGTTTGGTCTCGTAAGACCCTTATTAATTGTGATAAGGCATTCCCGTCACTCGTAATCCTCAGGCAGACAACGCATCTGCATTGTGATTCCTTACCGAGGATGTATGTGTGATGGGAAAGTATTACATAAAATCATACACAGTTCACCCGATAATAAGTGACAATTGCGTCACTTGACACCAAAATCGGTACCTAGTAAAGATTGATTCAAGATACACGACTGAGATTGCTTCGTTACCTGTAATTGGATCCCCAAATACCTATATTCATCAAACGGAATAGCATCGTTATGCTGTCATCTCAAGCTGGTATTCTGTGAAGACTAGGTTCTGGGTTAAGTTGACTCATTCATGTTGTAGCTAGAAGCTAGTTACATGTGCCAATCAGCTCGATTTTCATCTTGAGTTTCATAAGAATATTTCTAAATGAATTACTATGAACATAATATATGTACGAAACATATTACAAATGCTATTTCGTAAACCTAACATTAATATGTTATTCACGTGATTTAATATTCACATTAAGTACCTGACGTAGGCGCTTCGAGTAATCTCCTTTAGGGATTTATTTTTTAATAGAAATCTATAAATAATCTTTCAATTTTTTTTGTTTTATATTATAGGCAAACGAGCACGCAGCCCACCAGATTGTAAATGAACACCGCCGCCCATGAACATCCGCAACATCAGAGAAGACGCAAATGCGTTGCCGGCCTTTAAGAAAGGTGTAGACTCTTTCTCTGTGATCTGTTGAGAAACAGTTCCCGAACTTTCACCTTACACGCGTAACGATTTGTAGCCGTCCTGACTTTTGAAAGAGCATTCCAGAGAAGAACGGATTGAACAAAGATGGAGGAGTGGATAAAGTCGGAGTAATGAGAAGGACACAGAAGTGGAATAAAGAAATATTGTTCCTCGGCAGAGAATCGAACCCAGGACCCGCAACGCAGCAGCCAGGGACTCTGATCACTACACCACACCGCCGTCTTTATAAATATAATAAATTTTCAATAAAAACATGGTGGAGACTAGACCGTAGTTGACCATATGGTTACTGACACTCATATTGACACGGAATCAAGATTTAGTTGCGTTGTCTCCCTTGAGGACTGACGTGAAACGCCTAGTTACTAATTGGATCTACAGCTATCACACGAAACAGCGACAATTTGAAGCTTTAAGTTTAGTTGAATTGGTTAAATTAAATATTAATAAATAAGTCGTTAAGAGTTTAAACACAAAATTCGAAAGCATTTGTTGGAAGTAGCGTCAGCAGATTCATTACATCGATATTAATTATGTATATATTTACTTTTGGATATGTTTGTATTTATATTATGTATTTTTTTTGTTTAATAGTTTATGTATATAAATATCTATTATTTTATTTTGTATTTATTATAAATTCCTAAGATAATATATAATAATACACTACTAGCATTTAAAAAAATCGCAGTTTTTCGTGCTATTTACGTAAACGTAGTTCTTTATCAGTTGGGCTTCATGTTGTAGGTAAACATTAGCTAGTGTGTGGTCTTATCAATGTTTTTTTTCTTTTTCTTTAAACAACAAATTGTAATTGAAAATTTTTTATATAGCCAACGATACCGCAATATATTCCCATGTATACATTAACTTGATAAAATATTCACGAGATATCAAATTCAGAAGTTCAGAAGTGAGTGGGCAAGAATGATAACCCTCGTATATGTAAACGCGGTGTGCAGTGGGCGTAAACAATTGCAATCCAGATGGAATATTAATCGAATAAATTTATTAATTAATCGAATAAGTATATTAACTGAATTAAAAAGGAGGTTATGAAGTTGAAATTGCTGAAAATGTGGAATGTTCGAATATGTTAGACTGCCAGCCAAATGAAATAAAGAAGTAAATTGACTTTTTCATATTCTTTTAACAATTTTTTATTCAAATTGAAATTGATATTAAAGTTTCCGGCTTCTAAATGTTAGTGTGTAGTGTGTTGAATTGTATGAATTTATTTTTCTTTTAATCATGATCTAATTTTTTTTTGGCATACACAAACAAATTATTAGGAAAATCAGTTAAATCAAAACAATAAAGTAGACAAAGAAAACAAAAAAGAAATACATTTTTAGACTTTTATTTTCTTACTTTGTTTTAGCGACAATACCAATAGATACGGATTGCAAACTTAAGGTCGTAGATTCGTATACGACTTTCGAATATTTACGTGAACCATCTCCTAGCACAAGCATTTTCAGCTTAGTTGGAGAAGAAAATATTAGTCATGTTAATAGCATTGCTAATATTCTTATAAAAATACACTAGTGGAGTCGCGCGGTTTCACCTGCGTGGATGGTTATTGTTTGTTCCGTTTTTGAATAAATAAATAAAATAAAAAATATTTATTACAGCGCTATAGAGATATATAGAGAAAAGGAACACAAGTTAACATATTTAGAAGAAAAAAATATCCAACGCCTTTTTTATTCACACTTATAGTTAACTGCAGCCTTCGCGCTAGGCAAGCCTGTACTGCGATGGCTAGTAACGAATACATTTTTTAAAATTTAAACCTTTAAAACCTGCACGTCTATTATATCGTTAGGAGTAGTAAAAATAATCTTATAACTATTATTTTTTGGTATATTTCTTATATTGTAATTGTTTATTTATATACTCACATTATAAATATATGTATAAATATAAATCACGAAGAAGATTTTACGCTTTGATGTCCAGTAAATTTCCAGTATCCTCATAACTGAGCGTTGCCAGTTAATGACTATAGTTTGCGCCTCCTCGAGTTTTTGAATTAATGTCACAGTTTCTAATAACTATTAGTACTTTTTTTTAAAGCATATTATCAATGCACTGTTTACTCACTAATAATTCCTGTTGTTTTGTGTAGGTGCGGCGGTGAAGGAAAACAAAGTCAGGATACGTGCATGTCGTGTGACATGTGAAGTCCACGATTCCCAAGTAGCGGACTATGGTACTCCAACGTTACAGAGGGTCCCTAGGGATGAGATCGGAGACTGGCAATGCCATTTATATACGTAAATTTTATGTTTGCCGTACTTTCTCGTTCTCTGAACGCAGAAATTATTCAGTGAATTATGACGAACGTCAAAAGGTTGTGTGTTCGAATCCGCCATTTGACTATTGCCGGGAACCATCTCCTAGCACAAGTATTTTCAGCTTAGTTGGAGTGGTTAACTGGAGTATTTGTAATGTTAATAGCATTGCTAATATTCTTTATAAAAGAAGTTAAAAAAAGCATGTTTAAAATTGTCCATTCTTTGATATATAGTTTTTATTATTGATTTACTAATCATATTCTATATTGTTGGCACATTATGCTAAGTTTTGTTTGAATCTTGTTTTTTCTGAATGTTTAAAATTGTCCATTGTTTGATATATAATTTTTATTATTGATGTTACTCAGTCATATTCTATATTGTAGGCACATTATGCTAAGTTTTGTTTAAATGTTTAAAATTGTCTATTGTTTGATATATAGTTTTTATTATTGATGTTATTCAATCATATTCTATATTGTTGGCACATTATGCTAAGTTTTGTTTGAATGTTTAAAATTGTCCATTGTTTGATATATAGTTTTTATTATTGATGTTACTCAATCATATTCTATATTGTTGGCACATTATGCTAAGTTTTGTTTGAATGTTTAAAATTGTCCATTGTTTGATATATAGTTTTTATTATTGATGTTACTCAATCATATTCTATATTGTTGGCACATTATGCTAAGTTTTGTTTGTATGTTTAAAATTGTCCATTGTTCGATACATAGTTTTTATTATTGATGTTACTTAATGATATATATTGTTGTCACATTATTGTAATTTTTGTTTGCATCTGTAATTGCATTTCATTGCGTATATACTATAACAAAAAACCCTATTATGAATATTTTTGGCGATGCACCTTATTTAAAAACATAGAATTGATAAGCTAATCTTTATGCCTGGTGTATTAATTCATCCCAGTGACACGTGACGGATTATGCTGAGATCTTTACTTGGGTTCCTTCACGACGAGGTGAAAGGTTACGATTGCCAATGTGTGACCTTGCTTTAGTCTTGTGGTATTAAAAATCAGAGTCATTTTAATTACATATGTCTCACATTCCTACCCATCTTTCTACGTCTTTTACGAGTTCCTTGATGGAACTTATCTGATTCCAAGTGACGTTCTAAATTAAACGCCCTTAACGTCCCTCGTTAATGTCGGTCTTACAAGATAACCGTGTTGCGAATAAATCTCCAATTACAAATAGGGCAATCTCGTCCAAGGTGATAAATTTGTACAATTCAGACCTTAACGTTTGTTTGTGTAGTTCTAATGAAGGGTCTAGGCTCTTTTAGTTAAAAACAAATTGTTACAAAGTTTTTCTGATTTATTTTTTCCCGAATCTAGTTTAATTACAGTTAGATTTTTTTTTATTAGATTGAGAGTAATAAACAATTTGTATCTAGCTGCAAATTAATAGGTCAGATCAAGCAGGGTCGGATCCCATCCTCATAGAATACCAGCGTAAAATAGCATCATAACCTTGCTGTGTTTCGTCTAGTGAGTGCAGCGATCCGGAGACCTTTATTACTAGTGATGAGGAATTCCATCTCAGTCCTAAAGGGTGACAATGCATCTGCATTATGATGCATTGTCAAAGATAAATGTATATGTCATGGGCCGCAGGAATCACTTGCCATCAGGTGAACTGTATGCTCGTATATTACGCTCCAAGTAATAAAAAAAATTGAATTTTCTGAAAGGAAATCAGAGTAATATTTTTATGCACGGATTGATTGGGTAAAATAACGCTTTTTAAAATTTTAAAATCTGTGCTTTATAGCGTAGCATCAATAAAACATCGTACTTCCAAACACACAAAGTTTAGAAAAAAGAATTAATATTCCTTTGCTACACGAGCGAGATTATGCAAATTGCCCACCTCCAACTTTCTACTTAAACAATATATGAAATTATGCAAAATGCCAGAAAGACTCGTAGTGGTGATTGCGAAGTTTTATCACTTTTTGAGTGTCCGCCCGAGAATCCGGAGTTGGGAAGTTAGACGAAGATACCGGTGAATACGTGACGTCCTTAAAGGATATTAAATCGTGGAATTATTAAGTGCAGTTAGCGATTTTTTATACTATTTGCTACGAGCTTTTTGTAATATATAAAGTACGACCGTTATTATTGGAGTCTTACCTTTATAGATCTTTCTTTATCAATCTGTATCACTCGTTAGGCGTAGAGAGAGCAATAATGATGCGCGTAATAGTAGCGATAGTATATCAGATATCGATGAATTGTTACGATGTTTTACTATATAGAAGAAATTAGAATTCTACCACCTACAGAAATCAATAGACAATTTAATTAATTTTGTACATTTAATATCATAATGAACTACGGTTCCGAGTCGTGGTGCTTCACTGCTGGCCGTATGAGGGAGCTGAGTCACTCAGCGTGCTATTAAGTGGGTTATGATCGAAATTTCTCTGTAAAAGCGAATAATATATGGATATTCGCAAAAGAGCTAATGTAACTTAGCTCAAAGGATCAGTAAACTGAAGCGGAAATGAGCCCACCAAATAATCGATGGAGAAAATAGGCCGAGTGGCAATGTCGAATTAATGCCTTTTGTGCCGATACCAAAGAAAGTTAAAAAAGACATTTACAGTCTACGAGCCATGCGCAGTGGAGAATCATGTTGATGTCCTGCTTTGGAGAGAAGGCCTAAGCCCGCCAGGTATGTAGGCTGTAAAGTAAGTAACACATCGAGAATCGCTTAATAAATCAGACATAATGAAGCTCATTATACCTCGGTGTATCACCGACACACGTCATCGTTAATTCAACAGCATTCGTTAATTCGAGCCCGTAGTTGGTAGTCGGTACAAACGCTGCAGAAATTTTCGATTATCATATTTAAGTAGGCTTTGTTCAGCTATATTATTCTAGTGTTGGTATAAGCTTAATTAAACTCAATATTTTATTGGACCACTATATTCAGTTGGAGAACGAGTGTTGCCAGTTTCAGAGTATTCATTTTGATGTAAGTTTTTTTATATAACTTTATATAATGAGAGGCACTAAGTCTAGAGCTAGCACTAAGCTAAATCTGGAGCAATTAGACCGACGAATAGATTGGGTCGATGGAGTAAGGGATCCTTCTTCCTCTCATCTATCTCATCTTCGTCTTATATCTCAGATAATCATCATCATTGTCAAAGCTTATCAATTGACAATATCAACAGAATGATCATTCACCGACAGAAGCTCTCGCTCTTAGTCTTTAGTGTGTGTAACCCTAACTTTTGACGGGCCGTTCATGCGTCATATAATCCCAGAACTACATGTGTATGTATATATATATATATATATATATATATATATTTATATATATATATGATCTTTGTAATTCGTTCTCGAGTGTGAGATACTCCATGGACTGTTGTAGGAAGGAAGAATAACGATACGACGGTAATAATAGTAACCGGCTAGAAAAAGTTATTAAAGTAGTTATTAACGAAGAAAAGGTGTTCCCATTGAAACCTACATATATATATATATATATATATATATATATATATATATATATGTATTCCACGGCTGGGCTCTACTGCCTTGGTCGGCATCGGGGATGGAACTCAGTTTCCTGATGTACCATCACATTAATAGCGAGCGCTTAGACAGTAAGCTACTACCGGCTCTCTCATTCTAAATAGTTTCATATATTTTCATTCAAATGATATTCTTCTGTTTACAACTGTATATAAATTTTTGTTTATAGTTAGTGATTGTTTTAATCTCTCCTTAAAGGCCGTAAACTATTATTGATTACGAAAATAAGAAGCGTTAGGTGATGTCTGTTAGAAGAGAGTTCCTTAATATAGGCCATAAGGAAAATTTTATATAAATTCTATAAAATCTCCACTTAAAAATGACAAAAGAAAATGAGATACATATATTGTATATATATATATATATGCACTGTTATAAATGAAAACATTCTGCAGAATCCAAAGTATTGCTCAATTAAATGCATGAGACCGTTGAATGAAATTCCATTACAAGATACGTAACCCTAATGCACCCGGTGCACAGAAACCACCAGAGCTATTGTGCTGTTGTGGTATATGGGCATATATTCACAAAAGATATATTTCACGGTATTTGCTTAAGCCGACTTCGGACTTCAATACAAATTTTGAAAGCGTCGAATTGTGAAACACAAGTAACAGTCGAGTAAGAATAATTTGTAAAAGATCTTTTAGGAGCCAGCGCAATGCTTTTTACTTTAGAACAAAAAAAAATGGGAATTGAAACCTTGTGGCACAATGCCGGGATGCGACCTGACATCATCAGGAAATGGGGACGCGAAATAATAAGGCTTGTGTGTGGTCCAAGTCATGAGAGTGTTATTATAATCATATATATTCACGTCTATAAGGAACTTAATGAACGACGTATTCCGGTAGACGTAATACCTTAGTGTCCAAATGATCAAACTGTTGACAAGTTCAATCCCTTGTGCCAACACCTATGATATTGTTGATTGCAATTTTAAGTGCTGTCTCATTACGTACTTGAGGGTCGAATGAAAATATCAAAAATATTACCAGATATCTGAGATACGCAAAAAAAAGCTACAAATGAATAGATTGTTAGATAAGCGTATTATTTGAGTTTTATCTTTTACTCTTCTTCCCTTCTTATATTCATGAACTTTCCTATTACATATAAATTACAATGAACGTAATAGGTTGACATACTATAAAATTTCTTACTACTTGGTTTTGGATTTAATTAAAGCATCTAAATGTAGCCTAATAATTTGGGATACGGTCTGCAAAGGAGTCTACGTAGATCCGAAACCTCCGTACGTATGTGGGAACGATCTCGTACATATATACTTCTGGAGTAAATGAAATTAACAGGCTATGTGTATAAATTCCACTGCTGGATATAGATTTTTTATTTATTTATTTATTATGCCTGCATGTGGTTTCCTAGCGATGTTTTCGTTGTCGAATCGATGTAAAATCACTAATAAAATCAGCAATTAACAATTATGAGCAATAAAAAGCTACAGTAGATACGCCCTCGAATTTCTTTCACGGTCCGCGAGCAAACCAACGCCAGCACGAATGATTAACCATCATATTTAGTATTTATCGGAAACACTAGTAATGTGTTCAAGCCGAGGCTTCCTCTCGGAAGCCCTTGTGCTCGTTACCCACTAATAAAGGTCTCGGTTGAGCGCCCTAAGCACTCGGTCACCTTTCAACTCGGTAAAGCTGTAAAAGCCTTCGGGCTAACAAGGGCCCGAAAAAAAAGCTAGTAATGCTAAATACTATCGTATGAACTCTATCTTATTAAAGATGTGATGAAGTAAATATTTATTTCAACTTTCGTTAAAATATATTTTGTGGTGTCATTAAACAAACACTAAATTCCCGTAATTAGCGGCTGCTAACCCTTGTGATTTGGACCGCGGTTACAATATACGTACCGGGTTCGCCATTGTCTAGGTACGATGTTTGCTCCCGTTTCTAAAATTAAAACTATGCGGCCCGGAACGCTAAGTCTTGTAATATTTCGTTTGCCACACGAATAAAATGGAGTGCTCTCGTTCAATAATAAAAATGTTATTTACGTCGAAACTGTGAATACTAAACTTATTAACTGTGTGCGGGATTCCATTGAAGTCTTGGTTTCGGGTCCAAAACTATAAACCAGAGGTTCCCAGACTCTTTTTCTCATAGACCAAATTCAAAATTTTGCTAGTTCCGGTGGACCACTACATTTCTACCATATTCCCAAAACTCGACAAAATATGTGGAATATGCAAGTTTTTACAAGTAACAGTCTGAGCTTTTTATAATATTATCTGCCTACATTGATCAAGTCAAGCCAACATTTTAGTTCTTCATGATGATGATATTAATTTATACCTAATGGGAAAGGCAAAGGACTTTAGTCTATACAGCCAGGTTTTGTTCGTATGATGGTTGGTCTGAAACTCTTTTAGTTCGTCACTATCGAAAAAAAAAAAATTTCGTGGACTACCGCTTACGAATTGTGAACCTCCATATTTTTGTCACGCCAACGTAGACCAACGTCGAGTCTTCCGTGGACACCTGGACCACGTTGGGAGCTAAGGCTTTAAACCAATCATCTTATTATCAGCGATGAGTGCATGATGTAGCCTCTTTATTTTTATTATTCCCGAATGTTTATATCACTTTAATATATCCTGCCTAGTTGCTGTCACCTGGGCAGGAGCGAAGGCATTACGTTGTTAGTCATATGGAATTCGGTTAGTTATTATATTTATTATAATCCGTAAATCCATCTGTGTATAATTATTAAATTTATTTTATTTATTTTTAATATTTTCGGAAACGACAACTTACACTTAAGTAGGCAAATACCTAACTAACTAACACAGAGGGCCAATATCAAGTCTGACAGGGGTAGAGTTACACTACAATTATTTTTAATTGCAGTATGAATGGGTCAGCTCCACTGGAGTAGGACCACGCACGAATACCAGTGTAAAATAGCAGCATAATGGTGATGTGTTTCGTTTGGTGATATCCGAAGACCTTTATTACTGGTGATGTGGCGTTCCATCTCAGTTCTTAAGGGTGACAACGCATCTGCATTATGATTCCTTGTGAAGGATGATTGTAGATGTCATGGGCGGCAGGAATCACTTGCCATTAGGTGAACTGTGTGCTCGTTTTGTTACTTTCAATGTAATAAAAAAATAATCTAAAACTAGGTGTTTATTTGGGTATTTGGGAACAAATATTATTATAAACTACAAATATAATTGTAAAAAGTTGTTGACAATATTAAGATAAGCTTTAAAATTTAAAAGTTTTGGCCAAAGAACATTATATTTAGCTTTTTTGTTGAGTATTTCGATTATCGATTAGAGTTGTAGTTGTGTTAAATAAATCGGTGTCAATTGTCGATGGAACGGCATTGAAATAAATGCTTACTTTGATTAAGTAACTAATTTATCTGTTTGTTTTGTGGGCCGCAATCAATACTTACCATTAGACAAACTGTTTTTCGCCTTAATTTCATAAAAAAATCGACACAAGAAACAACAAAGAAATAGTTAATATATTGGAGTAAATTAAACATTTTTGACTATCTCGTAAACTTAAGTTTTACATAGTCATTGTCATATGTAAAAGAAAACAAAAAAGAAACAAAAGTCAAAGTATAAAGAAAATAAAGATAAATTAAAAATGGGCTCATCATGGGAACATCACTACTGAAAATGAGAATTTTACGTCGTTTTTTTCTATCCTCTGTTGGCATTATTCAGATATAGACAAAAACCTTTTTTTCAACGGCGCTATAAAAGCTGCTTACAAACAAGCTTTACATTTAAAAGCGCTTGTTAATACGGGATCTACATATCATCAATTGTTGTACAGAAACAAATGCTGAGGGAGAAAAATGCTTTTTTAATAAAAGTTAACTACGCATAAAAAAGTTAGTCGTAAAAATATTTATAGTGTGTAGTTATAGTATACACAATAAATATATACACTGTATTATACTAAAGGTACTGCTTGTTTATGAGAGGGTATTGGAGCGTAGCATTCAAGCCTACGGGGTCGTAGATATAACGGTCTTGGTTTTTTTTATAAGAAAAGTAATAAAAAAAAAGTAAAGATTTAACTCAAGGGAAATAATTTTTGCATAATCGTTTCTGTGGGTTTGTGTATATTTTTGTGTATAATTTGTTTCAGTAAGTTTTAACAGAAGTTATGTAAGCATTTTCTACGATATACACGGTGACAGACAGTCAAGCAATTAGTTTCTGTGATTGACAAGTGATTCCTAGCGTGTTATAATTTTCATCCTTGATAAGAAATCACAATCCTCGTGTCACCCCTGAGGACAAAGATGGTATGCCTCGTAACTAGTGATGAGGTCTTCGGTTTCTTTTTTCCAAAAGTTGCTTTTAACAACTATTTTACGGTGGTATTTCGGAAGGCGTGGTCCTACGTATTCGTACTATAGCTAGTTTATAACTGTGACACCATTATACCATACCATACCAGTAATAATATAATAATATACTAGCATGATGAAGGAATAGAGCGCTCTCTAGTTTCTGGTTTCGTACCGAGGCAAAAGAAAAGTTTTCGAATGGAAATCTCAGATCAAAATGGTAAATAGAGTATAGGAAAAAACAAGAATATGTTTATTTTTAACAAAAAATAAATGTATGTTAAACAATTTGTTAAAAAAATACTAGTTGTCATGAATTGGTCCCTACTCAGAATTTAAGGTATACGCAACCAGAGCTAGTGGTTGGTGAAGTCATGAAACGATTTACAACAGCACAATAAAATAAACAAATTTATTTGTATATAACAGTAGTTGCAGAATTAATATTAAATACTTACAAAAATAGTATTATACATAAACGAAATAGAATTTAAACCTATATCTAAATACATTATAGACATATTTTTTATCTTATTAGGAGTGACAAGCGGTTAAACAGATCATCAGTTGGTAAGTGATAACTGCCCATGACATCTAAAACAATGACTGACATGGAGTACCTTGTTACCCATAATTGGGTCACCGGATTTCAGTTGTATCCCAGGGATGGCAATGCACGTTTAATGCAACTTAAATGGGTAAAATCTAGAGTCGAAGACAACATTGTGATGCACAAAGTTATTTCAAACGTTTCGTAATCGAATCCAAGACGCGTGACACAGTAGTAAGGAATACGAATGTTGTGGATTCGTTAAAATAAAGTAAATAATTTCAGAACACAGTTTAATTCAAATGTTTTAAATAAAATTATAGTTGCCATTATAGTCGAAAACTTAGCTTGACTTGCAAAAGAAGGGATTAAAGTGAACCTTATAATCCCTTTAATATTGTTTTGAGTAACGTGTATCCATCTACTCTAATGATAATAGACAAGTACTATAGACGATAATTAATTAAGGTAAAGAGTAATCTAGACGTGAAGGAAAACATTATCTCGTAGACAAGGAGTTACGCACAATCAAAAAGCTTTAGAAATAACAGTAAATACTTCTGAATAATATTTGAGAACCCTAAAGAGTTATTATAGGAATCATTAATGGGTTTATATAGTTTATTTTAACATTATTTTCACATTATAAACTAATGATAAGGGTCTTATTTAATGACATCTACACAGATGATATTCACTGTGTAGATTTCGATCAGTATTCCCCGCTATAACCAGACGGGCAGCACAACTGCGCGGAGATTATTTTTTAACTCCACCTGGTTTGTGAATGATATGTTATAATAAAATAAAAATATAATAAAACAGATATATTCAAAATAATAAAATAAATAAGCCCAAACCAGAAGGAAATCTCACGAAAGGGGAATCCAAAGGTTGAAAGGTAAAGGAATCTACGGACTATACAATTGGTTTCAAGTAACACCACCTTCTAAATTTAAGCCCGGAACGGCCGTCACGGAGTCACAACCACCCCAGGTGATACGGCTATAGAAGTAATTTCAATCGGCGTACCACCCCACATGTCGGTCACGCCGTGCTCCAAAGATATTTTGTATTTATGTGTGTTTCGGTATTTAAAATGTTCGTATCATATGGAATGGTTGTGTCAATCAATAATATCCTTGACTGTGCCCGATCCATCTACACAAAATTAGATAGTATTATTTTTAACATAACTAACATTCCCGTTAACCACTCCAACTTAATTGCTTGTGCTAGGATGGAGAGGGTTTAACGCTGGAGCAGAAAAATATCATAAGTAACACAGAAAGTCTTTGGCATTCTACAATGATTTACATGTTTACACATATAATATCAAGAAACTTCACCCCTGGTCAAGCTGACCGACTCATTGTCGAAACTAATTGCAGCGTGGTTTTTTAATTTTCATTTCCAAAATCTTAATATAGTAGTCTAAGAATCTACAAAGAAAATTGGGACAGAAAGGTCTACGCTCAGATATACCAGATTTGTCTTCCGTTGTTTCTGTGTTTCAGTGTTTTGCCCAAGGCACTAACAGGAAGAAACAAATGTTTTGAGGATCGGACCGCAACTAGATTGTGAGATTATACAACCTTTTTACTACATGTCACGACATTTTATTTTTTAAATTAGTTATCAATACAGTCTTTTTGTTGTTACTGAATTTCACGATATCTGAGTACATGAATGTTTCTTTTTCTATTTCTTCTGTATAGTTTAAAATTAGTTGTAGTATATAAGCTTTTTTAAAATATGTATTGCTGATTGATGGTAAGATCTCAGAAATATATAAATATTTTTTATTGATTGGAATTTTGTAAATTTTACGCCTAGTTCTAAATAAATATTCTGTTTAAACATTCTTCTACTTGGTTCTTATTAGGTCCCAACCTGAAGGACAAAAGGTGTTATGATTAGAACATCTGGAAAACGTGAGACTTTGGTTTGATTGCGAACCGAGGAACAATATTTCTGTGCCAAACATTGTTGAAAATCTAATCTGACAGTTTTATATTTATTTCCTGTGTCCTATGACTATATCTTTTTATTGGACATGAATGCATCAGATAATGAAGGGCACGACGAGTGAGTACTTCTGAATTGGTGCGAATAATTTCTTCACTATAATATATTTTGCGTAGATGATATTATTTGGTAATATCTAAAAGATACCACCGGGGTCAGAATCGACAAAGAAGACAACGTCATCATTGCATCCCAAGCTTGATGAATCTGATTATAGCTTTTTAGGTTATTAGATTATTAGCTCTGTCTCTTATCATATTATATATATGCAAATATATACTATCCGCATAATGAACATTTATACAGAAAAGTTTTATTAAAATGAAAGTAGGTTAAATCTTCGTACTGAAATTTTCTACGTGTATTACTTGGTCAAAGTTTTTCATAGAAAGAAAATAATCTGAAAAATTCTGCCTGAATATGAAAAGTTTCAAAAGATCGTCGAGAGGAATTTGGTTTTATTTATGCAATGTAAACATTTTTTTTATCTACTCTTATTATTGTTGTCTGTCCTTCGTACAACAAGGCGTAAGCATCAATGAAATTATGTAATGCTTTACAAGACTATTCATTGATAACAATATAATACCTATGAAATTACCGTTTTGTATGCAAAAGTTGAAGTATTTTTTTTCAAACTTTTTTTTTCGTTATTCAAAGTAATCATCCATGTAATCGATGCACCTTTGCCAACGCAGTGGTAGTTTATTGATGCCCTTCTTGTAAAAATCAGCCGGACGGGACGCAATAAACTCTTCAAAGGCATTTTGTACTGCCTCTCGGGAATTGCATTTTTTTCCCGTTAAAAAGTTGTCCAAATCTTGGAAAAAACTAAATAGTCGGTGGGTGCAAGGTCTGGTGAGTACGGTGGATGAGGGAGAGCTTCCAACCCCCCAACTCTTGCAGCTTGGAGACTGTCTGTTGTGCAATATGGGGTCGCGCGTTGTCGTGTAGGATCAGCGGGGACGACTGATTGACCAAAGCTGGTTGCAGATGTGCGAGCTTCTCCATCATTGTCTTCAGTTCTTCACAGTACACATTTGCAGTAATGTTCATGCCATTTGATAAAAAACTGTGATGAATCACACCGGCACTAGACCACCGTAGATGTAATATTTAAATTCTTCAAACGCAACTTTTTTTATTAAGGCTACGTCTGGTGGGTGTAGGGATCTGTACACCATTATTACTGATGACGAGGCATTTCATATAAGTCTCCAGGAGTCAGCGCATGTGAATTAAGATTCTTAATGTAGGATGATGAATAAGGTATAATTTACCGTCAGGTGAACTGTTTTCTTGTATTTATAGAATAAGCAACAAACGAGCAAGCATCCCACCCGACGGTAAGTGATCACCGCCGGATTGCCAACCATCGAGATGATGAGGATGAAATTTTGAATTCTGTCGTGACGTACGATTTTTAAACTGTGTGCTCGTTTGTCACACACGATACAATAAAAATAACATTATACATAACTTCATCATGATTGACATCACAGCGTACCCGTTGTCCACTGCTGGACATAGGCTTCCCCCATAGGTTGCCACTAATCTCGATCCTGAGCCACCTTCATCCATCGACTTCTCACAAACTGGCATAGGTCGCCGCGATATCTAACTAGAGTAGGTACGTCCTAGATTGCAACAGTCCGAGGTTGCAACTGAAGAACCTTTGATCGCCATCGGTTATCGGTTCTACGAGCTATATGGCCATAATAAATCAAACTAATAACAGCACATTAAAAATAAACTAAATAATACATACGTTATTCGATTTGGAATGAAATATTTGCGTCAACATTCGCGTGTTTGTCGTAGACAGTTGGAATACTTAGAGTTGGGGGATGTTATTTACATATCCCTACAACTGTAACGGAGTGAGCGACGGATGTTAAATTTGATTATGATTCAGAACTTACGAGTAGTTCGAGCAAAACACTAATATGTTGTTTATATAGCTAGAACATTTAAGAAAATTGTTTTTTCCCGACTACGGCGAATTAAAAAGGAGGATTACGAGTAATCTATTTATGTGTATAAGCATACTCAGTTTACTTGCCTAGGTTCTAAATAACTTATCAAATTATGAAAAATTAAGTGATGTTAAAATTAGGTACTAGTTGCGTAAATTATTGGATCAAGTATCAAATCTATAACGATTTAATTAATAGCTTTAGCTACGTCCTCACCTTCGTTGTGTCAGCTATAGTTATATGTACATATATCAACATATTTCTCTTGTCCTCATCACATTAAGGTCAAAGATGTGTATCTATTTCTTTCTTAAATATCGAACAACACTTACAAGTAACTATTATGTGGACTGTGTGTTCGTTTGACACTCTCAATACAATAAAAAAATAGTAGAATGTTGCTCTAATTGACATAAGTCTGGCTATATATATTTATATCTGTTAAACATTGTATGCCTTTAGATGGCTATCTATCTGCGAGTCGATGTTTCTAACCTCCTTATGAGGGGCCCTCGGATTGTATTACCACCCCCCTCTGTTGTCGTCGACGTTCTTCGTCCACAGGGGTCGGAGTACAACGGTGGTGCAGCAGCAGTCTTCGCGCCAACTTTGCAGCATCCTCGTTGTCTCCCTACTCAGCGAACCTCCCGCTCGCGAGTCTAATCTAGATAAAGCTGTAGAGGTCTCTGGACCAACTAATACTCACTCATAGTGAATATTGCGGATTATCTGAGATCTGATCCCTTCATTATTACGTATTATGTGTATATGGTATGTAATTTTCATCATTATTATTACAGTTAATTTTTAAATCACGTAAAGTCCATCAACCAAATATTCATTAGTCTTTAATTAAAATTCAGTTCACCGTTTCGCTTGATAGACCATGTTTTAGCTGGATCGGAGTAGGAACACGCCCGAATACCAGAATAACAACGTCAAATACCAGCATAATGCTGTGTCTCGTCCGATGAGTGCAGGGATCCGGTGACCATTATAACTGGTGACGAGGCATTCCATCTCAGTCCTTAATGTAGACAACGCATGTGCATTATGATTCCTTGTTAAGAATGAATGTAGTAGTGGGCTGCAAGAATCACTTGCCATTAGGTGAACTGTGTGTGTGAGTTTGTCACTCTCAGTGTTATAAAAAACAAAATCATCTATTGCTGTTAGACATATTATTCTAGACATTTCTTTCCAAAGTTTAAAACGATTTACGTTGCCGACCCGGTCATTGTTAAATTATATCTTTGTCATGAAATAATTTTACTAGAAATATAATTTCTGCTTTTAATGCCAACAAAGCTGTTGAATCTGAAAATTATAAGCTTATTTATGAAGAGGCTTCTAAATTAACAATTTCAGAAGAAATACATGGAAACGTCCTCAGTAAACAAGAGCCCTAGAAGATAATTAATTGATGTCAAGAGCAATCGAGTCTTGAAGGGAAACCATTTGCTTATAAACAAAGGGCCACTCGGCGTAGACGGCCGGCATCTTTTGAATTTGGAAAATCAAAATGGCCGCCGTGGGGTTTTACAAAATCAGTTTTAGAACACTCAAACGTAATGAGCACAGATGAAAACAGGGCATTCAATTTCATATTTCAATTAATTTAAGCCTGATATTTTGTTGACATAGCGAATTAGATAATTTAGGCCTTACTTCAGAATGACTTTACACTGTTTATTTTTTTATTTGTTTGGAACACCAACAACATTACAGTTTCACGTTTGCGGGATATTTTTATATTAAAAGAAGCTTAAATCTAACTGGCGTATCCATTACAGGTGAATACTTCATTCGCCAAATTACAACAACATCGCTTAAAAGGTTTACAAAATATAAGTAAGTTCAAAATAGATAAGATATATTTTTAATTTAATATAGTTTTATTATTAATATTTCGTACTTGCTTTCATACACACTTATAACATTTACCTACCTACTTACTACCTTCTAAATTTTTTCACATATCACTGGTTCGGAAAAACTCATTATTCCTGGGAAGAAGCAAAAAGAAACATACTTGATTTTTATACTAAAAAAGCAGACACTTATGTATAAAAATGTATACAGACAGAGTACAAAATTTCATTCTCATCATCACGATGATTGGCAATCTACCACTGAGCGCTTTTTGCGCGAAATTTTCTGCCATTCACAACTATACTGTGAGACCTACAAGTAAAGAACCTACACCTTTCTTAAAGGACGTTCAGTGGATCTGTGACTCCTCTAATAGTGCGGATATCCACGGTACGGTCACATACTGTCAGGTGAGCTGTTTACTCGTTCGCCACCTACTCTATCGATAAAAAAAAGAACAGACTTACTTTTTTTCACAGTCAATATTTAATCTATCAAACATTATTAATTAATTGTTTATCCGGTTTTCTTCAACTACAACGTAACTCCAACTGGCGGCTTCGATAGTACTTGGGAAAACTGTTTTCCAAGTCACGACGCAGTGAAAAACAGTAACAAGTTTTTAATGGGATATTAAACCATCATTACAAAGACAAAAAAATAATGCATAATTTTTTTTTACTAACGTCGCGAATTATTAGTGACCAATCTCCATTATCATATGTCCGTTTGATAACCCCTTCAACGGCTGTATACTCGAGTTTACTCATCATCTTGATGGTTGGCCAATCCACCACTGTACGCTTCACGTGAAATTTCCCGACATCTATATTCGTCTTCAACAAAAAATACCAGTATGGAATGCTTCTTGCTTGTGATTACAGGTACTAAGTTTAGGATTAGGTTCCCGGATCCCTACAGACACTATAAGAAATACAATAGTTTTAGTTACATTGTAACTCCGCTCTATGTAAATGGATAAGTTATTCTTACACCGCCCCTCTTCTATATTTTAATGAAATAAATTTGGTTACTTATTCAACGGTGAAAGTAAACATTGCAAGGATACTTATGCATGATGCATTTCTGAGAAACAAAAAAATGACATATTCCAAAGTGGTGAACTGTGCTCTAAGACTCATTGTGTAATATATATATATATATATATTTCACAATATAACATAATACATAAATATACACTTTACTTTACATATTTAGCAGTAGTAATCTTTTAAAATTCCCTTTACGCCGACGTACATATTTCACGTAAGCAAAGTTAGAATAGGGAATGATTTATTAACTCTTCTGTCTGCGGAGCTTTCCGATCTTATTAATAATTTACTTGTTTCAAAGACGGTTCCATTGTGGCTTATTTCTATTCCATTAGTGGTATATTAGACCGAGTACGTTGCGTTCGTTTCGTTTAAAATATTAAATTTAACTTCATTACAATAATATCTGAATACTTGAATGTCTTAATTATCCAAATTACATCAATCATGTATCGCCCACAAATTTTTAAATATTCCAATGAGAGTTTGCATTCCAACAATTTTTAACTGCAGACCGGCATTTTTTTTTATGACACTAACGGTGACATAATAGCACACACTTCACTTGATGATAAGTGATGACTGCGGCTCATAAACGACTACATCCACCCTCAATAACTATTTAAGACATACTTGTGTTGATACTCTTGAGGGCTAAAATGAAATTTCATTCCTCCTACCGATAAGTAATATTGTGTGTCAAAAGGTAATGTCAAATGTTCTCGTTACCAGTAATATGGTCCCTGGATCCTACACTCACCATACGAAACAGGTAAAGTTCTGGTTCTATTTCACGAGCTGACCCATTCGCAAAAATACGCGGTTACCAGCGTCAAATCATGGGATTTTAAATTTTTGCCTTTAAAATTCTACTTCCATCACTATGAAGTTTGACTTTTTTAAATGTTATAAAAAAAAGTATAGATTTTGAAATATCTGTGCTTGTATGTCAAGCAAAATTTATAGCAAGCGACACCGAGCTTTCAAAACATTCGAACAAAGATTCAACACATTTTCTGCAATAAGTTTTACCTTTTATACAGTATTTGAAAATACTTCAATTTTTTTTGTTATTTATTGATTATTTTTGGATGTTATACTATATTTGCATTTATAAAATACATAATTAAGAATATGGTAAACTTAAAACGAACTTTAGACTCTATATTTAACTTTATAACATACATATAAATAAAAATTTAATGCTGTAAGGTTAGCGCATCACTTGAGAACATCTGGACTAAATATGGATTAGGTTTTTATGTTCAATGAATCCCTGGTGATTAATGGTTCAGGATAATACTTTGCGGAAATTTATGCAGTGCTCCATTGTCATCAGTGATCACATTGTAGATTGTGGTAACAATGATGATAATTGTTTCTAACAATATCCGTCAACCGATGAGGAGATAGTTCTTTAGTGGCAATCTTGGACTGGCAGTCGCAGTTTCAGACAGTCATGCAATAAATGGAGTGACGACCTAAGCGTGTTTGCGAGAAGTTGATAGATGAAGGTCATTCAGGATAGTGCTTTGTTGCAAGATTGCGATTGTGATGCGTTTGGTTGCTGTTTAGCAGTATACTATGACTATGGTAGACTTTATGATGTTAACGGTGATATTTAAATTTTGTTATGTTCCAACTATTTCCTATTAAAATACTTTCTTGTGATAACTTCACTCTATAAACATTTTAAAATATATACTTTACTAATTACATTAACAATAGAAAAGGGCCCACACCTTAGTTAAAGGCCTGCAACGAAATCGCGACTCCTCTGGTATTGCGGGTGTTCATGGGCGGCGGTGATCACTTACCATTTTTGGGTTGGGCTGCATGCTCGTTTGCTGCCTATTTTAAATAAAAATATATATCAATCCTTAACAAAGATCCATGATTAGAAAACTTTGTCAACTCTGAAGACTGAGATGGAATAACCAAAAGTTGATTGAAAGATAAAAAAAAGAGACCGGTTTGCTTAAAAGAGAAAAACAGTGTTAATATCACCGACACAAACGAAAACTCAACTTAGATGAAGATTAATGAATTTTAGATATAGACTACACTACAGACTCATTCAGTGATAATGTTTACGCTTCGTGTTTTATATATTAAAACTTATATAATTAAAAATGCGCACACAAATGAAAAAACTCATCATTTAATTAAAACGCTATCACTGGCTATAAACCGATTAGTACAACGGATTAAAATTACAGAGCTTAGTTACCGAATCCCCGTATTACTCATTTCTATCGGAAAAGCAAATTTACCGACAGTATTTATTAACGTTGGGAAGTAAATAAAAAAAAGACACAAAACAAAATATTCGTTTGAAGTATTCCAGTTCACGCAGCGGCAATTTGTTGATGGAATTGAAGTTTTCCGTGTTTGAAATCTATTCAACAAACTGTTTTTTTTTATTCAATAGAGAGGCATTGGCAGCATAGGAATGTAACAGTTCCAAAATCGAACTGTCGTTTATCTGTATGCAAATCACACAGACTATCCCTATATATGTACTGTCAATCGAAAATGATGAAATCTGATTTTGGAAAGGATTTTTTTATAATGTTAGTGGTGATAAATGAGCAGATTCACGAAAGTGATATTAAGTAATAACTGCGGCTCACGACATCTAAATCCATGTTCAACAAAGATTCAAGTTCCACATCCTTTGTTTTACATCTAAGTAAGAGATAAAGTACGGTTGCGGTATGCATCTATTTCTTGTTGATATTCGGTGAAAACGTGGACCAGCCCAGTTCTAGCCAATCTATAGAAATTAGCTGCAACGTGGCTCTATCCGAGCTGGTACGGCTCTATCCTTCCATGCTTTTTCAATTTTAATCTTTTTCCTTATAACGGTATCTAGGACATTTTTTTAAAGAAAGAAAAATATTAGCAATGATTTAATGAAATTACTAATATTCCGGTTAACCACTCCAACTAAGCTGAAAATGCTTGTGCTAGGAGGTGGTTCACGATAATAGTCTGATGGTGGATTCGAAACTACGACTTTAAGTTTCGCAGACCTTACCCTAAACCATTGAGCCGAGCTGAGCTAGCAGCAGCTTTTGATGTTAACATTAAAACAATATTGGTCCATTTGCGACGAATTGGCAAGGTAAAAAAGCTTCATAGATGGGCTCCCACGAACTTAACGATCGCCAGCGCAACGTACGCGACCTCAACAGGCACAGAAATGAAAGAATTTTGAACCGAATTGTTACGTGCGACGAAAAGTGGATTCTGTTTGACAATCGAAAGAGCTCAGCAAGTTGGTTAGATCCTGGTTCAGCACCAAAGCAATGCCCTAACCGAAAAATTACCTCTAGAAAATTGATGGTCACTGTTTGGTGGTCTAGTGCCGGTGTGATTCATCACAGATTTTTACCAAATGGCATGAGCATTACTCCAGATGTGTTCTGTGAAGAACTGAAGACAATGATGGAGAAGCTCGCACATCTACAACCAGCTTTGGTCAATCAGTTGTCCCCGCTGCTCCTACTAGACAACGCGCGAACCCATACTGCACACTGGATGCAAGCTCTCCCTCATCCACAGTACTCACCAGACCTTGCACCCACCTACTATTACTTTTTACAAAATTTGGACAACTTTTTAGCGGGATAAAAATTCAATTCCCGAGAGGCAGTACAAAATGCCTTTGAAGAGTTTGTTGCCTCCCATCCAGCTGATTTTTACAAGAAGGGCATCAATAAACTACCTCTGCGTTGGCAAAGATGCATCGATTATATTGGAACAGAAATAAAAAAGTTAGAAAAAAAATACTTTAACTATTTCATACAAACGGCAATTTCATAGATAAAGACCTATTATATAATTTTTGTGTCGTGTTCCAAGTGTATGTTACATTTGTCTGTAGTAAATTAAATTTATACAAATTAAAAAAAACACTGACCTGACACCGGCCGTCGATGCACATGTCCAAGCTGCCAGGACGGCATCTGGTCCCATCTGACACCCTCGCAGCCAGCACCGCCACAACCACGCGGTCGTCGTCATCCAGGGACACCGTCTAAACAATTAAATCAATTATAATATCAAATTAGAAGATGTGTGTTCAAAAAGTTTATTATCTAACACTCGTCTCAGACTCTACCACGTAGACTTGAAAGCTTTTTTATCTCATTGAGAGTAATAAACGAGCACACAGTTCACCTGGTGGTAAATGATTCATGCGGCCCATGATATCTGCATTTATCCTTGACAAGGAATCATAATGCAGATTCGCTGCCACCCTTGAGGACTGAGATGGAATGCCTCGTCACCAGTAATAAAGGTGAATGTATTAGTCAATATTGATTCATATTTATTTATTTATATAAGTTTTATTAATTAAACACCTATATACTATGTACACCTATCGTCCAAGATGATGCGAGAGAATGTAGAGCATTACTTGGAGCTTTTAGCTTTAGAGGAATTACGGGGTCCTGCTTTTTTGCCTGGGTTGTAAATTAGCCTGGTTGTTTTTGATAACAACTATACCTTTTTGAATAGCTAATAACGAAATAAAGTTAATTCAATAATTCGTAAGAATTTTTTTCCTACATATTATTGATATGTAGTTTTGTATCCTTAATTGAAAACTAACGGCAATTTCTAGCTTATTTTGATTCAGAATGAGTGCCTGGTCTGGTGTGATTTTCAGAAAATATAAATAATAAACAAAATCGCTTATAACAAACTACTAGAGTACATATCAACATGAGGGTTTTATATTCAACATTTTCAAATCTTGAATAACAAGTCTTGGACATAATAATATGAATTTTAATATCACAAAAGTAGTAAAAGCTACGAATTGTCTACGGTAGAAATGTCTAGGTAACATCATATCGTATAAATCATGTCGGTTTTTTAATTAATGAATATGCGGGGTAAGGAACAATAAACATTGTAGTCGTGAATGGTGTTGTAGGAACTGACACTGCTTGAAATGCTTTTCAAATTTAGTCTATATGCCATGACTTGTTTATATGTTACAGATTGAGAAATCCAAATTATACGACAGTTTTGGAAATTGTTATGATGAGCATAGCAAACTAACTTTTATATTTTGAGTTTATGACCATGAAATGGTAGCTCTCTGTTCAAGTGCTTACTTGCAATGTGGTGAAAGAAAACGTTCTGAGATTCAGAGGAACCACGTGGTCGACTATGGGTTAACACAGAGGGTGTTAACCCATAGTCGACCACGTGGTTCCTCAGACACTAGACAGTAGGCCTATTTCCCATAACGGGAACTATATATGTATTTATATATATATATATATATATAGATATATATATATATATATATATATATATGCTGCAAAATATTTATATATATATATGTAAATATAAATATTATTGCAGCATAATTAATGGATGGGCTTGACCGAGGAAGGACCAGCTTGAAATATCAGCGTAATGCTTCTGGGTGGAAATTCGTTTTCGAACTTGTACAATGTAATCTTCGTGTGTGTATATGTACCTATGTATACACATGAAGTTTATATATACATACATCTAAATTACATCGACGATGAGCCCGTGGAGCAATGTAAAAGATCAATTATCATAGGGTATACGATTATTTGTTACTTTGATTAAATAGATTATAATAAGGTCAAAGAAGGATAATCCACAATATTATCTCACAAATTTCCGATATCATGTTTGCTACATATTACCTGATTTGTATATCAATCAGCTTATTAAGCGGATCAGTGGTATTGACGTCGATTGTAATATTGAGAGTATTTGTTGGAATAAAGCGATGCTGTCGTTGTGGTGCTATTGGATACCATGATCAACGCACTGAGGATTTTTTTTTATAATATGTGTGGCACACAGGGGTGGTGGTCTTCTGATGATATGACTGTATCGACATCTATATCCTCAACAAAGATTCATAATACACGTACGTTGTCATCTCTGAGATTTTTTTTTTCGGTCTGATAACGACGCGGTATCGAAAGGTTCGATTGCGGAGAAAGTCTCGTATGATTAGTACGAGTCGATCTGGCACACCGAGCTTGTATATGAGTCCGTTGTGTCAGACCTTGTAGTGAATTAATGTGCCTCGCGACTAGGTGCACTTTTTTTTTTTAGAATAGGTGGCAGCCCACCTGATGGTAAGTGATCACCGCCGCCCATGAACATCCGTAACACAGGAGGAGTCGCAAATGTGTTGCCGGCTTTTAAGGAAGGTGTAGACTCTTTTCTTGAAGGTCTCTAAGTCGTATCGATTCGGAAACACCACTGGCGACAACTGATTCCACAGAGTAGTTGTGCGTGCCAGGAAATTTCGCGTGAAGCGCACAGTGGTCGATTGCCAACCATCGAGATGATGAGGATGAAATTTTGAATTCTGTCGTGATTAACGATGTTTAAACTTAGTGGCTGGAATTAATTTGAACAACTCCTCAGAGCTTACCATAAGGACACTCCCATGATAAATACTGTAAAAAATCCAGAGGTGCAGTTTGTTTCTAGCTGCAGAATGTATGGGTCCGTTCGACCAGGGTAAGACCAAGAGTAGAGACCAAAGGTAGCACAGAATAGCAGCGTAAAATGGCAGCACAATGCAGTATTTCGCTTGGTGAGTATAGGGGTCCGGAGCCCTTCATTACTGGCGACAAGGCATTCCATCTAAAGGGTGACAACACATCTGCATTATCATTCCTCGTCAAGGATGAATATAGATGTCATGGACCGCAGGAATTTCTTGCCATCAGATGAAATGTGTGCTCGTTTGTTACTCCAAATTTAATTTAAAAAAAATGCCAGTGAATCAAGCCGATCAGAAAAAAAATAAAACCCCTTGATGAGTGCACGAGTGTTGGGTGCGAAAACCGAACTGTTCATTGATTGGTAGCCCTCGAGTCAGCATGATGCTCTTGAGGCGTGCGAGTATGAGCCTTTCATATCACCTTACCCAATGCTTTGAGTAGGACTGAGAACTGGAATGTCTCGTTGCTTATAACTGGGTTCCCGGATACTTACCATACGGATATTTAGTTATTTTGTTTGTTTCGACTTTCATATGGGATTGTTATGTCGGCCAAAGATGTTCTTGATTATGCCCGGTCCATAAAGACGTTATCCAGCTTATACCAAGACCTCTTCCCTACTCAGCGGTCAGTCTAATTAGATAAAGTTGTAAAGGTGTCTGGACCAATAACTACCAGCAATAATCACAGACAAAAATAAAAGAATAATTATGTCAGTGTCAATGGGACGGTTTCAGTAGAGCTTAGCACTGGTATTTACAAGCACCTCGGAATCATATATTCTATAGGGCAATCACTGATCCAGGACGTCATATTACAGAGCAAGCATCTGGTGGAAGATCCTGACCAGGTCGAAATAAAATTTATTGTTATTGGTGGGTTATTCAATGATACCCTCGTATTGATGATCAATAAGACAAACATAAGTATTTTACAATAATTCGATTAGATATAATTAAATAAATAAATTAAGATTGATCAGATGGAAGTTCCCTACGGGAAACAGCGGTAGGGCTACGCAGCAGTTCGTTTCTAGCTGCAGAAAGAACGGGTCAGCTCAACCGGGGAAGGACCATGCCCTCAAGAAATACCCGCGTGAAATAGCAGCACAATGCTGCTGTGTTTCGTCTGGTGAGTTAGAGTGAGTGAGTGAGTGAGTGTGAGGATCCGGAGACCTTTATTACTGGTGAATAGGCAGTCCATTTCAGTCCTCAAGGGTGACAACGCATCTGCATTATGATTCCTTGTCAAGGATGAATGTAGTAGATGTCATGGACAGCAGGCATCACCTTCAGATGAACTGATGAAGAATCCAGACGTTATTATTAGTATTACCTGGCATAGCTGTTCAACTAGAATGAGTTGATCGTATTCATATATCACAGCTATATCTATAAGATTACGATATAAAAAACAGAAAACAAGGCAAAGGAAAAAGGCCAATGTTTTTACCATTTCCACCACAATGGATATAGTTTCATAATGTTATTTAGTTCACTGCAAACTGTTCCCCGACCATGACGCAGAGCTCTAAGAAGTGAAAAACAGAAAGCAATTAATTAGGGCATTTAGCTGACGTTCTATTGAGTAGTTCCACTCGGAGCGCAAATTGTAAAAAGAAATAGAAGCCACTTGGAAAAACTTTTCTCGAGGACCGAATCTGAAGTTTATTTTATGGCAGAAATACAACTGGTGAATGGAGAAGTGCTTTAAGGTTGGTTTTCCTGTTCATATTCGGCATTTCATTACTAATTTATATTCGATTTTATAAGTTCAATGTTTAAAAATATAGCAGTTTACCTATTTGACGTTCTTTTCATTGATATTCTTAATTAAGATATTTTTTTGTTGATTTAATTAATAAGTTTTTATTACATTCCCAATTAGTAAATAGAAACATTAATAAGCGTATTTGCTTATAAACGTAAGATGATTTCGTAATTTAGTTTATATATCAATGTTGTTTTATTTTAAAATTTAATAACTGATTTTATTTTATTTTTTCTCAATTTGTTTTATTTCTTTTTTTTTTATTTTGTGAGTATACTATGTTTTTTTCTCCGATAATATGTCCAATACCAACCCCGCTGGAAGAGATTTTAATTGTAAAATAAGCTGCGCCTTTACACATACTACATACATTACATACTTTTCCTATATTACTTCCCTTATATAAATGCTTTTTCTACATAAAAGTTAAATAAATAAAATTAGAAATAAATGTACAGCCAAGACGCATTCAATTAAGAGGAACTGTTTCATAATGTGACTTTTCTATGTTAAGTTCAGTATTTTCATAAATGTTGTAATGATACAAAGACTAGAAGACTTTTCAGGTATTTATTGTACCAAAGAAGTACTAGGAATTTTAGATTTTTTTAAAAAAAACTTATACTCTTATGATATCACAAGATTAACCAACCGGTTCTGGCCTCTGTCCAGAATGCTGCGGAGTACCACGACAGGTCAAAGCGCATGGTTCAGCGTCATCGCGATGCGCCCTCCAATGGAACAGTTCCCCTCCATATGGTGTGTTATCGTGGGCACTGCACTGTTGTTCCCTCCAAATGTCCTCTTCTAGCAGTGATATGTTGCCTCGACATGGCTGCAAAAGATCACCGAATTAGAATAAGGTATAAGAAATAAAGATAAGATACGTGCCTATTCATAGAACAACTAAGGTAACTGACATAGCTCAAAGTATCAGTAAGGTGGGTCTGGCCATGTACCTCGTAGAATTGATATCCGATGGGGAAGAAATTCGCGAGTGGCAATCTTCGTATTAGCCATCGCAGCGTATGACGACCCTTCACTAGATAGAACGACGCCCTATGCAAGGTTTAAGGAAGCCGATGAATGCAGGTGCCTCAAGATCGTACTCATTGACAGTCTATGGGAGGCAGTCATGTTTAGCAGTGGACTAGTGATGAGCTAAAATGATGAAGATGATGATAAGATACCAGATAAGTTCCACGAGATCGACTATTCTATAGTATTGTTTAAAAGATATGCAAAATGGCGTTAATTTGAAAATATTTAGTTGTGGCTACAATATCATTATGTAGAAGTAGCAGAGCTACGCTGTTCTTTACTTCTTTGCAGAATGAATGTGCTCTACAATCAGCTTGACCGGGGTTGAAACACGCCCTCACAGAATACCAGCGTGAAATAGCAGTATAATGCTGCTGTATTTCGTCTGGTGAGTGCAGGGATCCGGATACACTTATTCTTGGTGTGTCAAGGGTGACAACGCATCCGCATTATGATTCCTTGTCAAGGATGAATGTAGATGTCATGGGCCGCAGGCATCAGTTGCCACCAGGTGAACTGTGTGCTCGTTTGTTACTCTCAATATAATTAATATAATAAATAAAAGGAAATATGATTTAAAGATATTTTCAATAAAACGCGAGCAAAAACAGTCATTTCTTGGAATATTATTGTATATTAATCAAGGAGTAGCGGTTGCGCATTTGGATGTGGCATATTTTAAAGAATTTCTATTCGTTAATTAATCGTCATTCCATATAATATAAATTGAACAAAAACTATTTACCCAATTCATTTAAATTCATAATCAAATAAATGTCAACAGTAAAAGGATCTTCAGTTTCTATTTCATAACTACATCAGCCTTTAAGTCCCGGGATTTTAGGAAAGGGTAAAAGGTAACAGTTAACAGAAGTAGAGATATGCTGCAGTTTGTTTATAGCTGCAGAATGAATGGGGCAGCTCAACCGGGGCAGGAGGAATACCTGTGTAAAATAGCAACATGATGCTGCTGTGTTTCGTGTGCACTTCCTGCACTCACCGGATACAGAGACCCTTATTACTGGTGACGAGGCATTTCATCTCAGTTCTCAAGAGTGACAACGCATCTGCACTATGATCCCTTGTCAAGGATGAATGTAGATGTCATGGGCTTTAGGAATCACTTGCCATCAGATGAAATATGTATTCGTTTGTTACTCTCAATATAGTAATAAAAAAGGAACCGAAGGCGGCGCCTGTCGAATTAAGCGACTAAAATGGGATAACGGGTTCCCGGGTGATCAGGGTGGGGGTTTGCATTATCCAGTATAGCGAACCCTGAGAGGACGGCAACGGCAGAGTGGTCCCGGGTTGCAGTAGCACAATGAGGGTACTAGGGGACGCGCAGCTTCTCTGGGACGCGTCTCCTAATTCACTGAGTTTTGCCACCGAGGGTTTTAGTTGGTACCAATCTCACATAGCTCTGTCTTCTTCCAAGGAGACAGGGTATCTTTTGAAGATTTCTCCCCTGACACCAAAAAAAACAATTCATAACTGCAGAGTGATTGTACCATATCTTATACAGATTGGCTAATCTCGATTGTCGCTGGATTGTCTGTTTGAAGTTATGTCTATTTAGTAAAGCGTAAACAAGCTAAAAATCTCAAACTTTGTCCCAGATTTGACGCGTATGCAGTTGGCAAGCGTGCCAAACGAAATTGGCTGCAAACTGGCGAAGTAATTTTGAAACAATTTTACCCGTACAATGTCTCTCTTACCAACTTTGAAATGTTTTCTACTATAGACATAAACTATTCGGATAGTTAAATACAGGAAACAATTTAGCCGCTTATATTGTTAATTTAAAGAATGATGTATTAGTGTACTAGTCATATTATTACAATGAACTTCTTATCTCTATCTTTTTGATAAGGGACAGCCATGCTTTAGTTAAAAAGTAGCTGTTTGTCGATCAGATCGCTTCGGGTCTTGCCTTCACAGAATACCTTCCTGAAATAGCGGCTTTATTAGCGGTCTGGTAAGTTAAACAGTTAGAGAGAAACCGGATATGTAATTACTGGTAACGAGAGATTTTTCGCTAAAGGTCTGACAAAATCAATTAGTGGCGAAACTTACGGTCGTAGGTTCGTATCTGCCATTCGATTATCATCGTGAATCGTTTCCTAGCATAAGAATTAGACTAATTTGGAGTGGTTTACAGGAGTAGTAGAAATATTATTAGTACTTCTTGCATTTTTCTTACAAAAAGAAATTCACAAAGCTCGCCCAGCAATCAGGCTTTCTGTTTAAGATAGAACCACGCAACATCTGAATTATGAATTTCGAGATTCAATGTGGGACGAATTATGATGCTATTTTACTAATTGAGTTGTCGAGTTATTTCATTGATACCGTATTTAGAAAATAACTGCAGTGTGACTCTTCCACTATTTTATGTATTTAATCATACTAATAGTAATATTAATGGTAATATTAAACTCTAATCTTGTATGTAATTATGTAATCTTAGGCATAGATTAATATTCGCAGCCTTCATTCATCAAAGGACTTATCTCGACCTGTTAATTATTCAAGTTACCACACAGCTATCAAGTGGTACTGTAATGAGATACTCCCGTAAATCTGGTTGTGTTTGGATATTCAATGAATTAACAGTACGATCAGCTACGAGATGTCAGCTGTCGTATTTCCGAAACGATACGATGATACCTTCATTAAAAGTGCCTACACCTTTCTTAAAGGTCGGCAGCGCATCTGCGAATCCTATGGGCATCCTCTGGACTTATATGGCGTAATCACTTGCCATAAGGTGAGTTGCTTGCTCGTTAGTCAATTATTCTATAAAAAAAATATTGCCTCATATACTATATGTATATATTATATGTATATGTATATACTATTTAGTAAGTAATATACTACAGTGGTAGAGCTACACTGCAGTTTGTTTCTAGCTGCAGAATGAATGGGTCAGCTCGACCGGGGTAGGACCACGCCCTCACAGAATACCAGCGTAAAATAGCAGCTTAACGCTGCTGTGTTTCGTCTGGTGAGTGCAGGTATCCGGAGACCTTTATTACTGGAGACGAGGCATTCCATCTCAGTCCTCAAGGGTGACAACGCATCTGCATTATGATTTCTTGTCAAGGATGAATGTAGATGTCATGGGCCGCAGGAATCACTTGCCATCACGTGAACTGTGTGCTCGTTTGTTACTCTTAATGCTATAAAAAAAAAAAAAAGTATTTTTTTTATAATATGAAGGATAACATAGGTATACCTGATGGTCAGGGATGACTGTAACCATTGAAATCTACATTTATTCTCATTAATATTCAACATGCGTCAATAGCCTAATAGTTTGGGATACGGTCTACGAAACTTAAGGTCGTAGGTTCGAATCCACCATTGTCGTGAAAAATCTCCTAGCACAAGCATTTTCAGTTTAGTTGGAGAGGTTAATTTTGTTATTAGTAAAGTAGTTATTGAGATGTGATTCCCCGTCACCTAATAACCAATTTTAAGTGTTTATTTACCACGTTTTCGAAGGTGAAGGAAAACATCTTGAGGAAACGTGCATATCTGATGATCTGATGATATCCGCCAACACGCAGTGAAGACGCGTGAAGGATTATGCTTTAACGACCTCTGTAGAGATAAAGCCTATGCTCAACAGTGGGATTTATATATATATATATATATATATATTTTTATATATATATATATATATATTTTTATATATATATATATATATATATATGAAACAGAAATGCGGCTCAATAACACCTCGATCCGTCTTCTATGATGAGTCTACGAGAGCTATTAAGGTGAGTTCATCCCTGTGTCCGAATGTACTAATACCTTGGAATAATTTGATCTCCACTTTTCCTCAGCATAGAAAATACAGTAGTCAATTTTTGGTATTCGTTATGGGAATCTGGACCTTACTTTAGGCAAGATATATTTTCACATGTAGGTTCTTACAGCATCTAGGATCTAATACGTAAACTTTGTGTAAACTAGTTATATAGAAATCTTTTATAAGATTAATAAATACGATTCTATTCTTGTCGTTATATTCTAGTCAAAGGACGCTGTGTTAGCATTATTCTAAGGCAAGTAAATTGTAGGGAGAAAGTGGACGAGGGGTGAAGGGGTGGGGGTGAGTCGATCGCGCGGAGCATGACAATAAGAAATGTTATTTGCCTTCGCCTTATTGACTGCCGACGCTTTTAAATCTGATTGAGTCCGTGTTTTGTTTCTTTGATGATTTTTGTAAAAGTGCCTGCTTTGGAAGACTTTCTTTAAATAAGCTTTTTATTTCATGTTCTTTGAATTAACATATATTTATTTCTTGACTTTGTAATATTGCATTACATCCATTAAAAATAGGTTCCATTGTTTTAACGTATAAATTCGTATTGTTTTACACAAATTTTAGGATTTTTTTAATGGAGATTTAGAATTTACCTTTTCAAATACAGTATATATCTTGATCTAAGATTTTTGTAAGTGATTTGACTATTTGTTAAAATAAAATTATTCAGGTTTTAAGTACAATGGCCATCAGCTTGGAATTTATTGGTTAAACTTATTTGATTAAACAGAAATAATGTACGCTTGGATTGCACGTGAATCTCGTGATCCGGATACCTTACTTACTGGTGACGAGGCATTCCATCTCATTCCTCAAGTGTGACAACGCATCTTATTACTTATGCTGCTATTTCACGCTCGTGAGAGCATGGTCCTACCCTGGTCATGCTGACCCATGCATTATGCAGCTAGAAACAAACTGCATTGTAGCTCTACCACTGCAAATGACACTCAGTTGATGTAATTTCTCTCTAGATAAAGCGACGACCTGTGTAAGTTTGCGAGAAGTCGATGAATTCAGGTGTTCCGTGGTTTCGGTGATCGTCTTATATAAGCCTCCCCGGCTTATGTTCAAAAGTGGATTATAGATGGGGCGAGGTTATGGTAAAAGAAAATACCGATTTGACCTTCTCAAAAAACAGCACCAAAAATACTAATTACTTACCAGAAGGAAAGCTGCAAAAAAATATGCGGAAACAATTTATTTCAATAAGAACGATATTTTAAAACTGTCACTTTATTAAAATTTATTTAATCATTGGTTAAACTGATAGTTTGAGAACAAGGTAAACCATCGGAACGGTAATGAAGAACGTTATTAAGTTATTCTCGACGTAACAAGCCTACAGTTCGTAGAGTAACTAAAGTTGTATCTAAGTTGCCTTCGATCACACCAGACCGAAATGTTCGTTCTAGATATGACTCGTATCATGATTGAAGTAGCATTTTGCAATTTCTTTTTTTAACGCTTTTAGTTTGTCCTGTATGTATGTAGGTATGTTTTTTATTGTATTGAGGCTAACAAACGAGCACAAATTCTATCTGATGGTGCTCTAATTCATACTCGATAAGGAATCATAATGATGGCATATTATCACCCTTGAGGACTTAAATGGAATTCCTCATCACCAGTGATGAAGATTCGGGGAATCCTTCAGTCACCAAACGAACACACAGCAGCGTTATGTTGTTATTTTAAGCTGGTACATACTCATTCATGCCGCAGGCAGAAACAAATTACAGCATATCTCTATCACTGGTATATAATATGTTTATATGTACGTATGCAAAAAACGCACCTATGAATAATAGAGCAATTGTATTTCATCTGGTTAACAAAAGAATTCTACCGAAGACTACAAGAGACAAGGCGTTCTTATTAAGTGACATCATCATCTCATTAGGTGACAATGAAATTGATTTACGATTACTTATCGAAGAAGACTGTGAACATCCCGGGTCCCAGGAATGACATACCACCACGTAAACTGTGTACTCGTTTGTCACTCTCTAATATCATGAAATATAAGTAACAGACATTTCTGGATATATTGTTTACACTTCATTTATGTTCAAATTTCCTAACAGATGACTCTGTCTACGTTCTTCGGCTATTAATCACGCAGGTTACTTTGACAGCAAAGTTTGTACTTTATCTAAGTCAACTTTTGTTGGAAACTTTATTAATATAATAATCGTATATTATTTTTCATATTTTATATACGATTCCAATATTTGCGTGACCAGAAAACCGAATGCCTCAGCATCATACAGTATGACCCGGACTCTGATCTTCTCATGTATTCTTTATATTGGACCTAGTAAGTAGGGGATATTTGTGTTTGAGCCTAGGCAATATATACCCTCCGTAGTTCTATATTAAGTTCTACACATTCGGCATTAATGTTTGCACAAATAACTAAATGTCAATATTGTTGCACTACAGGAGTATATATATTTTTATTATATTTCTCTATGACACATTTATGTTTATAGATTTAGATCGCGTCCCATGCAAAAGCCAAATAGGAAGGTAAAAAGCTTTTGCGACCCTTCACTATAAAATTATTATAAGAATATCAACTTTTGCCGTGTTCTGCAACGGACTTGAATAGACTGATAAAGAAGTGTATGAATGTGTGTTAGTACAAAAGATTAGACTGGCAATTGAGCCTAGGTGGTCAGATCTCTAGATTTAGAACTTGTGGAGAAAGATTTTGCTTGAGAAGAGGAAGACTCTTCTTCCTCCGATGCCTCGCCATAAGTTTTTATATATTATATTTATATTACTTTGTTGTTGTTTATGTAGTTTCGGTTTATTACTATTTTCATGTTATCAAAATTTTTTGATTGCTGGTTCAGCATCACATTGTCTCTCTCACCTCACTATGTTTTGTCTGGTAGATAATGGAAATAGTTAAATTTTTTTTAAATATAAATGCAATAAAATATAAATAAATAAATAGTAATTAGTTGTGTATTTCATTTTGAAACAAAGGTTTTAGAAAGAGTCTAAAATCATTTGTTATTTTTAAATGTCGTTCATCGTGTTATACCGCATTCAAAAGAGAATTAGTAAGAGCTTTTATTGTAAAAAAACCCTGACAACGAAAGCTTTTCATAGTACTAAAATGGGTAAATATTAATTTTCCGCTTTTCAAATTTGCTCAACGTCAAATCGCTTGAGTTGGTAAATCGACTAAAATGGCAAACTGTGTCATACTATAAAAATATAATTTTCCGTTAATATAGTTTTGATAGTGCTTTTTTTTACTGAAGAGAAGTGTATCAAGCCGGAATTTAATTCTAAGGATTTCATTTCAATCTGTTACCAATAATTGAGCCTTCCGTGTTCCTTCATGCATCATATGAAGCAGTAGCGATGAACTGAGTATTTTACGCACTCTATATCAGATATAAAGCAGTCACAAGAAGTCTAGCTTCATTATCATTAGCTTCACCAGGTTCCTCTCATCTCCTGTCCGTTGCGCATCAACTCCTACGACTTTGATCTATATTTTTTTAAAAAATTCAGGAATTTCAGTTTTGTACATACATACAATCGTTCGCTAATATTTAATATAGTAAGTAGCAACGGGTCTTAGAAAGCTTCAGATTAAAAATGGTTCACCATCTCAGCCTAACATTAAATTCCTCCACGGATTGTCACGAAACACAATCCTGAGCTATCATCCATCGACTTCCCGCAATAATCATCAGAGTCGTCTTACACTGCGAAGCCAATATGGCAATTGTTAGATATAATTTACGGAACTAAGACGTGGCCCTTCACTGCTGGGAGTATAATCAAAGTTCAAAGTCACTCACTGTCATTGTAAGGGTTACGGAGATATATATTAAGCTCAGTGTTTCTCTGCGGTACAGACGTATCAACTAGAGTAACCGCAGTAGAACGAAGGTGATTAACACAGCTACAAAAATCAGTAGACTGAAGAGGTCAGCACTCAAAAGTTTCTAGAGTGGCAAACTCGTTTCCACTTACGATATAGCAAAAGATATACGTAGTTGAAACTTTCTATACTAGATAAGAAATATGTCACCTTGATCAACTATTATCAATGTCGTAAAATCAACTCAAAATCGTCAATAGTTTAATAGCTTAGGGCCCAGTCTGCTTAATGTTCTGGGATTGAAGCCGCTGTTCAACTATTATCGAGATCCATTCCCAAGCATAGCACATGCATTTAAGCTTAGTTGGTGATTAACGGGAATGTTAAACCAATGTTCAAAATCTATAAAAAAAATATCCAAAAAATTTACTTTAATAATAAAATTACAAATTTAATTGAATGAGGAAATTTGAGTTTACTCTTCGAAACTTTATTCAATTTCTTGCCACTAGCGACTGGAAACTGAGCACAAGACCAACTATAGCGACGGCAATGGTGAAATGAAACTTGGAGTATTGAGCGATTTTCAATATAACAAGACAAGTTGCCATCAAAGTAAGTTGGTAAGTGAAGTTAAGCTATACTGGAAGCGTCTGCAATATAATAGCGACAAATATAATGCACGTTTGTTGCTCTTGGTTTTGTAGAGAGAGAGAGAGAGAGTATTTTGTATACATTAGTAGTAGTAGGTCTTCAATTTTAGACGTCTTTAAAGTAGTATATATGTCTTTAGTATATAAACTATATATGTATGTATGTAAAGTACAGATAACTCTAAGTAATATATACATTATTCCTAATAAATATATTATTTATTACATGTCCATACAATTTAAATTTTAAGTCAATAACTTATTAATTTAATTTACTTTCAATAAAATAAGTTTCTTTTCTTGCACCCGTAATTATATTATTTGCTCGTCAGGTAAAGCTAAAGCTAAGTCAGGCGGACATGGCGGGCTTTGTGCAATGTTTATTTTACTTGTGCAAATAAAGAATAATAAATAAGTAAATAGTTTAATATACATTTGATAATATGTATTTTCTTTAAAGTGTTTAGTTGTAGCTTATTCTAGTTACAGCATGAATGAGTCGTCTTAATCCAGACAGGACAACCTCACAGAATACCAGTGTGAAATAGTAGCATAACGTTATTGTGTTTCGTCTGTTGAGTGAAGGGTATGTGACGCGATCACCTGTGCTAGTCCTCAGGGGACAGCGCATCTGAACTATGATTCCATTCCATCCTTCCATGCAGTTTGTTTCATCGAGGATGGGTGTCATGGGCAGGAATTACTTACCTATGATGAGCTGTGTGCTCATTTATCACCCTCAATACAATAAAAATAAATAGTCTCAAACAAACTTAATTTGACAACGCTATAGTATCTAACGCCATGACTAACGAATCTTCACGGTGGTCCAATAAAGATTAGCTACAAGCGAGTGAAGGACAAACTATTATATCAACAAACTGCGAACTCTGACGACGTTATTGTCGATATAACAAGTTTTCCCTAACTTGCTTCCAAGCCAGACTCAATTACAAGAAACAGAGTACTGGTAAACATAAAATAGATATGACTCGGGCTACTAGTTCTACGAAAAACAGAACACAAGCACTCAGTCGCCATAACCTTTCTTATTCACACACATGAGAATTAATTAATTGCGTCTCACAGCCATTATTAGAAAAAAAATATAATTAATAAAATCACCTAATTACTTGAGTCTATTGAATTTTCTTTTAATTTAAAACAAAGGTATCAAATCAGCACACACTTGATGGAAAGTGATGACTGCAGTGCATAAATCCTCATGTATCCTCAATAAAGAATCAACATGCACTCCTGAGTATAGAGATGGAAAGACGGTTATTTTACCAGAAAAGAGAATGTAACCCTTGCAAATGCTGTGTAGCTGATTCATTTTTTGCATCTTTTTTGCATAAGTCTCTTAAAAGAAGGCAAATAGAAAGCAAAAAATGCTAATAAGGACTCTCTAACACATAACCAACGAACGACACATGTAATAAGAACTCATTTAACAGCTAAAGGAAGTTTGACACGAAATGAACCAACGGTAAATAGTACAAAAAAGCAAATGCAAAAATTATCGTATGTAAGTTTAACGAGGAATCAATAGAGTAGAAAACTAATACACTAAAAATTTTAAAATAATGTTAGGTAGCTACTTATCCATCTTTTGATGAATGTAATCAAGGCATTTTTCAACAAAATTATAACATCTTCAAATATCTAGAATTTAGGATTAAATATTTACCATCAAACTTGAAACTGCTTTTACGCCGAAGCCGTGCTAATGAATAATACCTGTCGTGTTCAAAATATCTATTAATTTCGTCGACAAACAATTCTTGGTAACGAAATTAATTTGATATTAACAGTTTATAATTATTTTGCAAGTAATTTAAATTATGATTAATAAGCTCAGTGCGTCGTCGCTGGGTTAGCTCGACCGAGGTAAGACCATACCCGCACAGAAGCCGCATAGCTGCATAATTAATGTGTCGACCGGGGTAGGACCACACCCTCTCTCAAGGATGACATCTCATCTGCATTATGATCCATCTCAAGGATGAATGTAGATGTCGCAGGTCGCAGGAATCACTTCCCGTCAGGTGAATTGCGTGTGAGTTTGTTACTCTCAATGTAATAAAAAAATAGCTGATGGTAAATGATTACTGCCACCTCTCAGCACTAGAGAAGTCGCAGATGTCGACCTTTCAGTTGGTAGTTTTTTGAAGATATTACAGTACTAACTACGGAAGTAACTCAGTATATTCAAGGCAAATCCATCCATCATCCATACAAAAAAAAAAACTGAATACAGGTGTATTGACATTCTTAAGGTCTAAAACCTAATTAATTGCTAGTAATACAATTGTTTAAGATCTATCAATCCAAGACAAACAATCATGTCTAGATAAATTTGATTTAATTATCTGGTGGAGCTTTGAGACTATTAATATATACGTTTCTTATTAAATTGTTTATTTAAATAAATCATAAAAACAGAAAAGCTAGAGCACATTATATTATTCTTAGCTCTACCAAGTGGGTACGCTGCAGTTTGTTTCAAGTTTCAGCATGAATCGGTCAGCCCAAGCGGGGTAGCATAACGGCCTCACAGAATATGTTTCGTCTGGTGAGTGTAGGGATCCGGAGACCTTTATTACCGGTGACGAGGCATTCCATCTCAGTCCTCAAGGGTAACAACGTATCGGCATCATGATTCCTTATACAGGATGAATGCAGATGCCATGGGCCGCAGGAATCACTTGCCATCAAGTGAACTGCGTGTTCGCTTGTTACTCTTAGTACAATAAAAAAAAAGAAAAAGGGTTAGATCTAGACAGGTAACAAGGTATTTCAAGGTCCTTAAGCGTGGTAATTTAGACTTTGACATATAATTTATATAATTTTTTGACATCCTCAAAAAATTGTATAAATCATCAGGAGATCACTTACTATCACGTATACGTTTGCCGTCCCCAAATGTTATGTTGAAAAATCAAGAGTCCAATAAACTAAATATTTATTTAAATACCCGCAAAATATATATCTTTAAATATACACAGAATATCAGAATAAATTAGTAACAGTGGGTTGTAATAGTTTTTATACTAAATCGTTACTGGTTAGGGGATATAGTTATAAGAAACAAAATTTTTCCTGGACTCATTATCTTTTTGTATCGTTTCTATCTATGAGGGAGGGTATTGTATGTTTTGATCAGTTATATAGTTCATATATGTATGTCTTATGGCACCATGTGTATGACATACACACGCTTCGTCCACACGTTTACGTTTTGGTTACGTTTTCCAATACTCCTCCGGGTTTTGTGGATTAAAGTGTCTCTTGTGGGATTTAACAAATTGATGCCAGTTTTGGTAGGACATCACGATAGCATTCATATCATCTCGATGGCTGGCAATCTACCGCTGTGTCCTTTTCGCGAAGCACAACTACTCTATGATCAGCGGTATTTCGGTAAAGAACCTACACCTTTTTTAAAGGCCAGCAGCGCATCTGCGAGTCCTCTGAAACTGACCGTGAAGGTGTTCACCGTGAGTTCATAATGTTATTGTTGAGACAGGAGAAAAGTCAAATTTCATTGAAGGGGAAAATTGATGGGATATATCCTTTTTTGGGTATTGTGTGTTGCTGTTGGTCTTTTGACCTCTATAGCTTTAGCGAAAGCTGAGCGGGGGCCCGCTGAGTAGGGATATATCCTGTTGTTCAACTGACATATGTATAAATACCTCAGTGACATTACACACTACTCAGTCTGGTGAACCGTGGAGCTGAAGCAAACTACGAGTATCATTGCTTAAGATTTGATACTAGAAGGTATAACATATGCAAGTTATAAATTATGCTATTTCCAGAGTAAATATCTGGATTTTAGATCTAAGCTCTTTGCCATTGCTTTGGCTTATCTACCTGGTTACGGTGGTTTCGGGACTTCGATAGGTCTTGCCGAGGAACCCGATCATGCATATGGGTTGAAGAGGTCGTTCACCATTAAATAACCGATGTGTTCCGTTGTTATCGCGATTTCAACAAAGAAGACATGCTCAAAAAGATATATCAACCAAATACAACCATAGAAGACTATCCATAACGTTATCTATTTTGTTGAATACAGTGTACGAAGATTGTGATAGAAAATAATCTATTGAGATGGACTGGACTCTTGGACTAGAGGTACAATATATTATGTATATAAACCTAAAAAGTCTTTTAAATAGATATGTTTGAAAGAAAATTAACTTTTGCGGCCCCTCATTGTGTCCCTCATATATTCCAGGATCCCTACACTCACCACTTGAAACACAGCAGCATTATGCTCCTTTTATTCTTATTGTATCTATAAACTAGCTTCAGCGTGGCTCTACCAATGTGGTTAATATATTTGGTATGCGACTCTTTGTATTGATATGAGTCTTATTAGACATTTAATTTAAATATCCGTAAATAATTACAAATTATTTCGTCAACGTCCGAAAACTGAACATCCAATACTACATATAGCAGACAGCTAAATCCAGTTAATGTCTTCATGTAGATCTCAATCGTTTTAATTCCATTCCAAATTTGAGTAACGTTACGTATTTGGCCGTAAGACTCACAACATACCCTTAGAACAATTGATTCAACTGAAAATTATATTAGCCAGAGGAATTTAATTATTCAAAACCACTGGCTAAGTTCACTACGGCCATTAGCTTCGAAGTCAGTTAAATTTATTTATTAACTGCAAGACAAAGACCGTCAGAGTTTGAAATTCACTTGAGTTACTATTGCTATACACTTGGTGGCAAATAAATGTGTACCACATTGATTTATTTTACAGTTATGAATTAATATAGCCTATACATAAATATTTCGCTGTTAGTTATCCCTTGCCTCTAGAGTCCACCACAAGATACCACTGTAACTTCACATATAATTATACATACAATATATATATATATGCAAGAATTTTTGTGCTGACAAAGGGAACCGAACTAAGGTTGTAATTCGCGGACAATTAAATGAAAAACTAGCGCTTGGACCCACAACCGGGCCACGGTTATTCGGTTTTATGGAAATAATGAAACAAAACGCTCACTAAAGGTTTTTGTCGCTTGAAAATCGGAAGTGCACTCTACCGCACTTTATATGCACGACTCTATTAACAGTTGAGAAATTTGTGTTCGTTATAAATTCAAGAAATGAAATTACTACTCATATAGAACTGAATTATGAATATGTCACGTAAAATGCTTTAGGAGTGTACTAACAACAAATTTCTATGTCAGATATTTATAACAACTAGTTTTGTAGTTTAGTGGAACGAGTAAATTAGCGTAAAATAGTCTAAAAGCTTAGCGCTATCGTGTTTCGTTTGGTGAGTGAAATAAATGAAACCTTATTCCGGTAAATTATTCCGCAGATATTCCACATTTGATATCGGAGCGAAACGGAAGCGTCATGGCCCTCTTGAAAAATATAATGAAGTAAATTGTTTTGGCACATATTTTTTATATAATTTTATTTTATTTTATTATTTTCAAGGAAACATAAAATTGTATATCTTTTACACAACAGAAACAAAGATATTACATAAACTGTCATAGTTTCCACAAAAAATTAGCTTTTACTGACTTAATTAGTTATTATTATTAATATTTTTTCATAATAATATAGATAGATAAATATTCCTTAATAATAGATATTATGGACAATATTTAACTGCTGCCAACCGTGATAATCTTCTAAATCGTTGAAAATTTTCACTTAATGAAAAGGACTACTTTGCTGGATTATTTTGACTTCAGTTTAGGTAGAGTGCAGGAAGTTGTTTTTTATTAAATTCAGAGTAACAAACGAGCACACATTTCACCTGATGGCAACCTATTCCAGAGGCTCATGACATCTCCATTCATCAATGACAAGGAATCATAATGCAGATGCGTTGTCACCCTTGAGTAAGATTGTACGCAAGAACACAGGCAGTCTCAACCAGACCAGAAAACCAACAAAATATGGTACATATATCATGTGCCACAATCTTTGATTTCATCCTTCCAGTTTACCGCTGGGGTCGAACCTAAGATTCACTATACATCAGCTAAAATTTATAACCACTATACCATAGGGCCTTCAAATTAGCTTCAGAATTTCATAAATAAAAAATAAAGATTTCTATGAAATAAGATTCGGTGTCACTAAAAACATAATATATTATTAATAAAGTGTGGTCTGTTATTAGTGGCCTCAAGTGTAAATTGTGTAAACCAATTATCCCTAAGTCTCTTGTGGCAGCGACAGTACGCGTTTCCTATATCGCTCCAATGTAGAACTTCCCCAATGTCTACTATAGCAAGTATTTTCAGAACGAAATTGCAAGCAGTTATTTGAATTACATAATGTTTGTAGGTCCAATTAGAGGCTTAATACAGAATAATTAATAAACTTCTTGGTAATTTGTTTTATTTATAATACTTTCGATAGCCGCGATAGCTCAGTGTTTAAGCGCTGGCTTTTAATTCACGATACGCTAGTAAGAGCCGGTTCAAATCCCGGTGCCGATAACAATGAAATTGTTAATCGCAGTTTTAAGTGCAGAAAGGAAAACATCGCGAGGAAACATGCATATCTAAGAAATAATAAAAAGGAAAATCACCATTTCCGTTCATTACCAAAAATAAAAATCATGTATCATGTTGAAATTCATTAATTGAGTATTAAAAAAAAATCAACACAATACATGATTTTTATTTTTGGTTGTGAACAGAAATTATGATTTTTTTAATCAATCACCATAAATACTTTATAAATAATGGTGTGAACGAGTGACCGTGCGAACGCGTGAATTTTACCTGCACCCCCAGCACAAAAACATGATACATGTTAATATATTTTGGAAGACATACAAAGTCCGTCAATCCGCAGTGAAGCCCGGTGGTGGACTATGCTCTAACACCCTCTTAGAGAGGAGCCTTATACTCAGCAGTGGGATTTATATATATGTATAGGTTCTTTTTTTTTTGACGAACTAATACAGTTTAGCCAGTTAGCTGGCCTGTACTGTTTCACCGGAATTGGAAGGTGGTAAAGCTCATAGGTCACTAAGCCTGATCCTCTATTTAGGAGTAACCTGACTCAAGGGTCCCCCTGGTGAGGGGTAACCTCGGCTTGGACGGTTACTCTAGTCGCGTCAGCATTCCAGTTCGAGGGCGCTCCAGAGGGCCGAACCACGACTGAAACGGAAGCTTTACCACGGATAACTAGGGACATTCAGAAGCCAACTAACTTAAATGCCACTTCGGGAAGCGTTGGCGTCGTAAGAAAAAGCGGCCGAAGAAGCTCCAGCAAAGCTCCTAATTGCTAAGTGGTGGGGCCTACCCATAAAGTGGCGGTATCGCGATAATATAACACGCAACCTCTGACGGTTGCGGCGGGACGCTTTGTCTTTTTATTTCGATCTAGCCTGCTTGAACAGGGTGTGGTTCAGAGCGCACTCCCTCGACGCGATAGCGGAAGCTCCAATTGCTAAGGAAATCTCGTATTATGAGTACGAGTTGGTCGGGCCACGAGCCTTCCGTGCCAGACCTTGTCGAAGGCTTTCGTCACATCGAGAAAGATGGCTCCCGTGTGACGTCCTTTAAGGAAGTTGGCATGGATGTGCTCCGTTATGCGGTGCACTTGATGGGTGCACGAGTGTTTGACACGCCAAATTGCTCGAGGATGGGAAGCCCTCGCGAGTCCATAAAGGCGCGTAAGCGAGCTAGAATAAGTCTTTCGTACACTTTCCCCAGGATGGAAAGGAGACTAATCGGCCTATAAGAGGAGGGATCAGTATGCGGTTTCCCATGCTTGTGGAATCCTACGACGCTTTCTCCTCGTCCAGTAAGGCTGGAGGGAGGTTTAAGCGGTTGAGGTGAAGCATGCCCGGATCGGAGTCGCCTTTGAGGGCTGTTGGCAATCGCCAGAATGCTAAATGGGAATGTTTGATATTGCTGATCATTTCATCCCACTGATCGTTTTTGAAAACAGCTGTGCTTGACTTCACGCTTGAGTTTACGTTGCTGTTTCCTATTTACTCTCAGAGGGGTACTTGTCGTAAGCACGAGTGGCTGCGTTCTTACGCCTCAGAAGATCCCTGATGACAGCGGGAAGTGGCCTGCGATGGAGATGATCCGCTACCTGCACTTGTTCCGAACAGTCATTAATAACTGTTTGAATGTGTCTTGTGAGCGCGTGAGCAGCGAGATTGGAGTGGGGAGTCGATAATCTCCGGAATGGCTTCAAGATGTGGAGAGCTTGAGTCCAATATAAGCGTAATGCCTTGGACTTAATCAGATTGGGGAAGGAGATGATCTGTGAAGGCCTGTGTTTGTGCGAATGCATACGGCACTATAATATTATTCTAACAAACGATATAATTAAGTAAACATCAGAATATATATCTATCTATCAAACGTTTTTAGTAAAAAAACATATGTATTAAATTGCAACAAAAATTGGCCACAGTTTTAACGGGTTTAAGATAATAAATGTATTGGGTGTGACAAACGAGCACACAGTTCTCCTGATGGTTAGTGATTCCTGTGGCCCATAACCTCCACGTTCATCCCTGATAATCATAGAGCAGCTACTTTGGTGACCCTGAAGACTAAGATGGAATGCCTTGTGCGGTGTGATGGAAAGATGTGTACCTTATTATTGATAACGAGTTCTTTAGTCAAAAATAACAATGTATTTTTATACCAATCCCATGACTCATCCATTCTAGATAGAGAACTGTTTATCTAGATTGGATGATGGATGGGGTTGGTTCTAAAAATACATCGTGACTTTCAACATTGTAAATGAATGAAAATACCAAAACAGAAGAAAATACGGTAAAGTAATTCTTCGCCTCGATATACCAACTTTTTATTCTAACCGTTATCCGATAATCCATTCCGTATAATTAGTCATAATGTCTTTGTCCGATAACCTTTGCAACAATGAAAGAATTACTTTTTACTTTTACTGTTGGTTCTTTTCGTTTTTGTAATGGATTTATTAGAAGGAATGATATTGTGTTTGACATAGTCTATAGCCTTAGTTACCAAAGTGGTCCTGGTGAGCCCCAGTTGGCGTGACAAAAAAAGTATCTGTTGATAGTACGATATACGAACATACGGCTGATACCAAGCTTTTGAAGTGTCTGGAATATGACCGACGGCTCCATACCCACTTTGTGCAAGGCGATCACTGCAATCCTATTTTCTTTAACACCCCATTACATATTGTAATTTGATAAACAACACGAAAAAATATGTGAACTGGCGCAAAATCAAAAGAAGTTTTTAAAATAATATACGTGTTCCAAATTCGAAATAATTAAAGAGTTGAAAAAAAGAAAAGTTTTTATGTAACAGTATTTATGGCCAGACTAGTTATAATCGCTCATATTCTCTTTGTACACACATCGACTTTCTATCTTAGTACTTATCCGATAACTTTTAACAAATGACAGAAGCGGAAACTCTTAAGCTTTTGCATAATATTCGATACCGTGTTCGACTGGGAAGTTCTGAAACCAATCAATTTGTGATTCATAGACAGAAAGTAGTGGCAGTAACCAGGTAATCATATTACAACACCAAGCGGCAATCAAATAAGATATACAGTGGTGGTCACATAATTATAGATACTCAAGCAATATTGTGAGATTTTTCATTTTCATTTTTAATACAATAGGAACATGCAATAATATGACAGTAGTAGAGCAACACTCCAGATATTTTCTAGCTGCCGAACCCATTCAGGGTCAGTTCGACCCGAGTAAGACCACGCCCTCACAGAATACCAGCGTAAAATAACAGCATAATGCTGCTTCGTGTCTTCTGGTGAGTGTAGGGATCCGGAGACCTTTATTAGTGGTGAAGAGGCATTACATCTCATTCCTCAAGGGTGACAACGCACCAGCGTTATGATTCCTTGCTAAAGATGAATGTAGATAACATGAGCCGCAGGAATCACTTGAAATAAGGTTAACTGTGTGCTCGTTTGTTACTCTTAGTGTAATAAATACATAAAAAGCAAACAATATTTATATAGTTCGTGTAAGTATTGTGAGATAAAAGAAATTATTTTCGTAATAGGTTAAAGTGAAGTAGCGAATTACATACTAATTTCTAATCGTCATAGATTAACATGAAACTATCTCCACCTACCTGCATATTACATATCTTATATCGAACTGGCTCGCCACGACATCCAGCCGGCGAGGAGCATGTCCTCAACTGTCGTGACACACCGCCGTCACACGTACGGGAGCATAGTGACCACTCACTCCACTGCGACCATCCGCCTCGTTCCTGTGGAGTGTGGACACATCTTAATGATAGGTGCAATTAAGAATAATATAAGGTGCAATTATATATAATAAAAAAACGGATAGCTAGTGTGCGATGATAGCATTGGAGTCTTGATTAATAATATTAATTCTCAAACCAGACATACCACGGATACTGTGAGATCTCTCTGCGCAATTCGTACCAATAATAAAAAATTATCCTTACTCGGTGGGCCTCCCGCTCGCGGGTCTATTTAGATAAAGCTGTAGAGGTCACTGGACCAACTGCAATACTCATACACAAAAAAATATAAGCTAACAGTGGTTCGGGTTATCCATGACATCGGGACGTTAAACCTCCTCCAATATCCACAAGGGTTGTAAAGCATTCGAAACGTCAGGATAAAAAAGTTGCCAATAAACGCCAAAAAATTTAAGTTTCATTCAATCGAAAAGCGTGCTAATCCGTCAGAACTAACTGACGGAGCCGAGGTTCAGCCATCTCGGGCACCTTCGAGTCAGTTGCTTTCGCGCAACAGGGTAACTTTCCAAGCCGAGGCTCCCCTTCGGGAGCCCTTGTGCTGGTTACACATTTATAAAGGTCTCGGCTGAGTACCCTAAGCGCTCGACCGCCTTTCAACTCGGTGAAGCTGTAAAAGCCCTCGGGGAACAGTGGCTATCAGCCATAAAAGAAAAAGTCATAGAATAATATTCGCGTAAATATACTAGTCATTAAACAATTGTAGTAGCTGAAATGATTTTATTTATAGCGCAATAAATATAATAGGATTAAGTGAGCAAAATATTGTATATAAAAGCTTAAACAAAAAATGATTTAATTTCGTAGAAAATCAAAAATCGTTTCATATAGAAGAAATGATGACAAACTAATACCACATGAAAGAACAGTCCTAAAAATGTTGTGAAAAAAACCTGTATTAAAATAACATAGAACTCTTTTTAAAAAAGAGCAAATAAGCTAAAATGTTTGTTCTAGGAGGGTCACAATAATAGTGAATTCGAACTTAGAACATTAACTTTCACAGATTGTACGTTGAAACATTAGTCTGTTAGCTCTTCTTCTAGAAGGTAAACAAATGTAAACTCATCTCAATAAAAATAAATAAATCATCAAAATGTAAACTGTAAACAATGAATTTGAATCAAAATTCACACAATTTTCTTTCACGATCACTGTCTTGCAATATATTAGTCTGACAAGAGGCATTACACTACTGTTATTATGATACCGTAATTAACTGATAGAAAGATAGACATTTACGATAATGAGTCAAAGCTTCATCATGTTTGACTACGTTATATAAAAAAAAGATAAAAACCCAAGAAAATTTTCTGCAACGCACAACTACCCTGTTGATTCAACTGTCGCAAGCGGTATTTCCAAACCGATACGACTTAGGGATCTTTAAGAAGAGAGCCTACACCTTTCTTAAAGGCAGGCAGCGAATCTGTGACTCCTCTGGTGTTGCGTGTGTTCACGGGCAGTGATGATTACATACCATCAGTCGAGCTGCTTGCTCGTTTACCATCTTTTCTATGAAAAATTATTACCACTGGTAAATTTTAGAAACATCTCTTTTATTCTGTTTATCATTCACTATAAATACTACACTTCTTCCTACGTCTGTCTCTATATTAGAATTATGTTTGAGAAATGTAATCCATTTTAGAATTTAATTTGGTACATGCGAACAAATATGACACAAACATATGTACATTTGAAGGTCACTTAAAGGTTAGGCTAACAGTTTCATAATCTATGTTAATTGTATCAAGTTTCAGAAGCCCGTGTTCTTACATGATGTATAGACGTGTGCAACATTTCAGCTTGTTTTTAGTCGTAGCATGGATGGATCGTCTCGATCTGGGAAGGACTACACGCAGCAGGTCAGCCTCACGCTGCTGTGTTACGTTTGATTACTGTATTCTGTAGCTGGTAACGAGACATATCATCTTAATCTTCAGCGGCGGTGTTTAGGTGTTTGTGTATCACTCACCAACAGGTATTGTGTGTTCTTTTGTTGTTTAAGACCAAAATAGATATTGATAATCTTCTTTCAACCCAATTAAAGTAAGCAAGCTAAAGCAAGCATTAACCTTCATATCGAGATTTTCAAGTCACAAATAACTCTTCTCTGTCTTAATATAAAGGACATCCATGTGGCGTAGTCGTTAGTAGAATATTAGTGAATCTGAAATGTGTTGTATATATATTCCATATCATTAACATTGTATCTGTACTTTCCCACTATATTATTAATCAGTCATTAAATCGTACGTTTATGACACTGTAATATAAACAGTTAATGTAATGCCAAAGGATGATCCTTGAAATGGAATGCGCAGTTTATATCTGGTCATGAAACTAGAAAATATCGCCGTGGTCAAAAACGATAGAGGACATCATCGTCAAAGGTATCTTCCCTATTATTTATAAATTAATGATTACTATAAATTGTCATAAGGTTTATCTTCTCTTTTTATGCTTTATCTTAAACATTTTAGTTAGGGGTGGCAAACGATCACACAGTTCACCTGGTAAGTGATGATCGTAGCCCATGTCATCAACATCCATCAGCAACAATGCTTCGGGATATACACATGCGTTGTCACCTCCGAGGGCTCGATCGACTGCCTCGATATCTGTAATTCGAATCCCTACACTCACCATACAACATCAGCGTTATGCTGCTATTTCATTGCCACGGTATACTTCAGTCAAGCTGACCCATTCCCACGTGGAAGACAGTTACTAGCTGCACAATGAATAAACATGAATAAATCTGAAAATTCCGCTCCAACACCGATAAATTTATCGATTCAACATTAAATCCGAACAATTACATATTCCGGTCAGTCGCATGCAAAAGCGGCACGTGCCCGAAATCTCTTCTGTATACCTCTTCGTTACACGGAACTTTTTGAATATAAATATAATGTTGCACACATCTCCCTCTGTGTTTTGCCAAGTACGTGACTGTTATGTGACAATGGACTATTCCAAGCTGCTCACTCTTTGTGCAATTAAGGAGCCGTGGTTCGTCTCCCTGTACAGTAATGATATCGTTTCCTGTTTTGAATTGTTATTTTGGTAAATAAACATCGTTTGTAGAGTCTTATTAAATAATTATATTAAAGTTAATCTTGGAATTATTCTTTGAACTTTGCTTACTCTATTGTAATGCAATAGTTTACTTTTCGAAATTATTTCTTGGTTAATGAACATCGTTGGTTGAATGTTTTTCAATAATTTTATTAAAGTTAATTTTTGATTTTTTTCTTTTGAACTTTGCTTACTGTGTGTACAGTAATGCTATCGTTTCTTGTTTAAAATTTTATTTTGGTAAATAAACATCGTTGGTAGAATGTTTTCAATAATTTTATTAAAGTTAATCTTGGAATTATTCTTTGAACTTTGCTTACTGTGTGTACAGTAATGCTATCGTTTCTTGTTTAAAATTTTATTTTGGTAAATAAACCTAGTTGGTTGAATGTTTTTCAACAATTTTATTAATGTTAATCTTGGTATTTTTCTTTCGACTTCGGTTACTGTACAGTAATGATATCGTTTCCTGTTTTGAATTGTTATTTTGGTAAATAAACATCGTTTGTAGAGTCTTATTAAATAATTATATTAAAGTTAATCTTGGAATTATTCTTTGAACTTTGCTTACTCTATTGTAATGCAATAGTTTACTTTTCGAAATTATTTCTTGGTTAATGAACATCGTTGGTTGAATGTTTTTCAATAATTTTATTAAAGTTAATTTTTGATTTTTTTCTTTTGAACTTTGCTTACTGTGTGTACAGTAATGCTATCGTTTCTTGTTTAAAATTTTTATTTTGGTAAATAAACATCGTTGGTAGAATGTTTTTCAACAATTTTATTAATGTTAATCTTGGTATTTTTCTTTTGACTTCGGTTACTGTACAGTAATGTTTTCGTTTCTTGTTTTAAATTTTTGTTTTGGTAAATAAACCTAGTTGGTTGAATGTTTTTCAACAATTTTATTAAAATTAATCTTGGTATTTTTCTTTCGACTTCGGTTACTGTACAGTAATGCTATGGTTACCTGTTTTAATGTTTTTTTTTATAGCATTAAGAGTAACAAACGAGCACACAGTTCACCTGATGGCAAGTGATTCCTGCGGCCCATGACATCTACATTCATACTTGACAAGAAATCATAATGCAGATGCGTTGTCACCCTTGAGGACTGAGATGGAATGCCTCGTCCCCAGTAATAAAGGTCTCCGGATCCCTGCACTCACCAGTCGAAACACAGCAGCGTGAAGCTGCTATTTCACGCTGGTATTCTGTGAGGGCGTGGTCCTACCCCGGTCGAGCTGACCCATTCATTCTGCAGCTAGAAACAAACTGCAGTGTAGTTTGTTTCTAGCTGCAGTTTTTGTTTTGGTAAATAAAAGCTCTAAGTACGAAAAAAACTAAGTGTGTTTGGATTTGGTTGGATCGATGGTTGTCCTAGGACCTTCGACTGCCATCGAGCACCCATTTATCTGTCGAAGACTTAGTAAAGCAATATATGCAATTAGAAAAATCAGACAACTCACAAATATTAATACAGCGAGATTCGTTTATATTAGTAATTTCCACAGTCGTATGTCCTACGGGATTTTGCTTTGGGGTAATGCAACTGATATTGAAATTATATTTATTTTACAATAAAGGTATGGGCACTATTTATAATCTAAAATCTGATATATAGCTAAGGGAAAAATTTAAACAAATAGGCATATTAATGGGTACTTCACAATATATTTACGATTACGATAACATATTGCTTATACGTAAGCATTTACAAAAATATTGTAGATATATATAATTATACATATATATGTACACTTATCAATACAAGAAACAAAAACAAACCTGTTGACAACTATTTATGTTTAAAGATTGACCAGAAATCGTACTTGAGCAAAAGCATACGCATATTTCTACAATTGCTGTAATTTATAATCGACTTGCCATTAAACAGATTTAAAATTTTGGTTAAAAACGATTAATCAGAAATTCTTACTACTCTTTGGCAGAATATTTGTCTAACAAATATTTTTGGATTTAAGCTATGAGCTCTGCGTTCAGTACTGGACAACTCTTGGACATTTTGTAACTTCTTATCTAAAAAAAGAAAAAAAAGAGCTATTAGTAGAGTTTCTGGTCGTTTAATTTCGCCTGCAGTGCGTTTTAAAGCGATGGTCCTATTAGCTATCTTGACGATTCAAATGTGTTTTGTATAAAACTATTTGAATAAAGCTTCATTTGATTTGATACGTACCAGCAAGCGCTGTGCACATAAATATAATTATGTAAATATTCAACCTCTGAAATGTACAATACGTATGGTGTCTTTTCAAATAAATAAATAAATTTTAACAATAAATATCTATGTGATATAATTGAAATTAACCCCGTCAGCTGGCAAATTGCCCAAAAGCGTACTCTTAACAGCTTTTTACAAGCTTTTAATGGCTCCGAGTGACACAAGGCACACAGCTAGACAAAGGCAAATGAATTGACTGCAGTTCATTGTTGTTTACTGCAACAGTCTGGAACATATTACATACGGCCTGCTAGATTTGTGACTGGGAAGTAAATAATGTTAATAAAGTGTCTTCTGCAAAATTATACAGAAAAAAAATCATTGTGTCGAGAAATTTTTAATGTTAACAAATTTGTTATGCAGCATGCACAGTGAAGCTTTGCAAACAATGTTATACATATCAAAGTAGATGGTCTTTGTTTAATTGCTAAATATATCTCAGCTTTTAATTACTTCTATCGCGAAATTTACGGCGTTCTTGCTAGTAAAACTAATTCAGACATAAGAAAAATATTACCATTGAAACAATCAATCTGTGCTCCTTTAAATCTGTAGCAGAACAGTGTGTATTGACTGTAGATGAATTGCATATTTATATGTATTATATATGTGTATATGAATGTCAGGACAAGGAAGGTCCAATCCCTCACAGAATACCAACAGAATAACGCTGTTGTGTTTCGTACGGTGAGTATAGGGACCCAGAGATCAATTTATAGATAACGAGGATCTCCATCTAAGTCTGCTGAGTACTTACATCAAGTGAACCGTTTGTCAACCTTTATATTGTAAAGAAAATTCCCGTCGCTGTTATTTAACTTACTCGTATAAAGCAAAAGAAATAAGTTTAAGTTATTTAAAGTTACAGAAATTCAACATTTAAGCTAGTTAGCTTGAACGCTGGCCTCGTTTTTAACTGAAACAAAAGTTCCGTACATTTTATAACGACCCGCAAAATAAAAATAAGATGTTTTTAAAATACCTAAGTTATCGCAACTGTTTTACATTTTACAAATACTCGACTTCAGAAGGTGTACAGAAGTTTAATGAGACTTATTTTTTATGGAATTACTCTAATGAACTGAGACAAAACATAAGAAATATATAAATTCCGACTTAAAAGTCCGATTGAATAGTAATAAAGATAAAACATGGCACTGAAATAACACGCATAGATCATTGTATTGTATCTTCATTAGTTCTTAGCACGTCGGTAAGATTTCAATTTATTTAGACGTCCGGAAGTGGTTGAAAAACTTGATTAAATAGATTACATTCATACGTAAATAGATATAAAGATACATTCAGTCCACTTTAAAATATAATATATTAGCTAATAATAATAATAATAGCTTATTTATGGATCCCATGGTTGGGCACTAGCCTTCAGTCTCGTAAGGGTTAGATGGATTACTTAAATTAAAATGTCAACCAATTTAATCTCTTTACTTCAATAGTATAATCATTTTACTGTGGCAGTTTTTTTCTAGCAACGAGTATTGAAGATTAGAATTTTTTATAATATAAACGTGACAATCGATCACACAGTTCACCTGATGGTAAATTTTAACGTATTTTGCGGCCGGTGACATCACTAACCCTCAATAAAGATTCATGATGTCCATGCGTCATCCCAGTGGACTGAGTTGGAATGCTGGAAGCGAGTCCCCGAATCCCTACACTCACCATCCAGAACACAGCAGCATTATACTGCTATTTCACGTCGGTATTCTGTGACGGTTTGGTCTTTCCTCGTTTGATGTGACTCTACCTCTGCACGCTCTACAGGTGAAATGAAAAAGGGTACCATCCCTATTTACCCTGTAGTATGACAATTTTTTTTTTAACTTTATAACGCGCTATTATAATTTAGATTGGAATATATCTTCTTATCTACATATGTATCAGAATATATACGTATAAGTTTTGAATTAATTTTTAAATCACAAACCACCTAATACACGATAAATCAATACCCAAAATTGGCATTGATTTTTTTATATATATTGCCAGTCCTTTCATCCAGTGATTTCCGATGGAAAATGCAATTTCAAGGGTTATCTTCATGGCATGCGTTGCGGACGCCTCGCTCCGAGGCAAACGAAATGCAAAATATGCTCGCGTTGCATGCTTCTTTAATTAAAACTATATTTCAGATATGGCTTCATAAAATTGCAATTAACCATTTAATTGTTAGCGGGCGTACCGTGAAATCAAAAGCCAGTTTCCCGATTCCTGACTACTGTTCTTTGTGTCCTGATTTATCACGTTTTCGGTGAAGCAATGAAAATCTCATCATGAGGAAACCATCTTTATCTCCTATATATAAGAAATAAATCAAAAATATATTTCTTTTATAGAAAGGCAAAGAAACAAGCGGCTCACCAGATGGTAATTAATCATCGACGCTCATGAATGTTTCGCGATAGCAGTCAGAGCAGTCGAAGGTTTGTTGTCGGCCTTTAAGGAAGGTAGATTTTTTTCTCAAAGCTTCCTAAATCGTATTTGTTCGTTAAACCCACTGATAGATGATGCCACAAAGTAGATGTGCACCGCATAAAATTGCGTGTAAAGCACAGAGTCGTATATTGCCAACCATGGTTTTGATGATGAGACACCAATTTGCAGGTAGCATTTCGGACTACCCATTGCTTTGGCAGCAGTGGGATCAATATATAGAGGCTGTTACTAGATTTTAAGATGAGAATAGACACGCTATCAAATTAGAGAAGTAGCATGCATCCCAATTGTCATTTAACAGTTGTAAGAGTTATGCACGAGCCAGTACTAGCTAACCGCACGTGACGGCCCGTGAAAGGCGTTTTTTAAATGCTTATGGAAATGATAGAAAATATTCAAAGAGAACTGAATAATGTTATAGTGCTATTTACAAAAGGCACAGCTAAATTAATAAAACAAAAGAAGAAGACAAATTTGAGTGACGATTAGATTAGCTGAAGGCGAGAATAGTGTAGAAGATTAAAAACGCAATAAACAGTATTGAAGTACGCGAAGACGACATGCACGCATATCGGCAGCTTGCCTGCTATTGAGATGTTTGTAGCTATCGTGTTCTTTTTTCTTATTGTATTGAAGGTGAGAAATGACAAACGAGTAAACAGTTCACTTAATTTTTAGCGTTCCTGCTGGCCTTGACACCCACATTAATGCATGATAATGAATTATTTATAAGTTTTCACTCCTATGTATTAAGTTGGGATACTTCATCAGCAGTAATAAGTGTCTCAGGTTCTCAGCTTAGAGCTATTTTACGTTGGTATTCTTTGAGGCTGTGGTCCTTACCCAGTCGAGTCGAACCATATATGCCGCAGTAAACTGCAGCATGCTACCATTCTAAAATTGTGCGCATGCGCATTCACTCATGCCTTGATGTATGAGATTTGCAACGCTCGCCTTCCCTGTTGTACATTGCATACGGAAAATCTATACAACTATTTTGAAATCTTCTTACTTTCTAGCTACAGTAATATAATTTAACAGATATACGTGATAGTAGCTTTAGGGGTATTGAACGAAAAGATAGGACCAGAGTAACAGACAAAGCTCAAAAGATCAGCAAACTGAAATGGAAATGAACCATCCATAAAGATCGGAGAATCGATCATCAATGGAAAAGAAAGGAGTGGAGTTGCAAAGACGCAGTCGCAAAAATAGAATGCTCTCCACAACATGGAGCGACAAGCTGTGCAAGTTTGCAGAAAGTCGATGATATCAGGTAGTTCAGTGTAATGCTTTGGAACTATTTATGCGAGGGTTAAATATTAGCGGACGTAAGCAAAACAGTGTATCCATTAGTGGAAACTAAGGAAAAATTCATCTTTATTAAATTTTTTGTTTTTTTTACATTGTGAGTAGCAAACAAGCACACAGTTCACTTGATAGTAAGTGATTCCTGCGGCCCATCGGACATCTGAATTCATCCTGGACAAGGAATCATAATGCAGATGCGTTGTCACCCTTGAGGGCTGATATAGAATGCCTCGTCACCAATAATAAAGGTCTCCGGATCCCTGCATTCACCAGACGAAACACAGCAATATTATATATTATACTGCTATTTTACACTATTATTCTGTGAGGGCGTGGTCGAGTGAATAGGTCAGCCATTCATTCTGCAGCTAATAAAAAGCTGCAGTGTAGCTCTACCACTGTTAAATCCAAGAAACACGGTGAATTTGTTTTGTAATAATATTATTACGAATATAGTGTCTATAATAATATTTCTTAATTGATGTATAAATTAAGTGATAACTTTTGCAAATGTACAGTACAGTTTACGGCTACGCATACACGTAAATAAACTCACAATGGTTCTAGAGAATAGACAACATAAGATCCCCAACCAATTTCAGGCGATGGTGTAAAAAGTCGTTTAGGTGTAATAAAGTCGACCAATACTATTCACATAAATTTGAAAGCTTTGGAATCTTGTGCAATTGGTGTAAACTTAGAACCATCTCATTATGTACGGTTAATATTCGATGAGATTGTTATCAAGTAGGCTCTGTTTACGATCTTTGTGATTTTTATCAAACATTTGTTAAGTGTAGATTTTTGAAAAGCTAGATATTTATTGATTAGGCTTGCTATACATGCAATCAATACTTCGTTATGTATTCTCTGAGGTGGACAAAAGAGATGGTTGAATTGAAAATACATTATCACCTGCGATTGATTAGATCCGAGCCCCATTTATTTTTCATCTAGAAACTGGCTTTATAATTGTTGGCAGTGAACATTTTTATCTCTTAAATTGGCTGTTTTATATGTAACATATACTTATAAAAGTGTCAATGTAAAGTAGTGTAAAGTAATGTAGTAAAGTTTCCTTATTAAAACTTTTCTTTCATAAAACATAGAAGAAAGGAATGACATGTATTTTTCTCAATCGGTGTAGACAGTCGTGTTTCTCATATGTCTAGTACGGGTGAATTTATAGCATATTTGTTTGTTTGTCAATGTACTTGTATCCACGTGAGCATTCGATCAACAATAATATGAAATTGGTCACCCACGTACAAGCGAAGCGAAGTGTTAAGTTGTGCGGGCAATACACGGTCAGCTTATTCATATGAGGTAGCTCCTTTCTTCGCTTATCAGTTAGTTAAACACTGCTTCTAGAAACAACCTGAAGGTGTCTACTGTATCGGGAAACGGCTTACAGAGTACCAGTTTGGAATAATGCTATAACGCAGTTGTATTTCGTATGGTTAGTTTAGGAATTCGATATTTACAGGTAATGAGCATTCCATAGGCGTCCTCAAGGGTGCAATGCATTTGTAACTTGAATCATAATTGATTTAATTGATTTATTTATTAGGTAATCTAACAACGAATTAAAAATATAATACAAACAACTGGTTACAATAAATCAGGCCAAATTCAGTTTTACACATTTGGTTAGAAGCTATTTATGAACAGTATTTAACGAGTAATTTTGGTAGTTTCATGTTTACGTGGCTGAGTGTTCGTGTATGAGTCTGTTTGTGTGTGAGTAAGTGTTTATTAGTGTGTGCGTATTATTCTGTTTGTAGTATACCATTGGTAGTGCATGCATTGTTTTAACATGGCAAACAGGAAATAAATAACTTAGGAAATGTAGGACATGCTTTTAAACTTATAACAAAGTATATATTTCTTATGTCTCTAACCACTCACAGAATACTTTTTAGTTTAATAACATCTTTCACAAGTTTTGTTATACCTTCTATAATTTACATTTATATCAGTTTGTTACCATATGCATGTAAGAAACTATGAGTTGTAATAAATAAATAAAAATAGATTTCCATGAATAAATGATTACATAATGCGGTGCATTTTACTAATTACATATTTTATAGCGTGTTTAGATGTGATATGGTAGATGTCTAAGTTGCAATAAGATTTATCGTATGTGCGAGCGGCGCGTTAAAACTGAGATTTTGTGTATAATTCCGAGTTGAGTGAGGAACGTTTAATAGAGGCGTGGGTCGAGTCCCGTAGGACGGTACCTGAAACGCAATACTAGATACAAGTTTGCTGCAGTCCATTTGTTCACGTAAGATGTCATATAGTAATACCATGATATTTGATGATTTGTGATTCCAAGGGCCGTTATCACTCATCACCAGGACAACTGTGTGCTGTTGTCATCTCTAAAATAAAAAAGTAGAATAAGTAATGGAAAAAGTAAAAATAAGATGATACAGATTTAACTATAACGATGCTGTCAAAATGGAAACATAACTCAGCTTGTATGCAGTAAGCGTGGCGTGATAAATTTCGCAACTTAACACCGGCGCCGACAAATCTTCCGTGATGTATGTCCTTGTTCGCAAAGCTCTCGAATGTATAAACTCAAACCGTAACTGATGACTCACCAAAGCTTGATATAAACACCCCGATGTACCTACAGTCTTCTATAATATTAAACCTTTTTAACTGTAAGTATAAATCGAAAGAAGAGATAGATCAGTATCTAAGCGATCGATTTTAGTTTCATGGTATGCACAAATCGAATCGATCCCGGGTGCCAGCTAGGATGAGTCATCACTTGCAACACGTGTCAAATATACGCACATTATGGATTATGCTATTATATATTATCATCATTATATTCCACATAAAGAAGCTTTAAATTTGAAAGTTAATTTCAAAGGTAAACAGAAATATTACGTGCCAGAGAAACCCTCTAACGAATCGAGATAACAAGACATGTTGAACGCTCAGAATCATAATTTATATGTAAATGTACGACTGAAGTATCTGAAAAGAGCTTTGTAACAAATTAAAGATTTTCCTCTTCCTTGTACTTCGAATTTATGACAATTTAGATTTTTATTTTGTTTACTTTGAGAGTAAGCAACGTGCATAGTACATCCGATGGTTAGTGATTCCTGCAACCCATGACATCTACATTCATACTTGACAAGGAATCATAATGCAAATACATTGACATCCTTGACGACTGAGATGGAATGCCTCGTTGTAATAAAGATCTCCAGATCCCTACACTCACCAGACGAAACACAGCAGCATTATTCATTTACGCTGGTATTCTGTGAGGGCGTGGTGCTACCCCAGCCGGGCTGACCCATTCATTCTACAGCTAGAAAAAAACTGCAGTGTATCTCTACCACTGTAAATTCTTTAAATAATTTTAAAAGAGGCAATTGACACCGCCCACCTGATGTCAAGAGATGGCAGCGGCCTATGACATTTACACCCATTCTCAACAAAGATACAAGATCCACATGCTTTGTCCTACCTAAGAACTGAGATGGAATGCCATTGGTTCCTCGGATCACTAGACTTGCCATTTTTTATTGAATAAGTGGCGAACGAGCGAACAGCTAAACTAAGTAAGTGATTACCGCTGACATGGACATCTGATGCATCAGAAGTGTCACAGATGTGTTGCTGGCCTTTAAGAAAGGTTGTTCTATATATTATGTGATATATTTAATCACTCCACCTAAGCTGAAAACGCTTGTGCTAGGAGATGGTTCACGACAAAAGTCGAATTGCTGTTACGAACCTACGACCTTAAGTTTCAGCAGACCGTACCCCAAACCATTAGGCTATTGATGCTTCAATATGAAATAATATCATTTGAAAAATTCAGTGGCGTAGCATCACTATATTACTATCGGGAGGCACTAAACAAGGCCATAACAAAAATGGGCCGTGTGGTAGCAACTGTGTCGGAATTTACAATCAAAACGTAGAAAGATATCAAAGCGTTGCGTATGGTACAAGTTATGAGTGGACTCTCGACGTGGGTTTACTGTTCTTATTTGGTCTTCCTAGCTTACCTTATTTTGTTTGTGGATCGTTCAAAATCGTAGAGGCATGGTGGCTCTATGTCTAGGCACTCACTTTTATTTTCAGTACGCGAGTAAACAGAGTTCAATCTTCGGTGCTGGCACCGTTGAAATAGAAATTGTAGTTTGAAATAGAATAGTGTTTGGCATTGAAAACATCGTGGGGAAATCTGCGTGTCTAATAAATAAATAAAATAATTCGTAATGTTACGAAGACTTCAATAAGACAGAAGTCCGCCAAATCGCAGTGGGGCCGCATGGTGGACTATGCTCTAGCACCCTCTCTAGATAGGTCTATGCTCAGCAGTGGGATTTATATATGTATATGTTGCCTGTTGAAATGTATTATTTGTACCATATAAATGATATTATTATGTCCATATTAACATTTCAGTTTTCTCTAAATAAGCTAGTTGTTAATCTATTTTAGATACAAACTGCAGTGTCAGCATGTATAATTGGCTTGTTATTTGATTTTTTATAGAAAATTATAACCCTTTTGTTTAAAAACGCTGCCGCTTGTGTCCTAAAACCTGATCAGTTTGTAGCGACAATAGCACATGCAAATTTCCGCCCCCCGAGAGTCATAAACTTCAATTTGTCAACCGTATCCTCCGATATACATTTTTTTTTCGCTTTTAGTGTTGTTACACGATGTCGTAAAGTTTAAAGTGAAAAATATATGTATCGTATTTTCCAATACAATAGTTTAATATAAACGTAATTTATCAAATATATACATTATAATATTGAATAACATATAATAATCACTCTTTAGGTGTACGATTCCACTCCTATTTATCAATTTCTGGAAACAAAAATAATGTTATTTACGGGTCATAAAGCTTTCAAAGAATCTATTTATACGTATAAAAATAGTAAAGTGTCTGTTTGTTTGTGTCTACGGACGTATATATCCGCAAGCGTAGTTGTTTTCAGTGGTAAGCTTGTTCTAACATTAACTGTTTGTCCTATTGTAATCGATTGAAGTGAATAGGCATTTACTGAGCCAGTGCTCCTTACCATCCAGGACTTCATTTCCACTTAACATCAGGTGGGATCGTGGTAAAGCACTTGCTTTGAAAGTAAAAAAAAAAAAGATATGTGAATTTTGATTTATTTAATCGTAGTAAACTTAAAAGCTAAAAGCTCGTTTAAAAATAATAGATAAATTTCATTTTTGTTTACGCTGCAGTTAATTACTATTAATAATATATTTTATGATTATATTACTCGTATATTAGCTTTATTGTATGGTATAATATATTTATTATTTATTTTTACATTATATATTATACGTATTATGATTTATGTATTTATATGCATATGTTTATAAATATAGTCCTGTATTTATATTTATTTTTTTTATATATATTTTTTTTTTTTTTTTTGTGAGGACACTATGTTTTTTCTTTTCGATAATATATCCAACACCAGGTCTGCTGGAAGAGATTAAGCTGTGCCTTCCATTAGTTTCCTTGTCAAGTATGAATGTAGTTGTCATGGGTTGCAGGAATCACTTACTATGTCGGGTGAACTGTATGATCGTGTGTTACTCTCAAATTAAACAAGGAAAAAAAAAACTGAACTGTCATCAATTCGAAATACAGGGAACAGGAAAATCTTTAATTTGTTACAAAGCTCTTTTCAGATACCTCAATCATATATTTACATATAATTTTTTTGTTTTGTTCTGTTTACCTTTGAAATTAACTTTCAAATTTAAAGCTTCTTTGTGTGGACTATAATAATGATAAAAATTGTATAAAATATGCCCTAGTAAGGAAAAAAATATTTACCGCTTATGTAGTTTTAGATAACACATTGTGCAAGCATAGTATACTAGTACTGTTTAGATATTTTTGTGAATGCAAGATACCTTTCTATTGACAATAACACAATTCTTCTTAGTCCATTGTTGTAAGAGATGATAATATATCTGTCTTAATTCCTTTTGGAATGAATATAGATTTCATCAGAATAAGGATTGGTTTTACCAATTTTACGTTAAAACATCTCTTGCTAAAGTTTATGCTTGGCGTATAACGATAAACTCATAGACTGCTACGTTTATGACTAAAAAAGATCATATACTGACTTATATTCCGATTTAGATAAAGAATACGTAGCTTGTTTCTTGAAGTGGAACTTCTTTTGGCGTGGTAGAAAAAAATGGTTACGGTTACGCTTTACGCTTTACATTTTCTATGAGTGAATTTATTTGTGAAGTGATTTTTATTTTATTATGGCAGGGAAAACATTTGTAACGGGTTTCGTGTTTAGGTTTACGTTTTCTATGCTTGAATTTATAAAGTGGGTGTGCGTGAATAGGTGAGCAGGTAGATGGGTACAAAGGTAGGTAGTATGTAGGAAGATTAGGGTATGTGCGTAGGACAGTGTGTAAATAGGTTGTGTAGTTGGGTGGATATTTTTTTTTTAGTTCCGGGGAAAAATCTTCAAAGGAAGCTTTGCCTCCTGAGGAAAGATAGAAAAAACGCTCTGCACTGTGTATAAGCGCATCCCAAGGACAGCAGTCTCGTCTAGCATCTTCGCTGTGCTACGACAACCCGGGACCCCTTCGGCTTGTTTTCACCTTCGGGTTTGCTTACCTGGACGATAAGAGCCCCACCCCGATCACCCGAGAACACGACACGTCCCCTTTTAGTCACCTTGTACGACAGGCAGGGAGTCACTTATCCCTATTCTATCTGCCTAATGGCCTGAGAGTAGGTAGTAGGTACCTACCTACTGATATGAAGGGTATATAGTTAAGTGGTTTGGTTTACAATTACAACTTATTTATTAAGTGACACACTTGGACCTATATTAATCTTTATTAATTATACAATTATTGTATCGTAAATAATACTGTATAGTCGATTATATAATAAAAAAAGAATCTTCCTCGAAGAAAATTTAAATATATTTTTAAATATTGAAAATATTAAAAGAGTCATTGAAATTTCTCTTACATATATATATATATATATATATATATACATATTTCTTTACGGTTACAATACTTACGCGTGTGCACGTCATATGTGATGATGGGTAACTTTTGTTTTAAACTGATTAAAAAAGCTAATAACTAAACATTCGGTCTTTTACGCAACACGTTGTTTGCGTAATTTGTTCGTTTAACGTTCGCTTGTAAGTGTTCTCTACATATTCGTACAGTTATCTCGTTCTGTTGAGCTAGCGAAGAAATTGAGCGAAAAAAAACCTTTGTCGTTTCATTTTACTGGATGCGTTTGAAGTAGACTTTGTTTTTATCGGAAGCAATGTTGTGTGAACGTCGAAATGTTACGGAATGGCAATTCTGCTTATTGCTTTATTAATGTCGTTTTTTTCCTTTCACATTCGTTGAGTGGAAATGAGTTTTTTTTTTATAATATTTCGGATGGCGCAATAGTTCATGGTTTAAGATGACTGAAGCCCATTACGTCTACATATATCAGATAAAGATTCAGAATGTACATACGTTGTCGCTTATGCGGACTGAGATGAAATTCCTTGTTACCTGTCATTGGGTACCCGGATCCCTGGACTCATCAAACGAAACACAATGGCTTTAAGATAACATGATGTCATACTGATATCCTTCGAGGGCGTGATGCTAACCTGTTTAAACAGGCACTTTGAGAAGCTGGCATTGGTACAAGAACTGCAGTGTGTCTAACATTGTTCAAATCAATAAGTTGATAATAATATATGTTACTTTATAAAGTTAATGTCAAGGTTTAGTGTAAAAATTTTGTAGTTGTAAAAAAAATGGGAGAGGGCACTGATTCCTGAGATACAGGTATTATTCCTAGTTCAGGAGTTAGAGACTTCATACATTTTTTATACGATTTATTAATAAAGTATTATTATAATTAATAATAATAACATATGAAAGATAGTATTTTAAGGTAAAACAATATACTTGTATTACAGTAATACAGGGACCTTGATAGTTGACTAAATTCTGATTGTAGATTCCAACATGGCATGGCTTGTTTTTATTCGGAACTTATTTATTCGGATATTATTTCCATCATGGCTTGCAATTGACAATACAGATCTGCCATAATGGTCTGGCCACATCTTAAGAAGCTGTAGTGTTTAATACCAGCACTGGTTCAGCAAAAACTCACCAAAACCTTGACCTGAGTCAACTTTCAATTGGTAAAAGATTTGGCCCATTCTCCTGAGTTCAACCACTATGATGAGCATTTCCGATTATTGTACAGCATCTATTTTTAATCAGAAGTAATGACACGATCCAATATTGCCTCGTTACTGTGACGGTTGAGTAATGTAATGTGCTTCACTCAATTCATGCGGTTACCAATTAATCGAGCTTTTGAGCTTTTCCAATTTGTTTCAAGTGAATTAAAATTATTTTGTCACTCACACTGAAACCTGCCGCTAATTCTGACGTGGTTTGTGACAGATTTGCTTCTACGATCACCTTTAATTCTTCATTGTCAACTTGGGTCTTCTGCCGCCTGGGGTTTGTTTTGGAGGTCAAAATCTCCAGAACGAAAACGTTGAAATCAAAAACGTACCATGTTTTCTTTTACAGTTGCGTCTCCATACACATCTTTAATCCTTCGAGCTAATTCTGAAGCACTGGTGCCACGGTTGAACTGATATTCGTGAAAAACGCGATATACCAAGTTTTTCATTTTGTTAACAGAAGAATATCAAAGAAAAAACAAATGACGCGAAAACAAATGAATCACTAAATTCGAAACACACATACATAAGCCTTATTTTGAGAAACATTTGAATTTCGATTTCCTAAACAAATGCCAGATTACTTGAGATCAAAGTGCTGCATCCCAGTGACGGGATGTCAGCAAGTGGGATTGTAGACAAGCACTGGCTTGTATCCATTAAAAAAAACTGGAGATTTTGTCCAATGATATCTTCATCCATAATAAACGATGATTCAAATAGCGCCAACTGTGTCGAACCTTATGAATAAGGTGGAATGCCCCAATACCAGCAATGAGGGTAATGCTTCAAACACAAGTAATTGTTAATCAATAAATAAATAATGCTTTTACCATTGCTTTAAAATGTATCATGAAATTCGAAGAACTGTTGAACAAGGCTTTATAAATATAACTTTTATTTATAACGCGTTTTTTAATTTGTTTTTCTAACTGTATATTTTCATGTCTAACATTAAAATACGCCTGATGGGTTTTCTGTATACCGAGGATTATATATTGAGTATAGTGTTGGTAAATCTAGTGTGAACGCATGAAACCCTAATGAAGTAAATTTAAACAAGGCCTCACCACAACATTATCTGCCGGCACTAGACAGGGTCCCAATAAAAACAAGCCGTGAATTTCTGTTCGAATTTACAATCAAATGTTAAAGGGGTTAGTGTTGGCTCAAAGCTTTTAATAAATCTGTCCGTTTTTTGTCTATTAGATACTATTTTATATTAAATCGTTGAGTGGTATATTAAGTTTAATTATTATTTTTAATTTAAGGAGACCTAATTACAGGTAACGAGGTATTCCATCGCGGCTCTCAGGGATGATAGCGCATTTGTATCTACAACCTTTTTGAAAGTTGTTGTGGTTGTTTGTAGCCCCAATAGATATTTTATATCATATTCTATTCATCAACTTGCTGGTTTATATACTATTATTTGTTTCTTAATTATATCAATTATAATTGCTTAAGAACCACGATGACGTTTAAGCTCAGTGCCCGGCCGCTCGCATTTATTCATGGTACAAGCGTAAACCGAGTTCGATACCCGATGTTCGTATTAACGAATTTATTAATTACAATCTCAGGTGACGAACAAGGGTTCGGCGGTGAAGAAAGGGTCATATATATATATATATATATATATATATATATATATATATAAATATATATATATATATATATATATATGATTTATCCAGGACCCACAAATTCACATCCTAGTACTCCCTGCACTAGCTCACAGTTGTGTTTCACCTCTAAAAACCACATGACAATATTAACCTATCGCACCCGAGTCAACTAATATCTCTGTAATAATATGCATTTTTGTACAATGTTTATATCACTTGTGCTAATGTAGAATAAATAAATAAATATCAATATCCAACATTTATTCGGAGTGTTATTTATCTTTATCGTCAATTTAAAACAATTACGTCCTGATTGCACCGCCGCAATTCTTGCGAATGATTAACAAACACGTGTTCCATTGCAATAACAAATTGAAATCGTAAAAGAGATTTCAATATGGACTTGACACATTCATTATTAAACGACTTCGAAAACGAGATTATGTATATTAAATGTCATTGTGATAGTTTTTTCTACATGGGCTTTTTAGATAGCTCCTTAATAGTTTCATCAGAATTAGTTCAGAAGCTAAAAATATGTGGACAGTTAACTGTGAATAAGATTTAGTTTCATGTTATTGGCGAACGGATTTGATAGTTCTCTTTCGCCCCTCAAAATGCAACATGCATTACATGATAGATACAACTGTTTAAGTGAATCGAAAAAGAAAATATTAAAGTCGACGCACGAAGTTCATTTTATATCTAAATGTTTGTGTATCTGAGTTTTTGGGATACAATACAATAACGTATATTATTTCTTTTATTCAAAAAATACATAATACGTAATGATTTGCATTTATACATGATTACGGTAAGAGAAAAGAGACAGACAATACATCTCCACTGCGTATGCGATTATCATATATTTATATATATGTATACATCAAAATATATGTATTATACACATACATATACTGGGTATTAGGATACCGCTTTCGAAATCGAAGACAGACGATAGTAAAAAATCGATTCTGATTAAAAAAAAATCGTTGATCCGAGCATCAGCTGTTTTTGATTTTGTGTTTCATTGCTGGTTTAGTAATGTATTTTTTATGAAACTATAGTTTCATTTAGTTGTACTAACATGATGGAGCGTAAATAATGCTAATAAAAAATTTTAAAATATGATTTTTTTTTAATCAGGATCGATTTTTTTTCCGTCCCATCATCAAAGTTGTCATTAGTACTATCGTCTGTCTTCGATTTCAAAAGCGGTCTCCTAATACTCAGTATATATATAGATTTTTTCAAGTGTAATTGTAAAAGATTTTATATATACCTATCTATATAGAGCGTATTTAGACAATCCTACATTTGTATTCAGTTGGCAATTTTAAGTAATTCTACATAGTGTATACCTTTACGCTATACGTCGATGTCAAATCCATGTGAAACATTAATTTCGTTCGTTTTGATTTAATGAAACGGGTATTGATCGTCACTACAAAAGTTGATTCAACAGAAGCAAACGAAACCACTTGATAACTCGGCCGCTTCATTAACAGTTCAAACATTCATTAACGTTGATGCAAATCCGTATATGGTATTTATAATTATAATGATATCCTTCTGGTGGATTTCGACCATGGCAATAAATAGCATAATACTAGGAGTATTATGCTATTTATTTCGTTTGGCAATTATTTCTCAAGACAATACGGAAACCTGCACCAACCACGAGGTAAGATGCTGGGAGGCAGAGGATTTCCCGAAGATTATGACGAGTGGGGTATCATCGTAGATGAAGGTTGGAATTGGGACAACGTATTACCATATTTAATGAAGACAGAATATTTGACAAACGAGAGGATTATCAACGATTCAGTTCTGTCTGTTAGGATCTGTTAGGATGATTACGGTTTCGCTGGCGAAATAGTAGTTTCAGGATCACATATATCAACGCATACAACGGACAGATTTTTATAAGCGTTTGAAGCTAGCTTAAAATATGTTAAAGATATGACGAATCAAAAAACAATTGCCGTTGACCGATTTTCCCATAATATAAAGGAAGGTCGAAGATTTGGCGCTCTCACAACTCTGCTATATAAAGTAGTAAAGATAAGTAGTGGCGATGAGGCATTGCATCTTAGACCTCTGGGCTCTACATTATGTTTCCTTATCGAGGATATATGTATAATGGGCCACAGGTGAACTGATTTCTGGTTTGTCATCATCAATTAAATGAAAAAAATCAATCAGTTTGCACGTTACATTATATATAAGGCCTTGTAAGCATTTGCAAGACACAGAGTTATAACGTCGACGTTGCAATGAATGTACTTTGGAGGGAAATCCAAATGCAGTGTAACATACATAGAACATATATACAACACACCTTGTGTGCTTTTATTTGACAACACAACGGATTATTTTTCAATATAAAATAAGAACTTGACATTTGGAACTCGACATACCTGGCGTCGGAATTTTAACTCGGACTTTGACTCAACCATGTTTTTCTGGAGATTTTTATGCTATGACAGCCAGGATCTACACCTTCAAATTCAATTCAAAATCCATCAATACAGTATAACCTACCTTTCCATGATGAGAAGCGTTGTCGTGCCGAATCTCCGTGAGGTCCGGGGTCTCGGTGGATATATCGTGGCCGTGCCTATGAGCGCAATGTCCGGGTATCTGTAACAACGAGATAAATATATTTATATTTATATATTATTTGGGGGTAACAAGCGACAACATAGATTCAAGATGCACATGCGTTGTCACCTGATGGCTCGGATAAAATTTTCTTTTGTTATTATTTTGATTCAGTAATTGTTTAGTTTTCTTTAGTAATTAGTTTTTATGTAACATGATTATCAATATGATAAAATTGCACTTAAATCTTTTTGGTTGTACTGTTTGGATCTGGATGCCATTAAATATGATGACATTAAAAACCAAAAATAAAAAGAAAAAACGTATTCCCGCCATTTCTCTACTGTTTTTTTGTCTGCCAAAATGAGTGAATCTAATGAAGAAATTCGATACATTTTGATATTTTATTAAAAAAAACGGGAAATAATGCGACACAATGATCACTTACCATCAGGTGACCTGCTTTAGTTTGCTACCTGTTCTATAAAAAAAAGTTCATTTATTTTTTAACGCCACCGTTATTTATTTAGTGATTACATGAATAAGCTTTAATGGAAAAAAAAAACTCGACATTTTACCTCGGTAATAAACTCGAGTAATAAGTCTGTCAGAAACAGCACAACCTCTAGGGTTGCTTTTGAAATGTCGCTTTATTTTTAAATTCCCTTACAATTTATAACGTTTACAAATGAACTAATAACGGAAAACATAATGCGATATGCTTAGAATGAAATTATCATGTTAAAAATATCTCCGTGTTTGATAACCACTAGGATGATTCGTTATAACTGATTTTGTATTGAAATTTAATTTTTAAATCACCTTAATTTGTAACAAACTTTTTAATATTATGAAAACCAAAGCTCTTTCATCCTTTTATTGTAATGGGATAAATAAAGATAGATGGATAGCTGTCTCCTATCCATGTGGAACTTTTTAAATTTTAATTGTTGTGAACAGTAGATCTACACTGAGCATGAAACTGCTGCTTAAATGAGTTGGCTCTACCGGAAAAGGACCACGCCCTCATAAGTTACCAATGGAAAATAGCAGCGTAACTTTGCTGTTTTTCGTATGGTGAGTGAGATGATATTAGCTGCGCAGTTTATATTATAGTACCATAAGCCTTCGCACAAGCACAGATGCACTCACACGTATCATTACCTAGTCTGACGTAATTCGTATACAATAAGCAGGACATAAAGAGATACGCCCAGATCCGAATACTAACAATTTGTGCTACACAAATCTTGTTCCTCGGCTATGAAACAAGCGTATGACCCACGTTATAGCATATGAGTACTCTATTCAATACGCTACGCGACCGCTGACACAAAGTAACTGTAGCTCAAATAAATCGGCTAAACCGGAAAAGGACAACGCTTTCCCGAATATCAGCGTAAAATAATAACTTAGCGCTGTTGTGTTCCTTTTGATGAGGGAAAGAAACCTCTTAATTACTGCCGTGACATTCCAAGCAGGACAAAACATCTGTATTGTGATCAAATTACGTAAAAAAGCGAATTGTTAAAAACTACTATTTTTGTATTTTTTATGTTAGTAAAATTAAAAAAACTAGGATCCAATTACAGAACCTCATAGTCATATATTCCACATTAGGCCACAGAGTCACAACAGCAGGTGACAACGCATTTGAATCCTTAAGGATCTTTGTTCAGAATAAATTTAGATGTCACAGGCCGTGGTCACTTTCCATCATACATCGCACATCATCAAGCAAAATTTGTCTCGTATTGTAATTAGTAATAGAACCTAATCTAAATAAATTGTTTATGTGAAATTTTCCTTTCAGATAACCAAGCAAAATTTCCGCTAGCCACACATAATGCAGTTAAAAAATTTCACCAAGCTTCCCTACCAGGGAAGCATAACTAACGTGTACACAGTGGGGCCTTTATCTAATGTAGCGCAAGATATTCAGTGGCTCGAATAATGCGCCGTCCGCGACCCAACCGCGGCGTATTTGGTCCAAGCGATGGAACATCGGCTAGTGGTTGTCAATGAAAAAATAAAATAAAGATCTCTTCAAATCCATTACTTTTGTCGATTGGTTGCTTTTTTTGCAATTATCTCAATCAGAGAATTTAGGACCTTTTGCGTAGAATTAGAAAAAATTAACCAATTATGTGAATAATAACTGTCATAATTGTATGTGTTGATAGATAGAAGATATATGTATGTATATATGAATGAATCTATTATAAATAGTACAATGTAGAAAAAATATTTAGGTCAAATGGGTTTTAGTGTGGATAAGAAAATCAGACACACACACACTTATCGTTCTCTTCACTAGTATAAAGTTATATGTTGTACTAAATGCATGGAACACACATACAACACAAGTCAACAATTTGTGACACGAAAATATTGTTCCTCCGGTGGGAAATCGAACCCAGGATGTGCGACGTGGCAGCCAGGAACTTCGCATTGCCGACAGATAAATGCAGAATTCTCTCATACAGTGCGTGACCAAATCATTGTGTAAAAGATAGAGAACTGGATCTATATAACTTGTATCAAGACATACTTTAAACGACTTTAGGAGTAACAACACATCTGCGTTTTGATTTATATGACAGACAAATGGAAAATAGTTCAACCGACAAATGTTCCCGTGGTCCATTAACACCTACCTACCAGCTGCAGTTCAGCGCGTAATTGGGGATAAAGTTTCGGATTAGTTATTGAAGATATATATCTATACACTTTGATAACTTCGGGGTGAATTAAAACATTTTTTTTTATTAATTAATCAATCGATACAAATTTGTGTAAAAAAATCAAGATTCTTATGTTTTTAACAATTAATAATAATATACTACTGGTTTTTGTAAAGGTAATATTATATATTATGCGATATATATATATATGCGATATTTAAATTATAGTATATTTTGACATTTAATTTTTGCACGCCATTGAAATATTTCAAAAAGATTTATTTGGGATTATTAGATTTAGATTATATTATTTTTTCACAGGCACACGGATACACTTTATATCTTTTTAATTTTTGCTACTTTTTTAATTTTAATTTACTTAAATAATGTAACCTTAGACCACCGCCCGGTTAACCAAGTTGGGTAAAAGTATCGTTACTGTTCCCGCCATATTATATTTACTTTTTCAATAAATATTGCCTTAAACCCGTAAAAAGCAATCTGACATGGGGCAAAGTTGTGTAATACTTTTTTTTAACTTACAAATATATACGTATATACATGCACACCTGTAATATTCATACGCCTTTTTATCACATTGAGAGTTACGAACGAGCACACAGTTCACATGACGGTAAATGATTCCTGCGGCCAATGACATCTACATTCATCCTTGACAAGGAATCATGATGCAGATGCGTTGTCACCCTTTGACTTGTTTAAAAGACCTTGTTATTACTAACTATATAATTAATATATTTTTTTTCCAAAAAATGCCTGTTATTGCTGGCGTTTTATCGAAAATGTCTTTTAATAATTTTTTCTGAATTAAATTACGATAGTCATTTCGATTAGGTAAAAATAAATTCGCACATATCCCTAATCGAGGAAGAGAGAGGTAAACACTATTGTCCTATAACCACACCCTTTAGAATCAAGATGAAATGCCGAGTACTGAAAACGTGATTATAAAAAGTTTAGAATCATTAAAGATGCTTAAAACACACCTTAACTTGATCTTCCAATCAGGACGTACATTTTTTTATTTTATTATAACAATGTGTGCTCATTTGCCAATTATTTTTAAAATAATTAAAGAATTTTGAAGTGGTAGAGCTACACTTTAGTTTGTTTCTAGCTGCAGAATGAATGGGTCAGCTCAACCGAGTTAGCACCATGACCTCACAGAATACCAGTGTGAAATAGCAGAATAATGCTGCTGCGTTTCTTCTGTTCAGTGTAGGGATCCGGACACCTTAATTACTGGTGACGAGACATTCCATCTCAGTCCTCAAGGGTGACAACGCATCTGCATTATGATTCCTTGTCGATGATGAACGTAGATGTCATGGGTCGTAGGAATCACTTACCATCAGGTGAACTATGTGCTCGTTTGTTACTCTCAATATAATAAAAAATAATAAAGGCTGATACACCTATAACGCATTAAAAAAAATCAATATTCCGTTGCCATAGAAGCAATCTATGATATCCATAGCAACGATTGTTTAATCAATAGCAAAATATCTAAGGCGTAGGAAAGTTCGCAGTAAAAGGAAGAAAATGGTTATATTATTGGTCAAAAGAGGCGACGAAAACCAGTTCCTCTACGAAACAAGCGTTGATAAGGCAGTGGACGATGTCGTGAATGATATTGCAGCAATATTCAATGGAAGGCTTAAAGTGACACGGATTTGCTATGAGATGGATGAGCTACAAAAACATGGCACGTTTCAGCCTCTGGAGATGCAAGGGTTGACTGATGATCAGGTATTTATGATTTTTAATACAAGTTGCATGATAAATAAAATATTTATCTTACGAGTGACGCACATCCATTCATGATGAAGATTCCAGACAGATACGTTGCAATTCTGTGATTGATAAAATTAAATCCCAAGCCTTTATAATACTGCAACACCTGAAGATTTTATCCCTCACATTTGTTTAACCAGTTCGGAGAGTTCGTAGAGTTGCTAGATATAAATATTTAATTTATTTATAGTCTGATTTGCTACATTTAGGTGACGGTAGTTTAAGTTAATTTTAGAAATATGGCGTCAAACACCTCATTATTAGCTTGTTTATCTGACTGCAAGATGAATATGTTGGGTCGATTGGGGAAGCTCTATGCACTTACAGAATTCCGGCGAGAAATAGTAATATAATTTTGCTATGGTTCCTATTGCCCGTGTGGTGTATCCATATTACAGGTAATAAGGCATTCCATCTCAGCCCTCAACGCAAATGCATCTTGTATCTTTATTGAGGATGAGTTGACTTGCATAAGCACCTTTCTTCCACATTGCCACTCTCTAATATTATTAAAAAAAATGTAATGTACACAGAACTTTATAACAAGTTAACAATAATTTGTTTTTTTTTTCTTATTTCCACACGGAAACATTTGAATACTACAGAGAATATACTGAAAATAGGTTGTTTAATCTAAAAGAAGTCACAAAGAGTCTCAAGGAAAAACGAGAAACCAATTACAACATACATTCTTGCAGATAAAAGAGCTTAAACTTGAAGATCCTTGGGCGAAGCGGTGCGCGCCTCAAGATTACGTCGTACAAAGGGATGAAATGGGACGTCGCTGTGGCTATGCACCACCGCCTCATTTGCAAGAAGTCTTGAAAAAGGCCATGGAAACGGCGAAAGAGATGATAAGCAAAAAGCGTGTAAGGAAACTTTAAGATTTAAAAATGAAACGTGAAATAATTTTGAGAGTAATCTAACTATGCGATATACGAGTATGCGAGGATAATTGACAGACATATTAGTTATAACTTATTTTTCAGTAATCCCTTAGCAAATAGTAAATATTTTTAAAATATAATAGATATTTTGCCATCGTTTTTAGTAAAAAAATAAATACAAGTAGACCTACAATTATGACCAAACAGAATGAAAAATCACATATTGGTAATTGGGTTAATCAACATTTTTACAATAATTCGTCCGTGGTACATGTGTACAGAAAATGATTTAAAAATAACAATGGAGCCTCGTTGGATAAGAAATAGGAATCTGTGAATAACTGATGTATTTTTACTATTTGATTTAAAGACATCAAATAATATTCAATAGAAAACCTTTTGTCCTAAAACAATTTACTAATTGCGAGAGTTAGTGTAAAACTTTTTGCTTAATCCTTTTTGTTGTGAAAACTACGAGTAATATGACAAAATTGTCACAGGTGGACCTTCGTCAATGTCTTACCCAAAAAGACGTAGCAAGAGCGCTTGATGAACTTCGTGGAGCAACTAAAATTGTGTTCCCAGCTGGTCTCCCACCACACGATCCTGTGCGGATGGAGCTGGAAAACGTCGAAGATTTATCTGGAACGTATGCTGTTAAGGAAGTAATTGACCCTATCACAGCATGTCTCTGGGCTTGTGGAAAGAAGTTTATCGGTGGAAACAAATTGAGTGATCATTTGGGTAATTATTTAATTATATATATTGAAGTATTTAAAGAGAAAACAATAGTTCAATGAAGGTCTTATGGTTTTTTTTGAAGTATAAAATTTTCTCAATATATTAAATTCTGAACCGTAAGGTGCAGAACATCATGGTTAGACAATTCCTTAGTTCCTATATACTTAGTTGGTCTCTTTTTGGGCATCGGTCTTTGACAAGGATATCCTTGGTTCATGCTATCCTCCTGAATAGACGGATTTCGACAATCTGTCAATAGTAATAGCGTTAACCTATTTGAGTTTAATGACCATTATTTGCAGGAAAGAATGACAAAACCAAAATCACCGTGAAACTTTGTTCCAACTCCGAGGGTGCTCCAGGAAGAGAACCAATCATGAGTGAAGATGAAAGGAAGCAATTAATGCTGCATGCGTATAGGAAACAAGAAGAGTGGAAGAAACTAGAGCAAGATGATGACGATAACTATCTAGATTCCAAATGGGCAGATGGGAAAAACCTTAAAAGGCAGTTCCACGGATTAGATAATATTGCTTGGAAGCCCGTAATGAAAAAATAATTTTATTTCATTGTAGTATGATGAATTAAACTATTTAACAATCAATTATACTATTTTTATCTTAGTAAACAACAATAGAATATACAATCCACTCAATGTTCAATGGTAATTGGGACTTAGATGGCTTTGCTATTCAGTTAAGATTCAAAATGGGGATGAGATGTCGCTTAAGACCACCTTTAAGTTTGTCCTAAGCTATCCCGTAAATTTAATCTTAGTGAATTACTATTATTGTTGGGCAATTTTACTATTATATTCGTTTTATATATTACTATTGTAATAATTTTAAGCCTTTTGTGCAAAAAACTTTTGACATTTTGCATTTAGGATTCCACTGAGTAGATTTTACATTCCAGAAGTTCCCCTGAACATCATCTGTCGGGCTGGGAAGGGCTGTCTATACCAGTAATTACCAAACCAAAGTTTCCTGTCCCTACGTCATAAAATCTATATTCATCTTTGATAAGGAATGATAATGCAGATGTATTATCACACCTAGATTTCTTTTACTAGCTCGTTAAAACACAGTAGCGCTAACTTACTATCTTACATTGGTACATATTCTATGAAATTGCCTTAATTAACCTATTAAGCCTAGCTTACATTCTGTCTACAGCTACATCTTAGCTGTAAAATGGCTGTAGCACACAGACGCTTTTTACCTGCAATATGGCTTTATTATGTAAAATATATATTGTTTGTACTCTGAATGTGTAATATTTTTTCACAAGATATTTTGTTAAAACGAATAACAAGATGCTGAAATCACTGCCAAATAATGATTTCATATGAGGATTTTATTTTTTGTCAGCGTCTCAGAATATGATGGATAGTATAGGATGGAAGAACACATGAAAGAAATCGTAAGAATGATGCATGGCTTCAGTGATTTAGGATTTTGTTCATACTCACAGGCTTGATGTTCGCATCACATGATTATATTTTATTATAATTATTTCAATTTTATTTATTCTATTTTGGTGTTTCTTTTCTCCGGTTTTTATTATATTTGCTAGTCGATTGTTCTGCAATATGTCTACATTTACAAGAAATTATTGTATTCCTATGATTTAAAAATATTTTTAATTTTTTTGTTGTATTATAAAATAATGCTTTATTAACATAGAAAATCGGTTTATGGTATGTTCGACCCCAAATATTTTACTGGAAAACATAATTTTTACTTCTGATGACACTACTGACATTTGTAAAGTTTTCCGCAGTTATATTAGCAGTTAGTGTAAACTTACCTGAAAAATAATTACAATTATAGGTCCTTTCATATGAAATTGGCGTTTTGTCGAACTGGCCACTTTTATCTCAGATAACCTGTGTTTGGCTTGGAATTCCAAATTCAAACGTATTTCAAATTTAGGCATGTGTATTTGCGTTTTGAATTTAATGAAACATTTGTTTTCGCGCCATTTGTTTTCAATTTGACATCCTTCTGTTAACAAGATGGAAAACTTGAAATATCGCGTTATTTACGAACATAAGTTCCACCGTAGCACCAGTGCTGCAGAAACAGCTCGAAGGATTAATGTTGTGCCTATATGTGGAAGCTACTGTAAAAGAAAGCACGATACGTTTTGGTTCCAACGTTTTAATGCTGTGGGTTTTTGGCCTCCAAAACAAGCCCCGCGGACGGCTGGAGACCTAAGTTAACAGTAAAGAATTAAAAGTGATCTATTGCAAACCACGTCAGAATAAGCGTCAGGTTTCGGTGTGAGGGACAAAACAGTTTTAATTCACTTGAAACAAATTGGAAAAGCGAAAAAGCTCGAGAAATGGGTAGCGTGTGAATTAAGTGAAGCACACCCACAAACACTCATTGAGTGCTGCGTTACATTCCTCAACCGTCACAATAACGAGGGAATTTTTGTTACTTGTGATGAAAAATGGATACTGTACTACCATTGGAGCTCGGTGCTCATCACAGCGGTTGAATTGGTCAAATCCTTTCCCATACGAAAGTTGACTCAGAAAAAGGTACTGGTCAGTGTTTGTGGACCAGTGCTGGTGTTATACACTACAGCTTCCTAAAATCTGGCCAGATGATTACAGCAGATCTGAATTAACAATAATTGCAAACCACGATGGAAAATCTAGCCATTAAACAACCGAGACTGGTCAATTGCTCTAGCCCACTGCTGCTTCATGAAAACGGATCGATTTCGGATTATGGGCAATTTCTTGCGAGGAAAAAAATTCAATTTAGTGTGCAGTCGAATCCGCTTTCAAAGATTTTATTGATCCTCGCTCCTAAAATTTTCTCATTGAACTACCCATAAAATAGTGAAAATGCATAGATAATAATGAAACACATACTTTAATTGATACAATATAGGTACATATAGTAATTTCATACAAAAAATACTTTTCAATATAATACGCTAATTTCATATATCCTAATGTTTAGTAACTGGTGCATTATTTTCCCACTTAAATCTTTACTTATGCTAATTACCAAAGTTCATTTCAGATTAGAATAGAATTAGCGAGTGTTTTGAACGTAAATCTCTATAACTCGTTGCTGATATACGCTTCAGTTTATCATTTTTATTAACTTTATTTTATTTCCCCTTTGCCGGATACTACTTACCAATATCCAGATATATATTTAGGTGAAGACTGTGCATGTCAGTGAGTTAATACAGATTTCTTCTTTTACAAATGATACGAGAAACTTATAGTCTAACTTTATAACCTAAAGAACTTTATCAAAAACTAGGTACCATTTTTATTCGTATATTTTTTTAAAATTCTAATTTAATGAGAAAACAGTTATAAATCATCTAGGCTTTATCCTCCACTATACATTAATCAGATAAATTGCTACTAAACTATTATTTATTAAAAATATATTTTACTAGAAAAAATGTTTTAGGAACGTAGAAGCAGTGTGTCACGGGAAACGAGAGCCTCAGTCATTGATCATGCAGCGCTAATAACGATGTATCCCGACGTGCGGCCTTGGGCAGAATTAATGCTTTTGTGAAATTTGTGTTAGCGGAGAAAGCTGTGGCTTTTTAAATTGGATTTCATGTAACTTTAACATATTCCTTCCTCCTTTTTTTGTTAACAAACGATTATTTATTTATAAAATTATTTATTTTCTTTTTTTGGCATACAAGTACCTAACATTTTTTCAAAAAGAAAATTAGCAATGCTATTAAGATTACTAATATTCCGGTTAACCACTACTACATAGAGTAACAAACGAGCACGGAGTTCACCTGATAGTGATTCCCGCGTCCCATGACATCTTATTTCATCCTTGATAAAGGAATCATAATGCTGATGCGTTGTCACCCTTGAGGACTGAGATGGAATGCCTTGTCACCAGTAATAAAGGTCTCCGGATCCCTACACTAACCAGAGGAAATACAGCAGCATTATGCTGCTATTTTACGCTGGTATTCTGTGAAGGCGTGATCTTACCCAAGTCGAGCTAACCGATTAATTCTGCAGCCAAACAAACAAAAAACAAACTGCATCGGAACTCTGCCACTGAAACTTTACTGGTTTTACTATTTTTAAATTATCTTAATTAAATTCTATACAGAGTTTTTTTTTGTGAGTATATCTGTTGGTCCAGAGACCTCTACAGCTTTATCTAATTAGACTCGCGAGCGGAAGGCCCGCTGAGTAGGGAGACAACGACGATGCTGCGAAGCTGGCGCGGTGACCGCTGCACTCCAACCCCTGTGGACGAAGAACCTCGACGACAACAGACGGGGATGATAATACGATCCGAGGGCCCCTCATAAGGAGGTACGAAACCTCAACACGGATCGCTATCTAAAGGGAGGAATATATGCAGAGTTAAATTATCAAGTCATATACGCAGATTACGAAATACGCCGAAACGGCCCCGTCTAGGATTCCGCTGGATTATATTAAGTTTGTAATCGTATAATACTTAAGGTTAATTTAACTTTCGCAAAGCAATCAGTGACACTCAGAGTTTTAGGAGGGGAGTTGTAAGTAGTTATAGTATCATAAGTTATTTTATGTATTATATTAGCGCAGAATTTCTCATCGAAAAGAAAAGACAGACGAATATACTTTTCATTATGTACTTTACATATAACTTTTTTGTTTTGTAAATATAATAATTTTATTGTATTGGGTGACAAAAGGGCACACCGTGATGTTAAGTGACTCCATCCCATGATACCTACATTCGTCCTCGATAAGGAATTGTAATGTACCTATATGTGTTGACTTTGCGAATTCCTCTCTGGGTCTTCTGACAACACATGGATTTATTGGTAGCTGCTGCTATTGTTATTATAGATATATATATATATATATATATATATATATATATATATATATATATATATATGTATATATATATTTTATATTATCTATTATCAGTATTTCCTTTTTTTTAGTTTATTTATTGCTACACCTATTACAATATCTCACCACACCTTCGTTTGACTGGTAGATAAAGCTTTAACACCGCCCTTTGTGAACCTTTAACTTTATTAAGCTTAATGCAATAAAGAGTTCATAAATAAATAAGTAATAGTAGTTCAATTTACTTCTACATGTAGCATGGTTGATCGGGGAGGAACACGCGCTTACAGAATACAACAAGAGTATAGTACTGGCATAAAGCTGTTGTGTTTCGATTAACGCCTTAAAATGTCACATAATCTAAATTAGATAAACATAGTTCGTCATCATTGTACATGATCCGATATTCACAATTAAGCTCAAGAGTAGAGTCAAATGAGATGAGAAGAAGAAAAACAAGAGAAGAACAATTTAATTTACAAGCTACTTTCTCAAAATAATAAAAAATAATAACTCAGCATCCTTTCACGCAGATGCTTACGTAACCAAATAACAGTTATTTCTGCGTTGAGAATGAGCGAGTGTTGCCAACCCTATTAACATAAATAATATTTTACGTGCACGCCACACAAATTATATCATCATTACGTACAAGCAAAATGCATAAGCGCGTTAAACATAAAATGCGCATAAATAAAACATGAAATACTTTTACGTTGCCTTTCAAAAGAAATCCCTTTTCACGGAGTCATAATTCCGTTTTTAATATTACACTCGTAAATCTCATTACGTATATACGTAGTGTAACGTATTCGAAATATCAACTGAGAGTTGTAATGATGTTTACACGATAGGGGTGTCAATAATTGTTTGTTGTTTTTTTTTGTGGAATTATTTTATAACAGTGGCAGAGTTACGTTTGTTTCCAGTTGCAGAATGAAAGGGTCAGCTTGACCGGGGTAGGACCACGCCCTCACAGTAGACCAGCGTAAGGTAGCAGCATAATGCTGCTGCGTTTCGTCTGGTCGGTGAAGGCATCCGGAGACCTTTATAACTGGCGAGGAGGCACATCTCAGTCCTCAAGTGTGACAAAGCATCTGCATTATGATTCCTTGTCAACGATGAATGTAAATCTCATGTGCCGTAGGAATCACTTCCCATCAGGTGAACTGTTTGCTCTTTTGTTACTCTCAATGTTATAAAAAATATATATAGTCACCTGCATCCAACGATTTCCAGCAGACTTGCAGAGGTCATAATAGAATAAAACTTAACAGTGATAGAACAGGTGTTGTTCGTATTAATTCCAGCCGCTAAGTTTTTAGTCGTGACAGAATTCAAAATTACATCCCCATAATCTCCATGGTTGGCAATCCACCACCGTGCACATACTTAAAATTTCCTACCACGCACAACTATTCTTAGTAATCATATGTCGCCAACGGTGATTCCATACGGCTACGACTTAGGGACCTTCAAGAAAAGAGCCTACACCATTCTTAGGCCGGCAGCGCATTTTCGTAACCTCTGATATTGGGTAACCACATACCATCAGGAGAGCTGCTTGCCCATTTCCCACCTATTCCATAAAAAAAGAAATGATTGCCACTGTCCTGGAATGGATCTGCTCAAACTTGGTAGGATCATACCTTCAGAACACTAATGTGAAATATCATCATAACCCTCCTGTGTTTCGTTCGATGAGTGTAAAGGTCTGTCGACCTCATTATAGCTAACCGGCCTTCCATTTATACCCTTAGGAGTGACAACGTATGTGCATCATAAATCTTTGTTGAGGATTCATGTGGATACCCTGGGCTGAAGTCCTCATATACCATCGGATGAACTGTGTGCTCGTTTGTTACCATTAATATTTAAAAAAAAACTGGAGACCATTTAACACCGTCTAATTTAGAGAACATACGATACGACAAATGACAAAACTGATTTAGAACCAAACAAGGGCGGCAAGCAGAAGAAAAAAAATTGTCTATTAATAAACAGGGCACGACCTCAGCTGTTAGGGTCACGTGCGCTCTGCTGACTGTACATCGGCCTTCATCCACAACCCTTGGCTGTCGATAATTTACCGAATTCTGTTTTGCTCAGACTATTGGGTCGGATAGGGTGGGAAATAATTCAATCGCATTATTTACGATATCAACGGTCCTGGTAAATAAAGTAATTTTATTTCAAGGGATGAGAAAATAAACTGTGTTTGCATTAAAATCCAGTGTTTTTTTTTACGATATCATATGATATAAAAATCAATATAATTTACCAACTCTAGCCTAAAAGAAATGAAAATAAAGGTTTCTTGACAACTGTTACTAAAACTTCATTTTAGTTTTCAGTTTCTTTCATTGAAATGGTAAGGCTCTTGTCAAAGGCACATACAGAAACTTTAATTGTTATGAGCTAATTTAACGATACATTAGGAGTTCATATAGACCAGATTCATAGTCTGCCTAACCATTTCAGCATATATGGAAGACCAGACTCTAGCAGAGTAAAATAGCAGCTCAATGTTCCTGTGTTTCGTATGGTGAGTGTAGGAATCCGGTGACATAATCGTTGGCGAGACATTCCATTTCAGCCCTCTGAGTGGCAACGCATATTGAATCTTTGTTTAGAATGGTAGATAGAGCCTCAGTTGTCACTTACCATCAGTTGAGTTGTGTACTCGTTCTCCATCCTTTATATTATAAAATAAAACTGCAGACCTTTTTAAATCGTCTACTTTAAAGAACAAACGATACAATAAATGACAAAACCTTAAAACCACACAAAGTAAGAAAAACAAAGCATTCTCAGTATCCACCGAGTAAGAGGATAGAATACACTTTATTTAAAAGAAAATGTATTAAGAAATAAGATGATAGTTTGGCATAAAACATTGATCGGATAAAGGAAATTAAACGAAAGGACGATGGTAGAGCTACGCTGTAGTTTGTTCTGGCTGCGACAGGGATTCGCCTTGGCCGATCATTTTCCGAAACAGCAGCATAACGCTGCTCTGTTTCATCTAGTGAGTGTAGGCGTTACATTTCCAGCATTATAATTCCTTATTGAGGAGGAATTTGGCTGCATTATTACTTATTGAGGATTAATGTGAATCTAATGGGCCGAAGGAATCACTTGCTGTCAGTTGAGCTGTGTTTGTCACCCTCAATACAATAAATAAAAAACAATAAAAAAAGGAAGGAAGGAGGAAGGAGAAGCCTTCACTAAAATGGAAGCCCAATACCTGGCAGCCAAGCATCTTTGTTGACGGTAGGCGAAGATGTTTTTAGATCGTGGTCACCTCATAACATCACGTGAAATGTATGCTCGTTCGTCACTCTTAGTTTTATAAGTAGATCCTTCGTTTTGCATTGGTCGTCACTCCATTGTTTATTTTTATTATTTAATTATTATTATCAAGGGTGTAAATTACTTATTTTTATTTATTTACAAACATTTATAATTACGGTACAAGCAGGTTTTGTTTTATATATATCCTTCTGATCGATTTTGATCGCACGATATATTCTGTGTATGACCAGATGACATCAACTGCGCAGAATATATTTTGTGCCGTAAGTATTTGCGTCAACACAGGCGCACACTCGTAGTCCCCTCCCCCTAGTCCAATATAATACATTTGCAATAAAATAGGAGAGAGATTCAGCCGCAGTATTAAAAATACGAGACACATACATCACATCTAGACCCGAAAACCTAAAACTAGTTGTGATGCATGAATATTTACTTCATCTAGGAACAGAAGTCAGGGCTCCCGACTTTGCAGCCATATATTCTAACCATCACGTGACACGGCCCCCATATTTGGTCACTAATAAACTATTAACAAAAACACTATTTAATTGCAAAAGCTGTTATATATTGTATCCTTTTGAAAATGTTATTTTTATCTGTTACTTTGAAGTCGCAGTTGTATATGAAACTCTGATAAGCTATTACAATGGCCCATTCACCTGTCTGTCGGGGGAACGGTGAATATATAGTGAATATACTGAACCCAATGGATGCCAAGTGTTTAGAATTGTTAAGGTACAAATAGTTGCTATTTGAATGAATGATTTCTGATTGATGAATCATTTTATTTTTACTCTTTTAATATTTTGTCCAGAGCTGAAAAGCTTACTATGTAGAGTAGAATAGAAGCATTAATAGCCTAATGAATTAGGGTACGGTCTACGGAAGTTAAGGTCGTAGGTTCGTATCCGTTTTTACACTGCCGTCAACCATGTTCTAGCAAAAGCATCCACTTCGCTGGAGTGGTTAACCGGAATATTATTAGTAATGTTAATGGCATTGCTAATATTGAATATAATATAAATAATATATAGTCTCTAGATTTTTATTATATTATATTATAAAAAACTGACGACTTATTCGTGCTATTAGTCCGTAGATGCAGCGTAGCTGTACGAAAAATCGGCGAACGCGCGCCTTTATCTTGATATTGTGAGTTTAAATCCTACTAACTTGACGAGAATTGTAATTTAGAAAATATTGGTGGCAATGCTGTTAACGTAACTAATATTTCCGTTAACCACTCCAAGTAAGCTTATTTGCTTGTGCAGCATTTACTACTGCTCGCGAGCCTGTTTTGGTGAAGGGCCAACATCAATGCACATAAAATAAAATCCTAAACAATAGTTGAATTGTGGATTGACTGACTCTTCACAGATGCGCTGCGGCCACCGTTTTAGTGGGGAACAAATCCCACATAACACTGGCTAGGAGGAAGGATGTCTTTTATGATTTCACCCTTAGACTAAATAAAAAGGGCATTATTCTTAACCCATTACATGGCACTACAAATGATAAACAATTAATATATACAAAAATGTCTAGTTTCGAAGTTGTCAACTGTTACGAGGTTTCGGTTTAATTACCCACGAACTTGGCTGCACTACTACGATGGTGCTGCGAAATGCATAATAATTTTATATATTTGGTACTGATAGGCATGCTTATTTTAAAAAAGGATAATATTTACAAATGATATCAAAACCAAAAAAATTGTTTGTCAGTGCATTTATGTTAACGAATGCCTTAATGATTCGCATCGACATTTATTTCCCATATCTATAGAGTACCGAATTCGAACAGGCGCCTTTTGAAATTTGTACACGGTTCAATTGTCGGTTAACCATTCTTTGTCTCTTTGCGACTGTCACAAACAACAAAGCTCATTGCGTTCAAAGTTTTGAATAAAGCTCATAATTTAAATTGACTTCATTAGAGATTTTTTTAATTCTATACGTATTTTAAAACGCTTTTATTAGTTTAACATGTGTGTATATATGTTTTACAAATTTTCAATTCAGTATTTTCTGAACATTTTGCACCGTTATTATATTATAGGCATATAAGACGTAAGTAAATATATATATAATATACACAAACGCACACACACATAGGTATATTTTTCTATATACTTTTACTTTTGGGGAAACAACAACAAGAAGAACAACATTTTTTTGATTAATTAATCGTTCAATATATATGTAAAAATCTATTTATGTAAAAATCTTATGTACATTCTTACAATTTTTGTTGTGAATTAAAGACTATAGTTCAATGGTAGTATATTTTGACATTTAATTTTGCACGCTAAAATGGCCTAATGTGATTGGGCTTAAGTGAATTTGATATTTCATTTATAATGAAACTTATATTCCCATGTTCAAACGTCAGATCTTGCGTGCTCTTTTGTCCCCTTTCTGTCTTTATACTATAACTGAAATATTTGAAAAAGATTTGAATATACACATGCCTTGTACCGGCTCGAGAATACACTAACAATTTGCATATATTTAGGGTTGAGCATAAATATTGATGAAGATTTGACCTAGGATCAGTGATACTGTAATGGCACGGCTGTGAATTTGAATATAACAAGACTAAACCACAAAGCACGTATTAAACAAAAGCAATATTTGAGCACGAGCCCCGTTGACGTATGTCTTCAATTGAATTACTCCCTCAGCCAACCCTCGCCTTCTTACCGTATTGGTCTTTGCCAAATTATTAATATCGGAGGATCGAGGGCGAATATCCCAGTCAGCGGACCGCACGTGACGCTAATAACTGGCCGAGATCGTGATCTGTTTACTACGACTAATCTACTCGTCTTTTTTAACCTACTACGGCGAAGACAACCGGAGGGTGCTGTATTTTTCTATTGTAACCCACATTCAAGATAAAGATCAAGCTGAACGAACCAGATATGTATATTTATATGTAAATATATATATATATATAGAGATATATATATATATACGTTTCACCTGATGGCAAGTAATTTCTGGGGCCTATGACATCTACTTAACAAGGAATCATAATGCAGACGTTGTCACCCACCCGAGAAGGTATGCCTCGTCAGCAGTAACAAATGTCTCTGGATACGTTTTCTTTCCAGGGTTGACTGCCAGTGAATGCCACTGATATTAAATCCGCTCTTGTAATTCTTATTTAAGAGAGAAAAATAATAAATAAATATAATATACAAACATATATAGACTATTAATTTTACTTCTAATTTACTTTATTAAATACACCAAACCTAAGCAAACTGATACAAAAGCTTCAGTGAAAACTTTGTTCAAAGTTGAAGTTGACGTCCATAAAGCAATAACAAGTCAACTTTTCGTTTATAAGGTAAACTCCAAGTAAAGTTTTAAGAATTAATTGGAAAATTAAATATCGTAATTATATGATAGTCTCTCCTCATCGAAAAGTTTGTTTAATATCAAATGGACAAGCTGGAGTTCGTTTCACAGTGGCGATGTCAATTATATTATTATTTAACAAAGCCGTTTTCTTGTTTTTTTTTTTTTACCTGTCAGAATTGTTTCTATTTTTAATCTGAATGTTCTTATTTTATTAATTAATTGTTATTCTCCATTCATATTTTTTTTACCGTACTTTAATATCCTGTCATTGATATACACATTACAAAATAATTATTTAAAGATTAAACTTTCTATATGGGCCATATACGTACATGCTATTAGTATATTTTCAAATAAATAAATAATGTATATATGTATTAGTAAAAAATATATGTAATTAAATATATAAAATAAAATATATATGTATTAGTTACGAAAACAAGTGCATCTAACATCCTCTCTATAATGGAGTCCTATATAGTCCAACAATGGGTTGGGTATTTATAAACTGTTTCTTTACTTTACGCCAAAAGTAGCCGCACCATTTAAATTGTAAGAAAAGGCATGACATTGTACAATTAAATTCACGAAAACATCCACAACAAATTTTTACACTAAAGTAAAGTTCGATTCGAAGTTATCAAAAGAGCCCTCTAACATCTTTTTTTTATAGAATAGTTGACTAACGAGTAAGCAGCTCACCTCAAGTGATCACCGCCGCCCTTGGACATCCGCAACACCAGAGGAGTCGCAAATGCATTGTCAGCCCTTAAGGAAGACTATTTTCTAGAAAGTCCCAAAGTCGTATCGGTTCGGAAACACGCTGGCTACAGATACACAGAGTAGTTGTGCGTGGCAGGAAATTTCGCGTGAAGAGCACAGTGGTGGATTGCTAACCATCGAGATGATGAGGATGAAATTTTTAATTCTCTAAATTTTGGGGTCCCTACGGTCCTGCGGTAGGTAAAAATATGTAGAGTACATATGTACTCTACATATTTTTTCCTCGTATCCAAGGTTTATATAAGAGATGCTACAAGCTCCACATGTACTCTACATATTTTTTTCTCATATCCAAGGTTTATATAAGAGATTCTACAAGCTCCACATGTACTCTACATATTTTTTTCTCATATCCAAGGTTTATATAAGAGATTCTACAAGCTCCACATGTACTCTACATATTTTTTTCTCATATCCGAGGTTTATATAAGAGATTCTACAAGCTCCACATGTACTCTACATATTTTTTTCTCATTTCCAAGGTTTATATAAGAGATGCTACAAGCTCCACATGTACTCTACATATTTTTTTCTCATATCCAAGGTTTATATAAGAGATGCTACAAGCTCCACATGTACTCTACATATTTTTTTCTCATATCCAAGGTTTATATAAGAGATGCTACAAGCTCCACATGTACTCTACATATTTTTTTCTCATATCCAAGGTTTATATAAGAGATGCTACAAGCTCCATATGTACTGAACAATTTTTTTCTCATACCCAAAGTTTACCTATATAAGAGATACGACTTAAGGACCTCAAAATTTAGAGAATTCATAATTTCATTCTCATCATCTCCTCATGAAATTTCCTGCCACGCACAACTAATCTGTGTATCTGTAGCCAGCGTGTGTTTCCGATATATGGAGCTTATAGCATATAATAACTTACATAACAGTTTAATATAATAACAGTTTACATTGACGTGCTTATAAAAACATTGTTCATGCTAAAATGGCTTCAAAATAACGTTGCACGCTCTCTACACCAAACTATCTACAAACACTAGAGCTGTTTATATGTACTCTTAAATTATGCTGACGTATTTTGTTTTATATTTCTCCATTATAAATAAAATAAAATATATATAATTGAAAAGAGTCACTATTGACAATTTTCTGGATTAAGAGAATAGCTCTCGTATTGTGAGTGGAGGGGAATCGGAGAAACCAGTTACTGGTAACGAGACACTATCTCAGTCCTCATGGGTTCTACGCATATGCATCTTGAATCTTTATTGAGGATGGATGGAGATACATTAGCTGAACTATGTCGTTTCAAATCTTTCATTTTCAAAAAGATATCTATATTATAGACCTAGTCTCCAAAGCTGCTATTTTTCTGACTATAATCGAATTGCTACAACCGGTTATTAAAAAGTCTTCAGCTACTTTGGTAACATTACCCGGAGACAATCAGATAGCCTGGATGATCTGTAATTGGTAAGATCGAGGGTAAAAGATCACGGTAGAGGTCACCTATCCGTTGGTCCGACCAAATCAAAACTATATTCAAACTGACCTAAAACAAGCGGAGGATAGAGCACAGTGGAAGCAAATTGTTAGCGAATCGGTTATAGCATATCGAGACGTACGACCTTCAGCAATTTCAGAGTGTGTTAATATGTATTTAAATCAATATGACTGAGGTATTTCTAGAGATATTGTTTAGTCATAAAGCAATGTTCACCACAAACTAAATTAATTTGACAGTAACATTAGCGCAAAAGTGGTTTCATTTTAAACACTTAAACCGGTGTGCGAATGCTTTTAAAATGCACTTCATTATAATGAATATCCCATTACCACTGCATTATATAGTTTTCAAAGTGCATCCTACAAAACTACGCATTATGCGGAAAACAGAAATTTCGGAGTACATTACGTTGTCTACTCGGTACATTTAGAATTCCGGCTTCGAAAAGTGTCATGCTTTGTTTCATTTTGAATATTGGTGATATTAAAATGTACAGCCTCGGCTAGCTCTATGTTTAAGTGCTCGCTTATAATTTCATGTTACACGATAAAATCTAAATGGCAATTTTAAGTTCTGATTTCCTTTTCCCAAGTATCGAATATTGTATCATTTCCGCTGATGGCAAAAGGGACTCTGCTATTGTCTGGTGTATGTACGACAGTGACAAAAATGCTATTACACTCTCCACAAAATAACTGTCCTTGGATGTTGTATGTTTTTTTTAATATATAAGTATCAGTACGTTAATGCGATGGTAAATAATTAATACGGCCCATGACATCTACATCAGCCCTCAAGGAAGATTCAGGATACACATTCGTTGAAACCTCTTATGATTGAGATGGATTCATATCTCTGTATTTATATCCGCTTATTTTGCGCTTACTATTGGCGAGTTCGTAAGACTATTATTTGGACTTATAAACGCAATCGAGTACTAGTAGTAACCAATACATAATATACTAATTCTATACTTTATAAAATCGAAAGGACGAAATGTAATTAAAGAGCGCGGTGCAAAAAAATATCACAAATTATTCTTTTAATCATTTCCACGTTCATTAGTGACTGACGTATATTACCTGATAACCGTGTTTAAATCACACACTTAAGTACCTAACTGGTTTATATTAAATACTCCACGTGATGTAAATAAAATAACCCTTAGTAATGTTTTTTTAATAGCCTCTACTAGTTGATTTAAAATGACTAGGAACCTTAGAGTGAAAATATATTTTATTATATACGATTTTCATGGAGCTAACGAGCATACAGTTCTTATATCCTAAACAAAGTATCAATATCTATTCTAAACAAAGATTTAAGATATATAAAAAAAAATTGCTACTAGCTCTAGCTGGTTTATTCAAGTCAACTCATTAACAATATTGGGAAAGGACTTCGCTGAATACTATCATGAAATAGCATTGTAAACTGCTGTGATTCTCATGGTGAGGATCGTTATCGTGTAGGAATCTGGAGACCTGAAGACAGGTAATGAGACTATCCATTTTAGTCTTCACGAATGGATGCATAGATATCATTAGCAGTTACCAGCGGGTAAACTTTGAGCTTGTTTGTCACTCCTGGTACAGCTACTCACTCATTTAGTGGTAGAGCAACGATACAGTTTGTTTCTATCTGCACAATGAATGGATCAGTTCGACAGGGGAAAGACCACCCCCACACAGAATACCGGTGTGAAATAGCAGCATAATGAGTTTCGTCTGGCGAGTGTAGGAATCCGGAGACCCATAGAACACATCTGCATTCATCCCTTGTGAAAGATGAATGTCATGGGGCCGCAGTAATCACTTGCCTACATGTACTAAAAAAATCCTGGTATAATTAACAAAATATATACATATATCTTTGGCATTAATAAGATTTTTGAAACACATCGTTTAAAGAAATTCTTGGTCGTCAACTTCTTAGCACTCTCCGAGTCCACTGCTGAGGCCCATGGCACATGGCAGTGGATAGCTGTCAGTTGTTGCTGATGTTCGTGGGTGGCAGTTCATGATCATTTACCATCGGGTGGGCTGCTTGCTCAAAATAATTTTTAACAATTTTGATAACGACACTCATAGAAATTTAATTCATCATCTGAATGTTTTATGAACGAATTCTCGACTCGAGCAAATAAAGACACTAAATCGTTATACCGTTTTTTGACCCAGAGATTATTTGATTTTTTTTTGAAAACAATCGCCGCCGCAAACTTTTAGAAATTTTGTTGTTGGAAAAATATTGTTTGTACTGGAGTTCAGAATACTTTCTCTTTGTTGTTACTATACAAATTCTGACAACAGGTAATTATTTTGATGAAATATTGTGAACCTGAATTTATTATATAAATTTAAACGTTATAAGCGCACGTACAGTTTCCACCTTAAGGTAAAAGATGACTACAGGACTTACACAGTGATAGAGCTACACTGTAGTTTGTTTCTAGCTGCAGAATGAATGGGTCAGTTCGACAGGGGTAGGACCACGCCCTCACAGAATACCAGTATAAAACAGCACCATAATGCTGCTGTGTTTAATGATAAATTTGGTAACAAAATGGATAGAAATGCAACATCTCTTCGCAATGCTAGTCAACGATACGAATCGCTCTCTCTTGAATGCGGTCATATGAAAGGAGCTTAAGGGTTACCCCGGCCCAGAGATGAGAACAGTATTACATGTGAGCTTTGTGCTTTTTAAAGTTGCACACAGTAGACCGACATGAAATACCGTCTTACTCTATTAAGCACGCCCAGTATTTTAAGTGATCGCGAAACTGATAGTCGCTCGATATGTCAACGCCGAGGATTCCAATACCAGCTGAGGTAGCAAAGGGAGTGTTTTCAAAATTAGTAGACACAAAAAAGGGATTCTTTTAAGCGGTAAACGCGCAAATTTGTACTAGATTTTTTTGGTCCCAATCTGAGACTTTGTTTAATAAAATCTCGACTTCAGCCAAAAGTTAATTCCGTCACTCGTTAACGTATTACCGAGAAATATTGGCGCAGCCAGTGTATAACGCATCCCCTGTGCTGTGGCGCATAGCATTGAATGTTATTCATTTGCAACATGTCATTTATATACAGAAAAAACAAGGTAGAAGAGACACACAGCGTTTTGGAATACCTGCACTCACTGGTTTGGATTCGGAGGATGCACCATCGACAACGATCTTGATGCTACGGTTCCTAAGGAAACTTGTTACCCACTTGCATAATTTGTCGGGAAACCTTACGGGAGGAATCTTCGAAGAAGTGCTTTGTGCCAAATCCGAAGGCCTTCGTTACTTCCAGACTAACCGCCAAGGCCTCTCCCGTGGTCTCTTCTGCCAGCGAACATCGATGAGTCAAAAAGCCCAGAAGGACACCAGCTGAGCGACCCTAGCGGGAGCCGTACTGTCGGTCGCTAATTAGCTCATGTTCTTCTAGATACCTTATGAGCTGGCAGTTTAGAATGGATTCCATTATTTTCGAGAACAAGGGCGTAATGGCAATAGGCCTAAACGGATCTGAGCGATTACCTTGTTTATAAATATGTTGAGTTTAGGGATCTGCAGACCGAATCACAGGTAATGAGGCATTCCACCTTGGTTCTCAGGGATGACAACGACTCTGCAAGCAGCAGCATTTTGTTGTTGCTGTTGTTTCTTATCGAGGATGTGGGTGTTAAGAGCCACAGGAATTACTTATCATCAGGTGAACTGTGTGCTCGTATGTCACACTCAATACAATAAAAAAAATTAATCGAATGGGCAAAACGCCCGATTCAAAATATTTTTCGATGGTAACAGAACGGGGTGAAAACACTGCAAGCTTTAAACGAATTTCAGTTTTCACTATGAAGTTCGTCGAAGCGCTGCACCATTTTTGCAATTCATATTATAACACACAACGTAGAATTTATAAAAAAAATCATTTTTATTAAAATTTAAACGTTATTTAATTATTAAATAGACTGAACATTATAACCTATCATTTCCAAACACGGTACAAAACTAGGAAATTTGGTCACTATCGCAGCAACTAATATTTATGGTGAAAGAACCACTCCGTATCACGCATTCTTAATGATATGGATGCATCTTTCATTCAATGCATCACAGTTAAAAACATAAAGCAAAAATTAAAATCTCATTTCTTGAACAACCTGTACATGCACTGAATGCATCGGTGCTCTTTCTACCCACCTTTACTTCTGTGTGTGTAAATTAAGATCTTCAGTGTATTATATTTTTATTTATTTGTACTTGCATGTATTGCTCAACATTTTTGTTGAAAATATTACTGTCAAGTAACATTCTCGACAAATCTCTGTGGTTTTCTGAATGTTATGTGATGAATGTTGGACAGCGAGATAATTATAAGAAAATAATAATAAGAGTTTGTGTACGTGGCAGTTATAGTGTAGAATAAGAATGATCTTAAAATACTTTTTCTAAAATTAACGTAACTTTTTTAATTATGAAGTGAACATAATGCAGAAAAAGTTTGTTCGTATTTTAAAGTACAAAAATGCTGTAAATTCTCTTTGTTTGTACTGTTTGCTGGTTTTGATACCATTAAATAGATGATATTTAAATAATATAACAATAAAAAGCTAAAACGGTTTCCCGCCATTTTTCTATTGTTTTTTTCTGTCCGCCAAAATGAGTGATCTAAAGAAAAAATTAATATAACGAACAATTTTAATACATTTAGAAGTAAAACAAAAAACGAAAAAATCCCACACAAGCCGCGAAAAAAAGTTGTGACGTTTATGGACTTATCGCAGTGTCAATAAGAGTTGCACAAAATTGGTTCGAGCGTTTTCAATCCGTGATATTTGATGTCAAAGATGAAGCTCGCTCTAGTCGACCTGTTACAGTCGATACCATGTTTGAAAAAGTGGTGCAAGATGAGCATATTAGAAGTTACGACATAGCTGAAGAGCTAGGTTGGGGAAGAGCTAGGGTGCTAGGTTGAACACAAAGCAGTTTTGATCCATTTGAAAAAGTATATGGTTGCCACAAGAGCTCAGTGAAAGAAACCTAATGGAATCGTGTACTCATTTTTTGCGATCCTCTATTAAAACGTAATGAAACCGAACCGTTTTTGAAAATTTTTATCACTGGTGATAAAAAGTGGATTAATTAATACGAGAATGGGTGAAATCTGGATTAATTCGCAATAAGGTGATGCTGTGTGTGTATCACATCATTGAGCCCCGCTGACACCTGACATCAATAAAGGTTAACGTACATATACGTTGTCACCCCTGTAGAATGTGATAGAATAACTTTCTAGCAGCAATTGGGCCTGTGGGGGCTATGTTGTTATTTCACACTGAAATTGTATGAGGGTGATTTGATTTTTGTATGAGTCGACTTATCCCAATTTTTTTTTACAGAATAGTCAGTGACAGTGGTAGCGCTACGCTGCAGTTTGTTCCTAGCTGCAGAATGAATGGATTAGCTCGATCGGGGTAGCACCACGCCCTCACAGAATACCAGCGTAAAATAGCAGCATAATGCTGCTATGTTTCGTCTAGGGAGGTAGGAATTTGGAGACTCTTATTATTGTTGACGAGGCATTCCATCTCAGTCCTCAAGGGTCATCCTTCCAACGCATCTGCATTATGATTCCTTGTCAATGATGAATGTAGATGTACCAGGAACCACTTACCATCAGGTGAACTATGTGCACGTTTAATATTCTTAATGTAATAAAAAAAAAATTGTTTATAGATCATATGAATGCATTTTATATTATGCACATTATGTGAATGAAAAGCTACAATAATTAAGATTTACTTATGAAAATATCCTTCATACATGGTTAGGTCTGAATTTCCTAAATATAACTCATCATTTAACCTAGTTAGAAGAACAGTACTAACCCACTCCTGAGGTAATTATCTTTATGAGTTCATTGCTTACGGTGTCATTTCTTGTACTATACCATGTTAACTATATTTGTAAAGTCTCATTTAATAGAATAACGAATTATTATTATTGCGTTGATATTTATTTTTATATGCGCCTGATTGGTCAGTGAAATAATAAGTAAATAAAATGATAATACCATAAATACAATACAACAAAATAAACGTACTATATAAGGACTAGAGCTCAGTCATAATGTTGCCAGAATGTAACAGTTACGTTTCAAATTTATAAATAAAATTCTAGTGATATTTTGGCAATCGACGCCACATCAATATTCATCAATCAGGTGCGGGAACTTTGTCAGGGTGAGCCACATGAAATTAAGGTTAAATTAACGTGTGTCAAGTAAGACAATAAGATTTTTTTTTTATAACTTTATTCAATGACGTTTTTTTTTAAACTTTTCCAACGATATTTTATAATTTCTTTTCTACATATATATATATATATATCGACTAAAAAAGATCTCAAACATAAAGATATTAACAAATAATATAATCATAGGAACAAAAGATTTTTTTTTTCAAATTGATATAATGTATTTCGAAAATTTTATATATATTACGTCAGGAGGTTGGAAAAAGAAAAAGATCTGTCAATTAAGTCACGTGATCGTCTGACTTAAATTATTAAAGTCATATTGGCTAGTAACTGTGCATCTCTCTGTATTTTTTAGCTTTCTTTATGTTAGTTAGGGTGGCCAAAATCGTAAGTGATGACGCGGACCATAAGCACGTTTTTCCATTTACACAAATGCTGTCACCAATGAATTCTTTTTATATTATAGGGGGGCAAATTGAGCTCACAGTTTCCCTGACAGATAAGTGATGACTGCTAACCCTGGATAGGGGTGACAGTCAAGCACACTGTTCGCCTGATGGTCAGTGGAGACTCCATATGAAATCAACATCCATACTCAAAAGATTTAAGGTGTACATGCGTTGTCATCTGGGGACTGGGGAGAAATGCCTCGCTAAGAATAACCAGGTCTCCGAACTCACTACGGCAAAACATAGCAGCTACATGCTGCTGTTTGAAGCTAGTAATCTTGAGGGTCCGTTCAAGCCGATCCTTTAAATTACAGAGTGGCACTACCTCAATTATACAATGTTTATTTAAAGTTTTTTTTCTGTATATTAATGACGCTGAAATGCAAAGACTTGTTTTAGCTATATATCAAATATAGAATCACGTACGTTGATTAAAACGACAATACGACACTTGCAAATTCTGTTTCGCTACCATTGTAACGGTAAAAGTTAGTTGGGAACAATAGTTTCGGGCAGCACGTACGTATGCGACTGCGGTGTAGTTTTAAATATAAATAAAGTTGTCCTACATTAACTTCCGTTGTAAGGAAGTTTTATTTTGTATATTAAGTGTACAAAATGACACTATAGTTTATAAGATGTTAAGAAATCACAGTGGCCTATATCATCAACATCAACAAACATTCAAGATGCATAAGCGTCGTCACGCCGAGGCACCGAGATGGTATGCCTCGACACCTGTAATTGGATCTCTGAATCCCTACACTGACCATGCGAAGTAATAATAATAATTGTAATAAATAACCCCTACCAACCGAAGGCGGAGATATAAAATAAAATATCCCCATAATAATAATAATGTTTATTGTTTTACCTCACAAATTAAGATTAGTACAGTACAGATTTCACAGTGATGAAGCAGTATTTGTCTGAGACTGGTGTCTATACTAAGATGCCCGTTGCTATATTTGTCTGTATATTAGTCTGTGAGAGCGTCGAGTTCTACACATTTTGTTGATAGAAAGTAGCTGAAGCGCAGCTCTATCAATTACAAAATCTTTTATCTCTTTATTGTTATTTATAGGGAGTTTAGTTATGAAAACTATATAGCTATATTAAAAGATCAATATTTAAGTATTGAACAATTACGTTATAAGTTACACATGTCCATTTAAATGTAGTTTATCATGATGTGTAGTCAAGCTTAAAGTGGTTCATGATTTTAAAATGAAAATAAACAATTGTATACAATTAAAATTATTTATATATTTAAACTTTATTGGTGATACCTTACAATAAGGTATACAAAGGGCGGATTTAATGCCGTAGGACATTCTCTGCCAGTCAACCCGTGGCGTGGGGACACATTGTGGTAGGTGTAGTGCCTACATTGTAATTAAGAAAAAAAATATATATCTAAAAATTTAAAATGTATATATATATATATATATATATATATATACATATACAAACATGTATATACACATGCACAAGCATACATACATACACAAACATATATAAATATATACATATATATTATAATAATGAATAAGAAATAATTAAAAATAAAAATTATGTTAACAACAACTGGATAATTTTAAACAATCAAGTGTAACTCGCAGCGATTTGATTTCATTGAGACGGCGACGCCGGGGCGGTGGCAATGGCCGCCCCGGCCCGTTATCTTCAGTCCCAGGCTTAAAGAACAGGGTTCCCCCAGCCTGTGACACAAGGTGACTAAAAGAGGACTTCAGCTTTGCAGGTGATACTTGTGGGGGCTCTAACCATCCTGATAAGCGCAAAAGGGATGGACGACAAGTTAAAGTGATCTCGGGTTGACGTAGCACAATGAGGCGTGATATCGCTTGGGGCGTGCTTAATGCCTCTACACTGGTACCGGTGCGTTCAGTGCATTGGAATCATCTACGGCTTTCTACGTGGGGAAGTAGTGGTTAAAAGTCCCATATAACTCTGGGGAACCCCAGGAGGCTAGATTTCTTTTGAAAATTTCTTCCCGATACCAAAAAAAAAGCTATTCATACATTGTGTGTAACATATATACATATATCACATACATACAAATACTACCTTATTTGTGTAAGTATTTCCTGCAATGTATTTTACAAAATATTTATTTTCTGCTATTACTGTTAAAGTAATAAAGAAATTATTGTACTGGGCCAACAGTGAACACGCTGGATTCTAAAATCCTTTAATTACAATCGCCATTGCAATTACGTGATGTAATTTGAAATGTTGTACGTCTGATTTTCCCGTTATACCGAATCTAGTTAACCGCGTATTTTTGATTTGATGTTTCCTTAATTAAAGCACTGGGATTTTGGTAAAAAGATCCTGATATCTGATCGCGTTTCTTAGTTTTTTTTCTACTTGTAGTCAATATGCTACAGTTTGTTTATATATTTACTAAGAACAGGTTGGCTTGACCGAGAAAGGGCCATTTCCTCAGACAATACTAGCGTGAATTTCAATCATTCATGTATTTCGTTTGCTGAGTGTAGGGATCGGAAGATCCTAGATATTGGTGACGAGGCATTCGATCTTAGCATTCTGAAGCGACAAAACAGTTGCATTATGATTTCATATCGTGGAATAATGTGAAACCACTCAGCCAACAACCTCTAATACAATAAAAAGCTTCTAAGACGATCCACAGCATGACCATAAGATTATCAAGTATACCGTTCAACGTAGTGCCCAAGAAAAGGTGATATCAGATTGTAAAGTCCCAACAATCAAGCATGGTGGTGGCTCAATTATGGTCTGGGGTTGCTTCTCTAGCTAAAGGAACTGGCGATTTGATTAAAATTGAAGGAATTTTGAAAAAGGAACAGTATAATTTTACAACAAAATGCCTTTTCTTCCGGGTGGCGAATAATTGGAGATGGATTAATTTCCCAACAAGATAATGATCCAAAGCATAGCTCAAAATTATGTAGAGGATATTTAGAAGAGAAAGAGGCACAAGGGGTGTTAAAAAACATTGGCCTCCTCAGAGCCCGGATCTCAATCCCATTGAACTTTTGTGCGAAGAGCTTTATAGGAACTATATAAAACTATAAGAAATGTGGAATGCTTCATGCTAAATTTGGAACTATATATCAAAAGACACCATTAACAAATTGATTGCCCGTATGCCGAGACTTGTGAAAAAAGTCATAAAATGTAAAGGAGGATTTTTTAGCCTTTTGGGTGAGATGTCAATATTTCTTTACGCTTTGAAGTATATTGTTTGACAATCAATGTTCAACTTCAAATGATTAAAAAAGTTAATTAAACATTTAATATTTTATTGGAGTTTTACTTTATTTTCCTACTTCAATTAAGGTGGTCTTAAACTTTTGGCCTACAGAAGGTAGAGAGTTATTTTATTTTTATTTTTTTTATAGTATAGGTGGCAAACAAGCATGCAACCCACCTGATAGTAAGTGATCACCAAGTGAACAATTTCAGATGTTCATGGGAGATGGAAGAAGCTGGTACTGGGGTGCCCCAGCCCAGAGATGAGAACAGTATTCCATGTGAGGCCCAACTTGAGGTTTGTAAAGTTTCAAACAGTGGGCCGACCGACACGAAATCTGTCTTGCTCTATTAAGCACGCCCAGTTTTTTAGAGGCCAATTTGGCCTTACCCTCCAAATGACCGAGGAACTGAACGTCGCTCTATATATCAACGCCAAGGATTCCGATACCAGCTGAGGTAGCAAGGGGAGGATTTTATTATTCTGTTTTTATAAAAAGAAGGCAGTAAACGAGCGGCGGGAAGACCGAGGTGCTCATCGACGCCCATGGGCAACGGCAACACCAGAGGAACTGCATATGCATTGCCGGCCTTTAAGAAAGGAATAGGCTCGCTTCTTGAAGGTGCCTAAGTCTCCCTAAGACTTATCTCCCTGGTTTAAATTGACCAAGAGGACTTCATTGCTGTTCATCTTAAAGTAATAATAATTTGTGTTTAGTCATCACAAGTATACCCAATTAATAATACCGTCGTGATTTTGGATATATAAAAACATGAAATGCAAATTACAATTTTCTATAAAACATACAGTACGCAAAAAATGTTTACGATTTTAATGTGAAAAGTTTTTCGGGAGATATCTCATCAATATTCATCGGGGGACGAATTGCGAGATATTTCTTTTTTTTTGTGTTATCAGTGGACTTTAGACTGGGATCATAATGAAGTATTTATTACACAGCAGTTAGTGATGTTTTCGTTTACCTTATGTTGTTCTTTTATTATATATCATAATGTATTATCATGTACTTAAATATACATTATATAAATATTTTTTACCTATTTTAAACCTATTTCTCCGAAGTTTCTAGGCCGTTTTGAGTTTTGAGAGCACGAGCACACAGTTCTTCTGATGGTAAGTGATTCCTGCGGCCACATCACCGTTGTAATACTTGAGTACTGAGGTGGAATACCTCGTAACCAATAAATAAGGGTCTCCGGATCCCCTCACTCACCAGACGAAACACTACAGCATTATGCCGCTATTTTACACTGGTATCCTATGAGGGCGCGGTCCTACTTCAGTCAAGCCGACCCATTCATTCTGCAGCTAGAAACAAATAGTAGCGAAGCTCTATCATTATTATTTTATGAGACTTTTTTAAAGTGATAAATTTCGAGATCGTATTTGAGTGAAACGTATAAAACGTTTAACGAAACATATCTGATGAAAAATGAAGGAATTAGGTATATCAGGCTAAAGATCCAAGAAGAGAGAACTGAATGCACCTATGCAACCAATGTAAAAATTGTACTGAGGTTAGAAAATTAAACTTGTACTTGTGACAAGAGCAGACTAACGTTTCCAAAATATCCAAACCCTCGTGTTCACTTTCAAACTTTTATGATTCTTCTGAGGGAAGTGGCTGACTTAGTACGTTTTATGTAATATATTTTTAAAATTTATGCAAATGCTACATATTTCATGAAATTAATATTAAGAATTTGATCTCGTTTAATTTCATCTTTTTCGATTTCTAATATTTATCTAGGTAAATATACCTTATAATATTGTCAGCTTACAGGGGACAAACAACGTAAGGGCTTATCTGTTAAATGTATTTAAACACTAATTTGAAACCAAAATTCGTATAATTCGTTACATTTAACGTTATTTATGTTTCCCACTTCAGCTTATTACATCGATATCGATAATATAGTGCTATCAAATCACTCGTACAACAGTTTAAATGTCGTTTCATATCTAAAACGGCTAAACCCATCCCGTGGCATAGTTTTAGTAAATCAACATCCACGTGGCCGCAACAAGCTACGCACGCGTTCTCTTAACCGGCAACAATTTATAAATTTACTAAACAAATGCAAAAGATAAACACACAATTATTATATTTGGGTTCACAAATTATACAATTACAGGAATCGAGGCATTTCATATGTCTATGAATATTCGTTTTCGGGTGTAGAGTACGTGTTAACTTGCTTTAGTCATCACCTAATGTCTTCCAATATCATCGTAATATAGCAGCGTAACGCTGTTATGTTTCGTCTTGGGAGGTAAGAATTTGGAGACTCTTATTCCTACTGATTCCTCATCAAGGGTGAATGTGATTGTTAGTTATCATTCACCATCAGATCACCTGTGTGCACGTTTAATGTTAAACAAAGATGAATGCATATGTGAACTCAAAGCTATGTATACCCTGAACGAATCTTATAAGTATTGATAATAAGTAATAATAGTTAGGTTTGGAGATGAAAAATATTACCTTACAGATTAGATTAGATTACCTCATGAGAAAGCCCAGAATTACTCACCGAGCTACGGAGGAGCTACGCGCGATATTGCTCTGCGTGACAGAATATCCAACGTAGACAGTTAAACAAGGTTGACCGAGATCGCTCAAAATATCTTCAAGCTGAAGCGGCAATCGACTGAGTGCGTAGCTCGTAGAACCGCCAACCGATGGGAAATAAATGGAGCTACGAGCTATGCAAGTTCACGATCCGATTTGTCCAATTTATGCGAGAGGCCTTTGTTTAGCAGTAGACAGTGGATAGGCTGTGATGGTGAAGACAAACTTTGGTATGAAAAAAAAACCCCAGTGCTTTTGAACTTAATTCCCAATTTAGTGATTTCAATAATAAATAGTCAGTCGTAAAATGTACACAGTATAAACAGTACTTCATAGAACAAAAGAAGTTGCTGGAGTATTGTTTTCAGAGAAACTCGTACTTCGCAATCCATTCAAACTTAACGTTGGGAAATATTAAAATACCTTTAAATATTCTGAGCGGATTGAAAATTCCATCACGTTTTGTTCAGAATTTTTTTCTGTTAATAACTTGGCGTAAATTGTATGTAAAATTAATCAACGTAACCCAGTCGATTTCTGAATTATGTACGAGGTTACGTAGAACTAGGGATTCTGGGGATAATTAAAGTACTGTATCAGGAATATATTAACTGAAGGACCACATTCAAACACAAACCGTGCTTAAAACAACAGTACAAACTATGTTTCAAATGGTGAGGAAGAAAGATCTCCTATTTCTGATAAAGAGAAAGTTTATATTTAGTTCTCAGAGGTTTATATATATACACATATATATATATATATATATATATATATATATATATATATATATATATATATATATATATATATATATATATATATATATATATATATATATATATATATATATATATACACATATATATATATATATATATATATATATCAATTATAGTGTGTTAATTAAACTGTATTTTTACGTCCGATGGTCACTGTCCGCCGAGCACCTTTGTTAATGGATAACAAACACCAGTACAAGGGTTCCCGAGTGCCCCGGCTTGGATCGCTTTGCACGCGAATGCGATCGACCGACTCGAGGGTGTTCGAATATATATATCGTGCGAATATATATATATATATATATATATATATATATATATATATATTCTGGTGATCTGTGTGTATGTTTGTCACTCTCAATACAATCAAATAAACTTATTTAAATCGCTGAGCGAGCATGTTGACTATTGATAGCCAAGAAAAATAGGTACATTTCTATAATATGACGAATATAAGGTATGTATATAAAAGAAATTAAAAAAAAAGAAAGTAACAAATAGTTCAACATATAAAAACATCAACATATAAAGTCATCCCTAACTCGATTGACCATCCCGAATTTATAGTTAGGCAGTAATATGATGAGATCCGAAGGGATTCAGACGGTAAAGCAATATTCGTTGCGGCCATAAAAAGCAGCTCACGGAAGCATTATATCGAAATGGAGCAATCTATTTGGGAATTACGATAGTTACATTTTTGATAATGGGGTGAAGTTACTACGGATAGTTCGTCGTATGATGTTGTGTTGTTGTTATAAAAAGCTCACTTTTGGACTTTGTTTTTCATGTTTTTGATAGGAGGTATAGACGACCAACGACTGGAACATTCATTATATTTATAAGCCGTTTCTGTTTATTGGAGGGAGGGGAAACTATTAGTATATTAGTCTATGATATCTAAAACCATCCTCAAAATATAATCAAGGTGTACATGCACTGGGACTCTTGAGAATTGAGATGGAAAACCTCGTTACTGGTTTTCCGGATCCCTACTCATCATACAAAACACACCAACGTTATACTGCTATATTATGCTGGTGTTCTATAAATGTCTGTAACCTCCAGAGGGTCGCACTGAACCATTCATGATGTAGTTAGAAGCAGACTGCAACGTGGGTCTACCTCTGACAACCATTGGGGTTTCTCCTATTGTTTCTTGGCCATATTATGTTTTCCGTTTATAAAATTGCAAATAAAATTCTGTCATCGAAAATTAAACATATAATTCTTTCGTTTAATTTCGAATACCTAGCAGCGCCTTGGGTAAACTTTATCACTAAGTTTATTATACTTAGACAAATAAACCAGCCCCGAGTATCAGAATGGGTTGACTATAGGAGTCAAGATCCATTACAATCTTTATTACATTAATATGGTTAAGCTATATTAATGTAATAAAAATTTATTTGGTCTGAAATCATAACCCTCGTTCTATTACATATGTTTAGTTATATGTTTCTTTTTAGAAACTGGGAAAGGTAAGGTTCACTTGACGGTAAGGAATAGCAGCAGCCCATAATACCCATTTTCATTTTCGACAAGTCAATCAAAACTCAGATGCATTATCTCCATTGAGCTCTAAACTGGAATGTCTTGTGTTCTTTTATTTTTTCTTTCTTTCACCAGACAAAGAACAGTAGCGTTAGGCAATATTTGACTTTGACCCCTCATGAAAGAATATAATTATACAATTACACAGAACACGTTGTATTTCAATTTTTTCAAAAACCTTCCAACTGGGTTTTAGAGATCCATAAAACATATGGCTCGTACAGATCACTCTTGTGTGTGTTCATACAACACAGTTAAATTTTTGACGGAGCTACGTCATTTATCAATCCAAAGGGTGGCCATGTTATTAAAACAAGTGTAGTTGGCGATGGAAAAGCATTTATTAATATTTATAGCAATGAGTATATCGCCAAATCGACATATTCCAACGTAAATTAAACGGACAAATGGGTATGAACTGCCAAGTCTCTTATTATTTGATTCCTCCGAGAGAAGATTATGATAATAAAAAACAGTGGTGTGTGATTTACGATGTTGTTTTCGACCTTGAAAATGTGCGCATGACATAGGTTAACGAACGATAAATGACATAAAGAGATACCTTTCCCTTTATCTCTAAAGGATAAATTAAAACACAAATCCTAAATAATAAAATTATCAAGAAACATGTAATGGTACGGAACCTTCTCTAGGCGAGTCCGACTTCCTCTTGAATAGATTTTTTTAAAATTTTACACTTAAACCACTGTGCAATTTAAAGAATTTTTAATTAATACTGAATTTATTACTACTCCATACAAATTTTCGTTGCAGCGAGTGGAAAAAATCGGCAAAACGAGCCCGAAACAAATAATAAAAAATTTACGATTGTTTTCACTCTCAATGTTTTGTAATGGTTTTCAAATTTTAACGTTAAATATTACAAAACTTTTGCTTCATGCACAAAATTAAAATTGAACTTCTACTTGATGGCTATTTTTATTTTACAAAAAGTTTGTGTGTGTGTTAAATATTTTTAGTTTTAAAAACCGTAATATTACAGTAATTATAACTGAATGTACCTTAATAAGCAATTCAACTTTTAAATAATTCACTTAATGGTAACGTCAACAATAAGCTACAAATATCAATAGTAAAGAAACACTCTATATATGTTTATTAGTGGATATATACCTCTATGGATAAGGGATTGAAGCATAATTCACCAGTACATACTAGCAGATATTACATGTGCAAGGATTTCCTACGAAACGCTTTGATACCCTACACTCAGTCTAAGCAATTCCCAGGAGATGCCAGGGGCCTACGATCAGATGTCGTGACAGGTACATTATATTCTACTATCAGAGAAGCTTAATCAGAAATTACCACTAGTGTAAACAAGGGAAGGATACAGAGGTTCAATTCTCAGCCGTGAAATGTAATGGGTGTTTTCCAAAATACGCTTCCTATAAGTGTTTTTGGGTTGTATATGCATCATGTCGGACTAAACAACGCAAGAGTTAATTATATCGTGCAGTTGATGTCTTTTGTTAATAATAAAGAAGAAAAAATCGACGTTTAATTCGACGAGGAGGACATCAAATTTCACAAACATGACAAATAGACAGTCTAAAAAGTTTTTTCGAGTAAAAGGTTTTATATAATTTATTTAATTTTTGATCAAGTCTCAATATCTACCTCTGAAATTTAGATATAATGTAATAAAATAAACATTGTTCTAAATAAACGAACGAACGGTCTGCGAAACTTAAGATCGAAGGTTCAAATCCACCATTAAATTATGTCGTGAACCGTCTCCTAGCACAAGTATTTTTAGCTTGTTGGAGTGGTTAACCGGTTATTAGTAATGTTAATAGAGTTCCTATTTTCTTTTAAAAAAAAAAAGTAAAGTTCTTAAGAAGAACTTACAACCCATATATGAATATAGATTCCACTCAGAATAGATCTTTATAGAGGGCATTGAAGTAGGCTGTTCATTTCTTTAAATATATATATTTTTTAGACTTGCAGGGTTCCGCGCTAAGTTTTTTTCAGCGGCGAGCAGTTGGTAAATTGCAATTAACAATTTCATTGATGCCGGTGCTGAATTTCGAACTTCGTTTGCTCGCTTACCGTGAAATTACAAACAAGCGTCTGACGTTACCAAAGTTTCCATTGATTTAACATATAATTACGAAACAAATACTGAAAATAAAAATACTGAAAAGATTCATAGAACTATGTATATTTAAACCATGCTTTAATATCAATATATTTGAACAGAAATAGGTACTGAAAACAAATAACTGTGCAGTGTTACTAAAATTTATTTGAAACTAAATCGCATAACTTTTATTATAGTATGCGACAGTTTGAAATAGGTAACATTTGCGAATGTTTTATTAGATTTGCTTTATAAATAGTATATGTTTCAAGCATTATGTCTCTCTCACTGCTTTATAAGATATTTACTAATTCCCAGCAAGCCGTGTTACGGACTACGCTTAAATTCTATACATAGAACATATTGTCCTGTCCTATTCAGTTTTCGATTATTTTTTAAATGAAAATGAAAACGAGTTGTATGATGGTATTGTCACATTTGAGAATATATATATGGATGCAGTCCGTAAGATGGATTTACCGACACTTATATTTTTAATCTGAAATATTCCCTTTTTTATATATTAAACCAAGTTATCATCTGCATCATCACTGCCTATCAACAGTCCACTGGTGACCATAGGCCTCTCCCATGTCGTGAGCACGATTCTAAGCAACCCGCATCCTTCGACTTCCTGCAGACTTCCATAGGTCGTGACTCCATCTAATGCCTTTCTTCCCCTTCGGTTACGAGCTAAATGGCCATTGCCGCTTCAGCAAGATCGGCAATCATTTGAGCCATATCGGCCACCCTTATTCTACTTTGCTTATTCTATCGTGCAGAGCTAAGCTATTGACGATTAAGTAAAGTGAAATCGAATTAAAATATACTATCATGTAGACGAAGAGTAGAAGTTTAAGAAATTAGTATTTTTAATAAAAGAAATAAAATAAAATTACTGGTAAAAACAACAATATTAACAAAAGTGTCAATAGATGAAAAGTTTGCAGGGGATGAACTTTCCCGTATTGTTCCAGTGCAGGTGGATTCCATGTGTTATATCTTCATTATATTCATTTTATTATACGAATACTAGGCCAGTGTTTTTAATAAATTTGTTCATGGTAAATTTAGTAATGTTTGTAGGATTATTAGAGGTTCCTGCCTACGACACGATTATCGTTTAGTAGGAATATGTGTGATCATCATTAGTAAGGTCTCCAGTTTCTTTCTTTAACCAGATGAAATACAGTTGCTCTAATGTATAATGTTACGATATTATTTCTGAAAGCGTAGTAGTGTAGACCGTTACCACTTAAAAACCTATTCTCTTCTCCTTTGTCTAATGAATGTCACATCCTGAACCATTCCCTAGCACAAATATTTAAAGTTCAGTTGAAGTGTTTAACCGGAATTTTTAGTAATTTTAAAAGCAGTACTAGCAATAATTTAAAAAATGATCTATTAAGTAAAATTCTCGTGGTATAAAATTCAAATATACCAGATAATACAAGCATAAATTATAAATCTTTTCTCTGTCATCAAATATGGCTTAATGATATGACTCGTTCTACAAAATTCGCCGCGGCTTGACACCGACGAATATTGATGAGCGGTATCGTTTGCAAAAAAAAGTCAAATATTTTATATCAAGTCAAATCAAAAAAAGCTTTATTTAAGTGAGCTCATACAAAACACTTTGGAATCATCAAGATGGCTTTACCATCACCTACCACCAATATACGACTATACTATCACAAAAAAATTGCAGTATTTTTAGCTAATATAGAAAGGAATGGTTAGACAAAGATATCATAAAATTTAATTAAAAATAAAAGTAGCAGCCTATGTCGACTAATCGACATTCTGAAGTTTTATTACTAAAAAGCAAAATTTGTGACGTTTATGGACTTACTACAGTGTCAGTAAGAGTATCACAAAATTGGTACAAGCGTTTCCCCCGGAGGAGGGTCCGTCTTGTGGGCTGGCGCAGGTAGGATCGAGGATGTGTGCGAAGAGGAAGCGTTCCCGTGAACCTACCATACGTGACGATGAAGGAACACAATGGGGTTTTAGTCGGTGCGAGTCCGACATCACCCATCCTTGCTCCCGCGGGGGTGACTATGTGTATGTAGACATTTCCCCATGTATAAAAAAAAGCACGACCCTAGAGAGAGTCTTCGATGATAATCCGCCACGTGGCTTCACTGCGTCCGTCTCGGAGAACTTCACATGTCTTGGAAATTATTTTTATACTTATTAAACATGCACATTTTTTATGATGTTTTCCCACATCGTCGAGCACACGGTAAATTAGTGCAATGCAATTAACAATTACAATGGTGGAGGCACCGGCGATAGACGTTGGTTTGCTTGCGTAACATGATTTAAATAGAGTACCCCGAGACCTGAGACTCTACCAATGAAACCTTAAACATAATAAGCTACTTAGATTCAAATGTATTGTAATTCTACACAAGCAGCAAGATTCTAGCTACATACATAAATGGGTCAGCTTGTCTGAATGACCACGCCCTCTTAGAATACAAGCTTTATAATAAAGCTGCTGTGTTTTGTATGGTATAGGAAAGTAATAATTTAACCCATTAAAGAGACGTACTATATCATTCCTTGGAGATTAAAACGCATGTACACGTTGATGTTTATTTGTTCAGAATTAATGCATATGGATCGCAAATATCTATTACCATCAGGTGAACTGCTTGTGCTCGTTTGGTTTCCATAGTATTATATAAAAACAGAATTTTATTAGTGGTAGAGCTACGCTGCAGTTTGTTTCTAGCTGCAGAATGAATGGGTTAGCTCGACTGGGGTCTCACAGAATACCAGCGTAAAATAGCAGCATAATGCATAATAGTAAATTAAAATATCTAGAAACGGAAGAACTCTATTCTTTCCATATCGGTAATAAGCAACAATGGACTGTAGTGATTATTTAATAATAAGTATACTAGTGCCAATGGGTAGGCCATGTAGCTGATAGAATTGATAATTGATGGGGAATAAAAGGTTTCGCGTGGTGGGTCAGGATCATACTCTGTGGTAATCTGAGAGGGGCCTACATTCAGCAGTGGGCTATGGAAATCTCTTCCAGCAGATTCGAGATAAATAAAAAAAATAAAACATATGTAGGTTAAAATTGAGTAGAAAATATCAAAACTAAAGGCATGTATGCACTGTGTTCCTGTTTAAAAAAAAACTTACAAAAGCTACTCAATAACAATCATTGTTTTACACTTAAGTACACGGGAATAATGTTCGATCTACAGGACCCTTAACCAAACAATCCTCACAAATCCTGGGAGGCTACGAAACGAGCCAATTTATTACGCATGCAAATTCCCGTGTCAGACACAAGCAACGCTATGTACGCTTCAAGCCCTCCGCAAATGTTTGTACCAATGTTCCTAAATCCTGCATTTGCTGAACGTACATAATTTCTGATTACCACACTACCACCTACGTGGTTTGCATAAATGTTAATAACGTATCTGATAATTATGTGTTGACTTACAATGTTTCTGACGACGAAGTCATATTAATTAAAGAAATACTTATACCCTTTTAGATCCGGCTGCGACGAAGCAAAAAGAAAGGTAAAATGTTAGCAGTCTATGTATATATGTATGTATATTCCCGTGTGCTACTAATATACTTCTCATAATGCAAAATATGGTTTGATTTCCGCATGTTATATTATATGTGACGTCGTATTAAATCTAATATGGCGGATATGAATTGCTTAATACGCTGTGCCAACGTGCTTTTTTAGCCAGTATTGTGCATGGTTATCGCTGATCAAGTAGACTTATATATATATATTTGCTTAGTTATATATATATATATATAAATATATATATACATATGCATATTTACAATGTAATAGAAGATAAACTATCTAAAGAACAAATGGGTCCGCGTGATCAGCGGTAACGATGCACAAAGAAGACACCAATTTTACACAAAGATTACAGTTGAAACACAGTTCAGCTATTCAGAGTATCTTCTTAGTGGTGAGGTGTTAGAGATTGCTACTTATGAGGTTAAGGTTAGGTCAAGCGGGCAATGTATCTGATGATACTGACATGTGATGACACCCTTCAAAAATCATATGAAGAAAAGTATTTAGGGTTAGTGATAGATCACAAACTGATATTGAAGGTGCATATTGAAACGGTTAAGTCAAAATTAAAGGCAGTCCTAGGAGCTCTTTACAAAACAGCTCACTAACCCTAAGAACACTATACCTAAGAAGATTAAGGTTATATATATATTTTTTTTTTTTTATAAAAGCTGAGAGGCAAACGAGCAAGACGGGTCACCTGATGGTAAGTGATTCACCGCCACCCACGGTCACCAGCGACGCCAGTGCGTTGCCTACCCTTCAGGTAAGAATATGCTCTCTCTCATATGAACAACTCCTCGGAACACTCCCCATTGTAAATTCTGTAAAATATGCACAGGAAGATAGATCCCTACGCAGAGCCAAAGGATCTAGCCGATCGGTAAGTTCAGGATCGTCGACAATCCGAGATGCCCTACGTTGGATTCGGTCAAATGGAGATAGCTGATAACCCGGAGCCCCGGCCCAAAGGTGGCAACAATACTCCATGTGAGGCCGCACCTGCGCCTTATACAGTTTAAGGCGGTGAGCCGGCTTGAAGTACTGTTTGGCCCTGTTGAGTACTCCGAGTTTTTTGGAGGCCATTTTAGCCTTGCTCTCCTAATGACCGCCAAACTGGACAACACTCGAAATGTCGACGCCCAGAATGCCAATGTTTGGCTTGGCACAAAGGTGAGTGTTTCCGAAGAGTGGAGATGCGATAAAGGGGGCTTTTTTAGCGGTGAACGCGCAAACTTGAGTCTTAGAAGGGTTAAACTGGACTAGATTTAATCTCCCCCAATCGGAAATCTTCACAAGGGATGATTCGATTCCGACACTCATCGACGTGATCCCGAGAGATATTGCTGCGGCCGAAATACAGTGCATCCACGGTACTGTCATCCGCATAGCAATGAATGCCACTGGTATGCAACAAATCATTGATATGCAGAATGGACAATGTCGGGGATAACACGCAGCCTTGGGGAACACCAGCATTTACGGTCCGGGGGTCCGAGCATGAGCCGTCTACGACGACTTTAACTTTCCGTTCCGCAAGGAAACTGCCGATCCACCTACAAAGTCTCTCAGGAAGCCCATAGGAAGGAAGCTTCGATAGTAAGGCTTTATGCCAAACCCGATAGAAGGCTTTCGCTATGTCCAAACTAACGCCTAGTGCCTCACCCCTACTCTCAACCGCCTGCGCCCAACGGTGAGTTAGTAAAGCCAGAAGATCACCAGCTGATCGGCCTTTGCGGAAGCCATTTTGGCGGTCGCTGATCAGCTGGTGCTCTTCCAGGTAGCCCATGAGCTGGCGGTTGATTATGGATTCCATAATTTTGGAGAGTAAGGAGGTGATAGCGATAGGCCTGTAGTTGGACGGATCTGAGCGGTCGCCTTTTTTAGGGATCGGGTGTACTAGAGCCGTCTTCCATAAATGTGGGACAACGCCGAGGACATAAGAGTGTCTGAATAAGCGCGTTAAAACCGGTGCCAGCTCTGGAGCACACACCTTCAGCACAATAGGAGATATTCCATCGGACCCACTCGACTTGCTGACATCCAGGGAGAATAGTGCTTTCCGCACAGCACACTGTGTGAAGCGGACGTCCGCCATTGTGGTTTCACACCTCGGGATGGTAGGAGGAGTGTTCCCCCTGTCGTCAAAACTCGAGTTTTCCGCAAAGATAGAGCCAAGAAGATCGGCTTTCTCCCTTGCGGAATAGGCCAATGAACCATCCTCCCCGCGCAAAGGTGGAAGTGTCGACCTACAGAAATTACCCTGGACCGCCTTGGCGAGAGACCAGAAAGCACGAGAGGCTCTCGCCAATTCTCCCAACGCAATTCGATTTCACCAATGCAATTTGCCTCTTAAAGAACCTGGAAGCAGAGTTGTACTTCTTGAGTGAGTCAGAGTTTAGTTTCAGCGGCCTTTGCCCTAGCCCAAGCTTGGTAGCATTCCCGCTTGCGACGATTTGTGGCAGGACCCACAAACCAGGGACGAGACCTGTCACTGACGGGCACCGCTGAGCTAGGAACAAACAATTCCATCCCCTGCAGTACGACGCCGGCAACCGAATCAGCGCAGGTGCTAGGATCCTCTGACTTGAAGCAAATCTGCCACCATGGGTAGGATGCAAAGAAAGAGCGCATCCCGTCCCAGTCTGCTGACCTGTAGTGCCAAACACGTCGTCTATCAGATGGAAGTGGTTGCGACGAGACGGTAAGAGGCACAACGCTCCGAACTAGGCAATGGTCCGTTGACCCGAGAGGAGCATCGACCCATACCCGAATGGGTTCGGGGGAGAGGTCAGCAGAAGGTTCAATAAGGAAGGCGAATGGTCTTCCACATCCGGCACACGTGTGGGAAAAGGTACCATCTGCGTCAGACCATTGGCAATGGCAAAATCGTGAGCAGACCTTCCCGCATGGTCAGTACGTGTTGACCCAAGCCAGTCAGAGTGATGGGCATTAAAGTCGCCCAAAACCACAAATTCTGCGGTAGGAATCTGCTCAAGTATTCTGTCAGTGGACACCTGCAGGTGCTCGAAGAGCCGGTCAATTTCCGAATTTCCGCTATGAGACCTGTAAAGGCACGCGTAGACGCGAATGTGATCCTCACAATCGACGCGCACCCAAAGGATCGACAGGTCTCTGCCTTCAAGACTGCTGAGCCTACGGTAAAAAATTCCCTCCCTGACGCACACGCCGGCGCGTGGCACAAAAAAGTGCTCCAGGCTATAGGCCGGGTACTTTAGATATGAAGTGTCCGTCGGGGAGGAAATCTGGGTCTCCGTCAGGAAAAGTAAGTCTGGCCTTTCCGTCTCGAGATGGTAGTCGACGGCATTTACGTTCGAGTGAAGTCCCCTGATGTTATAAAAATTCACTGCTAAAGTGGAGGGGGACTTCCTCGTGATTGGGCTCAGTTTGCACCCAGCAGCTGCGATAAACGACGCTTGATGTGCCCCCCCCCAGAATACGATGGGCAGCCTGAGCCAGAGCGAGAGGATGGCATCTCTCGCTCTCGCTCAGAGAGGGATTCTCCAGTTTCTAAGAGACTGGTACCCTCCTGGGGTATTTTATTTGTATCACTCGTCGCCATCACAAAAAGAGCATAAGGGGAAGGGAAGGAAAGGGAAAGAGAAAGGTCACAGAGGATGAGGAATTGTGGTACTGGGAATAAAAAGACAGGAAGGGGCCAACTGATACTCATTCCCACACGCAACGCAACAGTCCCTAGAAAATCTGTTGTGATACGTGTAGTATAATGAAAGTATCAGTTGCTACTTGGGCCCCGAGGTAGAGGGATAAGGGCGCCGGGACTCTCATTCACCAGTCGAAACGCGGTGGCCTCTAGGAGGCCCCCACTTCACGCTGACTTTCTGTGAGAGGGTAGTGTTTCACCGGTCGATCCTGCCCACCTACGTGCTACAGCGAACTGCAGACTTGGATCTACTACATATAATTCTCTAGTATCACATATTGAGTATATAACTCACGTAAATAACACAAATTAAAAACAATTTCTCCGCGAACTAACTATGGAAATAAAACTATTTTGTTTGAAGGCGTTCAAATGTTCAACACACTGCCGGACGAGATCAAGAATTGTAACAGTATGAATATTTCAAAAAACAAACTCAATTCAAACATTATTGCCAAACTATAATAACAGCTTCTCAATTATATTAACATCAATTATGGTTACTTTAATTCCTGTCAATTTAGATTCTTATAGCTATGCTAAGGTTTGTTTATATCTGTATTAATTATGTATTTAGTGTATCTACATTACGTATTTACTCGTAAGCCCATATATTGTTCTTAAATTATTCTCATTATAAGCGAAACTTTGTGTTTTTTATGACAATTAAAGAGCTTAAACTGGATACTTGGCAGTACCTGGTAAAATATATAATTTTTTTTTTGCTATTTTGTGCAGAATTTAGCAATATAGTTTAAATTTAGATACCTTACTGTATTAAAAAATTCTTTAAAGAAATTCGTAATACCAGCGAGGATCGAACTGCTCGCGTACCATGAATTAAAAAACGAGCGCTAAGATACAAAAAGAGCATGGCAAAGAAATCCGTAAGAAGAATAATTTATATTTTCAAAGTTAGAAATGTAATTTGGTTATAATCTTATTACGCTCTCAGTTGAATTACGATTCATCCTTAACAAATACTAGCATAAATTTTGTTGATAAATTACTATCTTGGTCTAAATGACAGGTCTTCACAACTGAGCACCTTTCTACCTTATACACTTAGAATATGTTTAATGAAAATAAATAATATATTAAAAAACTACGCTTAGTAAACATTCAATTCTTTAAAAAAAATGTTTTAACACTACCCTCACTTTAGTTTATAACCTTCCAATAAAATATTACGCAATTCGGCGGTGCACTGGTGTACGGTGTACGTACTGTACTCATAATTTTTGTGTTTATAATAAAATCTATCTGAGCAATTCAACTATTTCAGTTCAAAATAAATATAAATCTATTATAATTATTATTTATTGTACGAATAGTAACACAACATATACAATAAATATAACTTTTTTATTAAATGATGGCCACATCTTTGGCGAACCTCTCGATCCTTTTGGTTACATTCTTGAATATTTGTGGTAGAAGTTGTAAGAAGAAACATTCTGACCTTTTATTCAATCAAAAGTAACAGTCTATATATATATCCCACTGCTGGGCATATGCTTACTTTAGAGTTCACGACGCGATACAAAAATGTGGTGACGTAATTAAGTGCTTAACATCCGCCTTTTCATAAACCATTTCAGGTATAACTGGCACAGCACCGTTAGAGAGTTAGTGGTACGCAAAATGAGTCGATCTCGCTGATACCACGTGAGCTGATCTTAGTGTTGGCATTCCTGTTCTTGAGGAGCGTAGAAATGCTGTATCATATCGATATAACGATACATGTAACTCGACGGCCTCGTGCAGCAGAGGTTAGATTATCTGGCAATTGCGTCGCGGCTTCTGTTTTCAACTCTCCGTCGAGGAATAATATTTGTGTTTTACCAATTTGGTAGTTCTCGGCTCTGAGTGTCTTTGATACTTTCCTCCGAATTTACTGCACATGCATACTATGGAACTATTATTTTAACGTAAAAAGTAAATATTGAAAATTTGTAAATTGTATTTTTTTTTAATGTAACTTTTATAAACGTTTTATTAATCTGTATATTTTGCTTATACTGTAACACCTTTGAGTAGTTACTCACAATAAACTGGCCGCACTGCCCTGCCGTAGTACAGTTTCTTACTAGTACGGAGGGTAGCTGAACAATTTGCAAACTAGCCTACAGCCTCGTTTTGATTTGTTTAAATTTTTAAGTAAGTTATGTTAATTTAGAATACATTAGGTTAAAATAAAATTGTTAAAATTAGGCTAACTTTGTACGTAACTTTTTCTATAATAATGTACTAAATACTATTTTAATACTATTCATATGACTACTTTAAGGAAGGGGACAACGAGGTAGTGCCTATGTTTTCGCAAATGCTTACGGCATAGCCCAGAATATACTGCGAAACAATTTTATGTGGTAATAAATAAGAGATATCACTCGTGATTGAATTTGATAAGAACGACGTTTTAAAAATAGTTTTGGCGGTCTAAGACTTCCATGGTCCACATCAGGATTACCATAAAGAATTGTCCAACCAATAGGTCTACAGACCATCATATCCTCAGGTGAATTGTGGTTGTGTGTCAAATTTGAATTGTAAGCGCACAACGCAAATGTTAATTTGCGCCAATCTGATCGATTCCTTTACGCGTTATAACACCGCAGCCCACCCCAGAGTGGTTAGCTTTTCAATTATCAGTTCAATCTTCTATCATTTACGATTTAATTTCCATTTTCGCAATGTCCAGTAAGAAATGAAACCTGTCATTTGCACAGTATTTAGTTACACGGCTGTCGTTGTTCGGGTAAATACTAACTGCTCGCTGAACATTTGAACTGTATAATTTTAGAATTGCGATGTTCGGCATATCACAGAACTTAAAAGATTTGGACATTTTCATCACTTCACTCAAATTTGTTTTTGCCAGAGGAGACTATTCTTTATTTCTTTATCAAACAAAAAGTCTACCCTGCTGAGGTGACGACCAATAAGACCAAGGGAAGTAAATGGATGCAGGCTCAGGATCGCGGTTTGTGGCTGACTCTGATGGGGTGAGATTATGATGATGATAAAAGAAATAACTAGATTTCAGTGTTGTATTAATGTTTAACGAATGGAACACCAACACGAACAGCTTGCCTCAGGAAGGACACCTTTATTACCAGTGCGATAAAGCAACGTGGAAGCCAATTACACCTATCTGCAGGACTGCCATGGAATGATAATATGGAAGCTCTGTTATAAGGAGGACAAGGCATGTACGTCATAAATGTTTGTAATGTACAAAGTCAGCAATGAAGACTGTTATCGTTATATATAAGAACGAATGTTATCAGTAACTGAGTCTCTGGACGCTTACACTTATACGAAACACACCAGCGCTATGCTATCATTTCAAACTGGTATTCTGTGATGGCGTAGGCCTTTTCCTCTCTAGTCAGTAAAATACATATTTTATGATACACAAAATACACAAAACAACATCTATCCACTTGATTTTTTTAAATAATTCTAGCGTAGCTATTAACATTACTAAGGTTCCCATTATCCTCTCCAACAAAGCTTAAATGCTTGTGCTACGAATCTACGACGTTAAGTTTCGTAGTCCGTTCCCCTAAACCATTAAGCTATTCATACTTTCCTTCTTGACAGCTACTTGTTTGTCATTTAAAAAAAAAGGAATAAAATGAAAAACGTGCAACATAATGCAGTCGTGAAATTTGCATTTTAACCAGCACCGGGACATCATTTCCGCATATAATTAATTAAAGAAATATTCTGTTAGTTAAAAGTTTTAGTATTTTGAGACTGATAGGATAATATTCAAGATTTTATAAAGTAAAGAGATTTTCACTAGAAATCAAGTAAGGGAAGTAAATACCTGAAAGATTTTAATTAAATAAAAAAAAATAACACGTCTTCATAGAATGTTAGCGTAAAATTCTACTCATTGGTAGAGACGCACTGCAGCTGGTTTGTAGCTACGGCATAAATGGATCAGTTTGATCCGGGAAGGATCTCAAGGTCACAGAACTTCAGCGTGAACGAACATTATAAAGCTGCTGTGTTTCTTATGATGTGTGTAGGGAACGGGAGAAGGAATTACAGGAAATAAGGTATTTTATCTCAATCCTCAGGAGTAATAAAGCATGTGCATATTGAATCTTTGTTGCGAATCCATTCGAACCCTCAGTCACCGTGGTCGAAATCAAACAAAAAAGCCCTGTCATTTTACAGCACAAATCTCCTGATGATAATTGACTGCGTCCAATGACATCTATATCCTTCCTCTACAAAGATTCGAGATATGTACGTTGTCTCGCTTGAGGGTTGAGATGGAAGGCTTCGTTACCTGTAATCGTGTCGCTTGATCTCGCAATGTTATATATTAGTGAGTGTGTGTATGATCCTTTATGAAAATAAGATTTTTACGAGGTTTTATTTTAAATACCTGCATACCTTGATGTAGTATTTCAACCGCAACACCGCACCGGCAGGCAATGTTCGTTATCAAAATTTGTAAACCTAATTTCTTTTTCGAAATTCAAAATTCTTTTGCATGTCTATCAAATCTAAGGGATATTCAGTGTCATAGTGAATTATATAAAAAAATCCTGCTCTATATTATATTACTTTTACCAATAGTATTAAAATAACATTAGACTTGTTTATTTCATTTATTACTTGATATGTGTCTGTGAACACACAGTAAAAGTTGTTCCATGAATCCAGTTTTGTTATTTGACCCATACAAAACATATTTAAACCCACCAATCTTATGTGTACTCTGTGATTACCAAACCTTGAACTAGCCAACAGAGCACAGGATACCTCACATCCTGATTCTTCTTCGAGATAGAGTTCTGAGAGTTTTTAAATTTAAAAATAATTCAAAATTAATTTGGAAATAATTTTGTGTATAATTACACACAAAATTATTTGCAAAGGTAAAGTTCGCAATACTGCACGAGTAAATGTGTCACCGGCCACTCAAACGATAATTAGTTGAAGCATCTTAGGCAGGACTTAGTGTAAATATTTCGTTTTCTCTTTAATTAAAGTAGATAAGATCCAGTATCTCACAAGCTGATTCCTCTCCAGATAGAGTTCTGAGAGTTTTTAAATTACACACCAAATTATTTCCTAAAGTAAGGTCGTAATACTGCAAGTGTAAGTGTGTCACCGGCCACTCAAATGATAATTAGTTAATGCATTAGGCAAGGCTCGGTGTAAGTATTTCGTTTTCTCTTTAATTAAAGTAAGTAAGTAAGATCCAGTTTCTCACAAGCTGATTCTTCTCCGAGATAGAATTCTGAGAGTTTTTTTATTACACACAAAATTATTTCCTACAGTAAGGTTCGCAATACTGCACGAGTAAGTGTGTCACCGGCCACTCAAACGATAATAAGTTAATGCATCTTAGGCAGGGCTCGGTGTAAGTATTTCGTTTTCTCTTTAATTACAGTAAGTAAGTAAGATCCAGTATCTCACAAGCTGATTCTTCTCCGAGATAGAATTCTGAGAGTTTTTTTATTACACACAAAATTATTTCCTACAGTAAGGTTCGCAATACTGCACGAGTAAGTGTGTCACCGACCATTCAAACGATAATTTGTTAATGCATCTTAGGCAGGGCTCGGTGTAAGTATTTCGTTTTCTCTTTAATTACAGTAAGTAAGTAAGATCCAGTATCACACAAGCTGATTCTTCTCCGAGATAGAGTTCTGACAGTTTTTAAACTACAAACAAAATTATTACCGAAGGTAAGGTTCGCAATACTGCGCGTGTATAACTTTGTCAGCGCCCAGTCAAACGGTAATTAGTTAACAATAGAAAGACGGAAAAATTTAGTTACCTACGAAGATGGCAAAAACTCAAATTACTGCATGCATTAATTTTCATTAAAATTGTTTATTTAGATAAAAAATATGCTACGATAAACTCATCATAATAGTGTTATGCTCACCGTATAACATTTAGCAGCAGTTTTTACAGTTGAATGTTTTAATTACATTATAAGAACCACAAACCCGCTTATTAAAACCATCAGAATTTTTTTAAATTGCTAATATAACACTCCCGACTTTTTCGATTCTCTTGGATCACAGTTATGGAAGGTTCAGAAGTAAAAGACGTAGGTTCGACACACAGGGTTCAACACCGGAATGTTCTGCATCTACATATATCCATATTTCTACTGAAAATCCGGTCAAATGACTGCTCCCGTCTTTCTAGTGTTAATGCATCTAAGGCAGGGCTCGGTGTAATATTTCTTTTTTTTTTAAATTAAAGTAAGTAAGTAATATCCAGGCCTCCAGGAGTCGCACAGGTATTCTTCGTGCCAGGAATGGCTATACCTTAATTTTTGCACTCCTATATTCCCTAATATTATTATTTTCGCTTATTTTATTCCTAAAGAAATGTATACGAACCATCTATATTTAGAATCTTTCGCAGTAATATCGCTAAAAGTTAAGTGATAGTTAGCCCGCAGTTAGATCTGGCTGTGACACTAATAGATCGGTTCGATCGGGAAATGACCTCGCTTTCATAAGCTCGACCAGTAAAGAACCCTTTTACGGGCAATTGACGTAAAAAAGCATCCGATTCCATTGAGGATTGATGGTTTTTTTATTATGATACACGCTGTTAGTCCGAATGTTTTTATGACGAATTTTGACGATATATAGGGTAACGATATTGTAGGATGTTAAAGGGTAACTAACAGAGCTTGGATCGTTACCCTGCGCGCGAAAACTACTAACTCGAGGGTGCCTGAGAGGACCGAACCTCGACTTGGTTAGTTGCTTCTATTGGATTGCAAAAAAAGAGGACTAAGATGGAATGCTTCGTTACCAGTAATAAAGGTCTCCGGATACCTCACACACATACACTCACCAGACGAAACACAGTAGCGTTATGCTGCTATTTTATGCTGGTATTCTGTGAGGGCGTGGTTCTACCCCGGTCGAGCTGACCCATTCATTCTGCAGCTAGACGCGAACTGTAGTGTGGTTTACTACTGTCATTTATTAAATAATTATCTATTTATATAGTTATATATTTCATATGTATTTACGTGTTTATGCTTTACAGTACACGTACACTTGCTACTTTTACTGGTAGAGAATGCCAACTGGCATTAAGTCTGTCCTTTATTACTTGAATTAAATAAATAAATAAAAATAATTAGATTAATAAATAATTATAAGGCTAACTTATACCACCACTTCGCATTGCGTCAGCGTTAGAAATGACGCAAGAAGCTCCAACGACTCGCTTAATAGTGACTATAAATTGCAAATTGTGTATGCTAATTTGTGTCGGTATCGTTCTAAGCAATTATTATTATTAACTAGTAATGGCACAATTTGTTGGTACTGGATGCTGAGAGAAGTTCTTTCCTGAGACTATAGGTGGAGGTAGGCACGTTCCGTAGAAATTTTTACTTTGATCACCTTAAAATATAATCTATCTAGGATTCTAAGTCCACATTATATTTTATTTTTTATTTTTTTTATAGCAAGCAGCTGATGTTAGCCCCTGAAAATCCGCAACAGCAGAGGAGGAACAAATGCACTGCCTGCCTTTAAGTAAGGTGTGGGCTCTTTTCTCGTAGGTACCTGAGTCGTATTGGTTCGGAAACACCGCTGGCGCAACTGATTCCACAGAGTAGGAAATTTCACGAAAAGTGGAAGTTAAGGAAGCCACCTTCTCCAAAAGGTCAGGTGATGAGAGCCACAGTGGACAGAAACCGTTGGTGCCAGATTATTCATTGCAGTATGCCATATGACCAAAATCCTCAGTAATGAGGGACCGACAAGAGAGAGAGAGAGAGGGAGAGAGAAATAGAGGTAGAGTCACGCTGCAGTTTGTGTCTATCTGCGACATGAATGGATCGGCTCGACCGGGAAGGGTCCACGCTCCCACAGAATATTAGTGTAAATTGGTAGTATTTAACTGTGTTTCGTCTGGTGAGTTTAAGGATCTGGAGGCCCCTAATGATGATGTCCTCCTTGTCGATGGTGGCCATGGTGACATCTTCTGGTTATTATCAGATGACATCATCTTTTTAAGATATGTTATAATGTGCCTTCGCGCAAACACAGCGTCGTTTACTCGTCGTCCTTCCCTAGTCTCTTGCAACGTGCGTGCGATATGAGAAGGGTCAGACTCACCGCCAAAGACACAAGACAATTTGTGACACATAAAAATTCTTCGGCTGGACTTTGAACCCAGGACCAGCGACTCAGCAGGTAGGTACTGTTACTACTACGCCACTTGGCTGTCAACCCTTATAATTGGTGACCTCAACAATCACTTACTATCTAATGTAAATTGTGTGCTCGTTTGTCACCGTCAATACAATAAAAAAAGAGCTATTAATATATTCACATAAAAGTAGCGAATCTCAAGCGAAAACACATCGTGATTCTGCAATAGGGAGCAGTCGATGTTTTCCTTTTTGGCTTCGCTTCCTCTGATCGCTGAGTTGGAGAAATATTGAGTAAATGTTGATTTATTGCACGGAATTCGTTTAGTAGAATGTTTGCCGAAGGATTTGAACGAGTAATTTAACTTATTTGTTTGATCTTTGATTTTATTCCGCCTGAAAATTTGTCAGCCTCGTTAGCTTTGCAGAATGGAATTATGGTAATAATTCTCTTCGTATCGATATTTATTGTCCATAGAATCTAGATTGAGTTATCGGTATAATATTTTTGACGACTGCATGGTGGGAGTATCTGGCTGCTGAGTGGCTAGTATAGGGCTCGATTCCCTGGCCCTTTAGTCCCAGACTTTTAAAATAAGGCTAAGGTTCTTCCTGCCTGTTGTGTAAGGGTTCGTGGGTGATCAGGGTGGGAGCTCTTATCGTGCAGGATAGCGAATCCTGGGAGGACCGCAACACGGAGTGTCCCAGGTTGCCGTAGCACAGCGAGGGTGCTAGAGGAGACGAGGTCTCTCTTGGGACGTGCTCAGTGTACATGTGTACATTTTAATGGATATACATCTTACATAATCATGTCTTCCCCCCAGGAGGTAGGCAGGGTATCTTTTGAATACCCTGCCATACCCACGAAATAATAAACAAAAGGGTTCGATTCCAAGTCGGGTCACAATAATTGTACATCACGAATTGTCAATTTTCAAGTCTGGATGTATCCAGATGTACACAGCATCTGAACCTTCTTCCGGTCTGAATGTCGTGTACATGCATCGGAATATCGAAGGGGACGAAGAACGAGTGACTCTGTGTTTGCACGAATGCTTACGTCACTCTAATATATTATGCGTAATTTATGTAATTTGGTATTAACTAGAAGATATCGCCATGGTCGACATCGACATCATAATTGGGGAAATTTCAGTACAAACGCTGCCTTCATCCGTATGGTGAATGACAAAACTAGATAACCATGTAAAAACCACTACTAACCATTAGTAGTTCATCGCCGATAAAGAATCAAAACGCATTGTCACCCGGCAATGCTAAGATGGAACGAAACACAATAGAATCTATTTTAGGTCACAGGAAATAACGCCTGTATCGTCGTAGGTATTTAGCGGGGAATTATTTCTGTTTGTAGATCTTAGATATCTTAGGACTAGGGTCCTAATTACTAACAAAGAAGCATTTAAACTTAGTTTATAGAGTAAATCTCATGTTTAATTTGACGTTGAACACGTGCATGAAGTAGTAACTATCTATGCATCCGCAAATATTTACTAACTGTAAGTTTGTTTGTAACCCTTATTAGAAAAGGAATGTAAGGTTACTGTTTTATTATATTTTAATAGAAACACCAACAGAATTACATGTAACTTGATTTGTCGAAAATAAATGGCCATAGGTTGCTGAATACCCATAACTCCATTACCCACAGTATTTACATCATGCAAATGAAAACTACATAGTTGTACGATAAATTAAGATTAAAAGAAAATTAACTATTTATACATTGCTAAATAAAAAATAATAATTTGATTAAGCTAAAATAAGTTTGAATTAAAAATAATGACACGTTTTCCTTGAGCATAACTTCCTCAGATAGATAAAACTTTAGTTACAAACACTTTGAATGCATCGTGAAATAAGGCCCACTTTGGGCAATGTCCTCCGCTACACTATGCAACGTACTACACATTATTAATAACTGCGATTTTTTTTCTTAATCTGTATCTAAAAATTCTTGAGGGTATTTTTTTCTCCGTTCTGCACGCGTTACAAATTTCAACGAACAGTTCATTGGTGTCGATACCGAATCAAAATCAAGATGTTTGCGAGAATTATTATTATAAACGAATACCTGAATACCACAATTAGGCTCAGCAGTGAAGGGAAACATCGTGAAGAAATCTTTATATCTAAGAAACAAAGTCTGCCAGCCAATCCGCAATGGAACCGCGTGTTGGACTATGTTGACGCCTATGCCCAACATTGGGATTTATATATATAGATTGTAACTTAACTTTACCTTTAACTTACCCAAATTCAAAGCTACCACGGATATATAAACAGATTGTTTCAAAAATTCATTTCCTATGACATGATCTTGAACAGCAGGAATAAAAACCAACATTTCATATATTTTAATATTACAAGGTCAAGATCAACTGATGCACATGTGTAATCAACTCCGAGGACTTGGATGCCTTTGGATGCCTACACCCAACATATGGAACACATCAGCACTATGCCGCTTTGTCACATTGATTTTCTGTGTGCTCCTTCCCAACTCGAGCCATCCTATTTACTAATAGTTGTTACTAATAGTGTACATTTTATATATTCTGCTCATACAATAATCTAATAACGGTTAAATATTATCCTTACGGTAAATTGTAAATTATAATATTATTAAATATACGGTATTAAATGCGCCAGAGAAACAAGAAAGCAAACCGCAGTGCACAAATTTACGAGTCCAAAACATTTATACAAAGCACGGTATTCCCGGCGAGCTAGTAATTAGAAATTATGCTCATTTCTGGAAATACGGGATTTTGCAACGGTCGCAAATATTTGCAGGTTTGACCGATCTAGGCGAGGCTTGCTACCGTATTTAGTACATAAAATATTTATTAGCTCATAACATAATTTAAATTCACACCTTTATCCCATTGCGGTGTGGGCACTCTGCCCAAGAATTAATAAAGACATTCTTTGTCAGGTCACGTATCGCACCTCTATACATTTTTAGTTAAACTAAGAGTGACGAACGAGCACACAGTTCACCTGGTAATATTAGATGGTAAGTGATTCCTTCGGTTTATAGCACCTCCATTCATCCTGGATAAGGATAAGGAATCGTAATGCAGATGCATTCACGGGGCAAGAATGCCTCGTTATCAATAATAAAGGTCCTACACTCACCAGACGAAACATAGCAGCGTGATACCGCCATTTTACGCTGGTATTCTGTGTGGGCATATTCCTTCCTCATGTCTATCAATGTATCAACTTGACTTGTTTAATATTTTCTCATAGAGGTACAGCGTCCGTCTACGGAGTTGTCTTGCATTGCTCTTAAGTTCCGTGGTTCCTTCTCTAGCCTTAAGTACTTAACTGTTACGAAAGGTATAAGTTAAAATTATCTTGAGGCTAAAAGTCTATTACAGATGGTAAAAATTTGATGTGACATATAGCTCGTATTACTGGTAACTGATGGGGATGGAAGGTTCTTGAGAGGCAACCTTCCCTAGGTAGGGTGACCCCGCGCTGAATCAAGCGACGACCTATGTATATGTGTATACAAGGTTGCGAAAAGTGGTAGAGAGTTATAGTGGTAGAGCTACACTGCAGTCTGTTTCTAGCTGTAGAATGAATGGGTTAGCTCGACCGGGGTAGGACCAAACCCTCATGTGTTTCGTCTGGTGTGTGTAAAGATCTGGACACCTTTATTACTGGTGACGAGGCATTCCATCTCAGTCCTCAAGAGTGACAACCCATCTGTATTATGATTCAGTGGTAACATGTATGTAGATATAATAGACCGCAGGAAACACTTAACATCGGGTGAACTGTTTACTCGTTTCTTATTCTCAATAAATAAAAAATAGATTTATTCAGATGGCTCAAAGTCGTAGTTTGTGGCAATCTATGCAAGAGGTCTATGTTCAGCAAAAGACTACTTATAGGTTGTGAAGTTGATGATGATTGGAATTTGGTTCACATAAAACATTTCTAATATTATAATTCAACAACAAAATATGCACAAATACATCGACAAAGGCTTCAACAAACTAATAAATACGATTTTACTCTAAAAACATGATATGTTAGTTAAATATGTTAGTTCACACCGATGTGACACAAACAAAAACTTTGTTATGAGCTCACTAAAACAATATGGTTTTAATGATATTTCTATACTAAAATTTTCTGCACTACGCTGAATTCAACTTCGAGATACATCAGGTATGGTTACTCGACTGGGGTAAGACCACATCCGGACAGAACACTAGCGAGATATAGCAGTGTAACTCTTCTGTGTTTCGTATGATTGTGGAGGAGCCTGATTACAGGTTACTAGGAATTCCGTCTCAGTCGTAAGTGGTGATGATGCATATTACCATTTGTTGATCCATAAGAACTGGATGCTCATTTGTCGTTAAAATATAATAACGATTTAAATGCATGATATAAAGTTAAACTGATTTAAAATTTAAACTTTCCAATGTTTGCTACGCTATGATGGATCGGATGCAAACTTTATTATGAGTACTAAAATATTATGACCTGGAATGTCTACTGTTATGTAATGGTTTTAATGAATTAGTATTTTTTATTGAATGATTATGATTTACTCTATTTTTGATATTAAAGAGTACTTCTTTATACTAAACAACTGCATGAAAAAGTTTTAACGATCGGGGAGTATGACTTTTTAACTATTATGATAATGTCCTCCACGTCGATATTTTCTGGTTGTTACCAGATGAAATCAACTGCGCTGAATATTTTTTATAGTGCCGTAAGCAATTGCGTAAACACAGAGACACTTGCTTGACGTGCTTTTTCCTATTCCGGTGCACACACCTTCACATGCAATAAGATCGGAGGAAGAATCAGACGCAGTGCATACGCAATGACAAAAAATAGCAACAATTTGTGTGCACACACGCGCACGCGCACGCGTATCACGCAGCAGGCTCTACACCACGCGGTGGTCTTTAACTATAACAAGGGTGACAAATGATGCCCCGGTTGCCTACAATCAATTATACCACCATATATGCCATTAACAGCAGCGTTATGCCATTGTGTGCGAGTATTTTTTGAGCCCTCAAAACCGGAAATTTGATTTGATTTGATTGACACATTGAAGCCCTTCAATGTGGGAATCTGGGGACCCAATTACAAGTGACGCCGTATTCGACCTCTGTTCTCAGGGATGACAAAGTCACACATCTTGAATTTTTGTTGATGTGAATGTAGATGTTATTCCCCGCAGTTATCTCTTATCATCTGGTCATCTGCTTGTTTGACTGCGTGCTTGCTTGTTTGACACTGTCAGTTATTATTAAAAAAACGTACTATAATATTTTTAAAACCAAACTCATTTATCTCTGTTCTAAATATCTATTTCTTACTTTTAAAATTGATCAAATTTGTTAGCTTCATTATAATTTATCACCTGTTATATTTGGGAAAGGTCAGTAATTGATCGTCTTTGTGTGTCGTTGATACGATGCAGTTCAGAATTGAAAATAGGATTTATTATTAACCGCCAGTAGGTGTAAATTTTGGACATTACTTGCTTCCCACATGATTAGCACTGTGTGGCTCAAGAGTGTCGACTGAGACGGAGTCGCGTGCAGATGCTAATGTGTTACATAAATTGATAATAGATTAATAGTATATTTTGTGTTAATCTAGGTTATAATAGTTTATAACCTTACGAATAATTTTAATGAAATACATTTTATTTATATCCGTAATGTTTTTGCATGATTGAGTAACAAATATACAAACCATCACATTAATAATACAAGTAGGATAGACTAAACTATAGTTCTATTTAATAAAAATTATTACGTAAATATTACATAATAATTTTCAAAACTAAACTTAACTTTAGCTTAGTTGGCGCAGCATATTTAAGAATGAATTATTTAAATTTTACTAAATTAGGGTTACTTACAGCTGCGGCTAGAAGCGCCACGAGTGTGATGAATGTCCTTGACGCCATCTTGTCAGGTTGTCTTAGAGTTAGCCTCTGATATCATATTACTTCTCTACGTCATTTTTCACCTGAAACAAGAGCAGATTATGTCCTTTAATAAAACAATACAAACGTACATGTGCTCAAAAGTTTACACCGTGTCCGGTGAATAGACAATATATACTCGTAAATATTAAAAAAAAAGTGACGTTAGAAAAAAATCTAAATAATTCAACTTCTAATTGTAATTCTTTGAGCAGTGATAGAGCTACAAGGCAGTATATCTATAAAACGATTGTCGAAGAGTCGTGACATATTAGAATACCAATAAGGAATACCGCCATATGACCGACAGAGTCATAAGATTCATATGGTAAGTGAAGGGCTAAGGAAACCCAATTACAGGTAATGAGGTATATTATTCACTCCTTAGGGTTGCGACGTGTGCATCTAGAAATTTTCTTGAGGATGGATATCATAGGCCACATGTTTCGCAAGCGTTTAGGTGAACTGTGTACTAATTTGTAACCTGCATGCTGAAATGTTTGCCACGTTTCTAGTTATATTTACTCCATTTCTTTTGACTATTATTTTTACTAATAACTTTTCAATATATTTGTGTGCTCTTGCAATCACTAAGTTTTGAAAAGAACAGCCTAGGAAGTTTCAGGCATTGGTACATACTATGTACAAATAACCACATTTAAAGTTCTGCTTAAAAATTAAATAATCAAAAGATCTTACTACCCTTTGTCCGAATATTTGTCTGACTATTAAGCTTGGATTTAAGATTTCAGCTATGGGTTCAATAATGGACAACTCTTGAACGTTTTGTACATCATTATTTAAAAAAAAAGAGCAACTAGTCGAGTTTCTTGCCGTTTCTTCTCGATAGCAGCTGCCTTCCGAAGCGGTGGTCCTATTAGCTACGACGACTAAAACAACGATTCAATAGTGTTTTGTATAAACCTACTTGAATAAAGCTTCTTTTGATTTGATTTGATTTGATTTTAACCGATCACAACGGCACGCATCACCTGCTACTGGAGAAACGGAAGTTAAAAGTCATATAAGGGGTGTGATAGCGATATGACTTGAAAAGATCGCTATGCGGGAGCAGACCGAGGCAAAGATGGTATTAAGTTTGAATTATTATTTGAGTATTAGTAATAATGGTTTGAAAGTAGTAAGTAATAATATTTCGTTGCGGATATTACTCGCATTCCGAAGAAGCGGTATGCTTCGTCGTTTTTATTTCGAACGGCGAAGTATGAAACAATTTGCCTGCGGTAGTCTTTACGTCAATGATGTGCGTCCTTTTTTTATAACGGATATGGATATCATCAGACACAGTCATGTCCTCTTGGTCAATTTCGTCCACGATGTCTTCTGGTTATTGCCAGATGGCGTCAGCAGTGCACTATATATTTTATTTATATAGTGCCGTAAGTACTTCACAAACACAGAGGCACTCACTCGTCGCTCCCTTCCATGTTCCGATATTATGTAGGCAATAAGATCGGAGGAAGGTTCTGATGCAATATCAGCGAGACGGGACATAGTAAATACTATACCAGACCAGAGTTTTGGACTTATATATCCTATATGAGGATCCTATATGAGTTTACTGGTTGCCATTTATTATCATCGGGTGAATAATGTGCTAGTTGGTCACCCTTGGCTCATAAAAAGCCTGGTTATCTTTCATTCACTTGACGACGAAGTCTGATACATTGCATAACTTTGTCTTCGTAATATTTCGCAAGGGAATAAGTGCTACGTATATTGTTTCCAATTTCGATACGATACGTTCCCAAGGGTTTTTATTGTTTGTCAAGAGGTTGAAATGTTTTATCTGAAGTTTTTGTAGAAGATGTATGAGCTAATATATCTTCTCCACATACCTAGTTAGTTTCCAGTACGAGAAGCACACAGCCGGCTAAGAGATGGATTCCTGGAGACCATGACATCTACATTAATCCTCAGCAAAGATTCAAAATGTATATGAGTCTCGAGGAATAAAATGCAATGTATCATATGATGAAACTCAATGAATGTTCTCCAGATCCCTACTCTCACCAAACCAAACACAACAGCGTTATCCTATTTCACGGTGGTATTCTGTGAAGGCATGGTCCTTCCACCAGCACATCTTTACCACTGGATAGATTAATATTTATTTTTTTATGAAATTAGGACTACATAGGAATCATTAGCTCTGATACAAGTGATTTTTTTTTATTATATTGAGAGTAACAAACGAGCACACAGTTCACTTGATGGCATGAAGTATACATTCATTCTTGACAAGGAATCATAATGCAGATGCGTTGACGCCCGTGAGGACTGAAATGGAATGCCTCGTCACCAGTAACGCACACGTCATCCCTGAGTTCATGGAATTCCCTGGTCTTCGGACTAATTCATGCTTCATTTAGTTTAATTCTGCACACGTAATTATTTTTGAAGATAACGTTTTCACTAAGAAATATTTTCCAGTCATAGGCAGGCTGATGAATTCATCTTTTCTAATCTAGTATTCAGTTTAGTAAGTTGTAATATGGTGTATTATCTAACTTTTTTGTGTACACATAAGCGGTGGTTTTATAATTATTACAATATGATTGTTTTCAGTCAGAAGTCTGTACAACCAAGTGGACCAATGATAGTTTGAGATGATGGTGATAATTATTTTACACAAACAACTTTTTTATTTGTAATCATTTTTCGTTATCGATACCAGAAAACGTTTGAGTGAAATCTCCAATGCTCACAAATTTCATCGTGTTTCCATTGAAAGGGCCATGTCCATTCACTCTAGCCTTTATTCGACTATCTGCCAACTTGGTGGAAACTTCGTGGAAGTTCCTAACTCGCCCTAGAGGATTACGCTTCGAGGTGTAGACGCTTTCACTAATAAATCCTCGTGATCCGAGTCAATACGTTATTCCTTATTCACGTTTCTGTAAAAACTTTCGAGACTTCAAGATTCCTTGTGAACTAGATTTTACTTAAGTCATCTTCCCTATGCCAATTCACTGATTTTAACATAGTAGGTATTGTAATCAATATTAGGAATATTTTAAATTCTTTCTTTTTTATACAATACGTGACAAACGAGCAAGCAGCACACCCGAGGAGTCGCCACGCCTCGTAGTTAAAGGGAAATCCCGCTGGTGACAGCAGGATTCGCGTAAAGCAAGTGGTGAATTATGAATTCTGTCGTGATGTTTAAACTAAGCGGCTGGAATTAATCCAAACAACTCCACAGAACACTCCCCATGGTAAATACGGTAAAATATAAAGAGATGCATCTCTTCGCAATGCCAGTGAATCGAGCTGATCCAAAAGTACCTGGTCATCAACCATTCGAGCTGCTCTCAGTTGAATGCGATCAAACGAAAGAAGCTGGTACTGGGGTGACCCGACCCGGTGGGAACATATAAGGCTGAACTTGCACTTTGTAAAGTTGCGCACACTTGGCCAATATGAAACACTGTCTCGCTATATTAATCACGCCTAGTATTTAAGAGGCCAGTTTGGCTTACCCTACAAATGACCGCGGAAGCAGAAGGAGAAGGAGAAGGAGAAGGAGAAGGAGAAGGAGAAGGAGAAGGAGAAGGAGAAGGAGAAGGAGAAGGAGAAGGAGAAGGAGAAGGAGAAGGAGAAGGAGAAGGAGAAGGAAGGAGAAGGAGAAGGAGAAGGAGAAGGAGAAGGAGAAGGAGAAGGAGAAGGAGAAGGAGAAGGAGAAGGAGAAGGAGAAGGAGAAGGAGAATATTGTAAAATCGCCTACAGCCTTAGTAGCCCATTGTCTGAGCGCTCGCTTTTAATTCACGGTACGCGAAGCTTTGCTCCAATTTAGGTCGGAACGCTGATGTAACTAATTTAAAATTTATTTATCACGGCAGTAAGTGATGGGACAAAAGCGTGAGGAAACCTGCATGTGTAAGAAATAAATAAATATATGTGAAATTCGCCTATACGCAATGGAGCTGCGTGGACTATGCTGAAAGAGCAAGGCCTACAACAAATTTACGATTTTCATTTCAAAATCTGGGCCGGCCAGTAGCGTAAAGCCTCATAGTTCCAAATCTTTGATGATTCTTTGTCGTGAAACATCTTCTTTAAACGTTAAGCTTAGTTGGAGTGGTTAAAGGGGTTGTTAGTAATGTCAACAGCATTGATATGAAGCTTAAAAAATATATGACTACCGAGGACTCATTGTACACAAATTTTAATTGCATTAGTTTAATTAAATTGCACTTTTAGATCACATAATTGCTATCACTGCGTTTTCTAGTGTAGTAATTAGTATTTCTTGTTAAGATTAGTTGATACTGTGATATTTAATAATAGCTTAACAAATAAAAATTTAATAAAGATATTGGGAAGATCAACATTGCAGTTGGCTTCTAGCTACAACATGAATGGGTTGACTCGACAGGGGAGGACTACGCTCTTACAGAAGATAAGAAAATGGCACCATAATGCTGCTGTGTTTCATTTGGTGAGCGTAAGAATCACAGTCCTAGGAGTGACAACACAGGTGTGTGCTTAAAAGCTATGTTCCGATTGAAATAGTATAATACTATAATATTAATTATAAATTATCTAATGTTGAGATGATTCTGCCAATCTGTTCAGAAATAGTCGAACTTCACCTTAAACGAATAACAATTCGTAGTCGCCCTGACTCAGAGAGGGAGAGCATTTCAGAGAAGAATGGATTTACCATCAGGTGTGCTAGTTTCTCACTTATAAACTTATAAAAAAAATAGGTCAGCTCGACTAGAGAATGACCATGCTCTCACAGAATACCAATATCAGCATTGCGCGTGTCTCACATGGTAAATATAGGTAGACCTAATACCAGTTAGAGGTATATAGACTCATGCAGAATAAATATATATATATATATATATATGTCAATTTACGACAGCTAAACCGTGTGCTCGTATGTCACCTTTAAATTATTAAAAACTCAAAACCCTATTTTACTACTGTCTATTCTCCCTGATTAAGATAAAAAGTATGAGGGCTTTTATATTTTTTTTATAAGATAGTCCATGTCAAGCTTACTTCAGTTTAAATTAAGTTTGAACGCGCCCTTATTCTATTAGTGCGACTGTAACCGTATTAGCAATTAAGCGCTTGTTCTTTCCTTCCGAATCTACTTTAGTCCGAGCAAACGGTTAAACGATAATGCACTCGTAGTCAATTAAAGTAGAGAGAACTTGCAATAGTATTCTCCATGGAACTATAACAGTTTTTTTATTTCATTAAAGTAGCTTCTAAAGCTGAATCCGTAGTCGGACGAGGGTGACCAACATAGCTGAAAAGATTAGCAGGTTTTGATGGCAGTAGGCTAGCCATATAGCTCATAGAACCGACAACCGAATGGGAAGAAAGGTGCTAGAGTGGTAGTGGCAGTGTAGGACTATGAATAGGCTGTTCTGGAGTGAGTCACCCTAATATCAGCTCCAACGGATAGCGCCTGATATCGTCAACAATCAATTATTTTTCTATATGCTCGATTCACGGGTTTTGCGAAATTAATGCTGCTAGAGTCAGGGATCTACAGGCTCGCCAGGGGAAGGACCACGCCCTCATAGAATACCTCACACTGTGAGGATATACTCATCAGCCGAAACACAACGCTTCTGCTTTTCGTCTGCTGAGTGTAGGGATCCGGGGATCCAGTTACAAATAATGAGGCATTCCATCTTCGCCCTCAAAGGTGAGCATTATCAGCTTTATGATTCCTTATTGAGGACGACAGAGGCTATCCTAGGACGTATCAATCACTTATAATCAGATTAACTGTGTGTGTTTTTGTCATACTGAACACTAAAGAAAAAAAATATAAAATGGGAAGATTAAGTACAAAGACACATGTAACATACATACAACACATCCGATAAAGATCAAGTTGTGATGCACCAATTTTCATAATAATCATCACAATCAAATCGAATCCAGGATCCACCACGAGGCCATTAGATATATAAAAATCTATAAGTTCTCATAATTTTCATAAACACATAGATTTGCCAAAGCTGTCCACTTGATAGAACCACTCGAAAAGATTAAATCGTTAAAAGCATAGTTGAGTTACTTATATCATACAGTACTTAACTTTAATCTAACAACATAAAAAGAACATTAGCAAAATATAGAGATAGTAACATATAACACAGTTAGTGTATCTTAAAAAATAACATACGTTGAATAAAGAATTTGTTATAGGTCTCGCCCATGTGATGCATTTGTAATAAAATATTGAGGTAAAGCCATGATGGAGTTAATTTCTAGGTGAAGCGTGAATGGTAAGTTGCCTCGACCGAATAAGGACTATGCCCTAAAATAATGCCAGCATAACTCTTCCGTACTTCGTCTGGTGAGTGTAGGGATTCGGAGACTGTCATGGTGAGAAGGAATATTACTGGAACAGTTTCAGTCTTCATGGTTAGCAACGAATGTTCACTATGAATCCTTATCGAGAATGTATGTAGGTGGCATGGAATCACTTGAGAGAATTATCTGCATGTCTATGACTCCTATAAAGGGAGGTAATATAATTAACAGTATGTTCAGGATTTTTCACTATCTGTGTTATTCGATGTCATAAGTCTTTTAATGCCCTTCTTTAGTGCTGTTTACCGTAACTTCGCTGTCTGGAAAGATGGCCGAGCGTTAAGGGCACTCGGGTAAGGGTAAACGGCACAAGGGTTCCCGAGAGGGAGCCTCGCCTTAGACCATTACCGCTGCTCGCGTAAAAGTGTCCTAGACCGAGTCACAGCTCGATCAGTCACGTTATAACATTAGTAGTTATATAGATTTCTACCACTTTGGAATGCGTTGCCGCTGGAAAAGCCCAAGAAACTCAGGCGGTGAGTTTTATAGGTATTCTCACCAACATCTTCATTTTGTTTCATCACTAGTCCAGCGCTTAACATAATCCTTCCACATAGACTACCACAGAGTACATCCTAAGAGGACCCTTTAGAGTCTGGGCTAGTAACCCGATGACACTAATTTCTTATAGGGGACAAAATTTGTGCCGTGGGTCGTTACATTCATTTACCATCAGGTGAACTGTGTGCTTGTTTGTCACACTCAATACATTAAAAAAGACACTTCTCCTCACCTTACCTTATATGGTATAAGGCATACGTGATCATGTCGGAGGAAGGTTCGGACAATGTTGACTCGAGACATTTAACAAACACGTCCAAACTCGAAAAACAATAATTTAAATACAAAAAAGTGTTTTTCCCTTGCCGCTCAGCCGGATAAGCATCAGAGTAGGGCACATAAATGGAGAAGAAGAGGGCGAGAATTTGCCATCCGTGAGTATATAAGTAGGAGGTCCGTTCGTATAACCATCCATTATTATATAGGAATCGTAGATAGGTATGTAAAGACCATTCCTATAGTCTCAAAAGCAGGGGAATAGTATTATTTGAACAAAAAATATTTGTTGTTTTCTGATAAGTAAAACAAACATACGGGAATGAGGTATATTTTTATTTAGATGTAATTATGCGTTAAGCATTTTCAACAATAACAAAAACACGTATAGGTCGAGGTATAACAATCTAGGTTTGATTATTTAAAAACCACTAAATCATAAGCGGTTAAAAATAAAATAAATAATAATTGTGTCTATTTTTACGGCAATACAATACAATACAATATTTATTACAGAGTATTAAGGGGAATATGAAAATATTCCTTCGTGAAGCTCTTTATTATGAAGTTCATGTAAAACCTATTTGGAGGTTAAGCGGGGTTCGTAGACTGAGATTTATCTCCACCCTCTAAAGTCCTTTTGCATAATTTTGTATATCTATTTGTATAGAAGTTTTACGGGACTGGGATTAAAGTGTTAATAAAACAATTCCCTTTTTAACAGTAAGATTATAGAGATCAAAGTTGATAAAAGAACACAAAGTTCACCTGATTGTAAGTGATGACAACGGTCTACAAACATATGCATATGGTTTTTACTTCAACAAAAGATTCAAGATGCACATAAGAAGATCTTTTTGTTGGTTTGGAGGGGGGGAAAAACCCTCTTTTCTAAGAAAAAAACCCTGCCTCTTGGGTTCCCACAACAGATATCCTACAGGATAATGTGGGATTTGTACCCACTAAACCCCCTCATCAACCACTCTCAGAGCATCAGTAGAGCTTAGATACCAGCGGTAGAGGTACGCTGCAGTTTGTTTCTAACTGCAGACAGAATGAATGGGTCAGCTCGACCGGGGTAAGACCACGCCCTCACAGAGCGTGAAATACCAACATAATACTGTAGTGTTTCGTCTGGTGAGTGAAGGAATCTGGAGATCTTTATTACTAGTGACGAGGCATTCCATCTCAGTCTTCACGGGTGACAACTCATCCGCATTATGATTCCTTCCCATCAGGTGAACTGTGTGCTCGTTTGTTACTCTCAATGTAATGAAAAAAAAAGATTTCATCCACCACAAAAGAAAGATCCATGCTATATGCTATACAAGTCAGCCCTCACCATTAAACTAACACTGAAGCTAAACTAATACTGATTATATTAGAAATAAAAATGATATATATTTCTTCTTTCTTTTCATTATTTCTTTATTTTCTTCTCCATAAATATAACGAGTTGGTAATCTTTTCTTAGATTAAAAATAGCTATATTCTAGCTTGAGGTGAAACGGAAATAGCTAAAACCGACCAAAACGATTACGAAGATAAAATGAATCCTTTGTAGCTTTGAAAGAATATCAAATTAAGAACAAAGAAAGCTATAGCGTAGTTTTTGATTTAATAATGCATGGATCTTAAAGCGGAATTATAACCTTCCTCCTTACTTGACGGACGCTTAGTGCTAGAGTTGATGGATTGTTTAATCCCGGATCCAAGAATTTATTCTCAATCGAGCATAATATTTGAGCGAAACAAACTATTGGTTTTCAAGTTTGGACTTGCTGGTTAATATCTCGAGTCAACATTGTTCGATACCTTCCTCCGACATGTTCACGTATGCCTTATACCATATGAGCTAAAGTTAGGATAAGTGACAGACGAGCACACAGTTCACTTGATGGTAAGTGGTTCTTGCGGAGCATCCACATTCATCCGCGGTAAGGAATTATAATGCAGATGTGTGTGTGGTCTTTCCCTGGTCGATGGCGACCCATTCATTCTGCAGTAAGAAAAAACTGCAGCGTATCTCTACCTCTATTAAAATGATAGATGATTGTGATGAAGTATTCAAACGATACCATGTCACCTGGGGCGAAGACAGGGCTATATGGGAATTGAATCCACCCATGGCCTCAGTGCATTAGGTGAGGCTCCAGAAGCTCCTACGGAAAACACTGGTGCCCCTCTGCTCTGAGCCTAAGAACATCCCAAGCCTAGCCTCCCCATAGCATCTTCGACTGGCTAAGGGAATCCTAGACAACTCCGTGTTGCCATGCCCCCATGTTTGCTATCCCGGACGATCAGAGGCTGCACCCTGATCATGCGAACCTATAATCCTCTTTTAGTCGCCTTATACGATAGGCAGGGGGTATCTTGGCCCTATTCTCGGGAACTAAAAGCTCTCCAAAAGGTCGTGACTGAGCATTTGGGTATATCACGTAAACGTAATTCTTGCAGATATTTATTTGCATTTATGTATTGACAACTTTCTGTTCCGATTTACTTTTTGCTAAAACTTAAAATTATAAGTAGAAAACAACTCGAATTTCCAATCTCGTTAACTGGAGGGTATCGTTATCAGAACGATTATTACGTTCATTGTTAAATGCTAAAGTTTTATCCCCCGCCTTCACTTTTGTCCCTTTTATTTCTATTTCATTGCTTCGTTCGTTATTTTTAAAGAGTTCTGAATTGGATTCAATTAGTTTTATTTCGGTTCATTTTATTTCGATATTTTAATGTGCTTTATTCGTTAAAAGTGAGCCGGGGTAGCACATTGAGTTTGATTTCCGGTTTAAGCATACAATCTCAAGGAGAAGGCTTATGCCTACATATAGATACACATAAATATATAGTATATTATCTATAGGTCTTTACCTATGAAATTGCCGTTTTGTATGAAATAAGTTAAAGTATTTTTACCTATTATATATGTAAATTATTTCATTTTAATTATGATCGATATCGACCATGGTAATATCTTCCTAATTACTACAAGATGATATCAGCTATATATATATATATATATATATATATATATATATATTTATTTATTTAAGCTTCATATACAGTATGTATAAAGGCGGACTTTATGCATTAGGCATTATCATAGTGCAGTAAACACTCGTGCAGAGAAAGAGTTCACTCGTTTTCTTTTATTAGGGTCGATGGGTACTATTAGCTCGAGGGCTTTTACAACTTCACCGGGTCGAAAGGCGGTCGAGCGATTTCACTATTCAGCTGAGACCTTTATTTATGGATAACCAGCACAAGGGTTCCCGACAGCTTTGACTTGGGCCGTTATTCTCCGCGCGACAGCAACTAACTCGAGGGTGCCGGAGAGGGCCGAAGCTTGGCTTCCCCGGTTCGATGGAAGGCATGTGGCATAGGAGGACCCACATAGTATACACCCAGACCCAAAGTTCAATAGTTTGTGATGTACTAGTTTTTTTTTATATTTGTTAAACGAGCCGGTTTTCACCTTTTATCATAATTGTATTATTTTATTTATTTAAGTGGTTCCTATCTCTACGCTTATTATATGAAATCCCATTTTTTGAAATTATTTTTTTATTTATTTTTTCGGGTTTCACCAGGTTGAGAGGTGACCGAGTGCTTATGGCGCTCAGTTGAGAACTCTATTGGTCGGTAACCAGCGCAAGGGTAGCTTCCAATAGGGAGTCTCCGCTCGGACCGTTACCCTATTTCGCGAGAGCGTCTGACTCGAGGAAGCCCGACAGGGCTGAACCTCAGTTCGGTCAGTCACTTCTGACTCAGAATTATCTACATTAATATCACTATTATTATTATTGGCTATCTGTACCAACACTTCTGAATGCGTGGGCGCTGGAGAAGAAGTGGCGCTAGAAACTCCAGCGACGCTTCTATCTGTATTGACTGGAATGAAATCCTACTCACCAGAGAATTATGCCACTATTTGATGCTGATATTCTTTGAGCCTAGTGAGATTGGTCCATCCCCGGTCGATTAGTCCCATTTATGTTAGGCGAGTTAATGGATCCTGGTGAGTGAATCCAGGATCCATGATTCAGCAGTCAAGTATTATTACCAATAAACATACGTCAATTATATTATAGTCGACTTTTTTTAATACAGTTTATAGTAGGAGTCTAAGATTGGAAAGAGAAAGACGATGTTTTTCTCTAAAAACTGTTTATCATGCTGATTGCCGAAATTTTACGCACCAAAGTTACTAGCGATAGATGCTGATGTAAATTTCTGATATAATTTTAATTACTTTTTATTGAAACGACGAATTGAGAAAATCGTAAAAAATTGCCCGCAGTGAATCTTGAATACTTTGTGGTTTTGATCGACCTAAAAAGTGTGTCAGAATAATATTTTGTAAATTTATTTGTACAATTCTTTATTATGCACTAATAAAGATTAAATTAATAAATATTTTGAGGTATTGTATTGTTTTATTATGTTGAAAATGATAAAAGAGAGCACAGTTCACTTGGTCGTAAGTGATTCCTCTACTACTCTCGTAACTCCTAGCACAAGCTTTTAAGCTTAATAGGAAGCTGTTGAATGGAAATGTTGGAAATGCTTATAACATTACTAGTTTGAAAATATCATTTCAAATGTCGTTAAAACTATAAAACGAAGCAACCGGTGATGTGTATTACCGTCAAGTTCTTAACTTACTACTAAGTTAAATTAACAATCACCATTAATGATGATTTGATTTATTTTTTCTTTATTTTCAGTAATCACAGAGAGAAAATGGGGGATAGATAAAGTAAATCAAATAGTGTACTAATAGATGAACTTAATACAAAAAGGCATTCTCTATCAGCCTACCTTTGGGTTGAGAAGACAATATATTGGGGGTACAAAAAACTTTTTTTAATTTTAAGAGTGACTTTAAAACACGAGAACTGTTGTGCTATTTAAAAAACTAGTGAAAGAACACTACTTATCTTTATCCAGTTCAATATATATTGTACGGTATATACCTATATATTTATTATTTAAGTTTACATTATATATTATATCTATTATTATTTATGTATTAATTAATAAATTTGTGCATGTTTGTAAAAAAATATAGTTTTGTATTAATTTTATTATTATTATTATTTTTTCTCTAGTTTTCTTTATTTCTTTTTATATTTATATCTTTTTATTTTTGAGAGTACACTATGCTATTTTTCCGATAATATATCCAACACCAGGCCTGCTGGAAGTGATTTTGATTGTAAAATAAGCTTCGCCTTTGTACATACCTTTCCTATATTACCTCCCTTACATAAATGCTTTTTGCACATAAAATAAAATAAATAAATAAATATACACATACATACAAATTGACTTAAGTCCGATAACTTTATGTCCATATAATACATATTATGAAAAGAGAACTAAAATAAGACGATACACTAAATATAGGAAAAATTTAAATGTATGTCGGTGCCTGGTTTTAAATTAAGATTCCATACCATTAAATTTTCTCACATATCAGTACCGTACTTTTTTTTAATTGTATTCATATTGATTTTTAATAGTGGTAGTGGTACGTTTCAGTTAGGTTATGGCTTTTTTGAAATGGCAGATGTTAGATGTTATGAAACAAGTTATACCACCATATGTGTTCGTTTGTCACCCTTAATGTTATAAAAGGATGATTAATGGTCCAGCTTATATTTCTTAATCAAATTACAATTCGAAACTTATTCCGTCCTCTCAAAGATAAAATTATCATTTAAATTGTATCATAACGTAAAAATGCAATTAAAATTTCCCTACTCACCTAATGTGCAAATTCCCCAGCGTAATTGCACGTTTCTGGTATTAAATTCATTACTTTAATTAGAGAACATTCTTTTGTGCGCAAATGGTTTTGAAGCTTATGTAATGGGTAATTTTTCTAATTTTTACGAGAGTCATGGAGCTTAGCTTAATATTTTTGTACGTGATGATGTTGCTCGAAGCTACGTATTCTATCTCAATATTGAATAAAGACATTTGATTTGATTTGTTTTGATGCGATAGTGTCTTATGTATATTGTTCGGAGCTACGTCGACCTCAATATTGAATAAAGACATTTGGTTTGATTTGTTTTGATTCGATGGTGTCTTATGTATGGTGTTCGAAGCTAAGTCGACTTCAATATTGAATAAAGACATTTGGTTTGATTTGTTTTGATTCGATGGTGTCTTATGTATATTATAGCTACGTCGACCTCAATATTGAATAGACATTTGGTTTGATTTGTTTTGATTCGATGGTGTCTTATGTATGTTGTTCGAAGCTAAGTCGACCTCAATATTGAATAAAGACATTTGGTTTGATTTGTTTTGATTCGGTGGTGTCTTATGTATATTGTTCGGAGCTACGTCGACCTCAATATTGAATAAAGACATTTGGTTTGATTTGTTTTGATGCGATAGTGTCTTATGTATATTGTTCGGAGCTACGTCGACCTCAATATTGTTTAAAGACATTTGATTTGATTTGTTTTGATTCGACAGTGTCTTGTGTATGTAAACCTGGTTTTCTATGTGTATTTCTTTGCATGGTTGATGAATGTTTCATTTTCATTTTATACTTTAATTTCCGTGATTGGTAATGTGGTAGAGCCAGGCTGTATTATCATTCTAGTTGTAGTGTGAGAATACCAGCGTGAAGTATTAGTATAACCCTGTGTTTACACTGTGGTGAGTGAAGAGATCCAGCCAGAGCTTTTATTGATGGTGATGACGCATTCCATCTTAGTGCCTAAACATAACAACTCATCTGCATTATCATTCCATTTACCATCAGGTGTATTGTGTGCTCGTTTGTCACACTTAATAAAATAAAAAGGGGTCAAAAGCCGCGCCATCAAATGCGGATCGATGAAATTTTCGAGGACATCACTTACAATAAATATTTCACACGCACTGGTCGGTCGGCGATAAGTGTAATACACCCATCGAGTACAACTGGCGTACGGCCAAAGCGGGTGTCATCTGTTATAGATCGGCTCAATTCTATTGATATTGTTTTGGCATTGTCAATGTACTTAGTGGCTAAACGTATAAATCAGAATATACATATGTAATTTGATAAATATCAATTTTATATAAGACCTTAAATATCACTGGTACTCGTATATCCATTACTCTTCATTATAGTTGTTAGAAGTTGTTTGAATTTAAATGATAGGAAGAAGAAGAATTGAATTTTTTCGATATTGATGGTTTTTATACAACAATAGTCCAAAAAGTTTCTCCTTACGTGATCCTTACTTGAGTAAGAATGAATATGCAAATGCATATATTATCTACCCTAAGAACAAAGATATGCTTGCATATCTCTACGTATGTGTCTCTATGTTTATTTAAGTTACTTGTAGTTTGGTATCTAGTTTCTTTCGATCATTATACAAAGCTTCTGTTGTTGGTAGCTACTCATATTTCACGCCTTCTGATCTTTGACCCGGTTCTTCTGGTTCATGAGGTGATCGATCAAGAAACTCCAATCTAGTGGGATTATCCCAAACTGCTCTCCAAAATCTTTCTTCCACGTGGTCTACGACATAGTCTCGTAACCCACCCATCACCCCACACTTCATCCATTCTACCGTATTTGTTAGCTACGACATGGCTTGTACACAAATACTTTAGCAAAATTATCGCACGCGTTCGAACTATATTGTGAGAATATAAAATGTAAGAAACAAAAACACTCAATTTACTATTTCGACTGTTGGCAATTTTTATGGGAATCAAATATATCACAAGAGGTTGGCTCAAAGACAAAGTGCAAATGTTTTCCTAATTTCTCTTCTGTATTCTGGTCCTTTGGATCTAGTACCTCTGGTCTTTAAGAAGATCGATCAGTCTTCTGCTGAACATAGGTATACACTATCTATTGGGATTGTTCAACAATCCGTTTGACTGACTATGGCTATATGATAAGCGCATTGCCGCATCGTCGTTCAGAGTTGTATGTAGGTACAAGAGGGTTATCAGAGGTATGTATGTATGTATAGAGGTATATACAGCCATTTGAGTCCACTGTAGGTAATTTATTTATTATATATTATAAAGGAGTCAAAGATCAAGGTTAATCTTTACTACCAACCAATAACAGTATTAATGTGTATACTCTTTTATATTATACAGACACACCACGCTTACTAAGAAGCCCGATTCTCTTAAGCTTGGGGAAGATAAAAATAATATCGATGTTTTTTTATATATCACTAATTGCAACCAAAACATGACTTGGTCACAAACAAATATCAATTACAAACATTCGCTAACCGCTGGCGCAATGAGGGCATACTTTAATTTCAATTGCAGCATTATTATTTTTAGCGTGGTTGCCAAAACTTGCCAAGCGATGGAAAACCTACAGCTCCGCATGCTCGCGCCTAGTTTATGATGCGATCGTGACTTGGCAACCGCTAACAAGAATATTTGGCCGGAGTTATGGTCATGAGAGCTAGCGGATGGGTGCTGCCAAATTACCAATAAGGGTGTTGGCGTCGATCATGATTGCCGTACGAGATTATCATCTTTCATGTTAAAGGTCGAAATAAGATGAATTTAGTTTATGAACGTTCTTAACTTGTACTATTTATCATACTAAATATTTTTCACAGTCACATGACGTTCAGGGTACCAGGTTTTTAGGTCTAGATGTGTCGTATCGTTGACACTGCATTTGAACCTTCCTCTAATATTATTGGATATGCATTACATCGGAATAGGTAAAAGGTTGATTGAGATTTTTTTTTCTTACGTAAAAACCCACCTGTGGAGTTAATGTCATCGTAAAATAAGTAGATGATATCGCCGTAGTTGAAACCTTGAACACATCATCAGATACCACAATGGGGTGACAATGCATGTACTATTTTAATGGGCTGTAATAATCACACTAACTGTCAGGTGAACTTTCACTTATAGTGGTTTTTATCCTTAGTTTCATAAAGAAAAGATTAATTTATGGACAATAGTCTCTAAATTGTTAAATATTAAATTTTATAGGTCTTTTATAAATCGATTCAACTGAGATGTTAATTTTTAATCTCTAATTAGTAAGTATATACGAGTTAAGAGTAATGATTTACTGCAGGCCATTGTCTCTTGACTTTCTCCATAACTATGCAATGATGGGGTTGGATTATTATTTAGTATATAAATAACTTTTAAAAACAATATTTTATTTATTTCATTAAGAGTAACAAACGAGCACACAGTTCACATGATGGTAAGTGATTCCAGCTATACAATATGACTGGATAATTCTTAGTAAAGGGTATCAAAAATACGGTATTGGCTATGCACACAAAAGCATTTTAGCTGTAAGTATTGTACAGTGGTAGAGCTACGCTGCAGTTTGTTTCTAGCTACAGAATTAATGGGTCAGCTGTGTTTCGTCTCGTGAGTGTAGGGATCCGGAGATCTTTATTACTTGTGACGAGGTATTCCATTTCAGTCCTCAAGGGTGGCAACGCATTTGCATTATGATTCCTTGTCAAGGATGTATGTAGATGTCATGGGCCGTAGGAATCATTTACCAGGTGAACTGTGTGCTAGTTTGTTACTCTCAGTGTAATAAACAAAAAAAATGAAAACGCTTCCTCCACCGCTACAGCTTATCAGTGTAAACGCAACCATAGCTAAGGTAAATTGCACACTCCAGCTGATTTGCCATCAATCATAGAGAAGCGGCTCATTAGTTATTATGCGATGTTCCAAGTCATTGTTATCGTAAGCTGATTAGGGTAAGGAAACAATGAAAATTAAGTGATAACAATTCTGAACATTACGACCCCTAAACTTAAGACTTAATTTCCTTTAACTATACCAATCATTTAACCAAAGTTCTCAAAGTATTATTTGGTCAGCGTATGTGTTGGTTTATTTTGCTATATAAGAGAATAATTTAATTTATAAGTTACACGCTTGTCCTTGTCACTGTATCCTAGATTTCTATTATCAAAGTGTAACGTATGACTCTTGTATCTAGATAAGTAGTTAATTAATTATTAAGTTATATATTTAGGTATACGGTATTCTATATACGTTATTCTATGCGTTATTATGTATACGTTATTGTCTACTAGCTTCATAGTTACAATCACGATGCATTCCTCAACATGATAATAAAATAACGATGACTCCTGGATTAAGGATGATTTACGAGGCTATATAGAATTTAAAAAACATTCTAATTTCAATAGGGAAGTTGGCTGGGTGCTACCATTAGCAGATGAATAGGGACTGTATATCAAAACTGCTGGACACGAATCCTCGCAAAGTAACGCCAGCTCCTACCAAGGATGATTTGCGAGGCTCCATAGAATTAAAAAAACATTCTAATTTCAATAGGGAAGTTGGCTGGGTGCTACCATTAGCAGATGAATAGGGACTGCATATCAAAACAGCTGGACACGAATCCTCGCAAAGTAACGCCGTCTCTTAGCAAGGAAGATTTGCAAGGCTATGTAGACACGAGAGCTGTAAAACACTCGATACTACGGGAGAAGAAAAAAACGCAATATAATGTGTATAACTTGTTTTACCAAATAAACCACACATTTATTTAAATATAAGTAAATAGGTATCGTATTATAAGTAAGTATATATATATACACACGAACATATATATATATATATATCCGTGTGTGGGTAAATTAATACATTTTTTTTTTGTTGACGGCCACTTTTAGCCCGTGGGCTTTTACAGTTTCACCGGGTTGAGTGGTGACCTCGACTGAGCCCTTATGGCGCTTAGTCGAGTCTCCCGAGAGCCTCGGCTTGGACCGATATCCTGTTTTGCGAGGGCGTCTGACTCGAGGGTGCCCGAGAGGGCCGAACCTCGGCTCGGTCAGTTGCTTCTGACAGAGGATTATCTAAATTAATATCAATAATTTTATTAGCTATCTGTACCACCACTTCGGAATGTGTAGGCGCTGAGAAAAGTAGTGGCGCAAGGAATTCCAGCCACGCTTCTATCTGTATGGACTGGAGAGGATCGACCAGTGACATGGTAGAATCGCGAATAACCTTGTTTGCGACGCCCTCGCCGTTGACGGGAGCGATATGAGGGTCCAGTGTACGTGTGTAGTGTTTTATCAAGGAGTTTCTATGTAAACGTGTATAAAACTAGTATTGGATTTTTCAGCAGTAAATTAGAAGTTAAAATATAATCAATGTAATCAATTAGCATTATATTATTCTGAATATAGACAAAATTAATATCGTGAAATATCACGAAAATATACGTTTTCGTAACATTTATGACAAAAAACTACACAATTCAGATAAAGTTAAGCGGTTCCTGGCTCTCTGCCACTTTCATCCTCGATAAGAATCATAATGCTTAGAGAGACTAAGACTCCACCACAAATAACGTCTCCGGTTTCTTTCATACACCAAGCGAAATACAGAAGTACCAAACTGTTATATTAGGATGATATTCTAGTACATTCCTATCCCGCTCGAGCACGGTGTTTGCGTGTCCATTTAATTTTGGACATTTAAGATTTTAATCAATTATCATAACAATTGTCTCTTTATTACTTTAAACATAGTGACGATAAGCCAACATATCCAGAAATTTAAGAAAGCTCAGAATCCGCAACTTAGCTATGAACTATAATTCTTAGTCAAAGGCAACTGTCCGAGCCGAGGTTCAGCCCTCTCGGGCACCCTCGAGTCAGACGCTCTAGCGGAACAGGGTATCGGTCCAAGCCGAGGCTCCCTCTTGGGAGCCTTTGTGCTCATTACCCACTAATAGAGTTCTCGACTGAGCGGCATAAGCGCTCGGTCACCTCTCAACCCGGCGAAATTGTAAAAGCCCTCGGGCTGACAGCGGACATCAGCCCGAAAAAAAATACATTAACTCAAACAGAGTCAACGACTGATTATATTATCATATTGGAGGAAGATTCGAAAGCAGTATCAGGGACAAGATAGTAAAAATGTAACTTTTAAGTCTAATTAAGTTACATTTTTTATTATTATACATTTTTTTTTAAATAATGCTTTTAATAACCACTCCAACTAAGCGCTTGTGCTAGGTAGTGCTTCACTCCAACAGTGGTATGGTGGATTCGAACCTGCAACGTTCAGTTTTACAGACTGTACTCTAAACTGTTGACGCTTCAATAATTGAAACCAGAACCCGTGATTGGGTATCCAATTTGTCAACTTAGCCACTCGGTCATTTGCTAGCACAGCATATATGTCATATAACATGGTGACAAGCATCAAGGCCCCAAACAATAGACACATCTTCACGACTTGACCTCAAGGGCGTGAGTAGAAAGATCTTTAGTATAAATAAACCACTTCGCCTTTATGTATTATGCTAAATTATGCACGAGATTAAACAACGGTATGAAACGACATAAATTATGTTTGCTGTATGTTTTTTATGGTAGTGCCACTCTGCAGCAGGGGACTTGCCAACACGAATAGCCTGCAACCAGGAAATAACAATGAATACATAGAACAGGACCAAGGGACGCAATAGTTATGAACTATATGTAATAATAAATAATTTTTATTTCCTAAGTTACAACTTTTCATTCGTAATTATTGGAGTCTCCTTTTAAGCATACAATGCTTGTGCCAGGAGACTCCAATCTTCAATAACTAGAGAACAGGAAATTATAAAAATCATCTAATACCTTAAAGGAAAAATTTAAATATAGTTGATAAAAGAAAAAAGAAATTAAATCAAATTTAAAAAAAAATTTTTTTGCAATTATGTGTGTGTATGTTTTTGAGTGTTTGTGCGTACATATATTCGTTTACAATAGCGCTCATGTTATATTGTCAATAAGTTTTACTGTTTCAATAATATATACCATAAATGCTGTTCGAGCGTAAAATTGTAGATAAGCACTATTGTATTTGTATATCGTATGATGAAATAAAGGAACAGGTGATCTTTTTACTGCTGACGACTCATTTAAACTTCCCGTGTTCCTGACACTGCATACTCCAATCCGAACTTGCTCCGAACTTCCACCAGAATACGGAAGGTGGTGACCAGTGAGTCCCTCTGTGTTTGCTGAATGCTTCCGCCACTATAAATTATACTTCGCAATCGTCGGGCAATAACCAGAGGATATCGCCGTGGTCAGATTCGACCAGGCGAACAGCATCATGTTTTCTTATCGACGATAGGTTTCATGGGTCGTATCATTTACCATCAGGAGATCTATTGTCGCGACTAATAGCAGGAAAACAAAATGTAAAGTGAAATTGTAGCTTAGAGGGGATTTGAGAAATGAAGCAAATCTAATACTCAGTAATTTATATCGAGATAGTTCGTCAGACGTCTATAAGGTAGACCCACAATGAAAATGAATAGTCGGCTGGACCGGAGAAGTTCACACCTCACCAAATGCCAACGTAATAGCAGCATATCTGTTTCTGTTGGTGAGTGTAGGATTCCCGGAGACCGAATTAAAGATAAAAGTTCCAACTCAGTTATCAGGGGTGACAACGCAACCTTTAATCTTTATTGAGGATCGATGAAGATATCATATCGCAAAGATCACTTACCGTCAATTGAACTATGTGTGTTATTTGTCGCGTCTAATATTATAAAAATGTCTATGAATTCCACAGCTTGGTTTTATTTATTTATTTATTTATTATATTAAATGGATTACCAACGCAAGATACAGCATATATATTATATATTTATATACTATATATTTATGTACTATACAAGAATAAGGTATTCTATGTAACTGTTCCTACAATTATAGGTAACCACAATATGCTTAAAAATGTGTAAATTAATATAAACTTAAAAACAGGAATTCCATACACAATTAACAACATTTAAAATATATATATATATATATATATATATATATATATATATAGAGTTTAGAATAGAGAGATTTAGAGTTTCACGCGCTTAGAGCACTCTTTTATTAGTCGACCTAGTCCTTTATTAATGAGTAACTAGCACAACCAGGACCGAAAGCGATTCACCCGAGGATGCCCGAGAGGGCCGAACCTCGGCTCTGTCAGTTGCTTCTGACGGATTATAAGATGCTCGGAAAAGAACTTCTCTCTAGATCGGAACTCTACGCACCACGTGATACCACCAGATTCAACGAATACAATGTGTGTTCATGTTTAACAGTAAACTCTTCAGACATATATCGTTCTCTTCACCGCCGTGTACTAGGGTAGTAGTAATTTCTTGCGATAGAATTTAATTAGTGCTACGCGGCACCATCGGCGGTAAATTTAGACATCTGCACGCGTTGTTTAGCGTGATACTATGAAATAGCGTGCTATTTAATAGCGGTGCTAAATTAAAGTGAGCAAGTAGCATGCTTTTATTACTCGTAAGCTTTTTGTTTGTCTTTATGTTTTAAAATATGCTTATAATACTACCGACTTTCCGGTTAACCAAGATTAGAGCTTAAAATATTTGTGCTAAGAGATTGTTCACAATAGTCAAATGAAGAAATCGAAACTACTCTTAAGTTTCTCAGACCATGCTTTAACCCATAACGCTATTGACGCTTCATGTAACATGTAAGATTAAATGAACATATTATTATAATATATTATATTACTATACAAAACAAGGAACCATCGACGCAAGGCCGTTACGTGATAAAGACACTCTGCAATTATACAATAGCACAAATCAGCTGTACTGATTTCTGACTGACACTGAGAAAGAGACTGCAAAAATTTAATAATAAGTAGAAATAAACTTATTGTTTCTGCGTTTGTTATGATGTCAAAGAAAGTGAACCACTGGTGAATGACTGGTTTTTCGGAGTCCTCAAAAGTGACAATTTTATAATTCTTGATCCACGCTATCGGATAAACTCTGTGCTTTTTTCTCACCATGATCACATAAAAAATATAAATCCAAATATAAGTGGATTAAGAACGATTACATTTTATAAATACCCTCATAAACAGGTAAAATACCTCCAACAAAATCCTAATATTAAAACGAATAAACCATTGTTGGTCAAATCTTTTACTAAACGTGTACTAAGCCCAACAAAGCAGTCGATTCGTATACAAACGCATTGTCTGAAAACCGACGCAGGCCGGAAACAGGAAGTTGCGAACCACGACGGCCTACTTCCGGTAGCGTCCCTACCGCCGCCATTGTGTTATGGCGGGAAAACGTAGGGCAAACACGAGCTCGTATGTGGCTTTGATAAGGAATATTTTACTGATAGTTTATGGGTCTGATATTATCTTAAACAATGAAGGACGTTTATTCCTATTTTTTGTGCTAGTTTTTTGCGGTTGTAAAGTTTGGCGTGGGCGAGACAAAGACGGCCACGTGGGCTAGTTAACAGAGTATATGGGTCTTTAGTTCGATTCTCAGATATCGGTTAATAATTGTGCATTAAAAATGATTGATTTTCGAGTCTGATTCTTGTGTGACTGAATGCAATTGCACTTACATTACACCATAATAGAGAAGAGACACTCTACTAATTCCTAAAGATCAGACTACCGCCATATTACACCTACTTGCTACCTACCTTATCTACTTTTATAATAATAATTATTAATTTATAATTTAATAATTATTATATAATATATTATATAACAAAACACTATTTTATTTAAAAAATTACTATTGATATTAATTTTAAATTTTCTTATAGTAACAAAAAATATAATATAAAGAGGTAGTTTACCATACATAAGAAATACACTAGAAACGATTCTCGATTCGTTCGTTTCTCGTTCGATTATGATTACTACATCCAAAAGCGTTAAATTGGTTTTGCAATTTTCGAGATAATAACAAAACTGCTAATTACTCAAACACTGTGAACCGCAGTTTTTGTTATATGTCCTTTTTGTAAGCGGCTCCAGATTATCGTTAAAAAGTTATCCATTATTTACGGGACACCATGTATATGCACAAATGAGGCATAAAACTTATTGCTGCACACGTACGATTAAACATAAAAGCTTATAACATTCTGTCATGCTGCAATTTAAGCTTCCGTTAAAACATTAACGAAGTCATTAAATTAGAATAATATTGTCGTATTCATGGCGGAATGGTTTCGATTTAAATTGTAATAATACAATACTGTATTTGCAATAAAAATGTATTGTGGTCACAATTAACTGGGTAATGGAAATGTACAGTCGAATGGGAAATAAATCGGATTTTTAATGACGTACTTTCATCAGAAATTATGACCTTGTCTATTGTTTACATTGATTGTATTGTTTAAGGAGTTAACAAACGAGTTCACCTGATAGTAAGCCCACCACGCTAAATTTCTACAGTCATAATTTGAAATACAACAGCGGGTACTCCTTTCCATTAATTTCTGTAAGGCTGTGTTAAAGTTAAATTTAATGTAACAGCATGTATATATATAAATTCTAAAGGCTGTTAGAGAAAAGTGATAGAGCTACACTGCAGTTTGCTTCTAGCTGCTTTGCTTCTAGGGTCAGCTTGGCGGGAGTAGGACTACGCCCTCACGGAATACCAGTGTAAAATAACAGCATAATGCTGCTGTATTTCGTCTGGTGAGTGCAGGGATCCGGAGACCTTTATTACTAGTGACGAGATATTCCATCTCAGTCCTCAAGGGTGACAACGCATCTGCATTACGATTACTTGTCAAGGATGTATGTAGATGTCATGGGCCGCAGGAATCACTTGCCATCGGGTGATCTGTGTGCTCGTTTGTTACTTTCAATTTAATAAAAAAAAACTCCACCATACAGCTTCGCTGTGCATTGTCGGGCTTCACATGTATTTGATTTTTTTCTATTTCTCCCTATGTTTTCCTACACCGCCGAGCACGTGGTAAATCAGCACTTAAAATTGCAATTCACAATTTCATTGGGGCTTGTGGATCGGACACGGTCTGCTTACGTTATCGTGAATTAAAAGCGATGGCTTAGACACTGAGCCATTACTGCTTTGAGATGGTATACACCAAAGCAATTGGGTTATACAGGTATATTCAACTAGATTGATGTATGTGTCCATAGGCCGCATTCGTCACTTACCATCAGGGATCGATGCTCGATTAGAAAAATAATACGATACAAATCATCAGGGAGGACTCAAATAGAAATTTAGGTGACACTTGCTCTCTCTGTCAGTTTGTAAAATAACAATTTTATGAGATCTGTATAATTAAAAGTAAGACCTGATTTAATTGTTTAATTGTCCTGCGAAACTTAACGTCGGAGATTGTTAAGAACCATTTTTTAATTAATGCTAAAAGTTAGAAATGAACACAGATAATCCAGGACACCTTCGATGAGGAATCATAATGCAGGTGAGTTGTACAGGTGACTCCCGAGAACCTCGGAAAGCCTCGTCATCAGTAACAATGAGGGATTTTTATTCTCATCAGACGAAATATAACAGCGTTATTCTGATATTTTACGATGGTACTCTGCAAGGGGTTGTCCTTTTTCCCTTTTTTATGGCTGTACCACTGCATCCTAGATCCTCAATAGCGGTAGAGTTACACTGCAGTCTGTTTCTAGCAGCAGAATGAATTGGTAAGGAAGGAACACACCTTCCCAGAATACTAGAGTGAAATAGCAGCATTGTGCTGCTGAGTGCTGTGTGCAACCTTTATTATTGGCATATCATCCCGGTCCTCAAGCGTGACAATGCATTTGCATTATGATTCCTTGTCAAGGTCGGATGCAGATGTCAAGGGCCGCAGGAATCACTTATCAACAGGTTAATTGTGTGCTCTTTTGTTACTCTGAATTAAATTAAAAAAATCTTCTAGCATTGAAGATCAGTTGGAGTGTTTAATGTCATGTCAATATCATTACTAGCATTCTTTTTTAGAATCTTATTTCTACATGATGATGTTCGATATCCTCCTGGTCGATTTTGAAAACGGTGATATCTTCTGGTTATTGCCAGATGGCATCAACTGCGCAGTATATTTAAAATTGCCGTAAGAATTTTCGCAAACATAGACGTATTCACTCGTAATTCGCTATTCCGATGTAATGCATGTGCAGTAAAATTGGAGGAAGGTTCATATGTAATGTCCGGTACTCGGGATATACATAACAAATGCTGTTCCTCGCCTGGAAATTTCACCCAGGACCCGCGACGGCAAAAAGACTATACCGCGCGGCCGTCGAAAAAAACTTTTTATTAAACATTATGCTTTTTTTTGTGTGAGTATTGCTGTTGGTCCAGAGATCTCTACAGCTTTATCTAGTTAGACTCGAGGCGAGAGGTGAGTAGGGAGAGAACGACGATGCTGCGAAGCTGGCGCGGAGACAGCTCCTGCACCAACGCTGTATTCCGACCCCTGTGGACGGAGAACGTCGACGAGAACAGAGGGGGGCGATAATATGATCCGAGGGCCCCTCATAAAGAGGTACGAAACCTCGACTCGGATCGCTATCTAAAGGGAGGAAAAACATTATGCATCCGTCTCTTCTCTAATCTATTAAAGACCATTTGGTATTAAGTGATATTTGTACTTTTTTATGTGCAAATTAAATGTTTAAATAAATATATAGTCCCAAGTGAAGAGCGATTACAAGCGAAAAACATTTTTTGAAATAAACCCTCTTTAGTCGCGACTTAAGGAAACTCAGATCGTTTTCGGGCGGAAGTAACGTTTTCTGCAGCTTCCGCATTTATAAAGGCAGTGACCGACAACAGTATTTTTTAGTAAAATGCGTTATATACACTTATATAAGTTTTTCAGCCATGTACATTATAAATAAATTTATTTGTATTCTATTTTTCAATAAATCAAAAAAAAGAAGTTCAATACTAACAATGATTATAATTTTATCGACAATTATTTGATAAATTAATAAATAGATTCTACTGTAGTTAATCTTAATATTGATATTTATTATTAATAATAATTTTAGTAAATATATCTAATATTATTTGAATCACGTGTAGTAAGTGTGTAACATACACTTTCTTTTTTCAAGTAGTGGAGTCACGTTTCAGCTATAAAGTAGTCATGTTACGAATGAGTTTATTTATTACATTAACGCCTTCGCAAACTACCTTACAGTTCCTTAATTTTCGTCTGATAAAGAAAGGTAACAGTGGACCCAATTATTTATCCATTAATAACGTAATATAATCGTATTAATAACATAACGATGTATCCATTGTAACAGCCGCATGTCGTATAGACTAAGCTCCAATACCCTCGATTACCTTACGAAAAATAAAATTTTATTAATGACTGTAGTTTACTAATAAATTTTCTGCATGATATCTACATCCATCCTCAATAAAGTTACAAAATGCACATGTTATTCCTGAGTGTGATGGAATGTCTCGTTACCTACCGTAATTGGGTTTAATTCCTACGCGGCTTCTTCTGCTGCGCGCTGGTACTAACCCGGTAGAAATATTGCAGTAAGAATTTGGCTGCAGCGACGCTCTACTAAAAATTACCTTGTCCTCTGATATAGTCAGTACTTTACTTCAATGAACTCTTTAAGACTAACAACCTTATTATCTAAAACAAATTGTCTTTCATATTATTTGTATCGTATTGAGCAAACGAGCACATAGATCAAGTGATTGTAAATAATTCTTGTAATCCATAAAACCTACATTAGTCCTCCACTAAGGAATCAAAATGAAGATGCGTTGTCACCCTAGAGGACTAAGATGGAATGCCTCGTCATCACCTATAATAAATGTCGCCGGATCCCTACACCCACCAGACGAAAGACAGCAACGTTATGCTGCTATTTTACCTTAATATTCTGTAAGGGCGTGGTACTTTCCCGGTCAAGCCAACCCATTTGGAGGAGAGAGTGATTACCACAGTTTCGAAAGCTATGTAAAAATAAACTTCACACATCACCTGTGCCAATCATAGCTCATTAAAAATAATGTATTGTATCACTATACAAGATGTTCCGAAGTTAACTAATAAAATATTCATAAACTCAAACACTTATTTATCCAAAGAGAAAATTGTATGGGGGCGAGAGAGTCGATATCTCTCGAAGAATCTACCAATTAAATCGAAAGGAGTAACGAGACGCCAGAGAGCTTTGAGTGCACTAGACACGACTGCTAAGATAATAGTCAATTATTTTTCTTTGGCAGCTCTGTTATTTTCTTACAGAGAAATATATTTAGTGTTTCGAAGGAGTAAAATAACATTGAAATTACATTGCCTTTGTATTTTTTAGTATATGTTATTCAACTAGCTCTTATTTGAACAGTACGTACGTTTGTTTTATTTGGATAGATTTATTGTTCTGATTTCTTTTCAACAGTATAAGAGCGACGCTGCAAAATGGGTTGGCTCAATACCGTTAATAACACTCAATACAGAATACCAGTTTAAAATAAGAATATCATCTGCTGCTCTGTTCCGACTGGTAGGTGAAGGGATCCGGAAATTGTTATTACTGGTAACGAGGTATTCCTACTTAGACTTCAGAGGTTATAATGCATCTGCATTATGATTTCTTCTCGAGGTACTACGATAACATCCACAGCCTTAGTGGCTGCAAGTTATGGCGGAGTTATCCGCTTTAAGATAAGAATTATCTCCGGTCCTTCTCTGAGATGAATGTGAATTTCATAGGCCGCAGAAATCACTTGAATGTTATTTTTACAGCCTATATATATCGTATATCCTTCTGTTAAGCATAGACCTCTTCTCTAAGGTGCTAGAGCACAGTAGAGCATAGTGATCCACTGCGGATTGACGGACTTTACATGTCTTAGATATATTTTTTTATTTCTTTGACATGTAGGACGATGTTTCCCTTTACCGCCAACCACGTAGTAAATCAGTATTTATTATTGTAATTAACGATTTCATTAGTATACATTTTAAACTTGAGTCTTCGTAGGGTCAAATTGGTCTAGATTTAATTAATTAAAAATTCTTCGACGTCAGACACAAGTTTATTTAGGAATGTCGTCACGGATAGTGTACGACGCATCCCCCGTGCTGCCGTCTACATAGCAATAAATGTTACTAATTTGCAAGATTTCATCGATATGCAGAAGAAGAAGAATAGGACACAGCACACAGCCTTGTGGAACACCAGCATTCACTAGATACTAAAATTAATTTTACGTATGTCACGGTCTATCGTATCGTTTATTTAAAACTTTTTTTATCCATTTCAAATGCTTTACCACATGTTCGCTGGCAGACCTCCCAGATGTTTGACGCCCCGATGTCATAGAAACGTCGGGATAAAAAGGTATAAAATAAACGCGATATATATCGTAAAATTAGTTTTATTCAATGTGCAGGTTCGCGTAAATGTAAGAAAATAATATGATTTCAACATATTCAGATAAGCATTTGGACAGTTGGTATATTTCTTACAACACCCTTAAAATAATCGGCATAAAGTATTACATACAAATATACAGCTCCGTGGATAGAACTCGGTTTGCCCGCGTAAAGTGATTTAAAAGCGAATGCTTAGTCACTGAGCAACCACGACTTTAATCATTTACCATTAGGAAACTCTGTGTTCCTTTATCACCCCCGATATTATAAAATAATAACAAAATAAAAATGATTGGATGATAATATTATCTTAAAATCAAATTTGAGCGTGACAGATTATACAAAAGTTACACACGAATTCGTATTGTATACAAACAAAAATTAAATGTTTTTATATATATCGTATATTTCCACGGATTAGTGAGCATCGCACGTATTGTAAAATTTACTACAGTTCTAGTGCTGGCGTAAGTTATATAGTTAATTGTAAAAAATTATTGCTCGGCAACGGTCTTTAAAAAATTTAAGAAAAAATATAGCTTATCAAAATAATGAACAATGCAAATTCGAGAAAAGCTGTATTACTGCTAATGCACTAGCATATTTTAAACAAAATGAATGGTGCTTGCTCCTCTGTAGACCAAATACCCTGTATAAAAACCAAGATGGACTCTTTATTACAATCCACGTGCTTTCAACTTTATTCAGAATGGTTTGAATAATGTACGTACGTCCAATCTTTACTAAAACGTTTGCTGCTGTTCAAGTGGTTATTACCGACTTTGCAATTATTATTATTTCTACCGTATTGTATTTTGCCAAGTTATTTTCACTGTAGTACTTATAAACGAGTGCTTTCAAATAAGAACATTAATCCAAAGTTGATCACATATCATCTATTCCTCACTTCAAATCATAGGCATCATGATTCCTTATCGATGATTAATGTCAGGGTGGCGTAAATATAAATAAACTGCGTTGCCATCTTTGATAATTTAAAAAGACATTTAATGCTACAGTAGACAACAGTTCGCGAATCCTAAGACAAAGTATATCGATTTAAATAGAGGATTCCTCAATCCATTATATATGTGAATGAAACATCGAATTGATGTAAAACTAACATAAGTACATACATTCCAAATATAAAAAGATATATGACTGAGAAAATCAGCATTAAACTAATTATGAAATATAAGGAAATTTTATAAAAATATGTTACAGATATAAAGAAAAATATATTATAATAAAGCAAATTCATCAGCATCATCATCAAAGCCTGTCGATAGTTTACTACTGAACATAGGCTACCACAAATCATGATACTATATATACAAATTTCTCTCGCACTTGCGTGCGTCGTTGCTCCGTCTAGTAGGGGATCGCCCTACAATACGATTCCGAGATTGCCATTCAAAAAAATAATATCTTACAATACAAATATTAAAAAGTACTCTTCAAATAAAATCAATAATATTGGTGGTACCATTACCATCATTTTAAATGTCGTATCTATTCTTTACATACTCTATGGTTAACCAACATCAATTGTACACACAATTCTAGCGGTTAATTAAAATAGATGACCCATTTACATACTTACTGAGATTTAGGGCGGACCTTTAGTTAACAACACTTTATAAAAAAACGTCGAAAACTTTAAACGTAATTTCAAATTGTTTGAATGTATCTTAGAATCCTTTAGTGCCGTTGTAAAAACTGATACAAAATTATTACGATAGTAGACCGTACGATAAACGTTCGAAATACAAATTGAATCTATTCATTTACTTCTACAAATGGAATAATTTATATATCATTATCACGTAGATGTGACGTCACATAAAAGAACAAGAAAAGAATAAAGTGAATTCTCCTGTATATGGTCAAATATGTCCTAATGGACATCAAATAAACAAATTCTTCCAGTGCATTAGCAAATAGTCAATCCGAATTAACAGCAGTTATACATATTCAGCGAATATTAAAAACAAACGTTATAAACTTAGATTTGTTCAATGTGTTGTTGTGTATTAGCATGGATAAGACATCGCTCCGAAGCAACATGACATAAAAACAAAACTTAATTCCCCAGACAGTTTATTTGTATTTTAAGTCTTGACGTTTCATTTGATACGGTATCTTTTTTGCCAATCCGCAACCTTTCTCATATCTCCGACAGTAAAAATTTCCCTTACAATTCGAGTTTGTCTTGGGAACAGCGTCAAACTGACAAAGTTGGACCAATTATTCCGGATGTTTATGGTCGTGTTGTGCCTTAGTTTCTGCGTCGTACGCCGTTAGATCGTCAGTTTACAGGGAGATATATGAGTTTGTTTTTGTCTGTCTCTTACTTAGTTTTTTTTTCGTTTCAACAGTCAAAATTTCTTGCAACTTTATCATTCTCTTCATGCTTATTTCAAAAAAAAATTGAAGTGATAACACCACGCCCAAGAGATAAATTAGGTGTTAGACGAGTATGTCGGTCTGATTCGATATTACAAAAAAAAGGCCTAAAATAGAAGCTAGCACTAAACTGCAGATCATATTGTCGTTGACGACGTGTTTCATTTTAGTTCTCGCGGCTGACAACATTTCTGTTTAAGGTAATTTCAAGTGAGAGTCGGGTACCGGGGACCCAATTACGGATAAGGAGATATTCCATCTCGCTCCTCAGGGGTAATAAACGAGCACACAATTCACCTGACAGTAAAGAATAACTGTGGACCAGGATGGTTATCATTCTTAAGGACTCATGTGGCCAATACCTCTTTATTATAATAAATAATTTATTCCTTAACCAAAATATTGCTCACAAAGAAGCAACATACATATTTAAACAAACCAATCTTACATACTCGATATTAAAAGACCTTTAAATTAACCTTACAACAATTTTTTTCTTTCTTTAGCAGCCGTGCTAGGTCCTAGACCTGTGTTACAGTTAAGTCCCTCCTGCGGGTGAAGCATAATTTATAATAAACTTAGAAGTACTGTTACATTCAAATAACAATTTAATTACTCATGTTGTTGAAAAAGAAGAATATCACAATTAGGGAGGCAGTAGAGAAAGATCTTAGAGTTTAACATCGTACACACATCTTTAATACACTATAGTAAGTTATCCTTTTATATACGGGACTATATTTTATTTCCTTTTATTTTATATTAGTTTTTTTTATTCTTAATGACCACAAGGTAGGCCGAGAAGTTTTACAGCTTCACCGGTTTGAAAAGTGGCTGAACGCTTATGGAACTCAGCCGAGACCTTAATTAATGGGTAACCAGCACGAGGGTTCCCGAGAGGGGGCCTCGGCTTGGACCGTTACACTGTGCGCGAAAGCAACTGACTCGAGGGTGCCCGAGAGGGCCGAACCTCGGCTCGGTTAATTAAAATTTATATATTTTTATATTGACTTTTACCATCACTATGAAATTCGTTGTCGCTGGTGAAGTGGCGCAAGAAACAGCACCAATACGCGCCTATCTATACTAACCGGCCTAAAATATGGCGTTAACGCGAATAAATTTAAATTACTATACGTTCATAATGAAGGTTAATTACTTATAAGTAAAATAAAAACTGTTATTGATTCTCTAAGCAACTACGGATAATACAGTACAGAATGGAAACATACAAATTATATCTTATGCACAACAGAAATTATGTTATACATAGACGGATATACTTTGCATAAATTAATAATTCTGACGAACGAACGAAACCTCATTAACATGTCATACAAGTACATGTTTCATAGATATACCTATGTATATTAAGGGTAATATAAAACAAATTAAAGAAAAAATGATTTTTTTTTCTGGTTTAAAATATGCTATTTCAAGAATACATCTCTTAAACTGCGAAGGGTTTCAGAAGAGATACCAATACTGGAAAACTGTGAAATTGGAAGGATGTTAGAACTTATTCATTCAAGACCTATCATCTAATTGCTTGGGCGGACGTGGTCTATAATTATGGGTCGACTGTTCACTGAACAGTTTCTGTGTCCTTACATTACGATATTTGGAAAACGGTATAAATTGTAGATATACTTTTACAATTACGAATTTATTGAAACGTCTTACGGTTTAGGGTACGGTCTGCGAAATTTAAGGTCCTCGGTTCGAATCCACCATTCGATTATTGTCGTGAACCGGAATATTAGTAATGTTAATAGCATTGCTAATATTCTCTATGTTTTTTATTAAAAAAAAGAATAATAATAATAAATTTATTCTTCCTTCAATTTCATATTATATAATTCAACGCATTTGCGACTCCTCTGGTGTTGCGGCTTATCAGGTGGGCATACATCTCGTTTGCCACCTATTCTATAAAAAATAGATTCAATATAAATATATAAATAGAATATAAGTTCTTAATAATTTTGAGTTTCCGTTAAATGTAAAAATTAGGCAATTTTTAATAAAATATATACCCCACAAATTTTTTATCTCTATCTCCATTTTCCCTGGAAGACTATCTTGTTAAAACATACGTGACCATTTTCGGATGTATCAGGCTCTACATCTCTACATTTGAAACATACGGTATCGATTTTTAATTTACCTAGTTCTCTATTGTCAAGTTGAATATTTGGAGAATGGACTATGCTGAAAGATATTTCCAGTGGCTGGTTTAATATCAATTGGCGTTTGGAACTTTACCGCAATGGAATTTATTTCGACTTAGCAGCAACTCTAGCGGTACAATAAGATATTTCGAATGCCAACAAGACAATATGCGAAGATTGCCTAAAAACAAATCTAGTGATCCATTTAGTGAATGCCCCTTTTATTATATTTATCCCACTGCTGGGCATAGCTGGAACCTTTCTAATGAGCGTATTAGAGTATCATATTATAAAAAGCGTGTGCTTAAAAACTGCTTTATTATTAAACACAAAAAAACAGCTTACTTAGTAATCGGAGAACCTATTATAAAAAGTAGTTCTCACGTCTTGTATCGCAAATGGGATAAACAGAGATGGTAAACGCCATCGACCTAGAAATTTGAACACATGGTTAGGTGTTTTTAGATTTTTTCGTATACTGTGTACATATAGGGAGTAAATTGTTGGTACACAAGAATCCGAAAAGGAAAAATCTCAAGTAAATTTAAAGCTTGTGTTTAACCTGGCTTTTAAGAAGACGTACAACTCAGAACAATTGAGAGTAGTGAAATTTCTTTAACATTTTTAAGTGTAAGGTGATAGGATCAAAGGCAAAATCAAGCCCTGCAACGTATAAAGTATAATTCTCTCTAATTTAGTCTGCCAAGTCCTTATTTTTCCTTTTTGTATCTGAAACGTTTCATTTTGAAACTTTGCGCAATTCTCGTTCAAATTTACTCAAAAAAAAATTGTATTATTGAAATTAACGTCAATTGTTACGATTTACATCATAAGGACCTTCCTAGAACAACGTCCGCGGTCCCATTTATTTTACAAGAAAAAATATTTTCACGTAATAAATGCAGCTATTTATAATATACTTTAAGTCCTTGTAGAATATAACTCTAAAATAATTCGACTTACCGTAAGTACGATCTGCCTGTACCCAAACTAACCTTGGTCGATTTTACACCTATCGCGTTGAACGAATTTTCTTTTAAAAACTAAATATGATAAACTAAAATAAACAAAACGAAAACTGGGTCACTAAATGAGGGCCATTGTTATTACGACATAGATGAAAGTAATTCAGTTAGTTTTAAATAATTGGATAATAATCCAATTGAATAGTTTCGGTAGCCGGTTAACCAGTTGTTTTATTTACTGTGCTTGTTGGGGAAATTGTGAGTTATTTTTTTATTAGGTTGTTAGGTTTATTAGGTTGGCAACTAAGTTCTATCCTTTTTATTTTTTATTTTATATTCGGCATGTCATTAAAATATTTTTGGCACAAAGTTTAAGATTTTGTTTTGTTTTTTGTTCCAGTTGATTTATGTGTATTATCATCTTTTTCGATTTCTATCAAATTCTATGCGCGAAGTTTCATAGAATACTATACTCATTCAAAAATAAGATATTGATCGTCGGGTGAATTTTTCGAGTCGAAACCGGGTAATTTCTACTAACGAGGTATCGAAAACTTTTTTGAAATGTTTTAAACAAGGGATATTACATTATCGATTAAAAAATTGCTAATCTTTATTAAAAGAGTTTTTCTTTAGAACATTACGTAATGCACTTAGTTGCCAACCCAATATTATTTTGACTACACATAAATATTTAAATTCAATTTTTATAAAAGTATAGTTATTTTGTTACATTCAGTATATGTTATTTAGTTTGTAGCAAATAACATTACATGATTACATTAATCGTGTTTTAATTACATGTAAGCAGTATTTATAAGTAATATTTTAGTAGTCTGTAGACCCATAATTTGTAGGGATCTACTAACTACTGTAATTCAATATGAACGTTATTTTTTTTTAAATTACATTTAGAGTAACAGACGAGCACACAGTTCAACTGATTCCAAGTGATTCCTACGACCTATGACATCATGGATGCAGACGCGTTGTCAACCATGGGAACTGGTATACTGTGAGGGTGTGGTCCTACCCCGGTCAAGCTGATCCATTCATTCTGCAGCAAGAAACAAACTGCAGTGTAGCTCTACCACAGTAAAATATTATTAGAACTGAGGCATTGTTATTAAAGCTGCGGTAGATTTAATTCATGTTAAGCCATCCAACCAAATTGGAACCCGGTGCTGATATACCAAGAACAAGGCGGTGAAGGAAAATCATTAGGAAACCTAAAAACATAAAAAACACTATCCTAAAAAAAACGAAGACATCTGATGTTTACCAATAAAATGGTAGAATACTCCTACACTCGTCATATTTTAAACGCTGGTAATCTCTAAGTATGTGATTCTTCCCCAGTCCAGCTGGCCCATTAATCTTGTTGTTAGGATTAATTCCAGCCGCTGAGTTTAAACATCGTACATCACGACAGAATTAAAAATTTCATCATCATCATCTCTATGGTTGGCAATCCACCACTATGCGCTTTATGCGGAATTTCCAACCACGCACAAATACTCTGTGGAATGAGCTGTCTCCAGCAGTGTTTCCGAACCGAAACTACTTAGGGACCGTCAAGAAAAGACCGCCTACACCCTTCTTAAAGGCCGGCGACGCATTTGGGACTCCTCTGGTGTTGCATGGGCGGCGGTGATCACTTACCATTGCTTGCTTGTTTGCCAGCACAATGCCACGTAATAAGTGAATATATTTGTTATGTCATCTTTTTCGAAACAGATTTAACTAAATCACTTTGTTTTACTACTATTTTACGATCGAACCTGCGACAAAATTATCAGGAACATTCATCCATTGGACAATAAACTGTGAGAACAACGCCTTTGCTGAGGGTATTTATAAATTTTATTACCTTGTACCTAAATAGCTTCATTTTTGTGTATTGTTAAAGATAATTGTGCAATAAACCAACCTGTCCGTTAGGTAGAAAGTTATTTACGAGATTCAGGTGAGGGTTGTAAATTTAAAAAAAAATAATGGTTGCGCATAAAGCTCCTGGTAATTAACTATGGGGTAAAGATTTATCGCTTAAGTGGTGTGTTCCAATATGCAGGAGCCAATTTGCTCGCTCTTGTCGGTAAGTAAAGTGGGAATACATCATGTGGTTTCTGCGCGGTTTGGCAAACTAGAAGATTCTTTGAAGTATTATTTGATGTAAAAATTCTTTAGGCGCTACTTGAGGATAACTTTCATCTTTGCCGAAAGTAACGTTTTCGCCTTATATATGTAGTGACCGACTATAGTATTTCGTATTTTTGTTTCGTGGTATATTCTCATACAAATTTAATTCATTTCTATTCTAATAACTAACTGTACAAATGGTGAAGAAAAATATCAAAAACATGCATGAGGAAACCTGCATGTCAAAGAAATCTACTAATAAACCTCAAATTAAGAAAATATTTTGAGGGCTTGCAATACGTCAATATGCAGTGGATAACTCTAACACCCTGTATATATACCGAGAGATACAGGACGTCCTAGGTATTTATAGCCTTTATATATAAAGGCGTTATTTAATAGTAAACTAATTTTATGTACTTCAATAAAATTACATACAATTACTACAATTGTTATATTACAAATAAAAAATAATAATTATTAAAGGATAGCAGTATAATAAAAAATAAATATTGATATTTATTGATATTAATGGTGAAAATATTCTTAATAATTGTTAATAACAAATAATTTTGTAGCAAAGACTTCACCCGGTACAAGTAATGACGTAGGTATGTAACCTTCAATCCTCCATATGGAATTTAGATACGGATGTTTTGGCAGACAATACTAAGATAAAATGACACAGAAATAAAAAACTGAGTTTTGTTTACTTACTATACGAAACTGGTAGAACTACACTGCTCTTGGTTTCTGGCTGCAGAATGAATGGGTCAGCTCGTCCATGGCAGGATACAGCACCCACTTACAGAATACCAGCGTAAAATAGCAACATATGCTACTGCTTTTCCTCTGATGATTCGCAAAATTTTATACTGGTGACGAGGCACCTCAAGGGTGACAACGCATCTGCATTATGATTCCTTTTCAAAGATGAATGTAGATGCCATGGGCCGCAGGAATCACTTACCATCAGGTGAATTGTCTGTGAGTTTGTTACTCTCAATGTTATAAAAACAACACTGTTAGAAGTTTTTACCCCAAAAGGGTCATACATTGATTATTATTGTAATATGATATATTTTGTCTGATTATTTGATTTTTATTAATTTATTTGTTTAAAGATCGTTATAACTATCGTTTGAATTTCTTAAACTAATTAGATTAATTTAATTTGATCTTTATTTGTACGGAATTATTAAAGGTTCGTTATTTTTGTATTTATTTATTTATTATTATAAAGTACAGCAATTCTATGCTATTTTGTAAAAGCGCGATCTTTCTCTGTTAAATTCGACCTATTCGTGCAACGCCTAGTGTCTTAGACATTTAGGTTTCCTTCTGATGTTTTCCGCCTCCACAGGAAGTGCTAATTGAAGTGCTTATAATTGGACTAATTCATTGCTCTACCACCAAAGAGCCGAACCGAGAATCGAACTCGGTTTACATGTCTACTATGAAAGTGAAAGTGAGTCCAAGGCCAACAGGTCTCCTTGTTTGTTTACATAATAGATGGCTAACGATAACTTGTTATTGTTTCTTACTTTTAGTTCCTATAGCTAGACAACGTGACAATGGTCGCCAATGACAATGATGCTAATTCAATATTGACATGTGCTGATTACGTAAGAGGGATATTTAGTGATATTTTTTTTTAAATATTAGGGGTATCAAATGAGCACATAGTTCACCTCTGCTAAGTGATGAATTGACACTGATATACTATATCCTCTATCGGATTCAAGATGCCCATGTATTGGTTATAGTTTTTTTTTTAATTTTTTTTATTACATTGAGAGTAACAAACGAGCACACAGTTCACTTGATGGTAAAAGATTCCTGCGGCCCGTGAAATTTACATTCATCCTTGATAAGGAATCATAATGCAGATGCGTTATTACCCTTGAGGGCTGAGATGGAATGCCTCGTCTAGTGCTATTTTACGCTGGTATTATTTGAGGGCGTGGTGCTACCCAAGTCAATCTGACCCATTCACTTTGTAGCCAGAAACAAACTACAGCGCAGCTCTACTACTGTAAAATTACTCTTACAACTTCATCGCATTTTGACTTAATGACTTAGATGGGATGCTGCTATTTTTTGCTGGAGATTCTGTAACTAGCTGCTGTATACCTCTATCGTATAAAACAGGATTATAGTTTTATTTAATAAAATTTGTAAATATTTCTTGATACTTATGTAGTCATACGTATTAAATGTCTTCCTGCATCTAAAATAAAATTATGGGATGACCAAAAGAGCACATATTTCAACTGCTGGTAAGCGACTCCCGCGGTCAATGATATCCACCTATGCTAGTTTGTATTGTAAGTGTTAAAATCAAATCATCATCTAATTAGGAACTAACTTGGTTATATCTTAGAAGAAAAACAAATTCCAGCTTGCGATTTCTAATAAAATACTTCTTTTAAAAACTTTTGTAAGTTCAAAGAAGTAATTTATCGACTACAATTATATCGTAACCGAAAATAGCTTGCTTAACCCCTCCAGCCAAGCTTTGTTCCAATTATATTCTCGGCTTTATCATTAATTCAGTCCGCGTTACCGTATAACTCGTATAGCCTCATATTGAAAGGATCTACTGTGTGATGGTAAATAGGACGTAAATAATTCCGTCACGTGATATTTAAGCTTTGATCGTGCCGCTCTAGTTACGCACAATTTTGTCTGAACGCGTTACATTATAATTATACTCTGTCAATTCATAGAGCGAGATTATAGATATTATTATTTTATAATGTGACAAACAAGTACACAGTTCACCTGATGGAGGCTAATAGATTCCCATGACACCTACGTTCATCCTCGACAAAGGGATGAACGTAGCAAACGCGTTGTCACTCCCAAGGATTATGATGAAATGCCTCATCACCAGTAATGAAGGTCTCCGCATTTCTACACTTACCATACAAAACACAGTAGTGCTGTTATTTTTCTTCGGTATTCTGTTAGTTGTTGTCCATTCACTACCATCCGATCGATTCATGTTGCAGAGGTTTCAGATACGGCGAACCTTTCTTCGATCTTATTACATATATATTGCAATAGAAAATAGGATATTCGGCACATTAATATATCATCCTCAGCTGATATCATGATCACTGTGGTTGAAATCTATGAAGAGGACCTTATCATTTAAAATGACGCACACCTTTTTGTGGACTCGCGATATAGTTATAAGTAGTAGTTTATCACATCTGTACTCTGTCTGGTTGAAGAAATATCATGATTCCCGAGCCATTCCATCTATGTTCTTAGGATTTAAATCGCATCTGCATTATGAATCCTTATCAAGGATGAATATTATGAGCGACAACAATCCAGAAGACCTGGTTAATTAACCATCACCAATACTAATAAAATTCCTCCCGTTGACCATCTCTCTTCCCCAAAGGATGAAAGATGGGAGCCCTTACTACTTATACTTACATAAAGACCCATTTAAGGCTATAAGGAATATCCGTGCATAGAGTTGGATAACACCGTACATACTCGAGTGTGATATTCCGTGCCTGCGAACAATACAGCGGCAAATGTATCGCGATCACGCGATCCTAACATTTTCGACCTGATTCTCTACGAGCAGCGCTTATTCGACGATTTGTACTTTTGTGTTCCGGCGATTTCTTTCGAGTATTGTTTTCCGAACGGGTCACGTAATCCTGGCCGGGTTTGCGTTCTTCTGTTTCATTCCATTGAAGTATTTCAAGGGCTATTAGTAATTGTTGGCGATATGAAATTGCTCGAATATTTTGTTCAATTTGTTCGTATTTAACTTAATTGGTTTTATAATTTCTATACATATATATAGTGAAGAGACTTTTTGTCTGTTTGTGCACTTCAATCTCCACAATGACTGAATGAATTTGGATTCTGTTTTCAGTATCGTATAGATATAATGATAACGTAAACATAACAGGCCTGGTGTCTCCCAAATCCGAAATCTAGAGGTTGAGCCATGCTGCAGCTATTTATATCCAAGTAGTGGAGCACTAGCAAGGTATGACGGTATAACAAAGAGCGTAATTATTATACTTTTATATATTTCAAATGTTGAAATTAGGGATCCGGAAAACAAACTGTTCTGAGGAGTTGTTCGGATTAATTCCAGCCGCTGAGTTTAAATATAGTCACATCACGACAGAATTCAATATTTCATCTTCATCATCTCAATGTTTGGCAATCAACCACTGGGTACTTTCCGCGAACTACTACCTGCCACGTGGAATCAGCTGTCGCTAGCGGTATTGCCGAACCGATGCGACTTAGGGACGACGAAAAGAACCTTTCTTAAAGGCCTGTAACTTATTGCGACTCCTTTGGTATCCATGAACATCCATAGGCGGCAGTGATCACATACCATCAGGTGGGCTGCTTGCCCGTTTGTCAAATATAAAAAAGGTATTATTGACCATTTTAGTTCACCGGGGTCACGACCTGCATCTTCGTCCTTTGTTGGGGATAGATGGATGTCATGACCATCAGGTGTAACGTATGCACGGTTGCCATCACTAGTAATATATAAAACAGACGTAAGATAAATAAAATATTTTTAATTAAAATTTTATAGATAGATAAAGAAGTAAATAACTATGTACAAAACTTGCACGATAAGACTAAGCCCGCAAAAAGTTTTGCATAGGTTCCGGTTATTTAGTAATGGCATGCCAAAAGCACAAAGTCGATCGGCACGATACTGGAAAATGTGAAGATTTACGACTTCGTATAGGCAATGATGCGATGATACAATTTCTTTCGTTTTTCGCTTGTGTTTACATGTTTGTTTGTCTGTGTATTTTTTTTTATTACATTGAGAGTAACAAACGAGAATACAGTTCCAGGTGGCAAGTGATTCCATGCGGCCCATGAAATTTACATTCATCCATGACAAGGAATCATAATGCAGACGCATTGGCACCCTATAGGACTGAGGTTAAATGCCTCGTCACCAGTAATAAAGGTCTCCGGATCCCTACACTCACCATACGAAACACAGCAGCATTATGCTGCTATTTCACGCTGGTATTCTGTGACGATGTGGACCTTCCTCGTTCGACTTAACCCATTCTTTCTGCAGCTAGAAACACACTACAGCGTAGCTCTACCACCAAATATACATAACGTATATAAATAACGCGAAAAGACGAAAATATTAAGGATCGCGTTTATACGATATACGTCTGTTGCCAAGCAATTTAAGGTCGACGTGGACTAATTATTTTTTTCAACACCGACGGGTGTGATTACCCGCTGGGCGGTACTGTAACATGTTGCTCCCCGCTGGGCGCGAGCGTGGAGTCCTGTTGAGTCCTTTTAACTATATACCCTTATTTATCCGTTAATCTGAATTATAATTACAAGGTTGTTATTATTAATTATGATCGGTTGTCGGATGGGTGGGACAGACGATATTCGTGTAAGCATTTTTATAGACGCTGTTTAATTTGTTCTTCGAATCGTTCTAGCTTTATCAGGATAAACAAGAGTCGCTGCATGAACCAACCCAGGTTCAACCGGGGAAATACCACACGTCAGAGAATACCATCGTGGAATATCAATATCGCTGCTCTATCTGAGACCTCTTTCCGATCGCCTCTCCGCTACTATCACTCGACATACGCAGCAGTATCATCCTGTCATTTGACTTTTCGTGACAGCTCGTCACTTTCCTCATCCAGCTGACGTAGAAGTGTATAAGAGTATATAAAAATGCTTTATTTCTCACGACAAACATTAAAAAAAGATGAGATATACATACAATAAATAAGATCGATAAAAATATTTTCACTTGTAGCACAAGTATAAACACAAATGTTCCTCGTATTAAATCATATCACGAGCACAAACATATCACACAAAAGGCATGAGTGGTAAAAAATCATATTATATCCAGCTATGACGTACGACTATGACGTAAAACTCAGTACGTCACGTACGCATGCTCCTTTTGTGACCTAAACGTGATGTTATATAGGCGTAACAATCACTAGAGACTTAATATATTAAGACTAGTGAAACGGATAATTAATTATGTGACACGAATATATACATTTCGTTTCTCACAATACAGAGCCACGGTAGCTCAGTATCTGAGACCTCCCTATAGATAGCGATCCGAGCAGAGCATCGAACCTCCTTATGAGGGGCCCTCGGATCGTATTATCGCCCCTTCTGTTGTCGTCGACAGGGGTTGGAGTGCAGCGGTGATACATTAGCAGTCCTCGAGCCTGCATTGCCAGCATCGTTTTGCCTCCCGCTCGCGGGTCTGCTTGGACAAACCTATAAAGGTCTCTCGACCAACAGCACCACATGTATACACAAAAAAAAAACAATGTCTAAGCGCTTACTTTCAATATCACGTTGGATCCCCGGTGTTTCACTTAACAATTGAAATTCTTAATTGCTGTTTTAAGTGCGGAATTACCACGTTTTTAGCGGTGAAAAAAAATATTTCAAGAAGTGTGAATTGCGGAAATCCATAGAGTAGACACGTGGCTGACTAAGTTCTAATACAAGTTTACAAGGTTAAAACTGTAAATCATTACGATACTAACCTTGATCGTATACGAGTAACATCTAGAATAACGTTAAATGTTTCCAAAAGAACATTGAGTTGGTCATTTGGACAGGTGAATATTAGTATATTAAATTCAATATTGGCTGTCTGTTGGGTCCCCGTATATACTCAGTACTGTACAATACAGTATAGACTCACTAAACGAAACTCAGCGTTATCCTTTTTTTTTTTAAGTATAACCCTGCGGCCCCTTCTTCGCGAGTATACCGGTGATGCTACCAGTATAGACTCGCGAGCAAGGGGCCCGTGAGTACGGAGTACGACGACGCTGCTGGCACGATGACGTCTGCAACTCCGTTGCATTCCGACCCCTGTGGAGGAGGAACGTCAAAGACGGCAGAGGAGTGCGAATATGAGACCTTGGCTCGGATAATTTGCGCAAAGGAGGGCGTTATCCTGCTATTTCACACTGACATTGCTCGGGGGACAACTTTCCACTAGATGGAAGTCGGTGGCTCAGGGCCATACTCTGTGGAGGAAGTCTATATTCAGGAGTGGATTATTGATGATTATGTGATGATTGTGCAAGGGCGGTAAATAGATCTCTAAATAACTACTCTCACCATACGAAACACGTTACAGCGTTACACTCAAATTTCACGCTGGTATTCTGCGTGGGTGTGACCTTCCTCGGTCGAGCTGACCCATTCATATTGTAGCTAGAAAATAGTTGCCTCTATAACTATTATTGTTTTTGGAAACTTTCCTATGCTTTAAAAATGAATTCCCTTATCTTTATCATTATCTGATGGCGAGTCCGGCGAAGTAAGTAGATTATGCTTCCATTCGATAGCGAGGATTGAATTGCATCACGTTCGCAGTTTCTGGCGGAGACTGGTTCTCAAACTGTTACTTTAATTTTAATTGAAACCTCGTTAAACTTATTCTGATATTTAAAGTGGTACTAGTTTTGGAACGGATTATTGTTAATCAATTAAAGTTGATAAACGATATGTTTAGTTCATTTAAGTTCACCTGAAGCTAGATGATTTCTGCGTCCCATGACACCCAAATTCACCATTCTTAAGGAATCGTATTGTGAAATGTTTATTACATTCACACAAAAAAACCTTTTTTTTTGTGTGAGTATTGCTGTTGGTCCAGAGACCTCTACAGCTTTATCTAATTCCTCGCGCAATGTTACTTACTATTTGGTGAGTTGTGTGCTCGTTTTTTACACCTATGTGAATAGATCTAATGAAAACGATGTTATACAACCCTTAAGCATGTTCAACACATTTTGTTTAAGAACTAAACTATATTAATCAAATAAAGAAATTGAAATTAATAAATTTGTAATAGTACCTCCCTCCTATTACGATGTTTTAAGACGCTTTACGTTCAGTAAAGCGTCTTAAAAGAAATTGAGGTGAAGTCCGACGTCACGAGTTTATACAAGTATTTTCAGATCACTTACATCAAACTTTTCCCGTTCCCGTAGCGTCTTACCGCTTTAAAACTTAAAAGTGGATAGAGTTTCAAATCTTAAAGCTCAAGAGTTTGGAAGATATTGGGAAACGAACACGAAAAATTCCGCTTTGCAAGCGCTCTAAAGTGGTAAAACCTGTGAAATTTAGCCCGGATCAAATTCGGGAGCGGACGCCAACTACGAGCTTTAGTTGCAAGACGAAGTTAATTTTATAAAAGTTTTATTTGCAACCAACTTTAAAAAGAATTTTCTCAGTTCTATGCATACGTTATGATGTATATACTATGTTAGTACTAGGACCACGCCTTTTATAATAATAAGGGTGACAAACTAGCACTCATGTCACCTGATAGAAAGTGGTGAGTAGGGTCCATGATATCTACATCCAATCTCAACAACGTCTCAAGATACGCATGCGTTGTCCCCCCGGAGCTGAGAAGGAATGGTTCTTTACCTGGAATTTGGTTCCGCGATTCTGAGGTTTATACTGTCTGTCTATCCAATTATGGTGCAGTTACAAATTACCGTGTCTCGAAGGATCTAAGTGGTAATCTCTGTATAACCTTCTCACGTAGAATCTCATAACCAGTGTAGAAACATCTGGTGTGTATATATCAGACGAAACACGATAGCGTTAAGCTAATATTCTAAAATATTGTATTGTAAAATGTGTAGTACTAAATAAAAATAAGATTTTACATTCTAATACCATAATAAACTATATTTTCATCTAATTGACAATTTTCTTTTCGGATTCCACATATAGTCCATTACTTATACCATAACACATTTAAAATTCAAGATACTCTTATTACTTTACATTTGTCTTTCATACTTTAACCCATTTATATAAACACAATTTGACCAGCATCGTGAAAATTGTAACAATGATCAGAACATAAATTTAAGAAAAGATAAAGTAATAATGTTAAATCCAAATCGTAGCTATGTTTTTGTTGGCAAGTTTTTCTCTAATCTGTTTAAGTGCAAATCAAATTTACGTACGTCCAATAAACAAAGATATATGCATAACTTGAACCATTTTATCGGGGTCGGGTAAATTGTTCCACCTAAAACGGCTCTGAACAAGATTTACGCTCAAACCTCTTGGAAAGTTATTGGGTGGGGGCATTCTATTCTTTTGTCCGCGGCCTCTTATTATTGTTAGAAGTTTATCGGCCCGAGAACACTGCCCTGCGACACCCCGCTTATTCTGGAACTATTGTCCTTTGAACGTAATGCTTAATATATAACCCTATTCTTGTGGTTAGTAGGGAAATTGGAAAGCGGATAAAACTTGTACTAGATTCTTTGATATTTCTCTATTAAATCTCTTTATATAGAATCTGAAAAGAAGATTTATCGGATGATGTGTAGTCTTGATTGTCCATGATACCTACATATTTATGTCTTCCTTGATAAGGAATCAAGACCCAGATGGCTTGTAACTCTTAAAGAACTAAGATGTTATGCTTTATTACCATTAATTGGGTTTAAGTAATTATTCATAGCTGCATCGTTACTACTTATCTTCTTAGATTGCTTTATGTGGATTTGCAGGTATTTTTAAACGATAGTACATAAAAAACTTCTACGACATTAAGTTCTAAATTACGAATTTTCTTTGCTAGAAAATGAAATTACGAATCTGTTAAATTTGCTATTACGTGTTCACGTTTCACGAATAGTAATAAATTGTTACAACTCAAGCGACTGAACCGCTGAATAAATTTCACTTATTACTTTTATAACTGCAGTAATTCACGGCCGAAACTACAATGACCTGGCATATTAATGTTCGATCCGATTTATAACGCCGCTGGGTCATTGGTACACAAAAACGCTTCTGTTCTGGTGTAAAAAGAAGTTAACTTGAATTTCATATGTTTGTGAGGTTATCAAATTTTATTTATAATAAATTGCCATTTGCATGACACAAGTGTTTTTTTTTAAAAGGGGAGAAAATATCTGTATTTTTGTTTCGTTTTGGGTGTTTGAACTCGTTCGTATAAATTTTCTAGCTGCAGAATGAATGGGGTCAGCTCAATCAGGGTAGGACCACGCCCTCTCCCCCCCCCCCTACCACGCGTAAAATATCAGCATAATGCTGCTATGTTTCATCTGATGAGTGTAGGTATCTGGAGACCTTTATTACTGGTGACGAGGAATTCCATCTCAGTCCTCAAGGATCTGCATAATGATTCCTTGTCAAGGATGAATGTAGATGTCATGGGTAGCAGGAATCACTTAACATCATGTGAACTGTGTGCTCGTTTGTTACTCTTAATGTAATAAAAAAAAATCATCATCATCACCATTTCAGCGACTGTTGAACATAGGCAGCTACATCCATCTACTTTCCCCAGACTTACAGGATCTACATTTCGGTTATCGGTTCTACGAGCTACTTGTTATATATTTTTTTGTAACATAGAAAGAAATATTTTGAAATAAATATTTCCTTAAATAATAACCTTGAAATAAATAAAATGATCGGCACAGTTTGAGCACCACTACGGCATAGCTGCATTAATGTAGTCAAAACAATACGCGACAAAGCTGGTGAGTTGCAGTATTCAATGGCCGATTGACTAAATAAGAACGGAGACGAATTTCGCGCGGGAAATACGATGGCGTTTATTTCTTATGTGTGTCCAATATTAATATGTGTGTTTTGTGTTCAAGCTTTAAATTCTTTAAAAGGTAAGTATTTATTTTCTATCTTTACTGTCATTCGTCGTTTAGCATAGGTTAGCACAAGACAAGCTACAATGGTATTAATCTAGTTACTTCCTGCAAATGGAGAAGGACTTTTAATCTTCAGGGGTGGACTTGATAGGATTGGGCTCTGCAACATTTAAAATCTAATACTTATGGGTAATAAATATTCTATGCTCGTTGGAATGAGTAAAATACATAGCGTATCAGGTGGAGAAGTCGGAAAAGGACCTAAGGGTTCTTAAATACTATATGAAATTAGACGTAAGTATATCTACGTATGCTGAAGACCATTGAGAGACCATGTATGATATTAGGCGTGGATTCAACTTCATATCGTCATTGTTTGAACTTTCATCATCAATATATAGGCTTATTTCTGGTGTTTTTTATTTACATGGTGTAAATAAAAATCACCAGCTAAAATATAAACCTTAATAAAATTTCAAGATCCTCTAGCGTTGTTACTCCTAAGGACCAATATGGAATGTCTCGTTACCAGCAGTTGTTCACCGGTTTCCTTAGCCCATTATACGAGAGATAACAGATATATAAAATATAAAAGTATAAATAAAAAACCTTGAAGTGATCCTAAAGAAAATATTTAAATGAGAATACAAATACTCTTTGATCATCTTGGACACTGAATCGCTCACTCATATGGACAATAATCCTATATAAAATATAAAATTTACTTGCATCGAAATTAGCTCAGCTCAGCATGTGCATTGTGAAATCTCACAAAGCGCTGAGTAAGTGCTTATTTTTATTATAATATTAGGCATGACACACTTCAGCCGATGGCAAGTGGAGACTGTGGCCGAAAGATTCAAGATATGAAATTAAAAGTCTCGTTATCTATTATTAGGTTCTCAGGTCCCCTACAATCACCATTCAAAACACAACAGTCACTACTGGCTGGTATTCTTTATGCCGACCTATGTGAATCTACATTATATAAACAAACCTCCATTTACAATCAATCCATTGACAAATGTGGAACAAAAATTGTATTGTAGCTTCAGTGATTATCTAACAAAGACGGAATAACGAAGTATAGAGCCTTTGTTTTATATTACGTGTAACCCAAATCAGTATGTCACTGTTTCTTAACACGTAGAAAATGGACTTCGGTGCCTCTGTTCTGTCTGTCTGTTTGACGTTTTATATAATAATATTAGAAGTGACAAACGAGTGCACAATTCACCTGTTGGCTACTGTCCATGACATCTGCATCCATCCTCGACATACTTGTGATATGTTTTTTGGGTCGTAGGGTTTAAGATCCCAACACTCATCATATGAAACACAGTAGTGCTAGGCAGCTATACCATGCTGCAATTCTGTGACGATGTTTAGATTTTGATTTTACTTTCGATTTGGGTGGAATAGAAAATGTCAATTATTCCGTAATACACTTCATCCAAAGCCACATTAAAAACCAAAAATGTGTTTTATAAGCACATAACAGTTTGGATGGTGGTATTACCGATTAAAGGGAAAATACATACTAATCTATTTTATTTTGACTTTTAGAATATGTGACAGAAGTTGTTTATAGATTTGATCTATTTCCTATTATGATCATGACCTCTGGATCTATTTCGACCACAATAAACTTTACTTATCTCAACATTATCATCTCGGCTCATGAGGAACACGCTTTGGGAAGGAAAGCGGACCCTTCTTACAATTGGTGCCCTAAAAACATGGTCCTGATCCTTCAGCATCTACACTAACAGTGGTGGGACCACACTGCTGCTGGTTTCTAGATGCTTCATGAATGTGTCATTTGAGAAATAGCACGTCCTCGCAGAATACCAGCGTGGAAACCAAACCCATATCTGAGAACCAAATTACGGATAACGAGGCATTCAGTTCCGGCCCTTGAATATTTGTTGAATATGTATTTATATTACTTGAGATGCAGTTATGAAAGTTATTACTTACTATCAGGTGAACTGTGTTCTTTTGTCATCTAAAATATTAAGAAAAAAAACCAAACACTTTTTACATTCGCAGAAATTAGGTAAAGCACACAAACTTTTTTTATTTGTTTTTATTACGTTGAGAGTTACAAACGAGCACATAGTTCAACTGATGTTAAGTGATTCCTGCGGCCCATGACATCTACATTCATTCTTGACAAGGAATCATAATGCAGATGCGTTGTCAGCCTTGAGAGCTGAGATGGAATGCCTCGTCACGAGTAATAAAAGTCTCGGGATCCCTTCACTCACCAGACGAAACACAGTAGCGTTATGCTGCTCTTTCACGCCGGTATACTGTGAGGGCGTGGTACTACCCCGGTGGAGCTGACCCATTCATTCTGCAGTTAGAAACAAACTGCAATGTACCTCTACCACTGTATCTGATCTAATGAATCAGTTACTTGAGGTTTTGAGTCAGTTATTAGATGGAGCGACGAACTAATTCTGCGGGAAGTCTAGGATGCAGGTGGCTAAGGATACGTACTCTTGGCAGTATGTGGGGGAGCATTGTCTTAAGCTCTGGACTAGTGATAGGCTGAGTTGATGCTGTTGATGGTTATTGTGTAAATTTGTGCTCCTTCCTTGCTTTAGTTGACCAAATTTTTCGGTTTAGTTTCGGTGTGTATCTACGCCCAATTGTTTCATTGTATTGATCTCATCACCGTAAATCTCTTATATGTATCATAAAGGTATGTATATATATATATATATATATATATATATGTATGTATATATAATAGGTATGATGTATATATGATTGTATAAGTATTTAGATGTACGTATGATTTCTTTTTTTCTTTATTATTATTTATTTGTTTTCACTTGATTTGTTAGTCCGCCTTTGTGCACATGTTAGTTGTACAAAAAGTTTATAAACATAAAGAAAAAAATGTTTGTATCGATGGGTGTCGTCCTTTAACCTCTCTATTTTATCAATAGCATTACCGTTATCGATTCCGTTAATTGAATTTCTAATTACTGTCATGTTTTTAATATAATTGGCAACTTAGCGGTGTATCCTCATTTGTTAGCATTTAATTTGATTAGTTTACATTTTGACTTGTGCTATCCTAAAAGATTAGGTTCATACATCATTGTATACAATAACAACAGAATGTATACCGCTTATGCACGGTGCCAGTATTTACAAACACTCCAACCTTTGATAGATCAAATTAAACGATCCTTTATAAACATACATAGATATGTAATATTGTTTATATTTTCACATCGATCAGGCGTTGTGGTAATACATTGTTCTTAATCTGTATACGAGCCGAAATATAATAGGTTAATAGAGGTGATCACCTCCCCTGCCCAAACCTTTATCAACGGAAGTATTTTTAAAGTTCTATCAAAAGAATTCTATTGCTGAAACAAAATCAATAAAGGCAAGACATCTCTTAAATGAAAATTTTAATCCCTCGGTCCCTAAAATATATGCATCTTTATTTTTATTATTAACTATAAATTATTATGGTTCAGTACATAGTATAATACATACACAATTAAAGTTTTATATTCAAACATTTTTTGGCGGATGACTGAGAATGGGCTACAGTATACGCTGAGTCTAGCTTTGCTACCTTCATTTGTTGCATATGTACATATATCCTCATGCAATTAATATTTGCGTAAGATATTTTTTAATAGATTTATGTATACTGTTTTTTTTTGGCGGCAATACCCCTTTATTATTATTATTAAATTTTACCAGAAGGTCAAATAAAATAATAATAATCATCACCTTCTCAGGAAGCTTTTTATGAAACTAGGAGTGACTAAGGACCAATGAACTCACCTGAATACATGGTCTGCATTCAGCCTTCGTCAATTTAGAAGACATCGTCACTAATCTATGTTATTATAACTCCACTATTAAATATTATTCTCACTAGCATCAATCGATTATCCATTATAAAACCATGTCGCTCACCAATTAGATGAAAAATCAAGTCTTCTTGACTTACTATATGAAACTGCACAAGCGTTTTTACATTCAGTTTTTATTCAGAAATGTCATATCGCAAATATGAATGGCACTAACTCAGTATTATTACGTAAACAACCAACATATCCTACAGTCATGGCAGCTTCCATTATTATGCATAATTGGTAGACGGCAATTAGAAAGATGTGATAACGACATGGCTAGGATATGCAACAACGACCTTTTGTTTTTGTTTCGGACAAATTTCCATAGTAATGACGATGAAATATAGTTTGCGCATTTCGATTTCTCTTTATCCCAATCGAAATAAAAAAGTTTAGTATTCTTTTCAAATATTCCAATGATGATAATTCAAATTTATTTTACATCGTATTTTTCAATCAATTTTTGTGTCAAGATGGGGTCATGCCATGGTTTCAACCACTATACGCCTAACGTTATTTACAATACATGTTAGTGTATATAGAGCAGACCTTTTATCACTCACGTAGGTTGTATGTCCGTCCACACAAAACATTTTTGGGATTTCTTCTCAATCGTGTGCACATGGCCAAATAGGATTCGAACCACTTTCTTTCTAATTGAATATGTCGCCAGGTGTTACATTGTATCATCGATTTATATTATATCATATCTCCAGTCGTTTACAAACTTTGTTGAAATGTCGCCAAATCTAGGAGTCATACATATAAATTAAGGCGTCTGGTGCAGTTACTTTACGGCGTTCCTTGCCAAAATTTTCATACATAAAACTAAAAAAGGAAGAAATATGGTGATTATGATAGGCTTTTTGGCTAAAAACTGGAATGGTGGCTTAAAAATTTGGAAAACACGGGATATAATTTTGAATAATGAGAGGAACAACACATTTCTATTGTAATGATAAGGGTATGTAGGGTAGGCGGAAAGGATTGGAATTGTCTTCTAAGTGGGTATTCATTTTCATATTTCAGTACTGCACGTATTAATAAAAATTTTAGATTTGCAGGTTTCTTTACAAAAATTTCCTTAATCACCTAGCACGTAGCAAGTTAACACTTAAAATTGTACATAACTCACATTAGGTTAATTGTGTTTTATACAATTACAAGCCATCGTCTAAACACGCATCTATCTATGAGTTTTCTTGGAGATATGAATCGATTATTAAATGGGTTTTGTCTCAATTCACAGATGAATAAAAATATGATTTGAAATTAAGATATAATAAGAATATCTACAGCGTTCTAAAATATATTGCTTTCTGTTTCAGCGCTGTACTGTAAAGATCCAGATACCAAAATGCTGCATCCTGTCAATTCAACATGGGCTTCGCGAACATTTTGTGGAAATTATACTTGTAAATTAAGAAAGAAAAATCACACGATCATTGAGCATACTGGGCCGATAAGGAAAATTAACATTACCAATATAAATATCAATTTTATTAAAAGCGAAGAAGATCTGTCACCTAGTCCGAGTGAAAACATAAATATTGGCAGTAATTTTAATCAGGGTCTGACACATTTACTCAACAAAGAAAAAATATTACCCAAAAATGATTCTGGAGGTGAAAAACGAAAAATAGACTCTCCTGCATTTGAAAATGATGGTGATCGTTATTTAACTGAAAATGAAATAAAATCTATAACAGATATGCTTCACACCGTTAAGAAAAGTGATCTTGAAGCAATAGTCGATATATATAATTTAGCCCAAGACATTTATAAGGAGATGGATAAAAATCCAAGTGATTCTATATTTCAGGAAACAATGACCCCAATTCACATCCACAATAATATTGAGAGCAAACAAGAAAACACGAATAGAGATAAACAACGAGTCTCGTATTGGTACGAGCCGTTAAATTTCCACAACGGTAAAGTAAAATCGGAACTTGAGGTAAATGAGGAAGTAACAAAGTTATCGACAACCACAATCCCACCAACACAAAAGGAGGATTATTCTAATACTTACTTCAAAGGATCCTTAACGGATAAAGATTTTAGAAAACTACCTTACTACTATCCAATATCAAACTTTCAAAGAGTATCTTCATACACTCACACAGCCAAACCAAAGAAAGTACTCGAGCCTGTGGCTATTGAACAAAAGCCTTGTAAGAAGCTACAAGCTCCCCCACTCCCACCCATCAATAGCTATGTGTTGCCATCTTGGATCAATAAGTCTTTGAAAAAATCTTACACGTCAGTACCACCACAAAATATTTTAGAGCCATCGCTTCTTTTACCTTTTCCTTTTGCCTATGTTAACAATAATAATCTTAGTGCATATCCTCCAAGTTTTTACTATGACGGATACAATGGTTATCCATGGGCTCAACTAAATATTTACAACAGAAATCGAAACTATCAACAATCATACTTAGGAACAGCTTACATAGCTCAGGTTCCCGACGAGTCAATGTATCATAAGCCTAACGTAAATGAAGATTACGAAATACCTAATAACAGTATTACAAAAGAAGATATCATAGACATTATATCGAATTTGAAAGACAAGGAAATGAAGAAAATGCCTGAGTGGCAAACCAACCCACTTTCAGACAAAGTAATTGAAGAAGTTAGGGGTAATGCTGAGAAAACGAAAATAATAAAACCGTTAAGGAAGAAGGTGAAATTAGAAAGAGTTGGAAAACTTATAAAGCTTGATGAAACTCTAAGATCTAAGAGAAGTATTAATAATAACGACGATTCATTATTAGAAAACGACGAATATGAAACGTACATTACAAAAACAACGTAAGTATTATTTATTTCATAGTCAATTATAATCTTTGTAATATTTTTTTCAAAAGAATACTGCTTTTAAAATTAGTAAAACCACTCCAACTAAACTTAAATATATGTGGTGGGGAATAGTTCACGAAAATAGTCGAATGGCAGATTCGGTATGACCTTACGTTTCGCTGTTCGTACCCTAAATGGCTATTGATGCCTCAATAAACTGTTATGTGCTGTTCATCAGCTACCACAGTTAATGTGAAACATTTCCATCATATATAGACCGGGTTGACAACTCTTTGCATCTTAATTATTTATCAAAGATGGATGTGGCTCGGTAGAGTCTTCTAATTCATATATTTATTTAGAATATCATTGGCCGACGGTACAAACGTATAGTTAGAGAAGCATTCATTGGGTTAGTTGAAGGCTGTTTTTTTTTGTGAGAATGATAAATAACTACGACCTTCTGTTAGTAACACCTTTGATACAAAAAGTTGACAAATTAGTTAAAAAGAATACGGAGCAGGAATGCAACCCTTTGTCCCTGACAGATGTTACACCCTTCTCATCGTTAATCACTTAATTTTTTTCGAGTGTTTAGATTTTAAGTAGGAATGTTTGTTTGTGGACGTGTATAGAATATGTTAGAGGGGAATCTTTATAAAAAACTTACTTGTTTTTAAAAGTTTATTATAGATATAAAACTTGTCAGCATTATTTACATAATTAATTATATTATTTTTTATAGAATAGATGGTAAACGAAAAAGCAGGTCACCTGATGATAAGTGATCATCCATGCCCTGAACATTTACAACACCAGAGGAGTCACAGATGCGCTCCGGCCTTTACGAAAGTTGTAGGCTCGTTTCTTGAAGGGGACCTTCGTCCTAAGTCGTATCGGTTCGTGTAATACTACAGGCGACAGCTGATAAAATATAAATAATAAAATTAGAAGAATATCCTCCTCCCATCTCATCGGTCTCCAGATCCCAATACTCATCGGACAAAATACAGCAGAGCTATGTTGCTATTTCACGCTGGTATACTGCGGGGGCGTGTGGTCGATCAAAGGTTGACGCAACTCATGCATGTTGCAGCAAGACACAAGTGCAGTGTCGCTCTTCAGTCTTCTGTCAGTTTGTCTAAAATGTTGCAGCTGTCAGAATAAAACCTCTTGTGATACGCAGTAAATTAAAATTTATATATATATATATATATATATATATATATATATATATATATATATATATATATATATATATATATCAATTTCAATGTTGGGCCTAAGCCTTATCTCTAGAGAGGGTCTTAGGCTGTCCAACCTGCTGCTCCACTGCATTGGCATGCTTCTCATTCGCTTCATATTTTTCTATTTATTTCTTAGACATGCAAGTTTCCTTTCCATCATCGTCAAGCCAACAAATGCATTGTTACACATTATATATTGGGTAATCCCACAGCTACTTACAAAACAATTTATAAAACAACTGATTACAATTAATAACTCTGGACTACACAACTGGTTAAAAGCTATTTAGGGACATTATTGTATTTAACTTACTGTTTTGGTGGTTTTGTGTTTATTTGTGTGTTGCGTAAATACACACGTATTTGTTTGTGTTTAATGACATTTATGTATTGCTTCTGTTTGTATACAATTGATAAATAAGTGCTTTTTATTAAATTAAGAGTAACAAACGAGCACACAGTTCACCTGACGGCAAGTGATTCCTGCGGTCCATGACATCTACATTCATCCTTGACAAGGAATCACAATGCAGATGCGTTGCTACCCCTGAGGACCGAGATTGGAATGCCTCGTCACCAGTAATAAAGTTCTCCGGATCGCTACACTCACCAAATGGAACACAGCAGCATTATACTGCTGTTTTACGCTGGTATTCTGTGAGGGCGTGGTCCTACTCCAGTCGAGCTGACATTCATTATGTAGCTAGAAACAAAATGCAGTGTAGCACTACCACTGTAATTCCATCTAAGGGATTATGAGTGTAAACTAAATAAAAGTATATTTATATATACTTTTTTAATTCGTCAAACCACTGCTATGAGTTATATCTAGCTATATATTAACGGGAATATCTTCACAACATACCTAAGTAAAATAGTTGCTTATCTTCCATTTGTGTTAATTGTTTCTTCGTCGCTCATGTATTCTACCTCAGTCTTCAAATGTATAAAAGTACATATCAGCGTTATGATCACTAATCTAGGATAAACATGGGTATTATTAACCACAGAAACTTAATATGAGGTGAACGGTATACTGTTATAATCCTAAACTCCATAAACAATATATATTCATCAGTTATATTATAACTAGCGACGTCGTTAAAATTTCATTAATATAACCTAAGGTTTGTAAAACAAAATGTCACAGTACAACTCCCAGGCAAACATTGTTGGCAGTTTTAGTTTCCACGAGTCCTCACAGTTTTGGCAAAGTTTTTAATTAGCGTGATTTCGAGTCTGTTTCTAACAGGGTGTTGTGATCTGTTGTTTTTTCTGAAACTCCGCAATACTTTTGTTGTGATACTCACTGATTGTTTATTTAGAAACTCTGTGTGAGTAGCTGGACGTAGGACGTATTAGTCACGCTACAAGTCATTTCCAGACGATGATCATGAATGGGTCGGCTGAAGGATCGAGTACTCAAAGAAAATCAACGAGAAATAATACTATAACGCAAGACCCTTACGTGCAAGTCTTTCATCTTCTAAGTCTTTCACCTCTTTTCATCAACCTCTGAAAACGCACATGTATGTTGAATTTTGTGAAGTATGGATGTAGTTTTTATTGGGTCACAATCATCACATAACATTGAGTGAATTGTGTGATAATAATAACTTAATAATTATTATAATTTGTTTGTTCCAGCTGCTTACCAAGTACAGAAATAGGATTCTTCCGCAGAGGAAATATGAGCCGAACGTTCCCAGGTTGCTGCCCAGAGATAATTCACAGTTGACCACGTCGAAAGAAATTACAAGCCATTCAGAGAACATGTGATTAATACCTTATAACCATATCAAAAATGTCAATAAATAGCAGCGCAGTTATTGAATCGCGCAATGATATTGCCCTCAATCCCAAAAACTTCCCAGAAATTAACTTCTGCCCTAGTGAATGACAAAATATGTAGTCGTAAAATATTTTAATATATTCCACAAATTTCTTACCATTTTAGATTATGACATAGTATTTTTAGTTAGAACCAACGGAGAACGAATTAAAGAGAAAATATAGCAACGCAATGATTGAGAAAAATTCCGGAAATAAACTTCTACCCAAGTGAAGCTTTAGATGTGAAGGCAAAAAATATACTAGTTTAAAAAAAAAATTATAATTTAAAATATATTGTGTATAATATAATAAATAATTATACACAAACTTCTGAGCACTAATTTTTATGACAATCTCTTAGCTTCGTTGCCAAACCTCATATATACACATTTAATATGGGATAGTTTATTCAGGGATTTACATCGATACCTTAAACATAACGCAGGTTGTAATAACTAAAAAATTGTAAATACTTACTGATTTTCATGGTTCTACAATATAATTAATGTATTATAAATATATTTGATTGATTTATTTTACGTATAATGACTTGTGGTTGAATACTGATCTTTTATTTATTAGTATAATTATTAGTTTTTAAAGTTTGTAAATAATTTTTATAATAAACGTTTTTGATTAAATCTTTTTTATTTTTATCATGCAGGACATAATGGTCGATGTCGCTACACAGTCATATCTTTGGTTTTTAGCCAGATGATATCAACTGCAGAGGATATTTTAAAGTGCCTTAAAGTGCTAAACCACAGAGATACACACGTGTCCTCTCTGACTCTAATGCAATGTTAGTTTAATAAGATCGGAGAAATGTTTGGTTGCAGTCTTAGGGACACGGGATATACGCACAACATACCCATAAACAAAAACCAACGATAAGTGCACAAATATTCTTCCTCATATAGAATTGAACCCCGGACCATAGACGCAATCTATTTACTCTTATTTATTCTGTACTTTTTTTATCAAAGCAATCTCTTTACTTATGGGTTTAGTAGATAGCACTTGTAGTTTCTTGAAACCAGTAATCTTTTTGAGAAAATATTGGGGAATAGTTTAATGCAGTGACAGGTAGACTTGACAGGCCTTTATCAGCAGCACAACCAAGCTTCGTTACTCCTGATAAGTAAAGAAAACTTGAGATGTTATCACTAGTTTTGTAATTCTATATCAGTGCTCAAGCATTTTGATGCCAAGACTAGATTTTTATTACTGTATAGGGGGTAGAAAAAAATGTTGACAGGGTTCACCTGATGGCAATTGAATTCTGCAACCCATGGGTAGCGCGATAGAGAGTAAGTTAGTTTCATGGCACCCAAATTCATCCGCATAAAGGTATAATAACTAATATGCATCGTAAATTGAGTTGAAATGCCCTGTCACTAGTAATAAGGGTTTAAAATTCTAATGCTGTTTACAAGCCCACACTCATGATATTTTGTGAGGGTGTCATCCTTTCCCTTGAAGAGTAACAAACGAGCACACAGTTCACCTGATGGCAAGTGATTCCTGCGGCCCATGACATCTACATTCATCCTTGACAAGGAATCATAATGCAGATGCGTTGTCAGCCTTGAGGACTGAGATAGAATGTCTCGTTTCCAGAAACAAAGATCTACGGATCTCCGCAATCTAGACGAAGCACAGCTGCTATTTTACGCCGATAATCTGTGAGGCGAGGTCCTACCCTGCTCGAGCTGATCCATTCATTCTGCAGCTAAAAACAAACTGCAGTGTAGCTCTACCGTTGCTTGTGAGCTGCTTATTAACTTTTAATATCATACATAAAATTTACAATTACATTATTATACAATAAAAAAAATTACTTCCAAAATTTTCGACACAGGATGAAATAAATAAAAATATATTGAATTCTAAAAGAGGTTTGTTAAAAATACATTAGTCTTGTCTATGCGATCCCAATTAAGCAAAGGACGAAACGAGATAATGCCTAATTTAAAATTAATCACCAAAAACTGTCCCTATAAATCAGATAGAGTGTAAGACGCCCCCACAAGCAGGGTTTCGTATAGTAATGCGGTATGACAACTGATCCTGTTTTTTTACGGTACAGGTTATTATTTGTCAACATTTTTGTGCTTAATAAATTAAACGTAAAATATTGAACCACTTTTTATATATATGTATGTATGTACCCTAAAATGACGGTAAGAGAAATTTATAATTTTGAGAAACCTTTTTATTGGACACGAGGTATTCCATCTCGGGTGACACCGAATCTGCCTTGATTCGTCATTGGGGATGACGGCAAGGCCCATGACCTGATGCTACAGTGATTTACCATCTGTGTGCTAGTTTGTCATCCTTAATATAAAAATATTTATATTAAAGATGACATATTATACCTATATTATACCTCTGTATAGTAACGATGGCATTAAAAACCTGATTTTGTATGTATATTAATGTAGTTATTGGCTTAAATGAATATTTATCTTCTTGATAAAGCCAGACGGACACGCCTAATGTAGCCGAAAAGTAGCTACACCATATATTCTTAGACTTAGACTTCAAGAATATAGGATATATACGTAACAGAACACCACCGTTAAATGGCAACGTATTGTACAATATAATATGAGGCACGCTGAGTAAGGAGACAACGACAATGCTGCGAAGCGAAGCACGAAGACTGCTGCTGCACCACCACTGCACTCCGACCCTGTGGACGAAGAACGTCGATGACAGCAGAGGGGAGCGATAATACGTTCCGTGGGCCCCTCATATGGAGGTACGTAACCTCGACTCGGATCACTATCTAAAGGGAGGAATGATATGCGGTGCGTTAGAGAGATATGAGACTTATGTTTTAGGGTTCCGTAGTCAAATGGCAAAAACGATATCCATATAATTCTGTCCTATCTGTACGTCCGTTCAAGTAATAGTATATATTATCTTTGGAATGTAAGTGAGGTATTATATGCTAAAGTGAAATTACAGTAAATCATTGAGGGATAAAAAATCAAGTACACATAAACGTGTATAGAGGGTATCGTTAGTGAATTTTTTATATAGTTACTATGCAGCTGTCTTCTAACTTCAAAACGAAAGACATTCAACCCAGCGAAACTGTAAAAGCCCTTGGGCTAATAGCGGCTATAGACCGTAGAAAAAAATGAAAAGACATACTCGTAAATGCAATAATTTTTAAGTATTGTGTTTTAACTGCGTACAAAAAGTTTGAATATTATAAGTACAAGGATATATGATTTGCACATGATGACTTGACCAAAAAAAGCAATATTGATATAATAGATTTTTAGATACTAATTGTGTATACACCTGTAAAGGTAAATCATTAAGACTTTCTAAGCAAGTGCTTGACCACGAACCCACCTGATGTTAAGCGGAAATGCAGTTCTGGATGGTAAGGCGCACTGGCTCAGTAAATGCCTATTCACTCTACTCTTGAAAACACCCACATTGTAATCGGAGGGAAAGACAGACGCGGGCAAACTATTCCAGTCCTTTGCTGTACGAATAATGAAAGACGAAGCAAAGCGCTTCGTTCGAAAAGATGAAATCCAGCAGTGTGTCGTGAGGTCCGATGGTGGAAGATTCAGTGAACATTGCTGGTAGCCCATTTGTGACACCTCTGGTGTTGCGTGATGGCCATCAATGGCCGACGGTAATTACATACCCTGAGCTGCTTGCTCGTTTGCCAACTATTATTAAAAAAAAAATTAAACTATAAGTGTAAAATGCAAAATGATATTGGTTGACGGTATATCTTTCTCAATAAATAAATAAAATAAATACACAACTTTACTACTTTAAACAATATATAAGAGCATAGTCCACTGCGTAGTATTGGGTATCAACAAATATAGTTTTTGTAAAACACCCTTTGGCCGGGGAAGGTTTAACCTTATTACTTATAACGAGGCATTCCATATTTATATGTATATATATGTATATGTATATATATATATATATATATATATACATATACATATATATACATATAAATAGCATAACTTCCGGTTACCATGTCACAAAATTGCAATGAGGCCATTTTTCAAATTTATCTATGTTATTTGCCATCCACGGATCAAATATAAATGTAATGCACATTGAATGTGAAGTAAATTGCGAATGCCTTGACACTGCTATAGTTCAGTGGATTTAGCACCGTCATATGTAGTTTCGAGTTCAACATGATCAGACAGGGGATAGGCACAGAACATAACCGTGAAATAGTAGAATAACGCTCCTGTGATTCGTTTCGTGATACGGATTCGTAATAGGGTCAAGTCATGGTCAGGGGTGCATCTTGAGTCTTAATTGAGGATAAAGGCAGATGTTAAGGGAGGCAGTAATCACCTACCATCAGATGATCTGTGCACTCGTTTGTCACTTCTAATATTATAAAAAAAAGAAAAACAAATTTACCTGCAGCCTAAATGTGTGTCACCGTGCTTGCATGAAATATATCACCAATCATATTGCCTTACTTTTATATTTTTGAATTGAAGTGAACCGTGCTTAAGGAAAAAAATTATAAATATATTTTTACTTTTTTATATTGTGATACTAACGTAGTTTTTAGTTTAGTTAGTTATATTAAAATATTATGGACTATTCATTTTTTTTTATTTAACTTTTATGTACACAAACCTTTTACACAAGGAAACTATGATAAAAATCTATGTGCCTTTGTATGAATGTATAAAGGCGTAGGTTATGTTTACAATAAAAATCTCAAAATAGAAAAAATTTAGTCACAAAAAAAAATACGAGAAAAAATAAGTACAGGACTATAATTATTTACAAACACATGCATATAAATACATATATATTAATGATACAGATAATATATATACATAAATAATTAATATGAATTTATTGCCATATACGAAAATAACATATGCAAGTACAAGCATATGAAATATATATCAATGTTACTACAATATTATCAAACTAATGGAGTATGGCCCATAAAATTTTCGTACAAATAATGCTCCGTAACTCGACTTCGTAGGGTACACTTAAAAAGCAGTTACCAAACTACGGGCCCGTGACTTATCGTCAACCGTGAGAAAGGGATAGGGTTATTACAAAAGTACAAGAAGGAAAGGGGTGGAGTTTATAACGCCGGAAATATTTAAATTAAGTCCTCCCCTTAAAGTCGAACATTATTTTTTTATCAGCGCGTCCAAATATAGACGCGTGAATGTCGTTAGTCCTCTTCCGAAAGGGGACATCATCATTGAAAGATCTTTTCTAGTTACAACACGAATGAGTCAGCTTGACCAGAGAAGGACCATACGTATGCCACCGTGAAATAGCCGCATAGCGCAGCCCACCCCGGGTCCCAATTACAAGTTACTAGTAGGTTTCAAAACATTAATAACTTTTAAAATTATTAATGTCTTGACATCCTACTAGTAATAGTATAACTGAATCACAACGTAAGCATGACAATATCAATCACGACAAATCATTTATTTAGCAGTTGGGAAAATATTTATTTAAAATGTCATTTATCTATTATACATTATGTAATTTGTTTATATCTTACTTGTTGTGTATTCAAATATGTTTATATGTAATAAAATTTTAAATAGAATAATATATGTAATATAAATATACATATAAGTGTATATAATATTATTAACATAACAACATATTTATCCATATCTATATTTACACACAACCGAACAGCGTCCGCCTTTCGATGGGTTTTTTGGCAGAAAATCAGTGCTGTAATGTCTGTAGCACAGCACTGATTTTTTTGTTTATTCTATTCTATTCTATAGTCGTTTTACCTCAATCTTGACAAAGCTTGTGTCCAGTAATCACTTATAATTAGGTCAACTGTGTGCTCGTTTGTCCTACTTGGGTTTCAAAAAAAGGATAAAGTAATCATATATGGACCATATGATCCATCTGTTGAACTGGTACTTTTTATGGTATGTATATAAAAAAACAATGTTTTGAATGAAATAACAATGCTATTAACGAACATTCCTAGAACGCAATGCACGATAAACAGATTAAGAGTTGGGTTAGTTAACTAAAATATTTGCTTTGTTACTTGATAACGAGAATGTTAAGAGTAAGGGTTTGTTATTTATAATTCTACGAAGTGATAACTTTCTTTTATTATATTGACGGTGACAAACGAGCACATTATTTACCATATGATAAGTTATTCCTGCAACCCATAGAACCGACATTCATCGTTGACGAGTAGTACCGTATTACTATCTCCGGATCCCTGCACTCACCAGTAGAAACACAGCAGCTTTATACTGCTGTTACGCGCTATAATTCTGTGGCCGAGGTGCTTCCCAGTTCGGGCCGACTAATCTATGTTGTACCCAGAAACAAACTACAACATTGCTTTACCACTGAACTTTAGTTAAAATTACATCGATCGTACAGCATTTTCACCTTATTCCTAAGCAATCATATTTGTCTTAATGTTCATTTACTATCAAGGTAAGAATACTACTGGTTTGTAATCCTTAATTTAATGTAAATGAAACTCTACACGGTGTTTTTACACTGTATTTTTTACATTGCTAAAAACATTTATTCTATTTTTTCTAATTTCATTTACTATTAAGTAATATGTTAGTTTGACTACATGTTAGTTTCTGTGGTGATACCGCGATCTAATTACAGCAAAGGAGCCATGAACCATGAACAGTGTGCTTATTTGTCACCGTTTATTTTATATAAAACTTATCTAATGATTAAGACTTGCAATGGATAACAGTGTTACAGGTCAGGTGTACTACGTCATCGTATTTTTGTAAATGTAATGTAACAGTCTATATATATGTATATAAATCCCACTGTTGGGCATAGGCCTCCTCTCTACATGGAGTGTTAGAGGAAAGTCCACCATTATACATAGATATAGAGATATATCTATATAGGACGATATATATAGATATAGAGACTTCACGTATCTTCCAAGACTATTACTTTTTTTTAATTATCCTTAACGCTTACTACGTGGAACCACTCGTTATTACGATAAACAGTGACATTGTTGTTGGGTCCGAGGATCGAACTCAGTTCATTAGCTTACCGTGAATTGAACACGTGTGCTTAGACCACCACGTCTTCGGTGAGACTAAAAATATTAATTAATCCACGCTCTTACCTGAAATCGATTTGGCCTTTATAAGTAATGCCGGTTTTTACACGCTTATTACGAATTCGGATATAAAAGGGGCGAACAAATTAATGTTCCTACATATTTCATTGTTTGAGCGCACAATAGATATTAACAAGATATAATAGATCCAATTATGGCTTGCCCGGAATTTCATTAAGTTTCCATATTGTAAGGTGACCATGCTACGTAAATGGAGTGGATTTGATTTACTTATTAGTGGTAACAGGGTTCGATTCCAGTCGTGTTTAGTATATCTATGCGTCACTAATTGTGAGTTTTCCCACGTAAGTACATCTCGTGTCTCTGACGCTGCATCTGAAGCGATCTTAGATGGAGACGTAGGAACAATCACTATTTGATTGTTCCTATGTTCTATAATACATCTATAATACTAAATGTATGTATACATACATACTAAAATACATTTGACAGTGGTAGACATACACTGCAGTTTGTTTCTATCTGCAGAATGCACGGGTCAGCCGACCGGGGTAAAACCACGCCCTCACAGAATACCAGCGTAAAATAACAACATAATATCGCTGTGTTTCTTCTGGTGATTGTAGGGATACGGAGACTTATTACTTGTGACGAGGCATTCCATCTCAGTCCTCAAGGGTGACAACGCATCTGCATTATGATTCCTTGTCAAGGATGAGTGTAGATGTCATGGGCCGCGGGAATCACTTGCCATCAGGTGATCTGTGTGCTCGTCAAAATACATCCTGTGTAGTTTATTATCAAAATATATCAACGTAACCTATGATTGTAATTATCGTCAACATCACCGGCTGACTTAGGGTCTCACTTACTGGTTCAATGACGTTGATAATGATTCTTGGATTAAGGGCACATAGTTATGTTGTCTATGTTTACTTTACTTTTTAATTTTAAATTTAAAGGTAGCATATATACCTTCGCCATTTATGATTATAGTGGAATCTATTACGCTTACTAGTCTTCGATAAAGCATCAAGTTATAGTGATTCAACATGTATATTACTCTTCAATATTGTATAAAATACCTTAGTTAGTATTTAGTTAAAATAGGAAACAGTCCTAAAGGTACCAGTTTGGCCACCGCTTTCTTGGAAGTGTTAATACATTAACAAGCTTTTTAAGCACTTATGTAAAAAAGACATTTGGTTTATAATTATGAACATAACCGAAGGTCTGAGCCCACCATCAGGTAAATGATACCTGAAGTCCATGTAACGAACATACCTTATACTATATTTCATATATGACGACTAAGATGGAACGTCTTATCACAGGTACTAAAGTCTCGTTTCAATCACCAACATTATTGTACTGCTATTTATACAGCTATTCAGTATACATGATAAATAATTAATGAATACAACAAAATATGCAAATAAAAACTTATCCGTAAAAATTAAAACACGTTGAGTTCATAGTGCATTAGGGCACTTAAGATGTTTCCACGGCAGTGTAGACCTTAGGCGGGTACTTCTAAATATTATCTGAGAACATTTAAACTAATTTTGCCGCTAGTTCATCTTTATTACCAGAAGGTTATTATGTGTTTAGCGTAATTTGGGTATTCGCTTGGTAAATGGATTTTAGCCTAAAATTATCCTGTTAGTTATTTCTTAATTATTTAAAGATAAATATTAATGAATAGCATTTTATTTCATATTACGTAACTGCATTGATATTTTTGAAATTATATAATATGAAGAGAGAGATAATTTATGAATATGAAAAATCTACTCGTTTTCGTACATCAACAAAAAAATTGTCATGTCCGTGTGTTCGTACCTGTACCGAAGGATAAATGTCTACTGATTACTATATTTATTTATTTAAACTTTATTGGTCACACCTTACAAAAAGGAATACAAAGGGCGGACTTAATCCCGTAAGGCATTCTCTACCATTCATCCCGTGACAGAGACATTGTGGTAGGTGCTATAAAATAAATAATAATGATATATATATATATATATATATATATATATATATATATATATATATATATTTATATATATATATATATATATATATATATATATATTTATATATATATATATATATATATATATATATATATATATATATATAATTAAACATAGCCAAGATTAATTTACGATATTAATTAGCATCTTTAAGTAGTGTTCCCATACCAAATTTTTAAATAGAGCTAGAGAGAGATACTGGACACATGAAGCACAGCATCGTTGTGCTGGTATATCCTAGAATGACTGAATGAATCCTTCGATGGTCAAGTCGATCCATTCATAATGCGTAAACCTGTAACATAGAAATATCATCTCTGATAGTTCGCGTTATATATGACGCAATTTTTTTTTATAAAACAATGCTAGCAGTGCTTTAATTACCAACAAACCCTTAAGCTACTCCAACTATGTTTAAACGCTCATGCTTGGAGATAGTTCACGACGATAGTCTAATAATGGATTCGAATCCACGACGCTAAGTTTGGCAGACCGTACCCTAAACCATCAGGCTATTGACGCTTAAGTATTCTGGCTAACTCTTACGCCTATCTTGAGGTGTCTAGCAATGCCTACATGAAATATCGTGTCTTACTGAGGATGGATGTAGGGTAATACGGGATACCGCTAAAAGAAAGCAAAATAGATAGAGAGAAAGAAAGAGAGAATAATTAGAGATAGTCATCTCAAGCTGATGTTAAACCACGACCTGTCTGATAATAAATTGCACAGAATTGAACATCAATATGTTGTCGTATACCGGGAGAAATAATCGAGGAATATTTTATGCAAAAAATAAAAAGGTTTTTCGGTGTAGGTCTATTGTCTGTTTAGTCCGTGCATATTATAATAAAAATTAAATGCAGGCATTAATTTTTATTCCGATCTTAATTCGCACATAAAAATATCCCTAATAGAGAAGTCGATTAAGTGCCGAACCTTACAGCACTATGAGATGTTACACCTCTTTGTATTTTTACCGAATTTACCATGGCGAGTGCTTTGAGAAGTTGCTCGTGATAATTCCAGATGCTGAGTTTTAATATCGTACATCACGACAGAATTCAAAATTTCATCTTAATTATCTCGATGGTTAACAATTCGTGGTGGATTTGTGTGCGCTTTACGCGATTTTTTCTGTCACGCTCAACTACTCTGCGGTATCAGCTGTCGCCAGCGGTATTTTCTAGACTACACATTTCTTAAATGCCTCTCGTGTTACGGATGTCGTGGGTGGCGGTAATCACTTCGCACTTGTATTACTTTGAAGTCATCACCAAGGTCGATATGGATATCAAATCATATGTGGTTCCGGAAGTAGGCGAGGCATTCCACCTTAGTCCTCAGGGAAGACAATGCATCTGCTTCAATAGTTTTTCAAGGATGGATTTAGTTGTTTAAAGACAGCAATCAACGCTGACTATCACGTTAAGTGTAGTACACACTTAACGTGATTTATCACCCTTACATTTAAAAAGTACAATAACAAAAAAATCTAATTCAAGTCACTATCACAAGTGATTTACGCGGCCTGGAAATAAAGTCATTGTTAACGCATAACCTTAACGAACACGTTAAAGTTCGGGTTCAATTTATTGGTTCTATTAATTATCTACAACATAACTGAGCTGCCGCTTCTTTAACCGATTCCGTTTATATTACGTTAGGTTACGGTATCCTTGATTTATTTCAGAGTTAAGTGTATTCAGTTTGTATCAAAGCGGTATTATTATAAAACTGTAAATTACCATTAAAAATACATGGGCCACATTTTTGAAAAACCCTTTAGAATTTACTAAACTGAACTAAATCTACATCCGTTCTTTCATTTCAATTTTTTTTTTAAATAATGCTAGTAAAGCGGAACATTAGTAAACTTTTCCGCTAACCATTCCAATTAAGCTTAAATGTGTTGACGTCAATAGTCTAATGACAGATTCGAACCTACTTTTATACGTCAAGTTACAAGCTACCGTCAAGCATGGTCTGCTGAAAACAACGGTCGAAGTATTTACAGCATTTGTTCTATTCAATACTTCAATACAATCATAACTTATATTATACAATGGAGTTGAAAAAGGAAGTAAGAATAGCGACGGAATAGCGGATTTTGAGGGGAAACGAACTGTGTGGTCGTTTATCACCCTGAAACCAAAACAAATCCTCTGTTTAATAACGATGGCTATAAAAACTAGATTCTGTATGTAGAAAAAATCTTGTTATAATATAGCCAAATGTGAATTAGGTAAACTGCATTATATAATATGTCTCCTGATAGGACTTGAACCCGACTAAACAGACTATAAAGTTAAGGACAACATGATAAGGAATTTCGTGTGAACGGAACGTATATGTACATTTGAAACAACGCCATAACGGCGACCCTATACCAACAAAAAGATGCCCTTAAGCGAGACAAATGTAGTCTACTAGTCCACTTATCACTTTCGCTTTTTTAAATATTTTCTCTCTGTTTACTTTAACACCTAAAGGAGGAAATCCTCATCAGAATTTGAAAAGTAAACTCGACGTAAAAAATAAATCCTCTAGTAAAGGGTTAAGTTTGTTGAACCGGAAACCGTGTGACAAGTTTCATTGAAAGAAAGTCAAACATTACGATATGTAGGCTTTAAAACGCTACGAGATACGTTGAATTCTTTAAAGAAAGCAATGATTTGAATATTCTTGAAGTTAATGTTCGACTACCTGCTTGATTTTGGCTGCAGCATGAATGACTAGATAGGGGAATGTCTTCACAGTATGCTTGACAGCATTTGAAAGAATAATACCTTTACAGAACCTACTGAGATTTATGTTTTTACTATGAAATTTATGACAATTATTGTTTATTATATGTTCAGGATTCCTTTGTAATTAGCACCTACGGTCAATGTCTCTCCATCTCAAGCGCTGACCGGTAGATAATGCAAAAAGGCATTAAGTTCACTCATTTTACCCTTTTATCTTTTTTTTAAATAAAAAAAAATACCTGCATGGAATTGCAGCATAACGGTGCTTTATTTACTTTGGTAACAAAAGCCACATATCTAATAAGCGAAGTATGTAGGCATTACCTCTAAGTTCTTAGGATTAACAATTTGAATCTTGAATGTTGTAGAAGACGGATGCAGGTCAGGCTGCAGTCATGACTAACCATCAAGCGAACTGTGTCCACCACTAGTTTAATAAGGAACCTTTTGCTTTATCATTCCAGAAGAATACGTCGTCACCAGTAATGATGGTCATAAGCTCTACACTCACCAGACGAAACACAGCACTTCGGCATGCTATTTCATGATGTCAACTGATATTTTGAGGGTTCCGTGATGGAGGTTTCTTCCTGTTTTCGTACTAACTAGATTAGAAAAGATGAATATGGGTGGGAATATGAATTCCCGTGTACAACACTATAACATATCCCGCATGGTTAATATGATAAAATAAATTAAGACTGAAATCCACTAGGAGATGATTATAATGTGCTCGTACTAAATATATGATATTGGTTTAACGATGGCAATATATAGGTACAAAGTACACACTATTACAATCCATTAATACTATAATATCTATTTACGGCCAGCCGTGTTCGGTTCTAACTAATGTTCCGTACAATTGAATTTAAAAGCAAATTGCGGTCGCAGGTTTAACGGAATGAATACAATTGCATCCAATAAGCCAATGCATTGTTTAGTAATGGATTTAATTTATTGAATTTTAGTTAATTATGTATTTTAATGTTTATTTTATGTAAGTATTTTCACATATTACCAGCTTAATATAGTAGCCGACGTTACTGTAGCACTACTGTGTTTCGTCTGGAGAGTGTAGAGATCCGGAAACTTTTGTTCTTGGAGGCCCTTTATTCCATTTCAGTCCTCAGGGGTGGTGACGCATGTATTATGATTCCTTGTCGAGGTTGAATGTGGTTGTCATGGGCCGGAGGAATAGGAAAAATAGCAGCATACCATTGGTATGGTATGATGTGTGTAGGCATCCGAAGATCCAGTTGTCGGTGGCGAGACATTCAGAATCTCATGGTAGATCATAAACAAGTGCATTTAGAACTTTGTTGTAGGTGGATGTTGGTCTTTTAAGTCTATAATCTATCAACTGAACTGTGTGCTCATTTGCTTGTCCTAGCTTATTTGCTTATCCTAATGTTACAAAAAAACTCCAATCTTTAAATATTTTCCTTAATTTTTAGTGCTATTCTAGTTCTATGATGCGATTTATTTATTTTATTATTCTTTATTTGCACAAGTAAAACAAACTGTACAAAAAAATTGTTTCTAGCTACAGAATGAACGAACGGGGTAAGACCACGCCCTCAGAGAATACCAGCGTAAAATAGCAGTATGATGCTGCTGTGTTTCGACTGGTGAGTGTAAGGGTCCGGCGACCTTTGTTACTGGTGACGAGGCATTTCATCTCAGTCCTCAAGAGTGACAACGCATCTGCATTATGATATCTTGTCAAGGATTTTCGTTCTAAGTCTTCATACAGTTCACTTTTGCTAAAATATGATTTGCTCACACTTGACAGAAGACGCAATCTTCTGGATGTTATGTTGCTGAACAATATTGTACACCATAAATTTAACTGCACGGACCTTACTAGACAAATACAATTACATGTACCTGCCCGATCATGTCATATTCGAGGCACTTGCAAGAATGCTCTGTTTGCACTAAAATGATGTAAGACGCTCGCAGGCGAATGAGCCCCCTTGTGGAGGGTAATGAGATTGTACAATGATCATTTCACGGATATTGATCTGTTTGCGGCGTCGCCTGCGTCGTTCAGGGGGAGTGTTGTATGTGCTATGAAGATGTAAGTTAACTTATCATAATCTTATTAGTTTTAGTTTTTTTAATTGTGTTAAATTTGTATTAATTTATTCTGTCTTTACTCAACTTTAATACTTTTATAATATTGTTTTCTTTAGCTTCTTATTACTTTTTACTTAAGTTGCGAATAACGATGTTGGCTACGTAATCACACTGTGTCTGCTATATTATATTATTGATGTAATATATATTATGTAGGTGTTAGTTATTCCAAATAATTTAATAATAATAATAATAAAAGGATGAATGTAGATGTCATGGGCCGCAGGAATCAATCACTATAAGGTGAACCGTATGCTCGTTGGTTACTCTCAATGAAAGAAAAACTTTGGTTTTTGTTATGTGACTATTAACATGATGGTTACACATCACTTCAACAATCACTAGTCCACTGTTGAACATAGGTCTCCCACTCAGACTGCTACAGGGTACGATCCTCAGCATCCAGCATCCGTCGACTTCCCGCAGACTTGCATATGTTGTCACTCCATGTAATGGGGATCGTGATCTAGACTTGCGGGCAATACGAGGTTGCCATTCGAGAACCTTTCTTACCATCGGTTATCGATTCTACGAACTATATCGCCACTTCAGTTTCACATGTAACACACATTTATTCAAGATTTTTTAAGATTTCTCGAAGATTAGCTTTCACGTTAATACTCTTCAAGGCCGAGGACGTGTTAAATCAGGACATTGAAATTAGGAAATTTGCATGCATTTCTCGAAGTGAATTCTACTGGATTCTTTGTAATTAAAACTGATTGCAAGGCCATCACGGCATAATCAGAAGCTCTTTCATTTAAACCTATTTAAACCCAACATTTATGATTCATAAGACAAACATGTAGAATCATAAGGTATTTTGAAAGGATTATAAACTGTGATGGTCATTCAATACAAAGGCACTTAAACTAAATCCGGTAACTTCTTAAAAGTACATTAATCTCTACCGACAAATGATAAGACATTTCTACTTGATGACGTGATTGTTCTAGAATGTGTGTTATATTTATGGTCATATGAGATATTCATTTTAATGGAAATACTTTGATCTAATGGTACAATTATTTTCAACAGTAAGTGTAAGTGTTAATGCTTTTCGTGTAGTGTCCATTAGGTCACCTATTAAAACATTTTGTTGTACGAACCTCTTTATAGAAACAAATGGTTGAATCAAAATTTATATTGGATATAAATTTGTGAAGATCAACATGCTTCACAGAAGATCAGGGTTGTAGTTTTGAACCACAATCTGAGTGGACCCTTTTTGGCATAGCATTTCTCATTTTTTTTTGCTTTTATCTTCGCTTATTGTTTGTAACTGAATTGAATTGAAAAACAAAGAGGGAAAAAAATATATATATTTTTATTATTTTTGGGATAGTTATTATTATCTTGGCATAAATAATATAAATTATAAAATAATAAAAGTTGGATATAATAAAACCATACATATATACAATAACATATAGTATATTTATGCAAATACCGCACATCGAATAAAACTATTATAGCTATTGTATATATATAGGAATATAGTATTTGATGTTCCGATGTCATTTTTAACCTGAACGTCCGCCAGGTTTCAGTTTTTAATTATTCGCATGCAGAGTCAGACCCTAAAAAAAGGCACATACCGTACAATGTGTTAAACATTATATTTATTCAATCAAGCAAATCATCAATAGACTAATATAATACAAAATAAAAAAAACACGAAAATAACCTGACCAAGGAAATACACGAGAGTTTTACTTCAGTAATGTGTTTTGTTAATTAATATTCATAAACGGGTTAGTGTTGAAATAATCCTAAAGTCAATGATAGTGATTAAACGTATCAATAGGAAACCTCAGTTATATTTGGTCGGATCGGCAGTTCACCAAACATTTGTCGCAAATACATCAATGTTGGTTTTAATAGCAGTCGCTTAATTGGAGTTGGCTATGTATTTTATTTGAATCTAGGCAATGTAAATTTATAATTGTTTATTGAATGTAAAAAGAAATTGTTAACGCTGGTACTTACACAGCTGGCCACAAAGCTCGTCGTAAATAAATAAAATAGCAAAATTAGTTTGACGGTATGCTACTATTGCGGCTAATTCTCAACAAAAATTCAAGATGTACATGCTGTATCATCACCGAAGATTTAAATGATGAATGAGGAATGTCTCCATATCAGTTACGGGACTTCACATCACCTTCCTCATCATTTTTTTTATTACATTGTGAGTTACAAACGAGCACACAGTTCACCTGATGTCAAGTGATTCCTGCAGCCCATGACATCTACATTCATCCTTGACGAGGAGTCATAATGCAGATGCTTTGTCACCCTAGAGGACTGATATGGAATGCCACGTCACCAGTTATAAAGAACTCCGGATCCCTTCACTTACTCGACGAAACACAGCAGCGTTATGCTGCTATTTCACGCCGGTATTCTGTGACGGCGTGGTCCTACCCCGGTCGAGATGACCTATTCATTCTGCAGTTAGAAACAAACTGCAGGGTAGGTCCGCCACTGTTATATATTTTTGTTTATTTTTTTTATATTTGTTTTATATCTGTTTTCTTATATTTTTACCTAAATTTTTTATATATATTTGTTTGTTTGTTCTATAGCACCGGAGCTCTCTTTCCCTTATCAGCTTCGATGAACTGAAGCGTGAGCAAGCCTGGCCCCTGTACAAAACAAATGTGTAATTAATTACTAGATCGAGCGACGAGTTATGCAAGTTTGCTGGAAGTCGATGGATGCAGGTGACTCAGGCTTTGTGGCAATCCATGGGGAGCCCTGCGTTCAGCAATGGACTATGGTGAGTCTGTAATGATGATAATGATCTAATTAAAGCCTAATGGTAATAATTAATAATTTTGCAAATCTTAATGTCGTAGGATCAAATCCACCATTGGACTATTTTTGTGAACTAGCTCCAAGCACAAGCATTTAAGCTTATTTAAATTGTTTATAATGTTAGTAATGCTTTATCATTGCTAGTATGGTTTGTTTTTAGACAAAGGCTAAAGAGACGGCGAACGAACAAGCCGTTCCCAATCGACTCAACAAAGCTCGGCAAAGTTTATTTAAATCCTCTACTTCCTAGCTAAGTGAAATAACAGATTATTATTTTTTACAATTCAGCACAAAACCAACTCATGATTACGTATTCTGGAATCTCCCTCAGGTATATGACAAAGACGCTTGTAGCCGTCTCCGAGCTGGCGACGAGGTCGTTAAAAATTCAGCAGACGTCTAATGAAGAAAGACCCGTGTTGAAATATTAATTAGTCAGCTCGAAATCCCGTTAACGTCGTCCTCTAAATGTACATTGTGATACGATTAGAACGCTTTGCATCTGATTGTAATTTGATCGGTCAGTGATGTGAATCTTGGTGAAAACTATTTTTAATTACTTTACCATCATCATAATGTAATAGACTCCTTGTAGCTATTTATTCTATATCTATACATATGTATAACGAAATCGTAAACAGCTTTTTGTCTGTTTGTTAGTTAGTTTGCCCATTCAAAGGTTAAGCCGTTTTTTAATTCGTATGCGTTTTCAGTGATATATCGAGATAAGCTTGGCCAAAAATTTTTTCGATTTATTCACATACCGTGAAATTAAAAGTGAGCGCTCAAATAATACAGAAAAATGAAAATTAATGCATCACAAGTTTTACAGACGTACAGTAATTTGTTTTGGATTAAATAAAATCTAACACACTAGTATCTATTTATAATTTTCTTAATTCAACTGCATTTCTCTAACGTTTCAAATAAACGTAAATAGGAAACTTCGCTAAATGTTCTTTGTAGCCAAACAAGAGGATCTCGTGTTCCATTTCCCAGAAGTGTTTTTCATTATTAAAGAATAAATAAATAATTTAATGGTGCCCGTGCACGCTCCGCGAACATTGGTTTTGAAATGGAGTTTCATTTAAATGATGCGAACAGCCAACAGAGCACAGTTTAAGAGAAGTTGATGAGAAGAGCTATTATTGTCTCTCTTCACCATGGGAATGGAGCTTTTTTATATTAAAAGTGGGCCAATGAGCTTTTAATACCCTTTAGAAATAATTCGTAGCCGAAGAATTAGTCCCCTGAGTGTACACCCAGGTAATGCGCATATCTCCAAGGGCATACCAGCAGCCTTTTAGTCTGCAATTCCTACGACGATCAGAAGATATGCACGTTTACACCCTTGAAAAAGGACACTACCTTGAAAGGGGCTGCTTGTTCGTAACCCCGTTCATCTATTAAAAACGGAACGAGCTTAACGGTATTTGTAAATCAATTCAAAACTGAATTCTAGCCCGGGTCGCTTACTATTATATATTTATGTAATAAAATATTAAATACATATAATATGTTTTAGATTATATTTTGTTGGAATTCATGCATTAATTAGATACAAGCTTGGTTGATACAGACATGTTCACGCTTCGATGAACTGAGCGAAAAAGCGAAACAGACAGTATTCAAATTACTTTAATTGTCAGCAACATTATACTTTATATATAAATATATATATACATAAGTGTGTTGCCAATAATAATAATAATATAGTTAATATATTAATACAAAAGTGTTAATACACGTTTTATTGTTATTAGTCACTTATGAAAATACTTCTTTTTAAGCAATGCTTGCAGTCGCTATTATTATATTATATAATTGCCGATAACCTGGTTGGATTTGAACCTACGACCCTAAGTTTGGCAGACCGCACTCTAAGCCGGCTAATGACACTACACATGTACGCATTTTTGTTCATGTTTTACGTCTTTGCTAGATATCAAATCATAATGTTGCCACTCCCGTAGACTAAGACTAATAAGGGCACACAACGACGCTAATAACTATTATGTTATTCTGTGATAACCACAGCTTTCCCTAACCTATTCGTTCTAGTAGTAGTAGTTATTAGCTGTGGAGTGGATTAACTACGTCCTTACTCATTAAATTTATCAAAGATTATTTATTTTGATAGAGGTACTTAGGTAGTGTTACTCTGCAGTTCGATTCTAACTGCCGAATGGGTCAACACGCCCTCACAGAATACCAGCGTAAAATAGCAGCACAATGCTGCTGTGTTTCGTCTGGTGAATGTAGGAATCCATCTCCGGATCCTTACATTTATTTTACCTTTATTATTGGTGACGAGGCATTCCATCTCAGTCCTCAAGGGTGACAACGCGTATGCATTCTGATTCCTCGTCAAGGATGAATGTGGATATCATGGGCAGCAGGAATCACTTACCATCAGGTAAACTGTGTGCTTCTTTGTTACTCAAAATTTTATAAAAAAAGAAAGATTAACGCCTAAGCCTTGTTAAGATTCTCTTGTAATTGTGCTTTATAAGGACAACAGTTAAAATGCAACTAGGACGAGCTTTCGACTTCTTCCCGTTTTGTTTTCATGTATTTTAAATGTGCAAGTTTTTTCATAATTGGATGTGAAAGTTGAGAGGATGTTACGCAAGACTGCTGAATATTTGATCGCGATGCCATGACATGTTCAGAATATAAGATGCAAAGGTTATTTTATAAAATAATATTATAATAGACGTAACAAACATATTACAGAATATTTTTTAACGTATTGAGGGCGACGAACGCGAACGCAGTTCATCTGATCGATTGTTCCCACGTCTCATGACACACAATCGTCGTAGATAAAGAATCATAATGCATACACGCTGACACTCCTGAGGACTTAGATGGAATGTCTCGTCATCAGTAATAAGTGACAATGAAGGGTCAGTTTATAGTAGTGGTTTCGTTAGTGCTATAGCCAGTGACTAGTTGTTACACAAATATATATATTTTTTAGAATGTAAACGAGCAAGTAGCTCACCTGATGGTAAGTATCGCCAACCATGGACGTCAGCAACACCAGAGAAGTCGAAGACCAGCCTTTCAGAAGTGTGTAGGCTCTTTTCTTGAAGGTCCATAAATCGTATCGTTTCGGAAATACCGCTGGTGACGGCTGATGCCACAGAGTAGTTGAGCGTGGCAGAAAATTTCGCGTATAGTGTCAACCATCGAGATGTTGAGGATGTAATCTTAAATTCCGTCGTGATGCAGGATGTTTAAACTCAACGGCCAGTTCGTTTGACATTTTTATTAAAAAAAAAAGGTTTAATTATTCCTACAAATGTATGTATTTGATATTCTTTCTACGTTCCATTACAAATCTCTATTAAAAAACATTTGCATAATATCACTTATGAATTTTTCACATCAGCCATATTTCTTGTAGAAGAGCTTGCACCTAATCATATATATATATATATATATATATATATATATATATATATATATATATATATATATATATTTGTTGTAAAAGTATATTAGCAATGCTTACTAATATTCCTGATAACCACTTCAACTAAGCTGAAAATTAAGCTCCAAGCTGCAAATAAGCTATTAGGATACGGTTCACGACAATACTCGTATGGTGGATTCGAACATACGTCCTCAAGTTTCGCAGAACGTACCCTAAACCATTAATCTATTGACTCTTAATTAGTATTATATGTATAGTATTTCATAGTTACAATGCATTGTATAATATATTCAACTCCCTTTTAATTCCACGGTACGCGAGCAAAGTATAAACCTCGGTGTCAGCACCGAGTGAATCTTCATTTGCAATTTTAAGTGGTGCTCTGTCATGTGCTCGGCGGTGAAGTGCATCGTGAGGGAACCTCCTGAAGAACCTGAAATTCCGAAGACATGTGAAGTCCGTGAATCTACATTCTCAATCTACATTTACCATGTAGGCATTACACCTACCACAATGTCTCTCCACGCCACGGGTTGACTGGTAGAGAATGCCTTAAGGCATTAAATCTACCCTTTGTATCCCTTTTTATAAGGCGTGACCAATAAAGTTTAAATAAATAAATAATACCAGCATAACTAAAAAGACCCGTTTACGGGTAACGAGGGGGTAGTGGGTATTCTCCCATAGTCTGCGCGAGGATAATGCACATGCATCTTGAATCTTTTTTGAGGATGAATGTAGATTTATGGACTGAAAGCTTCATTTACCATAGATGAAATGTGTGCTAGTTTGGCACATTAAGTTACATAAAAAGCATGTTCCCCCGAAAAGATCTACTCATCTATCCACTACAGACTTGATATAAGACTGTACCATTATATACATATTATTATACCATTTTAATAAGAAAATAAATAATAAATAATCTAACGCTCACTTCATGGCCACACCGTGACCCGCTAATGACCGCAGCGGACCACCCTTTACGCTCTTTGTAGACCCGAGTGCATTTTTTCAGGTCAGCCTCGTTTTGTTGAACTATTAAGATCTCTCTGTAGAGCGGCGACACCGTTCTGTCATTTTGCAAATATTATAATTTGTTTGCAGCGTTTTTTTTTTCTATTTTGTATACCAAGGAATAAACTAATTATATAATTTCTTTAAATAACTAAAAAAGTGTTCCTTAGAAATTTAACGTGTATTGCATATATATATATATATATATCAGTAATTGATTCTACAATTTTCATCATGGCGAAATATATTTGTGTCCTAACAAAAACATGACTGCCACTGCCACTGTGTTCGACTTCGAAAGAAAGAAAACGGAAGCATAATTACCGGTGATTATGGTTTTCTATCTTAGTCCGCAGGGTTAGCATGCGTTTTATGGTGTATTTATTTATATGGAATCGGTGGTAAACAATTATCACCTCTACCCACGATAATCTCCAGCACCAGAGGAATTGTTTGTACGTTTCCATTCTTAGACAAAGATTCCGTGAAAGAAAAAGAGAATCGCTTATCATTAGCTGAAATATAAATATGTACTCGTTTGTCATCCATATATAGATTTTAAATCTGAAAAGAAACTCACACCACTACATGTCACCTTGGTCGATACCAACCAGGAGATAAGAATACATAATCATCTAAATGTAATTCCAAATCTCATAATTTCTTCATAGATGAATCTTTACTTTTAGAACTGGTGATAGACAATTAAAAAAAATACTTTAATTTTGACTATCCCATGTCCGTTAGCACTTACACGGTTGCAAAATAAAAATGTGCAAGTCCAAACGGAAGAATAATGAGTGTGCTTAGCATTGCGCCAAAGCTGTCGCTAAGGACTTCACTCGGTAATTACCTCACCTTTGGAACTTGGATCAAAGTCGTAGGTGTTGGCGAGTGCATAATTTTTTTACTGATGCCTATTATATGGGTTTAACATTTACATCGTAAAACTTTTGCACTTTTAACGATATGAAACCGTATATATAGAGTTTATTCTTGCTGAAATATTTTCGTAATAAGACGAATTTTCATCAATGGTAGAGTTAGTTTTTAGAAGATTTTATATTTTTTAAATGGTCAGAATATCAGCGTATATTTTAGGCTGGTATTCCTTCACAGTGGTAGGGCTACATTGCAGTTTGTTTCCAGCTGCATAATGAATGGGTCAGCTGGACCTTGTTAGGACTATGCTCTCACAGAATACCAGTGTAAAACAGCATAATGGTGCTGTGTTTCGTCTGGTGAGTGTAGGCATTTGTAGACCTTCAACACTTGTGACGAGGCATTCCATCTCAGTCCTCAAGGGTGATAATGCATCTGAATTATGATTCCATGTCAAGGATGAATGTAGATGTCATGGACCACAGGAATCACTTGCCGTCAGGTAAACTGTGTGCTCGTTTCTTACTCTCAATGTAATAATAAGATAAAAAATTTAAAATAGAAATTTGTTTAAGTAATAAAGAAAACTACTTTACTTCAGTATGTAATTGTTTAAATAAATAATAACCGAACTTCATTGGAGTTGGCATATGTTCATATAGCAATTTAGAATAGTTTTGATTCGACTAAAATCGATCCATGGTTTTGCTTTACATTGTTAGTAACCTTCGTGGAGGATGAATGGTTTTATCTTACTCGTTGGTGTCCCTTATTACAAAAGAAAAACTATCATAACATATAATTGACAAGTATCATATATATATTGACAAAATATCAAACATCATAGTAACTAATCGTTTGAGTCAATGGCAGGTGATATCGAAAAGACCACCAGTTGCAATTTTTACAACTCTATCACTTAAGTTTTTCAGTACATCTTGATCATATATTTTTTTAAATATTTGCAATGCTATTAACATTACTAATATACCGGTTAACCACTCCAACTAAGCTGAAGATGCTTGTCCTAGGACACTAGTCAAGCCCGAGTTCTTGACAATAGTCTAATGGTATATTCGAACCTACGACCTCAAGTTTCGTAGACCGTACTCCCAAACTTAATCAGCTCACGGACCCCTCAGATCCGTGAACCCTGTCTCCGATGAAGCTGAAAGAGCCGCATAGGCTAACAGCATCGACATAAACAGAATCTAGGTACCCCTAAACCATTAGACTATTGACTATTTTGATTAATGAATAATGATACCACCTTGTAACTGAAGAACATGAAAACCATGCAAAACCGGTTCAATCGTTCGGAACTAACTAAGGATGAGACACACAATTCACTTGATGGAATAATCACTGGAGAACACAAACACATCAAATTCTGATCATCATTATGAGATTCAAGATGCACATGCGTTGTAAGACTAAGTTGGAATGACTGAGTCTTCGAATGCATCTTTATGTTGCTATTCCACGCTAGCATTACGTGAGAGAGTATTCCTCTTACCGAGTGGATCGATTCTTAGTATGAATTGAATGTATGTATGTACACGTAATCAATTAACGTCACCACTGAAAACAGTTACCGTTCGTATTATAATTAATTGTGGGTAAGTCGGAACATAAAAAAAAATGTGAGTTAAAAATTTGGTACATGCTCAATTTAGCGTTGAAGCTGTATCGTGACGTCACCAAACGGCCCCAACGGAAGACCAGCGCTGGTTGTTCACAGCCAAATACGCTGAGTTGGAATCGATTAGTGATAGCTATTATTATTACTATTACCAACTTTTTTTTTATTTACCTTTTTTTTTCTATTAATCATCTAATTGTATCCAAAAATGCTAGTTCTCCTACCGATATAAAATATATTTACTTCTTTGTTTTAATATAGCTAGAAACACGCTACAGGGTGTTATTATATGTGTCGTCTAAATTTAATTAAGGACTTTCATCGTTTTGAAAATCGTACAAATAACCCACCACCATATAAAAACAAATCAGAGACTTAATATCATATTTTTTTGTAGCCTACGTAACTGAACGAACCTGTGGTATCGCGCATCATGAAAGTACCAACAGACTGACATTCGATATATCTTTCAGCACATCCGTATTTTAAATAATACACATATGAAGTCATATCCGTTCAAAGAATAAATTGATGTAATAACCGACAGGTGTTCCATGCAAAAGCATATTTTATTAACTAAATAATAAAGTTTAAAATTGATCGAACCCATAGGGATAACATACGGTCGATATAGTGCAATCTGATAATACCTTTATCTCTGAATGATTTATCTGCTTGAATTGTGAATTTGTAGACTTTGCGTTGGAAATTTTATTCGCAGCGAAGATTTATTTTTAAAAGCTTCTATTTTGTATACGAGCTTTGATTGATGTTAGCATTAATAAAAAAAAATCGTTTTGCAACACGAAATAACTCACTGTAAATTGAATAGATGTTGAAAGTTGAAAAACATTATTAATATCGATTCTTTATTGTTCTCAAATGAGAATATTCCCATCTATTTCGGTTAGCGAAAGGGGTATATCGTAACACCTACATTGCTTTTCGGGGTAGAAAAGGCATCGAGAAGTTTCAACGCTACCCGGAAGCATATTGTCACAAAGAGTAAAGTGGTCGTAGAGCTTTATTTTTATAGATTTGGTGGTAAACGAGTAAGCAGCTGACCTGGTGGTAAGTGGCCATCGATGTCCACGAACATCCTCAACAATAGAGTCTCAGATGCGATCCCACCCCTTAAGAGAGGCTAAAGTATTATAGTATGTATAATATTATGGTAGGAATGGGTTTTTTTATTAATTTTGGATTATTTTCACTTCTATAGCGGCTAACTTTCTGAATCTGGATTTGATTACTTTATACTCCTCTTATTTTGCCTTCAGTTATACTTTCAGTTCGCCTATATCATTATTAACAGTATTCCTGGAAGACAATCTTTCATTTTTCTATTTCCCCTAATACAGTGTGGAATAGTAGAAATGGAACACGGAAGGATGTGATTTTTTTATGAATATCAGCAATATCGTATCAACGTAATGAGTTTACGTTCTCACCCCTGAGAAGTGTGATAGGGCTTCAAGGGTTCAGGAAGGAGAGGAAATCTCATATACATCCATCAAACTCAAACGTCTTTTGCTTACATTGTTTAGACAATTTTTATTTTTTAATTATTAAGAATATTGGCAATGCTATTAACTAATTCAGGTTAACCACACAAACTAAGCTGAAAATGCTGGTCCTAGGACATAGTTTGGACGACAATAGTCGAGTGGTGGATTCGAACCTACGATCTTAAGTATCGCAGACCGTACCCTAAAAAATTAGGCTATATTCGGATATTAGGAGCAACAAACAAGTACACAGTTCAAGTGTTGGTACATTAACATTGCGTCTATTACCATCCATGTCTATCCTCAAGACTATAGATCCACATGCGTTGTCATCTCTGAGGACTGAAAAGGAATGTCTTATTGCCTGTAATAGGTCCCCGGATCCCTGCGCTCATTACACAGTAGAACTCCGGCACTGTTTCATGCTGATATTCTGTGAGGATGTTCTCTTTCATGGTTGCAGTGGTCTTAAAAGTGTGATGCTTTCGAGATAGAAAATAAGGATAAAAACACAATCAAACGAAAATAACTTATCAACAATATAACGGAATGCCAATCGTACGAAAGAAATTCAGGCTTCCTTTAACTTTGTATGAATTTTTGGAAAATCAACAGAACGATACCAGCTTTCAAGTGAAACTTTCAAATTAAAAATGTAAAGCCGAACCGATGACGTGCCCGTCGTCGTAAAAATCCACATTGAATAATGTATTATACTTACATTCAACCCCAGCTCCCGAGAACCTGTAAAAAAAGAGAAACGAAACAATGTTACCGAAGTTAATCAAAATACAATGGGAGAAAATTGTAACGCAGTGCTTATGTTCATAAGCGATAGCGGTAGATTTTGTCGATATTAATAATTAAGATTTCCAGAATCTATAATAAGTTAAACATCTATGTCAAGTTATATTTTAAACATAAAATAAATCTTTAATCGAATAGAAACACACTATGTTTAATCCAATATTATATAGCATTAGTAATATCTTTTAATAAAAAAAAGTCTGTTAGTATATGGTTGTGTAACGCAATAGTCGAAGTTTTAGTTTTTAGACGAAGACATCACGGAAACCTATTAACGGCTACTTCGGATCTCGATTATGGTATTATTTCCCTGAAGCAGACTTATTTGATATAATATATGTATGGAATTTGGTAATGGTAATAGCTAACAAGTCTAATGCTTAAAGTTTATATGTTAATATATAATCTGGGTATGTTGTATGCATGTACTATGTCTATGCCTTGCCTAATGGTCTAATCCTTTGTTCGATTTCAGCAGATTCCGAAAGGGGCCCACGAGGGCTCTGTGTTTGAGCAAATGCTTATGAAATTATAATATATCCTTCGCAGTTGATTGGGAGGACATTACCTCATCGATATTTCGTTACAAAATCTCAACATGCTTAATAATGTATAATAGCATAATTAAGTTTTAAATGTCGCTTCCGCTCATTGCTGACGTCACCTGCTGCGACTACAACCAAGCGGAAAGAGTTAAAATTGAATCTTTAACCCAGAGGTCTAGGTTATCAATGCAAAAACTCAACTCCCTCAATTTCTTACGGCAAAACTTTGTATTTTCTTTAACCCTCTACCTCGTTTGCATAGCTTTCTTATCAACCCAATTAACACTTTTGGTTAATTTAATAAAAGGACTATTACGAACTGTACGAAGTCAAATTACGTAAGATATTTCTTTTGGAATGAAAGGCCTTTGATTTTCGGGGTTGAACGTGACTTATTTAATGTGTTATTTTTGCAAGATAATTACAAAGGAAGAAATTTAAAAACCTTTATTATTCAATGTAAATATAATATAAACGCATAGTTACAAAACACAACTGGGTTAACAAACTGTGAACTTATATATATTTTTATAGAATATTACAGCGCTATAATATTACTTCCTAATTCCAAAATGTCCAATGAGTTAAGCTAAAGTTTTGTAGATCGGACCTAAACCATTACACGCTAATGTCGCTTCAATATAAATATATATATATATATATATATATATATATATATATATATATATATATATATATATATATATATATATGTTATTGTAGTAACTTAATAAAACATGTATTTTCCTTCCTTCCATAACCACTTACTAATAATCCTTCAAGTCTTGTCGACTATAAGATGTTAATCACTTACCAACTTGTAGACTATAAGATTATACCATACTCACTGAGTAAAAAATTATATGTATTATATTAGTAATCAGTTTGAGTTTAATTTCAATTAACTTTGTTTCGTCTAAATCTAAGAAATTATTTATTATGCTAAGTGAAGGCCACAAACAAGGGTCAATTATTACCCAACACAAGTGTCGACCGTTCTGGCATGAAAAGGACATCTGATGGGCCCACTTAATGTGGGTCCGTGCCCCAATAAAGGCCTCTTCAACCTCAAACGAAGTCCGAATTAGAAATTAAACAGGCCGACGATCACACCGTACAGAATGTGTGAAACAATAAAGTGTTTACTTTCAATCCTTAACTAAATAGTTTTCAGTGTGATTTTAATGGTGATTTCTTTTTATTTTAATCTAAACTAATATTATAAAACTGAAGAGTTTGTTTGGTTGAACGCGCTAATCTCAAGAACTACTGATTCCAATTGAAAAGTTGATTCTGTGTTGAATAGTTTATTTATCGAGGAAGGCTATAGAACATCACGCTATGCACGCTTATAGGAGCGGTGCATCAATGAAAAATATTGCTAAAACGGGAAAAATATCCTATTGAGAGTAAACGCGAATGAAGTCGCGGGCACAGCCAGTTACAAAATGAGAATCCAGGTCACTTCATTACCATGACACCCCGCGTTGCCACCTTCGACGATTAAAATGGAATGCATCGTAAGCAGGCTCCACTGACCTAATGACTAAACAGGAGCATAATTTACACTCGTAATTTATTGTCTGAAAACCAGATCAAGCCGGCCCTTTCGTGCTACAGCCAGTTTATGGCTGTATCTTGGCTAGGCTAGGACCACTAAAAGTCAATGAGTTTCCTTATTTTTGGAATTCGTGTATAAAAAAAACAATGGCTATTATCTATTGGCCGATTTATTCATACCACTGATTCAGGATAACACTTTGCTTTGTTTCACTAGCTCTTGTCTTTCTAAGGTGTATACATATAATATATATATATATATACATATATATATATATATATATATATATATATATATATTTATATATATATATATATATATATATATAAACTGCTGGGATAATATATCACATGGCTCCAATGTAAATGTGCGGCATTTGTATGTCATCTAAATATTTATTTTTTATTTTATTATACCTTAGACATTCAGTTTTCCGTGTGATGTTTTTCTTCACCGCCAAGCATTTGGTCAGCATCTTAAATCAATCAGCACTTAAAACTATAACTAACAATTTCATTGCTGCCGGTATCGAGGATACGACAACAAACACGACAAACTCGGTTTTCTCGATCTCGTTTCTTCGATCGCTTCACCACTGAGTTAGCTATTGTAGCTTATATTAAGATAAAAAACGTAAACATCTAAATAAAACCATTTACATCACATCTCATTGTTTTACGTAATTAATGATCTGTTAATTCATAGTAATTTATACTGTTTATATTATTTTTGCGAATTTTGGTGTAAATGTGGATTTGAAATCTAATGTAACGCGACGATGTACCAAAATTTGAGGGCGATTAAAAATTACTTTAGCGGAAACTCAATTTTTGTGAGTCGCCTCTTGTAATTTGATTAGCAATGCTTCTCCGTGCCCTAATTGATGTTTTTTTTTGATCTTCGTTCATCTCAATTAGCATTTTAAGTGACTGTTACATAAGCAAGTTTCGGAATCATATCTAGCTAATGGCTTTATAATTCGGTCGATGGTAAAATCTATTTGTTTAGAGCGACTATATAATTAGTATTTACATGCGACAATCTCTCTGTCCTATGGGTACCTTCACGAGAAGAGTGAATAGGCATTTGCTGAGCTAGTGCATCCAACCACTACTTCTACACTTCTACATCACCACTTATCACAGTGTTAACAATGGTAGAGCTACACTGCAGTTTGTTTTTAGCTGCAGAATGAATGGGTCAGCTCGGGGTAGGACCACGCCCTCACAGAATACCAGCGTGAAATAGCAGCATAACGCTGTAGTGTTTCGTCTGGCGACTGCAGGGATCCGGAGATTTTTATTACTGGTGACGAGGCATTCCATCTCAAACCTCAAGGATAGCAACGCAACTGCATTGTGACTCCTTGTCAAGGATGATTGTGGATGTCATGGGCCGCAGGAATCACTTACCATCAGGTAAACTGTGTGCTCGTTTGTTACTCCCAATGTAACAAAAAAAAACTTAACAACAAGTGGAACGTAGAAAAACACTGACTTGTTCCATTTAAAAAAAAACCTTTCTCTCTTTTCTTAGGAGGTCCTAAATAAATTAATTAAATTTAAAAATCATTTGTCTATGTAATGAAAAACGCGACAAAGGCAGGCGTAATGCGTAAGGAAGCTGAAATGATAATGACTAGGGTACATGACTCGTAGAACCGATAACAGACGTGGAGAAAGGTGAAGGTCTACTCTCTCCTTGACTTCTATTTTATACGATAAGTTGCTAACGAGCAAGCAGATCACCTAATGGCAAGCGATCATAATCGCACATAGACGTCCGTAACACCAAAAGAGTCGCTGCTACGTTGCCGGCGTTTAAAAAAAGTGTAGACTTCTTTCTTGACGGTTCCTAAGTATTGATTCAGAAATACCACTGGCGATAGCTGATAATACAGTAGTTGTACTATACATGATGTTTAAACTAATAGGCTGGAATTTATCCAAACAACTCCTCAGAACACTCCCCATGACAGTACGAAATGAAACACGGCAGCGTTATGGTGTTATTTCACGCCGGTATTCTGTGAGAGCGTGGTCCTCCCGTCGAGCTGACCCATTCATTCTGCAGTTAGAGACAAACTGCAGTGTAGTTCTACGTTGAATGTAGAATAAATAGGAGCTGCTACTAATATACCAGCCTGATACCTTCTAAGTGACTGCGAAACTAAAAGTCGCTCGAAATGTCAACGCCAAGGATACCGATACTAGCTAAGATAAAAAGTTTAAAGATGCTACAAAGAGATTCTCTTTCAACGGTAAACTTGTACAGGGTTAAATTGGACTAGATTAATAGCCGACTTCAATCCGAGAGTTTGTTTGTCTCGACTTCAGACTCAAGTTTGTTTCGTCATTGGTGCGAACCATGTACGCACGCATCAGTTATGCATGCTCAGTGTAGGGGGGCACTAATTTCTCAATGCTGACTGCACCGACATGGGACAACGTCTTGTCATCCTCCTCGAGTTCACTTTAGAGAACGTCTTGTATCCCCCCATATTGATGCACCCCCACCCTCGCCACCCTTTCATTCGCCTTGTACGACGGGCAGGGGATCGTAGTTCTATTTTAAAAGCCCCAAACACATGTAACGAATTACTATATATTGTTTTAAGTACCATAAAGCCTTTATTTCCATATAGAAAGTGTATGTGAAAATGTCTTACATTCTTTCTTATAACAAGTGCCTAAATTTCGTAAGCAGAATTAATTAGCTCAGCAGTAAGTAACAGGTACAATTGTTTCACCAAACAAGCCGCTCGCAATCCGACTTAATTTTATTTACCCGTTAGCGTTGTTCATTGCCTCCGGGAATCTGTCCTGATGAAATTAGCTAGCATTAAATATTTTCCGGTTAGCGTGGAGGTATTGGTATTTTAGTTTTACTTTAGTTATGAGTAATAGATTATATGTAAGTATACTCGATGATATATTTGCTTTACCGCTTTTGACAATAACTTCAAGGAAATTAAAATTTCACTAACGCTCAGACCAATGAATATGGACGTAATGACAGTAACAGCTCTAAGTTCAAATATAATATAACGAATTGCTGACAGGAGTATTTACTGTAATTTTAACATTTTAAGCGAAAATATACCTTATAGTTTTGTGATATGCAAAAGACATTCAACCTATGGGTGGTCAAAAAGTCGCAAACAATAATTGAAACAAACATTATATTAAATATATTTATTTAAAGAGCTTGGTCGCACAGCGATCACTTATAAAAGCACAGCTTAAATTTAGATAGCACAAAATCATCTTAGTTTTGGGCCATATTTGACTAACCCGTACAATACAGGTATATAAACATGGCGTAATTTTAAAGTGGCCTTGCCAAGATGCAAGATATAGTTACCTGCAAACATTAATAATTATGAATGATTATAAATGATTATTTAAAAATATTCAATCCTTAAGGTTGGAGAACTGGAACGGAATGCCTCATATCCTGCACCGTGTTCTCCACTCTCACCTTACTAAACACAGAGGCGATATTTTGCACAGTGTAATGTTGTTGGTTCCAGACTATGCTGGACTAGCACTTGGTATATAGCTCGGATCTGGTTTCAGTTAAGTCACTAACTAGACAAAGCTGTACTAAATTAATTGAAGTCAACAATGGAGCTACGTTTTAGCCTGTTGTAAGTTAAGTAGCTTCAGTATGAATGGATCAGCTCGACCGCGGAGGCCCCACGCCCTGATAGAATACCAGAGAATACCAGTTTTGAATACCCGAATAACTCTGTTCTATTTGGTATGGTTAGTGCGGGCATTTCCTCTTAGGTCTTATGAACGTCGCATCTGCATTGTGATTACTTCATCAATGATGAACGTGGGTGTGGTGAACCGCTTACTGTTAGGTGATCAGTGTGCTCGTTTGTCACACTCAATGTAATAAATTGAATCTCATCACCAATAGGTTTAGTCTACGCACTGCGAAACTTAAGGTTGTAGGTTCGAATTCATCAAGGTATTCTACTATTGTCGTAAACCTAAATAATTTTAAGTTTAGTTAGAGTAGTTAACCGGATTGGTAGTAAAGTTTAATAGCATTACTAACATTCTTTTTGATGAAAAAAATTAACTAAACGACTTAAGAAAACATAGCAACATATAAAAAGGCGTAGTGCATGCAAAACAGCACAAGCGGCCATTTTCGTGTCCGCCATTTTTCTTTTTCGTTTCCCGCCTGCCACGTGTCAACTAGTTGACCCTACATTAGTCACTCGGCCATTTTCGACTGGTTCCATGACAGTTTACTAATGTTCGGATACGCGTACTTCTTTGGGCGTATTTTCGTCGGAATGTGTTTAGTTTTTTTATTCATTCAAATATAAACTTTTGATGTAACTTAGTAATGAAAGCACCAGGCTTCAGAAATGCGGATCTTTAATTAAATAATCAGCTGGGGAAAATCGGTTTGATGGACCTCATATGCTTCTGTAAAAAAAATATATCTATATATTTTTTACAGAACCTAGACAGTTTCCTTTCTCATAATGTGTTCCTTCACCGCCGAGCCGTCGTATATCAATACTTTTGGTTTGGTGCCGTCACCGGGCTTAGGACTCGTTTTGTTCACGTCCTGTGAATTAAAAGCACTAAAACAGCACTTAAACACTCAGCTCACGAATTCGGAGTATAAATAGATATATAGAACTCTAGTTATATAGTATTATCCTAAATAAAAAATGATATGCTACCCTCTCCGTATTCAAAGTCCCATAGAGCTTAAGTGGATTTATGTGTACAGGGCAAAGCTCTATTAGGTTGACAGGCATAAGTGAATAAGGAAGTGCCCCCCAAATACACAATACGTAGTAAGTAATACTTCAGTGAATGGTCTTGGTCCAAATCAATGCTAAGCAATGCTATGAACATTACTAATAACTGGTTAACCAATCCAACTAAGCTGAGAATGCTTGTGCTAGGAGATAGTTCTCGACAATAGTTGAAAGGTGGATTCGAACCATTAGGCTATTGACGCTTCAACGAAAATTTGTGAGAATATATTTTTTTTTGTAGGAAGGCATACGATTACCTGGATAATACTTGCTGTATCATCCAGGTTATCGCCACCACTTGTGAAAAACACCAGGGTCAATTAGTTGAAGCCTTTAAAGAAGCTTTTTCTTGAAGACCTACAAACTTGATGAGGCGTTCGCCTCCAAAAAGACCTTTGCAGTCAGTATATTCGCTTACAAGGCTCTGTAAAAAAAATAATACATTTTAAAATCTGGGCGTACATTGAAAATAAACATATTTTACTGAATTAATCCGGAGGTAATAAAATTCGTTGAAAATCCATTTATATTTTATATTCCTATGAGTACAAAATAATCGCATTTATTTTTGCTTTGTATTACGTTGGTACGGCTCTAGCTAGTTTTTAGTTACAGCATGAATCACTCCCTGATGAATGAAACCCTCACTGAATGCCAGCATAACGTTGTTGTATTACTTATGATTAGGGATTCGGATAACGAGACTTAATTGTGATGACATCTTGTGTCTCTGTCCTCCTTCACCGCCAAGCATGTGGTAAATTATTACTTAAAATTGTAGTTACTATTTAATTATTTCACTGGAGATTGAAATCGGTTTGCGCGAAAGGGACTAAGCCCACGTCTTTTGTCGTACCGTAGAAGCTAGGAAATAAAACAATTCAAGTATTAGAAACATAACCTAAATCAATATTAGGTATAAACGAAGGTAGAATATCCAAACAAAGGCTGGTTTCAATTTGTGTGATCGGTTCCGGTGTCGCCATCCATTATATCTCCTTTGACAAGCCGGGTTAGCTATAAACAATGCAATTTTGTCTTCCAATATCTCTTTGAGATTGAGCACGCTTCAGTTTTTAACGCAAAGTTGTTCCTTTTTCATGTATACATACCAGTGTTTTTGATGGTAGACCACTAGCTCGGCAAATGCCTATTCACTCTTCACTTTAAGATACACACATTACACTCGGACGAGAAGACTGCCTTGGACACAATTCAAAATTTCATTCTCATCATCTCAGTGGTTAGCATTCTACCACTATGTGCTTCATGTGAAATATCCTGCAGCAGTATTTCCGAACTGATACGACTTTGGGATCGTTTCAGTTCGGAAGCAAGAAGCATACTGCAGTGTGATTTTACTTTAACTAGTAAAGATGTTGACCCTTTATTAAGCACAAGTTCGGTCGTGTGTGGAGCATGTGTTGCTGTCACATTTGGGCAGGCGCTGCAAGAAACCAACTTGCAAGTTTGGACTTAGCAGAGAGGCGTGCCAAAGGTGGTGGTGCCAAAGATTGGTGTCCCGGATTTGGTTAAAACCAGCCTTGAGCACAGGCGCAAGTTTACCAGCCTCTCACACATTCTGTAGAGTGTGCAGGGGAGTTACATAACATGATCCTACCATCCGCTTTTCATCAACGGGTAACAATACTCACGGTGCATCTTTTCGTTGTGAATATTCCTTGCATTCGGACGAAGCGATATGCTTCGTCCTTTTGAAGTCGTTGTCGCAGGATTGAAATAATCGGCTTTTTCTTTTTTTTAGAATGGGTGGCAAACGAGCATGCAGCCCACCCGATGGTAAGTGATCACCGCCGCCTATGAACATCCGCAACACCAGAGGAGTCGCAAACGCATTGTCGGCCTTTAAGGAAGGTGTGGTCTCCTTTCTTGAAGGTCCTATCGGTTCGGAAACACCGCTGGCGATAGCTGATTACCTCAGAGTAGTCGTGCGTCGCAGGAAATTTCTCGTGAAGCGCATAGTGGTGGATTGTCAACCATGAGGATGAAATTATGAATAAAAACTATGTTTAAAATCAGCGGCTAGAATTGATCCCGACAACTTCTTAGAACACTCTCCATGGTAAAGTAAAGGAATCTTATTTATTTAATTCTCTACCGCACACAGAACACACAAATAGTGGCATAACATCGTTGTGTTTCGTATAAGAAGGGGCCCAGGCACTTAATAACAGATAACCAGGCATTATAATCTCAATCCTCAGGGTTGCCAACGCTTGTGCATCAGTATAAATGTAGATTTCCGCGGTCATCACTTACCATCAGATGAACTTTATCGTATATCATCGCAAATATACAATTAACGCGAAAAGAGTTACGTATCTAAATATCTCTGCAATTTATATGGAAAATGTTTAGCAGTGCCACAAAGTCTTTTCCAGCCAATCATCCAATATTGGAAATTATCAATGCTCGTACAAACAACCAATATCTGAGGGTTATAATTCTCCCTCAAACGAACAATAGATGCGGGGACAATTAGGGTACTACGTCAAGTCGTATTGTTCCAAAATCCAGGATCGCAAATACTATTCGATGCAACTTATGTTCACAGTAATAAGACCTATTTTAGGTTGACTCGCTGATGAATTTAAAGTTATGAGTTATCTATATAGCGCGTTCAAGAATGAGTCTTTATTACTTGCAATAAGGTTTGTATTGGACTGTTAGCAAAGGTACATGCTTAACTGCAAAATCGGTTTTCAAACAGTAAGTTATTGAATTTTACTCACATATTGTCTGATTTAAAATAATCGAATTTGACCTTCTGATAATGGTGGTTAATTGTTATTAATATATATTATACACCCTTCAAATTATTTAATATACTTTAATACACACGTTAGGTTTAGGTTAGATTTAGAATAGGTTTAGGTTAGGTTAGGTTACGTTCATGGGCATCTTTAATCAATTACCATTAGGGGAGTTGCTTATTCTTTGCATATTCTATGAAACAAAAATATATTCGCGAACGAATGTTTTTTGTCAATTACTAGCTGGTCTTAAAAGATTAACATCTTAATTCATGGTAATGATAACGCATCTGCGTTGTGATTACTTATGGAGAATAAATATTGTTAACTTACACATACACTTACCGTCAAGTGATGTGTGTGTTAGTTTGTCACGATTTACATTTATTACCTGTTATTATTGTTTTCTTTTTAAAGTTAACTTTGAATAAAAAAGATACAAACGACCTCCTGTGTTTATAAATATATTAGTATGCCATAAATATAATGTACACTGAAACTCGGTAGGGGAGTCAAGCCGGAGTGGTTTAGAGAGTTTAAATGATAAATGATCATAGAGTTCACCTGATGATTTGTGATCACTGCAGCCCATGACATCTACATACTAACTCAATAAAGATTCAAGATACACATCCCTCAGGAGCAAAATGGAATGCCTCGTTACCTGTAATTCGGTCTTCGGATCATTACACTCACTATACGAAACACAAAAACACTATGCTGTTATTTTATTCTGGTATTCCGTGAGGTTCTTTCGCAGCCATGCCATTTCTTCATTCATAATGCATCGTAGCTGCCTCCACCTTACCGCAATACCTATTACTAACCAATTATTAATATTGATCCAAGCACCCAATACTGGGGTCATAATTCACACGAGAACAAACAAAAGACAAGGGAATAATAGGGACACTCTGTCATGCTGCATTGTTCACAAGAAAGGTGCTAAAAATTCAAATTTGTAAGCTTTGTTTGAGGGTGGGTAATAAGGGTATTCTTCATTATTTTGTATTATAGAAAGCTTTGGTGAAATATGCGTAATAAGCACAATTTCTTTTTGATATTGTGTGACTTGCTATTTTTTAATAATATGGGAAGAACGAACATACAGTTATAGACTATGCTTAATGAAGCATAGTTAAAATTGATACATTGATGATTGGCTGTTCATCATATACATAGCGTCTGTCTCCAACGCCTCATTTTGAAAATACTTACTTTATTGTGTTCAGATACATGAAACTCTGCCCGAATTTCATGTATCTGATCTGTAGCGGAATATTGAGAAGACCAAAGTCAGGACTACACATCTGTCTCATTTTAGTAACATTGGAGGCCTTCCTGGTTTGCAATAAAAATGCCAGGTTACAGGTTTCAACTTTGGCCATTGGAACTCCTATTTACTTATCGTTTGCCCCTTCTTTTCAGTCGACAGTGGAACAAGATAGATAAAATCGTTGACGAACTCAAGGTCCGTGAGTTCTTCAGTTCTAGACAGCTGAGGGACACACGAATTGAAATATTTTGAGAAATTTTTATTTTGATTATGTACAAAACTAATTACGTGCCGATTGAAATAGTTCAAAAAGGTTTCAATGGACTATTTTGCCGATTCCTCATACGGCTAAAAACATTTCATAATATTCCAACATGAAATAAATTGTATGCTTGTTTGACACGCATTTTGACAAAAGTTATAATCCAATAAATTAGGGATAGCTTTCTGCGAAATAGCGAGTAGTATTCTTTTATAATCAATTATAAAATTCTAAAATGTATTTCTTGTAAGCTTTAGATTTTAAGTTTAATCCAAACCTTGTGTAAATGGAATAATTTAAGTCAAAACAAACAGCACCTGCCCACTTCAGTCATGTTCCTGAAATTTATGCAGATCTTGTTATGCCAATCATCTGACTTCCCACAAAGCCTAGCTTTGCTTAGATGCGAAATGACATGTTAATTATCAATAGTTACTTTTATTAAGGTGTAATCATTATGGCTCCGAGGAGAGAAAAATTTCAAGGTTGAAATTGGATTATAACGAAACGTAGATTGGCCAGAGAGAGAAAAAGCAGAACTTTGCTAAACATGTTGCAAGACTTGTTATTGTTCTTCTCTCTCTTTTTATTTCTCTCCCTTTCTGCTTCACACCTCACCTTACATTTTTTTCTACATGCTAACATATTGAGGATTGGGTTGCAATAAAGTTTCTCTTCAGGCACCGGGGTTATATTATATACCACGACTATAATTTTTTTTATGAAATACGGTGATGGCAAATAAGCATAGTTGGTAAATATATCGTACGGTCCATGACACCCACCTGAGGGCTAATTAACCAATTAGTAACCATCATGAGTACCTTTATTCACTGGACGCATCAGGGTAGAGCTCAGCACCTATTTTACGCTCTTGTTCCGTGATGGTCTGAACCTTTCAGGACAAGTGATTTGTGTCATCACTAATATTTAGCTGAAGCGTGAATCTTTGATACACGATTGATTTTATATGTGTTAATTGATGGTGATAAATGCAGCTCACGTGATGGTAAATGATTCCAGCAGCCCATGACATCCTCCATGAACAATCATAATTCAGGTGCTTTGTCAGCCGTGAGGACAAAGAATCTCGTTACAGACCCTTCGGATCTACACTCATTCTTCGATTCAACTCACTCTACTGAATATAGCAGCATTATGCTGATATTCTCTGAGGGCATGATCCTTCCCTAGGCGAGCTGATCGATTCATACTGTATCTACACGTATCATACAACAAGCTGAAACTTTTTTTCTTTACCATTGCATATTCTTGTATTCCCGGCACAATTCAATAGCTCACCAGATGATACATAGAAGCGTTCTGTTGGGATTCTGCGAGGACGTTGATCTATTAATATCGCAGTTAGAAATAATATGCTGCTTATTTCTAACTGCTGAATGAATGGACAATAAGAAGAATTTCAAAACGGCCTTTCCCCTGTTTGCTGTGTATCATATATTTCTCGTGGTTTATTCAAAAATCTAATTTCAGGTTTACTTCTTTCAGAATCCCCTTGTACACAATTCAATAAGCTCATTCTCTGATTCACAAAGTGTAGCGGAGCACTAATGAAGCGAGCGTTCGAAAAACGAAACCGACAACGTGTTTGCAGTGAAGAAAAAAAGAACACTGAAAATGCATTTTATAGAGTGAAATGTTAGAAAATATTGCTGGTAAGGAACTAATTTTTTTTGATAGTCCATCTGTCGGCGTTTTCAATTTGTACAGTGGTAAAGGTGTAGTAAATATTAGATATGCGGCCTAGAAATTTTTAGTTCAATTCTAACTCTCTTATTGTATGTGTAAAAAACAAACTTGTCTACCTGTCATTGCATCGGAACCTTCCTCCAATCTTATTGCAGATTGCATATATAAAATTAGGTAAGAAGGTGACGAGTGGATTTCTCTATGTTTGCGCGAATCCTTGAGGCACTATAATATTTCCTGCACAGTTGATATATTATACACAGTTGATAGTTATATACATTTATATATTACATAAATTATTCAGAGTTTAAGTTAAAACTTTACCGTTTTTACACGATCAGAAGCAAACACGACAAAAGAGTTTAGCTGGTGGTAAATGATTCCTACAGCTCATTGGACCTATGTAGGTACATCTGTCATTCGGGATAAATAATCAAAAGCTGCAATAGCTATATGGTTCATCTGCGAAAGTTAATGTCATCGGTTCGGATTTGCCATTCAACTATTGTAGTGATCTATCGTCTAGCACAAACATTTAACCTTAATCAGAATGGTTAACGGGAATGTTAATGACGTTGTTATCCATAACATACTTTATAAAAAAAATAATAAAGCTTTTTCAAGATCTTTTTATTACATTGAGAGTAACGAGCACACAGTTCATCTGATTGCAAATGGTTCCTGCAGCCCACGACATCTACATTCATCCTGGACATGGAATCATAATCAGATGCGTTATCACCCATCAGGACTGAGATGGAATGCCTCGTACACCAGTAATAAAGGTCTCCGGATCCCTACAATCACCAGATGAAACACAGCAACATTATGGTGCTATTTTACGATGGTATTTCGTGAGGGCGTGGTCCCACCCCGGTCGAGCTAAACTGCAGTGTAGCTCTACCACTGTTCAATTTGATTGGAACCAAGATGGCAATGTAATGGCAGTCCTAAGGATTAAGAGAAAGAAGCCTCATTTCCTGTTATTGTTTTTTTTAATTCACCATATGTGAAACAGCACAATTTATGACTTTTGCAACAATTTTTTTATCCTAGCCTTTCGACCTTACATAAAAATAAAAAATAATCTAGCGATCGGGAAAATAAATGAGAATTTTATTTAATTTCTCTGAAACACGATAGCTATTTCAAAACGACGACAACGTAACTTTTTTGTTTAATGAATACCCTTTATTAGGATATTTTAATAAAGCAGATCACAGGTGGGGGGAAGTAATCAATAATAAATATTTCTTATTAGGCGTAAGTACTTTTGAGATATCGACTGATTTTTTAAACAAGTTTTCTTATGAAAGGTACTTAAGATTTTACTTTAAAAGCAATCTTTAAAAATTTATCTTGAAAATTTTATTTCTAGTAATTTAACCTCCGTATAGATCCCTAAGACTCACATCTTAGAGAGAGAAACGAGCCAGCGGGCCACCAGATGGAAAGTGATCAATGAATTACAAATGCCTTGCCAGCCTATGGAATAGGCTATTTTCTTGAAGATCCATAAGTAATATTGGAGGTGATAAACCAGTGGTGAGGGCTCATTTCAAGTGATTCATTAAACTGTACTCAAATCATCGTGGTTTTGCAGTGGTGGAGCAATGCCGCAGCTAAAGCATGAATAAGTCGAATGGACTGAGGATAACCACTCACTCACACAATACCATCTGCTGCGTTATTCTATTATTTAAAAGAGCATACCGCTGCTGTGTTTCGACTGGTGAGTTTTGGAATCTGGATAAGTTGTACTCAATATATATACAACATTAACAACTTAGATATCCAATATATTCTGAGAGGGGAAGTTGTCAGTTACACAGTTCATAACTCATAAGCTTTTAGTCAGCACATAACTTTTGTTAAGTTTCTCTCCAGCCATGGGTTGCTTGAAGGAGATTAAAGGTGACTACATATGTATATTTCGAACAGTACACAAATCACCTGTTGAAAAATGATTCCTCCATAGCCCATAGCACCCTCATCCATCCCATAAGTAAGTATCATAATGCAGATGCGTTTTTACCCGTGAGGACCAAGATTGATGCCTCACGGCCAGTAATAAGAGTTGTTGGATTGATGAACAATATGGATGCCTCGTCACCAGTAATAAGAGTTGTTGGATTGATGAACAATATGGATGCCTCGTCACCAGTAATAAGAGTTGTTGCATTGATGAACAATATGGATGCCTCGTCACCAGTAATAAGAGTTGTTGCATTGTTGAACAATATGGATGCCTCGTCACCAGTAATAAGAGTTGTTGGATTGATGAACAATATGGATGCCTCGTCACCAGTAATAAGAGTTGTTGGATTGATGAACAATATGGATGCCTCGTCACCAGTAATAAGAGTTGTTGCATTGTTGAACAATATGGATGCCTCGTCACCAGTAATAAGAGTTGTTGGATTGATGAACAATATGGATGCCTCGTCACCAGTAATAAGAGTTGTTGCATTGATGAACAATATGGATTCCTCGTCACCAGTAATAAGAGCCACTGGATCCCTTAACTCATCAGATACATATCTGCATTATGCTGCTATTCACATATTCACGGTAATATTTTATGAGGGTGAGATCGAACCAATCCCTTCATGCTGTAGCCAGCCTTTACGAAATTAGGTGCAATAACCTTGAACATTAAGTAAGTAAAGTAACCTATCCTTTAGATGTAGGTCTCACTGCCGAGCATGGGCCTCCTTTTTTGAGATAGAATAGGAGAATGGTCCGCCACGCAGATCCACTACGGATTGGTGTACAGAACACGTATTCGAAATATATTTTTATTTATTTCTTACACATGCTAGTTTCTTCACGATTCATTGCTTCATCGTATAGCATATCGCAAATCAGCACTGCACTTGACTTTTTTTTGATTAAATTGGGGCCGCCACCGGAAATACTAGGTCTCAATTTGCTTGCGTACCGTGAATTAAAATCTAGCACCCGGAAACTGTTATTTTTTCTTTTATAAAAAATAACATTTATATCCCTAAAATTTTGCCAAGTTAACATTGGGTACTATTGCGGTTTAATGCGGTAAATCGCCATAAAAGCAACAAGGATGCGAACGGAGTTCCAAGCCATTCCTCATACTCTCGTACGTGACGCGATCAGTACAGTACAATGCTTTTTAACGTTGATGCCTGTGTATAAAAATTTATGGACTCGGTTACTGTTGTTTGAAAACTGTAAAGCATTTTTGACCTTATCCTAATGGTCGTAAGGAACAGGCAGAATGTTTTTATTTTAGGTATATATCTATTTCGTTGTGAAGCGTCTACAGAATACATCCTTTTCTTTTTTAAATGTCATACATTTCATATTTTATAGGACCTTTATACATATATATATATATTTTAATTAAAGGCTATCATCCGATTTCAACTCACCAGATAATAAATTATTCCTGCTGTCCATGACATTTACATTCATCGTCGATAATGGATCATAATGTTTATGTGATATTGGTCTTGAGGTCTTAGATGTAATACTTAATCAAACTTAATATGGTCACCGATCACAAACAGTCACTTTAATTTATTTGGCAGGCCCCTTGACGCCTTTTGATGCCATTGTTTATCTGTGATATAGCCACGTTACGGCTGTACTATATATTTCTTATCTATACTATAACTTTTTTTAGAATAAGTCGCTTCGCTCAGCAGCGGAAGCTAATAATAATAAGCTAAGAATAATAACGTCTTTAAATAATATTTTAGAATATTTTATAGTGCTAAAACTTTTGCTACGAGGAAGAGTGACCGATAAGACCTATGCCTATCAGTGGGATTAAATATATATAGACTGTAACTTTACTATATAAGTCTTGTAGTGTAACTGGTTACAAAAGAAAAGATCACCCCAACACACGTATTTCTTATACTTAAAACAAAGGCTTAGAATACAATTGTAATACCGTGGTATTACAATTGTATTCTTAGCAAGAAAAGGAATAAAACTTTAAATTGATATAAATGTTTATCAGACGTAATCAATCACGCATAGATGTAGGGAAATACATGAATTTATTTCAAAGCTTTGTCTATCTTTAGAGACTGGAGCGAAAATAGAAAATTAAGATTGATTTGAATGTAGAGCGCCGCTGGCTTTATCAAAGAGAAACGGCCGGATGCGATATTAAAAACTGTCATAGGAAGTACATTGAAGTTATACCATTTTCACAAGGCTTTGTTAAAAAAAGCCTATGTTTAAAAAGTCGTCAGATAAAAAGTATGTCTACATACGAGTTATATACACGACCATTTAAATTCGTAAGAAGTCGATGCAGGAAACGCCAGTCAAACCCAAGCAAACTACGTAGGGGATTGGGGTGGATTTCTGAGATGAGGACAATATTAAAATATACTTATTTCAAATAATTGGAAGTACTTATACACAAACTGTTAGAATGTCATGATTTATTTGTTTTTATTTAATCAAGATACGACAAACTGAAAGAAATAAAGAATTTGTTTATTCTTAAGAAAAATTATTGCGTAAAATTAGACGAGTTCTCAGAAGTGGCAACGAATTACTGAGTTTTTACTGCGAATGAAAGATGAAGGCGATAGATATCGTCAACTATCAGATGAACTGTTTGCTAATATTCTATCTTTAGTTTCATTAAAGAAATATATTAGCATATAATAAGGTATTTCAATTATTTAAAAGAATAAGACAAAATCTCGAGATCGGGAGCTGTATGAGATAGGATTCACACAGACCAATAAATGTAAAATATATAAGCGTATATTGGTATTAAAATTTATAACTTTGCATTTTCACTGAAAACGTGAGAGACAGAAAATGACGTATGACTTTTGTTATTTCATTTAAAAAACATCTATATAAAATAAAGCCTTTCCTGGGAATTCTTATTATAAATCTAAAAATATTTAGTTCAAATAAAATTTTTGATGAAATAAAGTGAAAGAGACAGAACTACCTACATAACTTTTGTAATTTTATTGAAAATACATCTATAAAGCATTTCGTGGAAATTCCTATTAAAAATCTACAAGTAGGGTAAACTAAATATTTCTTTTATGTTTTAAATTACATTTTAGTTGGAGAAACATAAAAGAAACATTTTTTTAAAACAAAGTAACTTTCAGTTAGATTTTATAGACATGTTGAAGTAGTATTTTTCGGTAATTATAATGCTTTATTTTTAGTTCTTTTTAACTAGAAGCATTTTTTTAGAATTAAAAATATAGAAACTTCATTTGACCGAAATTTTAAATACCCCTTTATTTTTTTTGAAAAATAGATTCCAGTAAACTAGAGCTCGCCTCCAATTTTTAGTTCTAATATAAATTATCTGATAGAAATTATGGCAAACAATTAATTTCTACGTCTAAGATTTATTTGACTTTTTTATTATATTATGTAATAAACGTGAACATCTGATGGTATGTGATTATTGCGGCCCGTTAATACCTTCGATAATCATTCGTTGTTTTACCTTCTGACTAAGATAAAATTATTCGTCACCAGCTGTTACTGGTGGTTTTTTAAATAAGTTTACTAAAAAGTTCTTAAATAAAGTCTTATTTTTCTTCTAATACATTAACACAATCAGCCGCAGTAATCCAATCCAAAATAAGATCAACTGTGTGATAGTTTGTCACCAACTTGTTTCATAAAAAATATTATACTAAAGCTGACCTTACTAATTATATTTATATTTTAAAAGGGCGATGAGCGATCTAGAGTAAGAGAGAGATATATTATGCACGGTCAAACAATCTTTTACGAACCTGAGTCATCTATTTTTTCTTCCTTATACAAATCCTTTATCTAAAATGAACAACTACCACATAGATCATCTGTTAATAATTGTCTGCGTGGTCCAAGTCTGCATACAACTGTTTTAGTTATCAAAACTAACTATCTTACAAATTTAAATTTAATTTATTTGCGTAATGTGCGCTCTCGTAGATGTTTCAAATTATAATTGTCCAAATCACATTAGGCCATTCTTGGCGGGCAAATATATACATATTGGTAAGTGTCAATATTGCCTTGGAAGGAAAAAGCCCTAGCAAGCTTATTCACTCATGAAAGCATCCAAGATATACACAAACGGAAATGCAAACGAAGCTAAACCATTCGAATCAAATCCCTTTGTTCCCAATCACTATGTTCGATAAGGAATCATAATGCCGATGGGTTATACACGCTAAAAGCTAGGATAGAATACCTCGTCTTCGATAATAACTTTTATTATCGAAGACTAGGTATTCTATCCTAACTGTTTTCTTTACTCTGTAGAAAGAACAGGAGAGTGTTAAGCTTATTTTATAGCATAGGTGGTAAACCAGCAAGCATTTGAAGGTAAGTGATCACCGCCGCCAATGATCATTCCCAACACCAGAAGATGCCCAGATGCTCTGCCAGCCTTTAAGAAATCTTTTCTTGAAGGTTTTTAAGTATTATCGGTTCCTGAATACCACTGTCTCCTATATTATTATTCTATAAGCATAATTCTTTGGCTACTGATAACTGGTGATGTCCTTGATCATTGCCAGTTGAGATCAACTGCGCATACTATTTTATAATTTTGTAGCATTTACATAAACAGATAGGTTTGATACAGTGTAAGGGACACGAGATAAACATACAACACACCCAGACCTGAAAACGAATAAATTGTCAGCTGAGTATCGTAACCCAGGACCCGCGATCCAGCAGCCGGGTACTCTAACCACTACGACACCACGTGGCCCTCAAAGCGCCGGTTAAGATAAGCTATTTTAGCAACAAGCTTATTTACACCGTGGCTCTATCATATGGCAACTTATATATTATAATACTCAATCAAAATTCAAACGACGACAATGTCAACGATAAACTAAAACCAACACAAATATTTGATCAAACTCGCAAATATTTGCCAATGATAAATCAATACAGATGTACAATAGTTAGCAAACAATTAGGGCATTGCTACGAACGGCATGGCATTGCCACTCCGACCCATCGGAGCATACAATTAACATTCTAGAATGTTGTTTGTATTTTAATAATCAAACTGGACTATACAAATATACAAAATGATCATTATATAGCGACGTTTTAACTAAATAGTAACAGCAAAAACCGATAAAATTGATCGGTAGATGTAACTCACACAACTCTTTTTTTAATTCTAAATAAATGAAACGGTCTTAATATATACAATATCATCAATAGACTAATGGTTTAATAAGCGGTCTGCGACACTTAAGGTCATAGGTTAGCTAAGCCCAAGCGGAAGCACTTAAGCTTAGAGTGGTATGCAATAATACAAGTGACGTACTACTTGTCTATTTTGACCACTGTTATATCTTCTGGTTATTGTCATTATTAATCAACTGAACATGATATTTGTAATGTGCCGTAAGCACGCCGAAAACATAGAAACCTTTAGCTTGTGCAATAAAAATAGAAAAAATTCAGGTGCAAAAAATTCCTTATTAAATTTAACCTTTCTCGCAATCAACCAGTTCAAGTCGTTGCGTAAACATAAATAAAGCAAGGCATATTATGTCCGCGATCACCAGTGGATTATTTAAAAATATCTACTAGATTTAAGTTTTTAACAATTTACTACAGGTCACTTCGCTAAACCTTGAAACTTTTACTTATTTCCACATTCGGGTTAAATGTAAAAAACAAAAAACACTCAAAATGTAAAAAACAAACACGAAAACCACGGCTATCGAAATCAGGCCCCGCGCCGTAGAAACCATTACTGTAACCTACGTGATGCTCCATCACCTCCTCAATCATCGTCAGGAATGTTAGTAGCGTAAAGCACTGCTAGCTTTCTTTATAAAAAATAACATCATCGAAGCTTAACATAAGTTTCTCCAACAGACTTCACTATGAACAGGATCATCAACGCACGCTACTTGAAAATCTTGACAGCCACGATAAGGCCCAATATATTGGGACGGAGGTAAATTTCTTGGGTCTCGCACAGAGTTTAATAATTAAGAATAAAAATCGTAGTTAATTTATTAATATATTAGAATTATAAATTAATAGAATCAATGTGGAAGTCAATTGTCGTAGAAAATATCTACTACTAAGTAATTAGAACGTGACCCTAAATTCATAAAGAAAAATCTTTGATCGTTTGAAAAATTATAAAAATATCTTCACGTATTTACGTCAGGATTGAACTTGTGTTCATGCTAGTATAACTTGAAGTAGTCCCACTATTCAGCAGTGGGGTGTTTATGCGGAATTTGTGGATTGTGTGGGATTGTTACATAACTTTTTTTATGTCAAGCTAGTCTTTCCCAGCGAAGTTAACTCATTTACGATTACTGTAATATTATCGCATTATGAAATGTCTTTCAAACTTAAATACGTCTACACTCTACAATAATTTCGTAATGACGTAAGGCAGGCACACAGGCTTTCCATGTGTGTTTTTTTGTATTACATTGAGAGTAACAAACTCACACACAGTTCACCTGATGGCAAGTGATTCCTGCGGCCCATGACATCTACATTCATCCTTGACAAGGAATCATAATGCAGATGCGTTGTCGCCCTTGAGGACTGCGACAGAATGCCTCGTCACCAGAGAGAAAGGTCTCCGGATCCCCACACTCACCAGATGAAACGCAGCAGTATTATACTTCTATTTTATGCTAGTATTCTGTGAAAGCGTGGTCCTACCCCGGTCGAGCTGACCCATTCATTCATCAAATTGAAAAAAACTGTATTGTAGCTCTACCACTGTCAAATCGATTATCTCGACCGTGGCAGGACCATGCCCTCACAAATGCTGTGTTCCGTGTGGTGACTGTATGGATCCGGAGATCAAGTTAAGGGAAGTTAGGCATTCCATATCATTTCTCATGGGGTTTTTTTTCTAGAATAGGTGATTACCGAGCAAGCATCTCACCTGGTGGTAAGTGATCACCGCCCATGGACTTCCGCAACACCAGAGGATTCGCAGATGAGCTGCCAGTCTTTAAAACGCATGTGTATCTTGAATCTTTTTTGAGGGTGTATGAATATATATATACGTGTTTATAATTTTTATGATTAACAATCATGTGTACTGTGTGATCTTTTGTCATCTTTAGTTTCAATAAATATATACACTCATTTGTTATGTATACTAATTCATTATATTTCACTTAACACCGAACGCGTCTTAATCCCGTCGTAGCAGCGATCCTATGTCAAAGTTCATCCATTCCACAGAATTATATATTAACGTTGTACATGGAAATCGAGTTACACCGTCTGACAACAACGCGGGACCCCGATCAACGGATCCCAACACCCGGACCCGTGTACCCGCAGAAATACATGCCCCCAGATGTTGCCAGACCATGGTACGAATGCTAACTATCGATGGATGGAGTAAATAAATGATTCTCTCGTGGTAAATATATCTTGTGATATATTTTATATCACAACCCACGAAAAAGCCAAAAATTTAAGAAAAAAACCTTACAACCGCACAACCCTTCACTATACAACATACAGTGTGTATACTAAAATTTTAATTAATAGTTTATTTACTAGTTTAAACTTTCAAGACTCCCTCAGACAGGCCCAATCTTATTGCAGCAGTAGGATATAAGATCACATGCGTCTTAATACAAAATGTACTAAGAGGTATGTCAATCGTAGGAGATAAAAACGCAAAATCGCCCTTTTATAAACATAAATTCTCGCGCGTGTAAATCGTTCTGAGAAACCGAATAATAACTTAGAAACTGTGAAACAAATTTTAAATAAAAATAAATAATATTGATTTAATGTTATTTATTTTTATTTTCATTTTTGAACCGGGACAAAAATGACATGAGGGGATTACTGGAAAAAAATATAACCATTCTATTACATTTTTTTTGTGTTTATAGTGATTAACATATATTTATAGTAATTATCGAACTCTCTCTTTACCTGATGGTAAGTGCTGAATGCGGCCACATTCATCCTTGATGAGGAATCAATTATGCAGATTGCGCTGTCACCCTGAGATGAAGCGCTATGTTATCTTAATTATATTTGGTACGTTCACTGTACGAAACACAGCAGCATTATACTGTTATCTCCTGCTGGTATTCTATGAAAGGGTGTTCCTTCCTCCGCCAAGCCAAACCATTGATATTTCCGAAAACATGTGGACTGTGATTCTACCAATATTATATTAGTTGATTCTTATTTCTTTTGGCGTAGTCAACAGTGATATCTAAAAGCAATATAGGTCCCCTAAACATTGCACTGTTTATCCCCTACGTAGTGAGTATATATATGTTTTTATAAATGGAGATAAACTTTCATAAATAAAGAGCATCAATCGGCGTATTCATCTTCAGGCAAAGCGCTGGAATACCAGGTAATTCCCATACCGTTCCCTCATCTCCATGTGTAAAGCAGATGTCATACAATATGTGTGTTAACGTGTAAATGTGGGCTGAGGGTTAGGCTAACTTTTCACGGTTGCCGATGTAGCCAAGTTGAAAGTAAAGGTACCCAATCTAACAGAATCTCATGTGCTGGCGAAAATGATATTGGTATTTGTAATTTTAAGTGTAATGTGCATACGATAAGTGGCGAAGGAATAACTTAAGGGAGCCTAGGATGCTGTATATATTGTGATGTATTGTGAGTGTACAAATACTTATGATACGAAACAGCGCTGTTTCAATTTTACCAAACCTTCCCAGGTTGAACCTAACATTATTAAATTTATGCCACTGCAAAATATAATTGGAACTTTACCTTTACCGAATATTGATTTTAAAGTAGGTTAAGTGTTCTTATTAAATAGAAAAGGACGTGGACGTGTGAAATAGTCTTGAAAGGTTGACTTTTATGTGAATTTTGATAAAATTATAAACGACATGTGAATTATAATGGCCCCTCCTAACGAACCCATCGTTATGTCACAGCATACTTTATGAAGGATTAAACTCCTAACCAATAAATTAGTATGCGGCCCAAAGGTTGGACACATCTGCCCGCCCTTATTAGTGCCTTAAAAGTTGCCTAGAGTAATTCAATTGCTTTATTAGGATACTGTGAAATTAATTTGCTTAAAAGTTGCTGACAGTTTTAGTAATCCTATTTGGGGCCCCAACTTGAATTACCAACATAGAAATTCTTTTGTTTTTAAATTTAATTCCTTTTTTTATGATATTAATATTATTTATTGTAATTCACTTATTTTATTTTTATTATAACTCGCTTAGACTCTGGTACCTCGTATAAGTCGACCATAATTTAATATATCATAAGGATACAAAGATTTCCAAATAACTCAGTCGTCTGTTTAATAATATACGAATAAAAAAGATATGTTCTTTCAATTGACTAGAATAAATAATAAAAGATATAGAATGTCGCGAGATGTATGTTATTTCTTTTTTTTAAATTGACGGTGTCAAATATGTCAATGCTACATGTTGTATAGGAGCACTCTGTGGATATACGTTTGTTTAGAAACTATGATATCGTGACTCACGCCTCTTGAGCGATTATTTTGTCGTTGCCTGTTACGCATGTGCTTATTTGTCACAGTTCACGTAATAACAAGTGATGACTGTAGCCCATGATACCCATATCCATCCTCGATAAGGAACCAGAACGCAGATGCGTTATCACATATGAAGAGTGAAATATCTCGTAATAATGTAAGGACATTGAGTACCCAGATCACAAAGCGTAGCTCTGGTACTCTGCTGGAGCGTGGTACTTCACCAGTCAAGCCGTCATTGATGCTGCAGCAACGATGTTGATGATGATGACGATGCTCGGCTCATGCTGCAAGACATAGCTGCAGGGCATCGCTGACTTTCAGCAGTTGCTAATATATGAATAATATATAATATAAAATGTATGAATCGGTGTGGAAATGCATGAGTCTATTAACCCATAAGGGTCTTAACACTACATTCACTAAACGAAACTACAAAGACATCTAATATCATACATCTATTGAATCAAACGTAATTTACAATTAAAATTATATCATATGTCTAAAACAAATAGACCTTAATTAAAATTTAATTAAAACTGCTACGCAAACAATTATATTCGACGACCCCGTATACGTAGTTAGGAAAACGCATTATAATATTCCGCACTGAAGAAAATTAATTCTAATGGTTTGTAGGGAAACGTGGAAATTGGTGACTGACTTTCCTTTACTATGAAAAATGCTGACACGCGAAAATGAATCTTGTCGTAAAACTTAAGATCCGTTTCAGCTTCTGTACATAATACACCTAGGTATTTTTTCTGTATATCTTCAAGCGTCGTATGTAACGGTAACGAAGTATACTGAAATCGACCTTGATTTTCTTGTTATACGTTTTAGTTTTGTCCGTTTGAACAGTACAGGCGTTTAAAAAGATACGCATCTAATACTTATTATGAGATTGCGCAAATCTTTGATAATAATGATGAAGAAAGGTGACAGTTGATTCGAAAGAATAGTTTATTTGTGATCCAAGATTGATGATTGACCACGGTGAATAGTACATGATAGACACGAGATGTATGATGTGATATTTTAAAAATAATGCTTATCCAAGCACACGATTCTCTTGATGGTAAGTGATGACTGCAGTCCAAGCCATCTTCTTCCATCGTATAATATAAGAAAATTTTGGTTAAAACGCGCAGTGGTGGATGGCCCACCGTCGAGATGTTGAAAGTGTATTTTAGAATTTTCTCGTGATGTACGATGTTTAAAATCAGTGGGTGAAATGAAAACGAAAAACTACTAAATAATAATTCTATAAAAAAAAATATAAAAGTACTACATATCTACGTAAAGCCAGACATCGGTAAAGTATTTGGTCATCAACGATTCGAGCCGCTCTTCATTGAATACTGTGTAATGGGAGGAGCTGATACTGAATAGAGAGAGATGAGAAACAATATTCCATGCGAGGCCAAATTTATACAGTGATAGTAATATATCACGCTTCAGCTTGTTTCTTTGCATGAATGGGTCGACTAAGCCGGGTAAGAACCATGCGCTTCACAGAATGCCAGGCATTTAATAGCAGCATACCTCTGCTGTGTTTCGTCTAGAGAGTGTTTGGAGGCTTATTACTGGTGACGAAGCATTGAATAAAGATATTTAGTCCTCACGGGAGACAACGCATCTGCAATATCATTCCTTATCAAGGATGAATCATGAGCCACAGGAATCAAAAACATTCTGCAAAAACCTAAACATGGAACGGACCTTATTGTGACTTAATTTTTTTTTTATTAAAGGTGATAATCGAGCACACAGTTTACACAACACACAGGTAACTGATGACTGCGCAACATGTTAAACACATTCATATTCGATAGTAAATCATAAATCAGAGGCAGGAGTGACTGATGGAGTAACATGTAATGCCTCGTCGACTGTAATAAGGAACTACGGATCTCTATACTCACCAAACGATTCCGCAAGTGACGTTGGTATTCTATGAGAGCGTGGTTCTACCCGAGTCGAGCCACAGAGTGGCGCTACAACTATTGATCTTCTACTGATCCTTAAAAAAAATAAAAAAACTAAAACTTAAAAACTCAAGAAATTAATACTGGCAGTTTAAAAAACGTGGTTATAAATGGAAAAAGAAAAAAAACCAACAGCAGCTCGCCCGCCGTCGCACCTCTGTCCAATGTTTCCTATAACGTAATGAATTGCGCGTCAAAACCACCCGCGCACACTCGATTATCGCCGCCCGCGGAAAATTAATTTCGCTCCCCATTGTAACGCCCGTCCTTGATCCTTGTTTTTTTTTACCACGCTATTTGTTAATTCATTGGCAGTACCACGGCTGTCGACGGCCGGGTTAAGTGCGGAAAAGCTTTTTGCATCAAGCTTTAGTGACAAGTAGTTTTTTTTATCTTATAGGTGACAAAATTAAATAAAAGAATAATAATATTTTTTCAAGCGTCAATAGCCTAATGGTTTAGGTTACGGTCTGCGAAACTTAAGGTAGAAACGTAGGTCCGAATCCGCCATTCGACCATTGCAGTGAACCGTCTCCTAGCACAAGTATTTTCAGCTTAGCTGGAGTGGTTAACCGGAATATTGGTAATGTTAAAAGCATTGCTAATATTCTTAAAAAAATAAAAAAAAACTAATGAAAATAAGAACCTTAAATGAAGACAATAAAAAAGTTTAGTTTACATATAAAAATTAAAATTAAAGATTCCCTGTCTTTATCGCGAGCATACTCTTAACACATTATCCCAAGTCTTTCATCTTACAGGCTTCTCATCAATTAGACTAATTTTTGGGTAATTCCCCGTCGGTTATAACGTCTGAATTAGATTCTACAAACCGCTGATTTGTAGCGCACTAAACATTTTATGAGCTCATCTATTATGTTGACGTTGTAACTCTGCTCCCAAGGCGCCGCATACTAACATAACAATAAAATAAAGGTCCAGCGCCCGCACCGAGAGCAACCCATCTCGGTGTACGAGTTCATGTGCTCGAAATGTAATGATGCTATGAAAGATTTTGATGAGATTCTGTCATATATTTTCATTGATTACTGAATTTTTTAGGGATTAAGTATGTCTCTTCTCCTTGATTCAATTAAAATTTACTGTATTGTGTTCTAGTGTGACATCCGGGCACTGCCATGTAAGTTTTATGATCGAGTTTTTTGTTTTAACTGCGTACATAGCACCTCCTTCGGGAAGTTTCATTCATTTCACTGTTGCTTTTTTCACAATATTAGGGATGACAAAAAAGCACAGAATTCACCTTATAGTTAGTGAACATAAAAACACCTGCTACGAAGATTCAAAATGCACACGCGTTGTTAGCCCCGAAGCCTGACACAATTTCTCTCGTTACGTGTAATTCTATTTACCCATGAGTTAATAGAATATTATACCAATCAAAATCTAGTCCCCTAAGTTCCAATCCCATCAAGTCTAAGTGTAGACCAATCTATAATACTAAAAAGTAGTAAGTCTGTAGAGCTTTTTCATAGTATACCAGCTTAAAATAGTAATTTGTCGCATTTGTGTCTCCTTGTAGGTGAAATATATTGAAGACCTATTATTGGTTACGTAACTTTCTATGGTCGTAATTTTATTCTATAGAGGTAAACAAAAGAGTACACAGTTCATCTGGTAGCAAATGACTCCAGAGGCCGATAAGGAATCATTATGCAGATATCCCACCTTGGGTGTGTTCCTGCCCCGGTCGAACCGACCCAATAATGCCAAGGCTAGAAACAAACCGCAGTGTTTCTCTACGCCTGTTAACAATTACATGGCATCAACTATGATCGCTTAGCGTAATGAGTTAAGACAAATCCTCCAAAAACTGTCTCTTTTGTATCCTGAAATATATATTCCAGCAGGCTTGATATATATATATATATATATATATATATATATATATATACATATATATTATGTTGTCAAGCCTTATGACTTAAATAAATTGAATAATAAAAAGAAAGCTAGCCGAGCCCTTATGTGACTATCAAATAATATGAAGGTCAAGGACAATTTTCTGCTATAACGTTTTATTTTCCCTATTAATTTGAAAGATATCCAATATCATGATTCTATAAGATTTGAGTCGTGCGAAGTAATAACATGAGAGGGACTTACATATAGATTATTGGTGAAAATACTTGCGAGCTTCACTTTCCCGAGATTGCATGATGTAGGGACAGCAAAAAAAGTTTTGAAGAGTGTTTTTTTTGTATTGCTATTTGTTGTTACTGTTTTCTCCTGATACATTTCCACCACTTCGATACTATATGGTTCTCTACATTAATTGATGGAAAAAAACCTTGCCAAGCTGTAGTACAAATGACAAACACAGTACAAAACAATTTTTCTGTTTTTTGTACATTAAATTCCACATATATACATTTTTTTAATATATTTTTTGGTCTACTCAACTAATACTAATTTAATTTTTTTTAATTTCATAATAGTTTAATGTTCTGATAAATACTTAAAAATAATTTTTGTGAAGTCAGTGGCATTTGTTAGTAACCATAAAATATTGCCATGGTCGAAGTCTAGAAGAATATCTCAGAAAAATAATTAAAAACTTGAAAGGCTAACGGCATGTTTCACAATGCCAACGTGATAGTGAAATCTTAAAGACGTATCAATTGACATTTGTACAACAGACGTTTCTTCTTATAATAATGATTAAAATTACTGTTGACCGTTTTTATAATAATTAAAGTAATTAATTAACTTATTATTCAATTACAATGATGTTTAAATTTACAAAATATTAAAATTATATAATAATACTTTATTTCAATAAATAAGCAGCACTCATCAGTCAATATATGTTCCTTTTATGTTCACGAAGTTTCCCTTCAACTTCAGATGGAATGCCACATCACCAGTAATAAAGGTCTCCGGATTCTTTCACTCACCAGACGAAACAAAGCAGTGTTGTGCTGCTATTGTACACTGGTATTCTGTGAGGGCGTGATCCGGTCTACCCCGGGCCCGGGCGGGATCTGGCCTATTCATACTGCAGTTGAAACAAACCGCAGTGTAGCTATACCACTATTATTAAGATAGTAAAAATCCTTCATCAATCTTAGATAGCTAATGATAATTAATTAATCACAGTGTATCAGAGAGAGAAATGAATACCTTTTAGAAGAATTATGCCCCAGTTTAGCTAAAAGCCATAACGAAATGAATTCCCTTAATCCGGCATTATGATTCAAGGCACATAGAGCGATAAATTTGTCATAAGTAATCCATTGTCGCTTATAACAAGTTCCTTTTCGTACGGAGGAAAGTCCTCATAAATTCGAATGCCCATTTCATTTGCTGTCTGTACCTATCCTGAGGGCGAGGCAATCAGGATTGGGATATAAAGGGATAGCGCGAACGTCGTAAACTGTCCTGTTGCGAGATTATATGAGATTTGTACTGGTTTTTTTTTATTTATTTTTATGTACATATTTTACTTTCGATATTGACTTTCATTTGTTTAGCAATTGAACTAGAAAAGTCATTTGTCAATAAAAAAATATTGTATTTTTATTTAAGTTTATTTTATTCGTGGTATTTAGATCTTTGCATCGTGGCCGAATGCTAGAGATCAAATGTTTCATCAAATTATAAATGGTACAGCCATAAGTGAATGAAATATTCACACATATTCTTCTTTTATATAATCAGATAATAATAAATGTGCCCTGTAGAACGAACTCTCCTCATCAGCACACCAATATCTTTAGAGAGAACTAAAGAACAAAGCTGGTCGTAACGCACCCCTTTCCTTAAGCCCAAAACTTAAATGTTGAATAAAGCAGAACTCTTTTTCTCGTTATAGCCTATAGTTATAGGTATACTACACTTAATAATGGTGATAGGCAGAAGTGTCTCGGAGTCCTGTTTCGTAACAATCTATGGAGAAGGTGCTTTTTTTAAGATATCCGTGGTAGAGCAGAGTGCGGTACCTAATTGCTGAATCGGGGAAGGACCATGCCCACACAGAATATCAACGTGCACTGTGGACTAAGATAGATTGTCTGTTTGACTGGAAGGCCTACTTGGAGGTCACATACACTACATAAAATTCTGTAAAGGGTCACGTGCTGTAGTAATAAAATATCTGGCTGATTGGCATTATTGCACAAACCTCAAAGTCCCTCAAACAAATTCAAGGTATGCGAACAATCCTGCCTCGATCCCCAGATTCCATACATGGATAATCATTTAACTATAAAGAAATTAAATATGTATATATGTATATATATATATATATATATATATATATATATATATATATATATATATATATATATATATATATATATATATATATCCCGGCTTCTTAGACGCGATTCTTGAGTTAAATTAAAGCCATTCATTTCTTTATAAAATTGAATGACTATATATATATATATATATACATATAAGGTCATTTTCATATTCAATTTTATAAAGAAATTAACGGCTTTAATTTAATATTGATTTAGAATAACCGAATTATACAACTTAAAGCGGTGTTTGTGAACTGTTGTAAATTGAAACAGCTTTGAAACTTTGTTAAATGTCAGATTTAACGACTATTAACATTTTAAAATATTCGAGGAGCTCTCGCTGAATCGTATTTCTGATGTCAGAACCACTTCAAAGAGGCTCCGAGAGCCGAATTGCTTATTATACATTTAGGTTACTTTCATTTTCTGAATTATTTAAGTAGGTCACGTCTACGCTTATATTTCTTTTTTTTATTATTACATTGAGGGTGGTAAACCAGAGAATAGTTGACTACAAGGTTGCGGATGAAGTGATTTTCTTCAATAATCATTTCTTCACTATGTGCACGCATATAATCTTTTTCATGATATTAAGACGAACGAACGCAGTGCATCTGATGGTGAGGGATTCCTGCAACCCACGACACCTACTTTCATGATAGATAAGGAATCATAATGCAGATGCGTTGACATAAATGAGGACTAAGACGGAATGCCACGTCACCAGTAATACATATATATGTATATATATATATATATATATATATATATATATATATATATATATATATATATATATATATATATATATATATATATATATATATATATATATATATATATATATATATATATATATATATATATATATATATATATATATATATATATATATATATATATATATATATATATATATATATATATATATATATATATATATATATATATATATATATATATATATATATATCCCGGCTTCTTAGACGCGATTCTTGAGTTAAATTAAAGCCATTCATTTCTTTATAAAATTGAATGACTATATATATATATATATATATATATATATATATATATATATATATATATATATATATATATATATATATATATATATATATATATATATATATATATATATATATATATATATATACATATAAGGTCATTTTCATATTCAATTTTATAAAGAAATTAATGGCTTTAATTTAATATTGATTTAGAATAACCGAATTATACAACTTAAAGCGGTGTTTGTGAACTGTTGTAAATTGAAACAGCTTTGAAACTTTGTTAAATGTCAGATTTAACGACTATTAACATTTTAAAATATTCGAGAAGCTCTCGCTGAATCGTATTTCTGATGTCAGAACCACTTCAAAGAGGCTCCGAGAGCCGAATTGCTTATTATACATTTAGGTTACTTTCATTTTCTGAATTATTTAAGTAGGTCACGTCCACGCTTATATTTCTTTTTTTTATTATTACATTGAGGGTGGTAAACCAGAGAATAGTTGACTACAAGGTTGCGGATGAAGTGATTTTCTTCAATAATCATTTCTTCACTATGTGCACGCATATAATCTTTTTCATGATATTAAGACGAACGAACGCAGTGCATCTGATGGTGAGGGATTCCTGCAACCCACGACACCTACTTTCATGATCGATAAGGAATCATAATGCAGATGCGTTGACATAAATGAGGACTAAGACGGAATGCCACGTCACCAGTAATACATATATATGTATGTATGTAGATCCATATATACAACATACGAAACACAGCAGCGTTATGCTGATATTTTACGCTGGTAATCTGTGAGCACGCCGGTCTTTCACCGGTCGAGTTGACCCATTTATGCCGCAGCTAGTAACAAACTGTAGCGTAGCTCCACCAATGTTGTTAAATGTGACTATTATATGATTTTTCACATTTGGTTCACAAATCGCTCACTGAACCAAAGATTTATTAAATTTGATCTTTGCGGGTTTGAGTTTTACTGTCTCGTTAATGCTTGACGTCTTCAACTTGTTTTTAACTGAAACATGAATGGGCGGCTCAACCGGGGAGGGACCATGCCCTTAAAGTTGTGGTCCGTGTAGTTAATGATTGAGGAAAAATCAGGGTCACATTACAGATAACTTCTATATGTTCCTCTCAATGGCTGCAGAGATCATTGTACGTAAAATTGAAATATTTGTTTAAAAAATAATATATAAAATATATGGTATTTGTTTGTGGCTGCAAAATTACTGCAGCTTAAACGAGGTAGTACCACGCCCTCACAGAATACTAACGTAAAATAGCAGTTTAATGCTGCTGAGTTTCGTCTGGTGGGTGCAGGGATCCGGAGACCTTTATAACTGGTGACGAGGCATTCCATCTCAGTCCTCAAGGGGGACAACGCATTTGCATTATGATTCCTTGTCAAGGATGAATGTAGATGTCATGGGCCGCAGGAATCACTTACCATCAGGTGAACTGTGTGCGAGTTTGTTACTGTCAATGTAACAAAAGTAATAAATTACATATAAATATGGCATTTTTTTTATTTATGTATTCCAGGAATATCATTTGATAGACCTTGTTTTACAGATTTAAAATTATTAATTGTATAAATATTATTTTTTGTGAAATAATTAAAATATTTAAAGTAAATGTTTGATTTATATACGAAAATTTTGTTGCCAAAAAATACTGTCCCTTCTCTTATCCTCGAAGTTTGCAAACTAAACGACCTGTAAAAATTCGTGATCATAGAAGGTCTGATATATAATACAAAAAAAATAAACAGTTTCGAACTGTTATTACTTCAATGCATACTAACATAAATATGTGTTTAGAGTTGGAATTTATAAGTTAATTCAAAAATACGTCATCAAAAACGCGAAGATAAAAAATATATTTTTTAACTAAACTTTAGGCAAAAGGGTCAAAAGTGAACTTGGTGATGCTGAAGGCACCTCCTCTTATATTTTGCATGCTGAATATCAGATATAGAGAAAGAAAAATTATCATTGTCGTGTTATCATGTGAAACAATAGTTACATTAATTGTCTGCCATTTTTATCAAAAGCCAATAAAAGATCTTTCGATCGATTTCGACTTCTGCGATGTCTTAAGATATCAACTGCGTAGGGTGTATAGTACATAAGCATTTGCGCAAACAGAGACACTACTCTACTATGACCTTTTCTAGTCCGATATAATGCATGTTTGTGAACCAAAACGAACAGAATATATATTTTTTTTTATATATAGAATCTGTGGCAAACGACCATCCAGCTCCCCTGGTGGTGTGATTACCGCCACCCATGAATATCCACAACAGCTGAGGAGTTACTTGAAGGTCCCTAATTAAGACTTCCCGCTTTCGACTTCAACCAACAATTAGTGATACACATATATTATTCATTAACTTGGGAATCGAACCCAAAATCCATGACGCAGCAACCAGGTTCCCTAGCCACCACGCCATACAATCTGTACAATAAATAATATTAATAATCAAATTATAATATAATATTGTACAGAACCCTCTGTGAGTTTTTATGGAAAATGATTTATTACGGGTTCTTCGTTTAAAATATATGGAATAGGACGACGATTGAACATCTGTGTGTTTGTTCGTAAGTTTATGATATCCTACGTAGCTGATACCATCTCTAGTAATGACTGAACGATATCACTGTGTTCGAAATTGATCATTTTCATTGTTTCATTTTTGTCAGTGTAGGAATCCGGAGACTTATATTACTGGTGACGTGGAATTCGATCTAAGTCAATTAAGGTTTTTTTTATAGTGTAGGTGGCAAACGAGCATGCAGCACACCTGATGGTAAGTGATGACTGTAAGTGATGCCCATGAACATCTGCAACACCGAAGGAGCTTCAAATGCTTTGCCGGCCTTTAAGGAAGGTGTAGGCTCTTTTCTTGAAGGCCCCTAAGTCGTATCGGTTCGGATACACCGCTTGCGACAGCTGATTCCACAGCATACTTGTGGATGGCAGGAAATTACGCGTGAAACACACAGTGGTAGATTACCAACCATCGAGATGATGAGAATGAAATTTTGAATTCTGTCCTGATGTACGATGTTTAAACTCAGCGGCTGGAATTAATCCGGTAAAAAATGCAAAAAGATGCAACATCTCTTCGCAACGCAACAGTGATAATTCAACTCTATTTTGATTCCTTATCGATGATGAATGTGGGTGTCACGAGCCATAGGAATCACATGACAGGTGAACTGTGCTCTTTGGTCACCCTAAATAATACATTAAAACAAAAAATGCTACGGCATGGTCAAGGGTCGGCTCAATCAAGGACCACACCCTTAAGGAATACCAGTGTAAAACTGCATTATATCCAGGCTGAGTGTTCGGTGATGGGGCATTCCATTTTAGTTCGCAGTGGTGACAACGATCATGATGAATCACTTATCACCAGGTGATCTGATTGCTCGTTTGACACATATCCTATGGAAAAATAAAAGGCAAAGTCAACTTTGCAAAGCATCACTAACGGCAAAGTCAACTTTGCCTTTGTTAGTCTCCCTGAATTTTTAAAAATATCAATCAATGCATGTCATTTGTTATACCGACGTATTATATCGTATATTTTCAGTGGAATTTTCTTTATTTCATGTTGTTTATTTTCTAATATACCAAACCTTTTCAGTAAAAAAGGTAAGGGTAAACCCTTTATTGTGCTGTGTATTTTATATGATATAAGGACACTGTGCGATTTATTTTTTCCATTCATAAACAGAGTGTTTAGTGTTCTGTGCAAATATCTAAGCGTAACAGACACAATGTTCTATTGTGTTAGAGGAATTATTTAGACGAAGCGGGTCTTAACCAATCGATTGATGATTTATTTTGAACCATCTTCGTCTAGGAAAACTGCTTGGAAATATTGTTTCACGTAATTTGGGCTAAGGTTGTAAGTCACTTAATAACGAAGTTTCCAGGAATAGAATAGATTATAATACAATAATGGACTAACTTTATTTTTCTATTAATGTACAAATTAGTAAAATACAGAGTACATCATTATATGCCCAAGAAAGTAAGCATCCGTTTGCGAACTGGGTTATAAACCCGTATTTCAACCTTCGGCGCCGTTCCCGTTCTTGGAAATTTACTTTATTAGTAACAAAAGGAAGGAAAAATAAGGAATAATAATTAGACTTTAATTATTTTTCTTACTTAATGTAAAATATTGTAATACAATATTGAGAGTAACAACTATGTGTCAACAAAGTTCACCTAATAATAAGTGACAACTCCTGAGGGCTGAGATGGAATGTCTCCTTATTCAAAATTGGATTCTCCCATACCTACATTCGGGGTACGAAACACAGCAGTTGTGTTGCCATTAAACACCGGTATTCTGTGAGAACGAGGTCCTTCACTGCAACAGCTCGACCCCTCAGTCGAATCGTTGATGTGCGTCTTATTTATTTTTTATTTAAACTTTATAAAGGCCTTAAGTTATACTTAACAAGTCGACCCGTTGCGTAGAGAAAAATTGTGGTAAGGTAAGGTGGTAATAACAATAATTAGAAACTAGAACTTGTTCTCCTAGAATAGCACTTTTGAAGTATAGTCTGCGACTCCGATACATACGGGCTGCGATTGCATTAAATTTCTACCCTTTACTTATACCATGTGAATTCTATTATATATTCATATATATTTAAATATATTTGTGCCCTTCATGAGGGTTTCGCATAGATTTTTGTGTGGCTCAGAAGAACATTTGATAACGGTAGACGTACGCACGCGCAGTGAACAGCGCAACACGCAGATTTAAGTATAATTCCAGGTCATGTGAAATCTGGATCTGAAGAAAGCATAGTTATTCGTTCTTGTTTCTGTTGTAGTTTAAACATTTGATATTGATAACAGTAACAGTGGTAAAGCAACATTCCAGCAATACTTCAAGCTGTTGGAGCTCGCCAGCTGATATGGATGGCTATACGCGAAAAGGACCAAGCCCTCATAGGACTTACGTGGGATTGCTAATATCACTAATAACACATATATATATATATATATATATGTATATATATATATATATATATATATATATATATATATATATATATATATATAATTATTGATGAATACACCTATTTACTCGTCATCCTTTAATAACCAGAAAATACCACCGTGGTAGGAACAGGCGGGCATCTTATAAGCGTGCCTCTGAAGAATATCTTAGAAAATAATTAAAAACCATTTAAATTTTATTTGTTTTGTCCAAAATTGTTTAAAAATCAAAGAGCCATACTACAAGTTTCACAATGTCACTTAAATCTTAAAGATAAATGTCACGTCGACTTTTTCCTATGACTATAAAAGAAAAGACCGTTGTACTCGGGTGCCCTTGTGCTGGTTACCCGTATATAGAGGTCTCGACTGAGTGCCATAAGCGATCGGTCACCTCTCAACCTGGTGAAACTGTAAAACTGCCCTCGGGCTAACAGCGGCCATCAGCCCAAAAAAAAATACGTATCAATTGACATTTGTCTTGAACAGCCGTTATAATATATATTATCAGTATTAATATATACCTATATTAATAATTTCTACAGGCAAAATGTAGGTTAAAGATATAGAAATAACTTCTTTGGCTGATCTCAAGGCATCGACCTTCAGGACACGTGAGCCCAGCTAAGGTGCATTGGCTAACAATAATATTGGTGTGTGTGTAAATGTTTTGTTAAACATTTGTCTATCTCTTAATTCATTTGTAGGAATGTAATTAATAATAAAACATAGTGGTTGCAACAACAATCAAGACGGTGAAACCCCATTATAATTTATGGTTTAACTAAGCTTCTTATAATGAGGCCCAATTTACAAAGGAAAGCGTTTTTGTTAGTCGTCTTTAGCAGATGCGAGATTCAATGAGGTTAACTTTTTTGTGAAATTAAGAGGATATGAAATTCACACACAATTTAAATTATGGTGAATGATACTCACATTAATTATGGAAAATAAATCATAATTCATTGTCATATTTGAGTATTGAAATAGGTTTACTAGCTACACTCATCGAACGAAACACAGAATTATGCTGACTCTACGCTGTTCATTTGCAAGTTCGAGTTACGCTGACCCTGCAGAAATCTAGAGGCATTCCATCTCAGTCCACCTGTGTACGCACGTGCATCTAAAACTTAAGTCGAGTAGGTAGGTATTTATGTGTTACAGTAATCTTTTATCATCAGGTGATGCTTATCATCCTAACGTTTATAAAAGACACATTATCCTGTAAACATGTTACCAGCCATTGTTTCTTTAATCTCGCTATCTTCTCATACTTTGTACCACGACGTTACGTATTTGAAATTTATAGTCTGTTTAGAGTTTTGGACACATTAATACATACAAACTACACGGTGTAATACTTAAAGCTCGTTGTTAACATATGCTCGGATAATGACCAAGAATGTGACCATTTTTTATCATTTAGCCTCTTAATACATTAGTATGCATTGAGCAAGACACGAGAAAAATCTCTATGTACTTAAAGCATCACCAAACATAAGTACCAATGATTTATTTAATTAATAATCTGCTAAATGTTTATGGAAATTTCATAGTTACAATATTTCGATTTACTTTCATTTAAATTTAATTTAAGCCTCATTTGTATAATATTAAGGGTTAAAAACGAACAAACAGGTTGACTGAGGGACTATTATCCAAAATTCTTTCAAGTCATGTGATGATAACATGGCAAATAACTTAATGTGCAAACTTAGATTTGTGCCTCATAAAGTAGGTGTCAATGTTAAGAACTGACGTACCGTTTTTTGTCTGTTAAGGACCTTTGAATTTTTTCATTTACAAAGATTTTTAATTTAATTATAACCAAGAAAATATCAAGAAATGCGAAGGAACAATAGACTGAAGCAGCTATTATTCAAAGAAAATAAACCTCTCGTTAAAGTATCCTCAAAATTTTCGGTGGTCCTTCAACTAAACTGAAACGAACTTGATGAAGCACTCGAGACAACTCTTTAGTAAGAAAGTTGGAAAGTCTCATTACATGGGGCTGTGGAGAAACGGAATGAGGGCTTGTAAGTCAAAACACAGTGGTTTTGATTACCTTTCTCACAGTGGAAGGGGCTACTAGCTTTTACATGGGAATAATTCTGGTGATCACATGATAAACAAGCATTCCGTTAAACACAACGGCCGTCGTCCCCTTTTAGTCAAATGTAATATGTGTTTTTGTTTATAATATTAGGATTGTAATGATATGTCTGATTACCCGTGATTGAGGCCATAGATTCCTGCATTGCTCATATGAAAGGCAGCAGCATTATATTGCTCTTGATTATATGACGATATATTGACGATGTAGTCCTTAACCGGTCGAGCTTATCTCGAATTTTTGCAAAAAATTGCTGCAGGTTCGCTCAACAATATTATTAAAATTGGATAATAATATTTAATAATATTATTATCCAATTTTAATAATATTGTTAATAATAATAATTAATGATATTGGATAATATGATCCGAAGATGATAAACACACAACAGTTACAGCATCACGAGAGAACTCTCACCCTTTCAGTGGTATAGCCACGTTCTCTAGCCATGTGTCATGATCGAGGAATGATCATACACTAGCGGAATACTACTTGGAGTAGCAGTGACACGACTGTGTTTCATATGGTGAATGTAGGGATCAACGGACCCAATTACAAGTAACGATATGCATCCTGACTCCCAGCTGGAGGAATGTACGATCGTTTGCAACACCTGATTTAAAAAAAAAAAGCTAGACCTAAACAAATCTGTTGTACACGCCCACGTGGTCAACAAAATGTATAAATAACTTTACATTGTAAAACATCTTTTAAATATAAGTTAGCACGTCAGTCCCCTTTTTGGGAATTCATTGCATACTTTATTTCTCTTTGTCTTTTGCTTGTTCTCCTTTGTTCGAAATTAATTGAAAACAGACAGATCTCCAAATTAAACGGCGAAATGAGAATGATACATTATTCGGGTATACAATCAATTGAAAGTTTATTTATTAACGCTTAAAAATAATTAGAGCCAGTGCTAATTGACAGATACTTGTTATGGAAAGTGGGGTTAATAGCGTAATGTTTAAAAGTAACATTAATAATAAATAAACAGATTGCGGAAATTGTTTTGTAACCGAAATAATCTCCGGAACCCCTACATTTTCCTACCAATGGACTGTTTAAAGAAATGGTATTCCATGCCTTTAACCAGTCGAAACACGTAGCATTCTGTGAGGGCGTGGTCCATCACATTCACGCTGTATCTAGAATCACACTGCAGCCTGATTCTACCACTGATAAAAACTGTATCATTAACGCGCTTTGAAAATGTCATATTCTTTTTATTTGTTACCCAATTTAACAAGTCAATAGCACATCGAAATTCCAGCCATCACAACGAATTGCGTGCGACAAACTCACAAACAGATAAAAATGTTTCCGAGTTCATTATATGTATAGATAGAAAAATGTGGACCGTTATCAAACACATCGAAAAGGTATTTTAACGTCGAACTAGGTTGTAACGCAAACTATATGCAGTTGTTTTAATTATGTACTTTTTGTTTGTTTGTTTAACGATAAACTGGGGCACAGTCCAGCATTTTTTATAGCACGCTACTATTAGCATGACCTGTATGTAAGTATGCATATATTTATGTATGTAGTTATGTATATGCATGTATGTATGTAAAGAAATCTTTAAGTTTAGTTTTCAGCCACTTCCGGGCGTTTGAATAAGCTGAGAATTTGCAGACGTATTTGTAACCTATGATAATACAATAAATAATAACATAACTATGCAATTTGTTTCAACATTAAATTTATGTATTTAACAACGGTAATCAGAGTGAAACCAAACATAGTCACGATTTCAAGCAATCATTAGTTCTCTGATATTACTTTTTTACTTTTTTTTTACGCTTATTGTTATTCTGTTTTGAAAGTATTACTTGGTCTTATTTTAATTTGGTTTTGTTTGATCTTAAATGTGTTGCGGATGTTCATGGGCGGCGGTGATCACTTACCATCAGGTGGGCTGTGTGCTCGTTTGCCTATAATATAAAACAAAAAGGTTAATCAAAAAATACGTGAAATGGAAAGCCTAGCCGTTACTAGGCCTGCGTCTCCCACCCTCGCCATACAAAACACAACAGCCACTTGGACGTATCTGACTCGTATAGGTATTTTGCATTACCTAATCAAGTTTCGGGAGCGTCCAGAGACTTTTTAAAAATAAAAGACTAATCTTAATTACAAACTAATTTAACTAGCGTATTGCCATAGTGGGATGCCAACAAGGAATGTACAAAACCATCACCTAAAACTAAACGTTACAATGTCTTACTGTAACCTAACCTACGTGGGAACATAACAATGCTCTGTTATGAAAGCTGTTACTGTCACTGCAAGTGAGCTTTTATGCTGACATACGCACAATGTGTACGGGCCGTGCTTTCATAACTACCTTTTTTCTATGTTTGGGCGATTTCAAAGCTTCATACATTTTCTGCACTGAGAATATGTAAAAAGCTTAAGCTTTTTTGTGATTATTTCATGTATTTATGTATATGAGTACATTAAAACAGCTTTCCTTCATGCAGTCCTCCCTCCCCGATCCCGATCTAACATTACACCCACGTGGGTGTAATGTTAGATCTGCATCCGAATAGTAAATATTTAAAAAAAGAGTATTCTTACCAAATGATACTTCGTAGTGCACTAAGCTTGTGTACGTACCTGTAATAAAATAAATAGAAAAGCTTAATACATTGTCGTCATTATCACCCACTAAGTTCAGCATGACTTCACCGGTAAACATATGCCAACTCCAGTGGAACTTTTATATAAAAAATAAGTTCTTAAATACCGAAAAATATGGTCAATATTGTTAAATGAAATGTTAATAAAGAGAAATATTATTTTTCTTTTTAAATTCTACAGCATAATAAAATTATGACACAATTTCTTTACTAATAACAAGAAAGAAAGAAAGATTCTTAATAGTGTTCAAATTAAAAAGCAAGAAAACGGTCGGCTTAATTGCTTAAATCCATTCAAATTATGACGCCCAAAATAAACATCGGGTAATGTTTTTACCTACAATTTACTTCCCCTTCACAGTGAATAAAACAAGTAACGGGCCCGTGAAAAATTACAGTGAAATGTAAATAGTCAGCCGAGAAATTCAACCTATATAACGAACACAATAAAAAAAGTACCTTATCACCTGTCCTTATCGCAGTCTAAGTGCGAGAGTGGGAAAAATGGTAACGATTACAACGGGCTACGAAAGCAGGTAGAGGTATAATCCAACGATTCCATAATAAAAATCCCGGCTGCCGTAAACACGGAAATATTGCAGGGTTAGAGTGAAGTCATTTTGAGTTTTTGCTCATTCACTTTAATGATGCCGCCTTTAGGAGCGAGTCGGCTTCAGGTGTTCGCTCTAGACCATAAATATGATGGTCATCTATGTAAAAATAGGTCAGTCCTTTAAGCCTATTGAGAAAAAGAGAGAGACCTTTACTTTCGTAAACAGTTAAGATAAAGAGTTACAATGCTAGAGCTAAAATATGTATCTAGCTGCAGCATGAATGGGTTCACTCGATCGAGGAATGATGCCCTTCGTCTGTATGAAGATATACGGAGGCCTTACCGATGACGAGGTACTCAATCTTGGTCCTAAATGGGGTAAAATGAATCTGCATTATGAATACTTATCAATGAATGTGGCCGCAGGCAATCACTTATCATCGGGTGAACTGTGTTCTTGTTTGACAGCGTAACTCTAACACTTATTTCGTAGGTTAACAGGGTTCATCACAATATTTTCCTACACTGCGAAAAACTTAGTAAATCAGTTTTGCAATTACCATTACACCGGCGTTCAATATCTTAACTTCATATTAAATATGTATTTATATCTTTCCGGTTTATATTCAGAAGTGTGGGAAGAAATGTTAAAAAAATATCCAGTAATACAAATAATATTTTTAATTTCAAGATTTGGCACACATGGCTGGTGTTGCCGTCTTTGAAATTGAAGTACATCTTGCCGACTTACATTTCATATAATCCTAATGACTTACAAATATTTGTAGGCTAAGAGTAAAAGAGATGGCATTATCGTCTTCAATACACGATACATTTTATTATTATATTACGATATAATTTCAACTTCTAAGTATATATTATTTATTTACAGATCTACAGAGGTAAAAAATTTCCAGACGAAAAGTGATATTTTCATGTTAGAATTTAAATACATAATATATTATTTACCTAAAAGGTATTATCTACCTCTCATAAACATACGTGAGATATTAGAAAATCCCTAGATAAAGTATTTTTTGCTAGATAATCTAAAAGCAAAATATAACATAACACCCCATACTTAGTGTAACATGAAATAATATCCTAAATTGCAGCGGTCACTTTCTGTGTAGGCCAAGTAGTAAGCTAATAGCGGTGACTTCGATTAGAATAGAGAAACTTTAAAAAAGTATTATTTTTAAAGTTAAACCCTTTCCAATATTAAGATATAATATAGTCTATATAAGATAGTCGTTACATAAAAAAATAAAATAATAGCCTATATATCACAATCCCACTGCTGGGCAGAGGCCTCATAAAAGAAGGTGTTAGAGCGTAGTCCACCACGCACCTCCACTATTTATTTATTTATTGAAAACGAACGAAACAAAAAGTAACATTAAACTAATTTTTAAATTAAAATAAAAACTACAAAAAGAAATGAAAACTAAAACTTAATAATTATAGGTTAAGGACTTTTTAAACGTGCAAATGCTTTGAGGAAAGAGATCAATACAGTTAGACTTTGCGTATTTGTTAAATTCTCTAATTATTCTATTTAGAGGCGCATTTTTACTTAAGTTCGATCTGCTTACACTTCTTCACATCTTAATAATTGGAATCGAGAAGGTCTAGGTAACCGCGACGGTATAGAGAAAGCTAGTCCTCCCTAGCTTTCTCTATACCGTCGCAGGTGTGAAGAAGGTCAGGAGTGTCAATTATGGCATTTACGAGTTTATAGAGGAAGGTCAGGTGGAGCATGCGTGAGCTACGGATTGGCAAATATGATTCCTCATCATCATCAGCTCATATAATACTCCAGTTCTTTCCATGGACCTCTCCTATTGTTACGTTATTTTACTGATATAAATGCTTGTTCGCTTGCTTTATTTTGTTGATATAATAAGGCGTTACTATGGAAATCTATATCCAATAAAAGTAAACATAAATCTTAATATCTATTTTCTCCAAAAATAAGCTTCATGATTGCATTTATTAATTTATATTTGTATTTTGTTATTATAAGAATAATTTCCTATAATAACAAAATACAAATATAATTTCCTACCTTCTAGACAACTCCTACGCCTGAGTCTAATACCCAGTAACCTATTTTTTTATTGTATCCAGCTACAAACGAACACACTGCCCACTTAATGATCAGAGTATCCTACTACCAAGGACAGCCACATTCATATTCAATAATGAATCACATATGGATGCATATGTATGTGGACTAATATTTAAGCCTCGTCACTAGTAATAAGGGTCTCTGGAGACTCTCAGCAGATACACTGATATGCCGTGAGAAGTTCCACCGCATTCGAGCCGATCCATTCATACCGAACTTAGAAATAAATTGCAACGTTACTCTGCCACTGATAATAACACATGACGGATTCATTATCACGTCAGCTCATGATAGTCTATTCCTGTAAATATGCCACATCCAACTAATTATCATGAAGCACGATACCCGAGCAGTCTATAACTAGCCCGCTAATTTGCGAAGGTCTTGACTGCCTCAAGTCAGAAGTCAATTATTAGCAAATGGTGGTATAGGATACACCGTATTCCAGCAATCGATTCCGATGTACGAGGTTGTCACTCGATAATATTTCTTCCCCACTCAACGGATAATAATGAAATATCTAATCAATTATGGGAAACGCGATAAAATATGTAGAAAACTAACTAGCGAAAAATTTTATATCATGAAAGCGTAAATATTTTCCAAAATCGCTAATCGCTTATGCTTATAACTTGCACTTTAAGATAATTTGATAGCTTTTACTGGATTCAATGTTATTACAACGTTTGACCACACCTTTACGTTCTAGCGAAGTTTGTGGGTTGTAAAGGAAGGGTGTTTATGTTGGCTGCCATAATTTCAGTAATAAAATTATACGTTGGTGGTTTAACATCAACGTAAATTTCTTTTATTTTCCCACTGTTAACAAATTCTAATACTTTCGTATGACTAGGGTAGGACTACACTGTCACAGATTCCGAGCACGACATAACAGTCCAATGCTGCAATGTGTCCTAAGGTGAGGGTGTGATCCAGGGACAAAATATCAAGTGAAGAGTCTTTTCATCTAATTTTTTAAATCTTTATTAAATTCAGTCGATAAGCTGGCAAACATTATATATAGCATTACGAATTACATAATGTTTTTGGTATCTACTTACTACTACTAACACTGGAATTAAGTGGATTGTAAAAGATCTGAAATAAAAACGTTATTATTATTATTACTATATAAATAAATAAATCCCACTATTGACATAGTTCTCCTCTCTAGAGAGTGTTACAGCATAGACCTAAACGCGGTTCCATTGCGGATTGACGGACCTCACATGTCGTTGAAATATTTTATTTGTTTTTGAGTATTATTATTTGTTAAACATGCAAGTTTTTTCGTCACCATGAGAATTACTATTAACAATTTCGAATGAAAATCGAGCGTTTAGACAATGACCTACCACGGCTTATTATGTTACATTGTAATTTTAGAAAAAACGTCGAACATTCCAAAAATTGCCCACAAACTTTTTACACGTATTATCTAAGTTTTCAACTAAAAATAACGATATCTCCAAGAAAGATCTCGTATAAAATTCATTTAACAAAGAATGTCGGGATATATAAAGCAGCTGATAAAATCAAATCACTTGAGGACTTCACGGAACCTTCCGATAATCTAACCGTTCGAACAAAGTTTCTCGTATTGAATACACCTTTTATTGTATTGATGGTGATAAATGAGCACACACTGAAGGTTAAGATGGGATGCCTCGTAACCAATAACAAGGGTCTCCGGATCCCTATATCTCACCGGTCGAAACAGTAGTGTTATGCTGCTATATTATATCGGTATCCTACGAGGGCGTGGTCCTTCCTCGGTCGGCGCTAAGTAAAAACAAACGTGTTCTTTTATTACATTAATAGTAACAAACGAGCACAGTACACCTGACTGCAAGTGATTCCTGCGGCCCATGACATCTACATTCATCCTAGACAAGGAATCATAATGCAGATGTGTTGTCACCCTTGAGGACTGAGATGGAATGCATGGTCACCAGTAATAAAGTTCCCTGCACTCACCAGACGAAACACAGCATTATGCTGCTATTTTACGCTGGTATTCTGCGAGAGCGTGGTCCTGCCCCGTCCCATTGATTCCCATTGATCCCGCAGCTAGAATCAAACTGAAGAGTATCTCTGCCACCGTTAATAACAAATTACGACAGCATAAGCTACAAAAGTATGACTGGTATGGTCAACTTTAATGGTTTCTTTTAAAGAAGTTTAGCAATTCCATCAATTTTGACATTGCACCTTTATTGAATGTTCTATTCCCATCGGAGGAAGAATGTTTGCGTATCACAAATTGTTGATTTTCTAGTTTGAACTTGCTGTATATGTGACCTTATTCCAACGCCACTTGTTACTAAGAGATGACATGATAGTATGTCATCTGTTAGTAACCATAATCAATAAAGTTTTGGAGATATCGTTGTCAGCTTTGCTGACCGTGTGTAGTCATTGCATAGTGAGTGATACACGTTGTTATGGTCATTATAACTATAGTTGTGATGAAAATCGTAAATCTATATTTCATTATGCTGAACAGCTACTCTATGGAGCAGTTGCTTAGATATATACTCTAAAGAAGTTAGATAATGAGTTCCAATTCTATTGTGTTTTTGCATGTTTAAAGGAAAATATTTAAGAAATATTATTTCACCACCATTATTTAACAAAAGTGAAATTTGCGAGTCATTTGTTGAGTTTTTTGTTGAAAGCGCGTGATGTGCAGACCGATGTAGATTACTTGAGTGTTGCATTGAAATGTGAATATACCGACACGATACCAAAGTTAACAGTAAAGTTAAAATTTAAGAAACTTTTGAAAAGTGGTTCGTTCTAACAATTAAGTATAAAGTGTATACAGGACAAGTGGTTAGTTAACTCTTATACTTTATCCTCCTGTAAGATCTTGCTATAAAATATATCTGACATTTATGAATTGTATCCAATTACTTTGAGCTTACGGATACGCCCTTGTATAAGCTAGACAATAACTTTTTCGGAAGCTAGAAGTGGGTAAAGGTTTAGGCAGAGTTCCATCATAAAACTCTTCTGGTGCCTTTCAACCTTTAATTATAGTTTGGTTAAGGAATAGCTTTAGTTTAGTTACACAACAAGGAGTTTTATTATAGAAAAGGAAGCCGTAATAACATTTATTCTACAAATGTGTAGAACAAAAAAAAAGCGCGCACGCCATACAACTGCTCGTGTGAGAAGTTATATTTGTCGAAGTGAAAAGCTTAGCAAATAAAAAATGAAAAAAGGCTTAATGGTATATGTGAATGATCGAATAAATAAATAATAAATTGCGTACTTCAACATGAAATATACAATTTCATATTTATATTTCATCCAAACAAATATAAGAGTAAATAATTTATTCCATTCTTTATTTGTCTATTTCTTTATTTATTAGGAAAACGTACACTTGTTATACTAATTAAGTTAATATTAATGCTACATAATATAATGCTATGTAAAAACTCTGAAAATTTTGAAAACAATACGCAGGTGAAAGGTACAGAAATATCCTCTTTACCGATGAAAAAAAATTCACGATTGAATAACACTGCAATAAGCAAAATGATAAAGTAAGCGTTTCACAGTTCTAAAGAAGCTGCTTAAGTGGTCGGAAAGGTACAACGTGGTCATCATCCTGCGTCAGTGATAGTTTGGTGGGTCTTATCTTACCAAGGAGTCACTTAACTACATTTTGTGAAAAATTAGTGGAAACTTCAGCCAAAGTGTATCAACATACACTCTTAGATCATGTTGTGAAACCTCTCAGCAAAACACTTTTTAAAAATATACCATGGACTTTCCAGCAGGACTCTGCACTTGGTCACAAGGCACGAACTACCAAAGCCTGGCTTGAAACAAACGTTCCAGACTTTATAAGAGCTGAAGACTGGCCCTCATTTAGCCCATACCTCAATCCTTTAGACTTCAAATTGTGGTCAGTTTTAGAGGACATGGCCTACTCTAAACGACATGGCGACATTGAGTCTCTTAACAAATCTTTGGAGCAAGCAGTGGGCAAATTTCCCTTCGAAACAGTGCGTAAATCCATAGATTCGTGGTCAAACAAATTAAAGGCCTGTATAAAAGCCAAAGGGGCCAGCTTTCGAATGTTTTTAATTTAAAAATACGTGTAGGTATAAATTTTAATAATATTACATAACTTCATTAAAAAAAATGCATTTTCATTTGTAACAGAACTTATGGCCGGACTAGGTATATATTTGAATATATATATATATATATATATACATATATATAATATACATATAATTAACAAGTAAATTCTTTGTAATTTTTGTGTGATAATATGCGCTCGCATGTCTATTAGCTTTCCAGATATACCTCTAACACGACCACACGAGTAACTAAATTAACATAAATAAATATATATACGTACTGTCTCAAATAGCGGTGGAGAAGTAACGTTGACAGAATGAGATCACTCCTTATTTATATATGGAAATAAATGATTTTAACTTTTTCATACAGTGCCATGTTAATTCAATGTCAAAACTAGCTTTTAATTCGCGCTACGCAAGCAAATTAAATTCAATCCCCGATAAAATACATTTATAGCTAAGAAGGTCATAGCTTCGTATTTCATAATATTTTATTACATTTTTAACTTTGACTAGTGTGTAGTAAATATTCGAAATTCGACAGATTCCCTCGTCGTCTCCTTCACGGGTCTTATTTATTGATTAGGAGGAAGGTTCACATGCAATAGTAAGTACCACATCTTTTATTAAGACTACTTTAAAATACATTGTTTGTTGAAGAAAGGTTTTATGTGGCAACTACGGACTAGGAGTCGCAGAGTACGACAACCAATGGTAGAGCTACAATGCAGTTTGTTCCTAGCTGCAGTATGAACGGGTCAGCTCGACCGGGGTAGGACCACGCCCTCACAGCATACCAGCGTACAATAGCAGCATAATGCTGTCATGTTTCGTCTGGTGAGTGCAGGGATCTGGAGACCTTTATTACTGGTACCGAAACATTCCATCTCAGCCCTCAAGGGTGACAACGCATCTGCATTATGATTCCTTGTCAAGGATGAATGTAGATGTCATGGGCCGCAGGAATCACTTGCCGTCAGGTGAAGTGTATGCGAGTTTGTCACAATGTAATAAAAATACCCCACTAGATGGAGCGTCGACCCATGCAAGTTTATTAAAAGTTAGAAGAATGCAGGTGACTCGGGATAGTGCTTTCTGGCAATCTATGGGGGAGGGTTATGGGTAGGCTGTGATTTTGATGATGATGACATAACGTAGCTGTAAAGTACAACAGGCTCCAAGAATATTGTCAATAAGTGAGGTGGATTTGGATGTGTGTGTAGTTGTGTGGGGCGTATTTTTTATGGAGGGAAAAAACGCCTTTGTGCGCGGAATGCCGGACTAAAACCCAAGTTGTGTGGGCGTGGGTGGGTGTGTGCGTGTGTGTGTGTGTGGGTTGGTGGGTGGGTGTAAGTATCGATATAAGTGTTGATACGGTTAATGTTTGTGTACACATCAGGTAACGGTATTGTACTCTACATATCAAATATCTAATTTATACAATAAATTGTTTGCAGTTATCTAACTTACTTCAGATTTGCTTTGTTATAGTACCAACGGTGACAAATGAGCAGACAGTTAACCTTTCGTCAAGTGAAATATACCTACACTTGCCTATGCCTCGAGAACACATAGTGAAACCATCGTGAGCTTTAACGTATGATTTTTTTTTATTGAAGTAACGTAAAAGTACATTGATCATCACATCAGCTAGTTTACAGAGGACTGGTGAAGGACACGCGCTCAGAATACCAAAATGTAATAGCAGAAAAATACTGCTGTGTTTCGTATGGTGAGTTTATGGAAGCGGAGATGATGTTGCCCTTAAATAAAGTATATCATTTCAATCCTTAGAGGTTAGAACCGGAAAATGTTACTTACGATCTGATGAATTGTCTGGTACTTTATCACCCCTATTATATTTTATTGATAGATAAAAAAGCACCGTCACATGTGTTCGCTTAAATATAATGATTGTTTGTTATCAGATTAAGTTATTTTTCTTGTTTTTTTAAAGAATATTAGCAATGATATTACTCACATTCTGGCTAACCCAACCAACTAAGCGTAATGTTTGTGCTACGAGATGATTCACGAGAATAATCCAACGGTGAACCTAGGACATTAAGTTTATTATTGTACTTAAACTATTAGGCTATTGATGCGATAATAATTGTAACAAAGATAAAAGCTTAACCAGTTGGTTCTAGCTCGGATCTACTAATTTATCTGGTCCTGGTTTAGTTAGGCGTTATCCTGATTTCGGTGCTATTCAGCGAGGGTGTGGTCTTTAGCTGGTCGAAACGAGATTTATATTGCAGCTCAAATCTTGCTACAGCTTAACCCTTCTATTATAAATTCCTAAAGATATGATATTCACAAAGTTTAACCAATGATCAAAGTATAAATAAACATGTTTAGACGAAATAAAAATAAATATATTAAAAGCATTAGTTACTTCCCACTATTGGGGAACAGCCTTTTCAACGCAGACGATATCGTAGCATATGACAGGCAACGCCACCGCGGGTTGGTGGATTTTTCTCTAAATTAAATTTGTATAAAAGCGAAAATAGTGGTAATGTTGATAATGAAACATATTTTTACATGTCGGTTTCCTCGCGACGTTTTTCTTCATCGCACAGCAGGTGGCAGATGTTAATAATAATTAAAAAAAACTGATAAGATCTGACAGTCGCCCACATTCGACCCACAGAATTTAATCAGCCATCGGGAAATAAATAAAGTGTTAAGATAAATGAGATTAAATATTATTTAAGTACAGGTTATAAACGAGCATACAGTTCACCTGATGGTAGGTGGTCCTGAAGTATATATGTACTTTTACTTCGATTAAGAAACTATAAAAAATCCGCAAAATCAATGTGTGAAAACGCTAGACAAGCTTAAGACCCACGTCAGAAAAGTAATTTATAATTATAGTGTTTGTATTTTGTTATTTAGTTTATGTTTACATTTTGAACAATTGTGGTAGAAGTACATTGCAGTTTGTTTCTAGCTGCAGAATGAATGGATCAGCTCGATCTGGGTAGGACCACGCCCTCACAGAATACCATCGTAAAATAGCAATATAAAATTGCTGTTGTAACATCCAGGTTTCCTTTACCTAGAACGTGGTGGCTACGTGGTGGCTACGTGGTGGTGGCACTTAAAATTGTAATTAATAATTTCATCGGTGGACATTGAGCTTCCACGGCTTTAGAGGGTGTAGAGGGTTGTCAATTAAACGGAATACCTTTTAAGAATAATAGAGTCTCCGATTGTTTTCACCGCATGATATACAGCAAAATTATGCATCGATACGAAACTATTTAAGGTGATAAACGCATATACTCCAACTGCATAAACTTGACCTGAGCGTGAGAGATGACTGGGGTCTTAGGATACGCATGACTCGATAAGAAATTACTACGCAAACACAATTTCAGTAGAGCTGGCATCGAATATCAACTTCGGTTTGTTTGATCTGCTAAACTATCATGGCGTTGAAGGATAACAACATTCCGAAATATTCACTAACTTGTTTTTCACAATATTACGGGTAATGGATAAGTTCACTGTTAACCTGAACGTAAGAGCTTACAAACGCCTGTAGCATCTACATCTATCCTGAACAAGATTCAAGATTTAAATGCGCTGCCTTCCCCGAAGTCTAGAAGGTATTTATCATCACTCCTCGAGTCCCCAGATCCCCTCATCATACGAAGCACGAAGGTTTTCGGCGTTAGGGCGTAGTCATTGCCCAGTCAAGCAGACCCATTAAAATTCAAAAACTAATATATATACATATACAATATTATAAAATGTCTAGTTTCCAGAAATTGGATTTATTTACTGACTTTATCTGGCATGCAGCATTACACTGCTAGATGACTTTAATATTTACACTTTGATTGCGGATGCCACTCTCTGTTTACGCACGGGTTGACTGGCAGAGAAAGGCTTAGGGCTTAGGGAAAGATTAAATAAATAAATATTCTGGTAGAAGCGTGAGCCGCTTTTTATTGTACTAAAATCTATTCGCTTTTTATTGTATTCTGAGAAAGCGTCATCCCATCCATGGTGGGGGTCTACCCAACCCATCCTGTTACAGGCAGATTTTAGCTGATGTGTAGCTATATCATGAAGATTATTTTTAAATAGGAAAAAATGTATGTCCCAAACAGATATCAGCAATTAAAATTGTAACTATTTCATTGGCGACTACTATTTTTTCTATACAATTATTGACCACGCAGATCAACAAATGGTAAGTGCCTATAAAACCCTACATCCACTCTCAACAAATATCCAATTTGGACTACCATGGAATACCACCCTCAAGGACTAAGATGAAATGCCTCTTTACTTGTAATTAATCTCCGGTTCTCTACACATACTGTACGAAACGAAACAGCGTTATGCTGTTATTCCATGAGAGTGTCTTCTGCATTAGAAGGACTTACTAATTCTTGCTAAATCTAGACTAATTAGCTGCGATGACATCTAAATCCATCTTGAACAAAGATTCAGGATTCGTTGACAACCCTGACGACTAAAATGGAACGCCTCGTTACCTATAATTGGGTCCCTACTACAACGCAGCTGTTACTTCACCCTGGTGTACTATCAGGTTTGCTCATGACGAGATCTATAACAACTTATATCAAAAAAATAAAGCGAATATATATGTTTTGAAGATTTTTTAAAATATTACGTGTCACAGATGAGTGCGACATCTACCTCCATGGACTAAGACGGTATTCGTCGCCTGTGAATATATAATACGTTTCCCAGTCGAGCCGACCCATTCTCGACAACGTCTGCGTCTACCGCTGTGATATCTGATTTTTTTTGGTAAAATATTCTTGTTGTAATTTAAAAAACACTCGGTGTCTACATAGATCAACATTTATGCATATACGACACATGTGTCCCACTCGACTTCTAAGACCCTATATTATAGAGGTGGCTGTCTCAGGTGACGCTACTCTCAATATCCCATAAGCACGCACTTAACGTATTTTAGTGCTACGCTATAACGTTATACGTTCTGTGTTATGTTTCTTAGTTTGATATTTAACACGATCAATAAAGAGTACATTAAAAGCCAGTGAGGATTTCGTCTAAAGTCTTAAGGGGTGGTCTTATCCCGCTCGAGCTGGTCTATTCGAGCAACGTTTAGCTCTTGTTTTACCATTTCTTATGTTTTCCTGCTAATTTTTAAACACTGTTGACACTGATCTCATCCGCAATAGGGAAGAAAAATTCTTGAGTGGCAACCTCGGTTTGGCAGTCAGAGTATAGGTCGATCCCCCACTAGATGGAGCGACGGCAATCTGTTCTGTTCTTTCTGATGATGAGTAAAGGTAAGGTACCCATATATATATATATATATATATATATATATATATATATATATATGTATGTATATATATAAATATGCGGGCTCCTACCTTTATGAGATACCATTAACTTTAGAGGTAGCAGTGATTAAACTCCCCATGGAAACTATGCGTAATCCCATATATGTGTAGCCAGAGGGATTAAAGGCTTTTAATTAATCGCTTAGTAATATATACATATAGTGTTGCCACAATTTCTGTTCTACATATAATGTATATGTATATTCTCTATACACAGGCCCCGTTTTCTTATAACCACGTAAATTGAGTTGCTCTGAAAAGAAAATATTTTATTAAACAACGCTTTACATATTTCTCTTTTAGATTACGTACATTTGGAATATCTAATCTGGAAAATCATTTAACAACTAATTACAAAACTTACCTGAAAAGAGAAACAACATTTAAAGCTATTAATTCACAAATTCCTTCACTTATAATTTTCACTTAATATTTTAACGTTTTCTTTGTAGTACACTTGTCTGACAACATGTGAAATCCCTCCATAGATCTACTTACGACCACAGCTAAGACATGAAAGGATATTTAGTGAATGTGTGGCAAATTCAAATTAAATGAAGTGTCAGTAACTTAATTTACAAACATAATATATATACATTTACTTTTACGTTAAGAACTGTGTAACAATAATCGCCATTCTAAAAATAAATTCTAAAAATAATCTTTATCAATATAAACGTGTTAGGCGTTAGAAGAGGCCTTTTGATTATATAGTACCGAATCTATGGACTCTAGCGGTGGTCCCTGGGGAAACAACATGGTTACTAAATCGTATCGGTTCTGTAACACCACTGGCGACAGCTGATACCACCGAATAATTGTGTGTGGCAGAAAATTATTATTATTTAATTAATTATTATATTCAACTTATCTTCGTGACTCCTTTGGTTACTACACTATAATTACTCGGTCTCACTTTATAACAAGCTGCTAGGCGTCTTTTAGAGCTATTTTCGTCAACGTCGTATGAAACTTCAACTGTAAATAACACGTCTCTGTATCCCCCAGCGTATTTGCACAGCAAACCTTTTGATCGATTAATTTAAGCTGCAGAAATGGATTTAGGATATGTCCCGTGTATCGTTAAGTGCTTTACTACATTCTACAGTTAATATTTTAATGATTCATTAAAAAATCATCTGCAAAGGACACGTCTCTGTCTCTCAGCGTATTGTATTTTTTTTAATATTTAAGACATAACATTAAGAGGAACAAACTCGCACACAGTTCACCTAATAGTAAGTGATTCCTGTGGCACATGACATCTACATTCATCCTTGACAAGGACTAACTGAGATGGAATACCTCGTCACCAATAATAAAGGTGTCCGGATCCCTGCACTCACCAGACGAAAAACAGCTGCTATTTGACGCTCGTATTCTGTGAGGGCGTCGTCCTACTTCGTTCAAGCTGACCCATTCATTCCGCAGCTGGAAACAAACTGCAGTGTAGCTCTACCACTGTCAAACAGTTTACAATAGTACAGTATTAATGGCGATAGAGCCTTGTAGCATGTTTCTAACTTCAGGATTATTAGATTGGCTCAACCGGGGAAGGATTCATACACTCACACGACACCAGCGGGAAAAAGGAGCATAAAGTTGCTGGGTTTCGTATGGTGAGTGAAGGAACCCCGTGATCCAATTACGTTGCCTGTACATTGTAAGGTATTCAATTTCATCCCTCGGGGGTGACAATGCCTTGGCATCTTCAATCCCACTTTGTACAAAGCAACCATTCTTATTATATTTATTTAACACTGCACTCCACAATAAAAGTTAGCAATCATAATGAAATAAACTTTTGAAACTGTGGCAAATTGATCGAAGATTCTTTAATCTTTTATTTCCATGAACGCATTTCAAATTAGAAAAAAAAAACTTTAACTCTATGTACGTATTTCATTTTTGAATTTAGGAAAACAAGCTTATTATTTTTTTCATTATTTATGGTGTTACTATTGTTATGATTGCAGCTTGTCATTAGTCTACTAATGAACACATACCTTTACAGACTACCACAGAGTACGATCCAGTAACACCTGCGTCCATCGACTTCGTGCAGACTTAAATAAGTCACCAGCACACCACAGGTACTACGAGTTAGCTATTCAAGAATATATGTATAATATAATAATATCTTAACCTAAAAGTAACAACTTACATATTGAAATATTTAAAACTAACCATTATTACATTCTTCATATTAGAAGACCTTTAAATTATTTTTTTCTTTCTTTAACAGCCGTTGTAGGTTCTAGACCGTTACAGCTTCTAAGCCCCTCCTCTGGGTGAAGCTTAATTTATAATAAACTTAGAATTACTGTCATATATCTATCTACTTCTACCTAATAATTTATCGGTTGTACGAACTATATGGCCAGCCCGTTGCGACCACAGCTTACTGATACCGTGATCTATGTCATCTAATTTAGTTTTTTCTGCGGGTATCCTCATCCCTTCCCTTCCATAGCTCGCTGAGTGACTGTACCTCCTCATACGGTCAGCAGTCTTTAAATATTGAGATATAAATTATACATAAATACATTATTCTCATCTTGATTATTTATCGATTATAGTTTCGACCCTAACTTCTATCACAAAATAAAGTGTTACAAGAATCAACAAACGAAAGCACAGCGTATTACATTTATTTCGTGCCAACCCTATATTTTTATGATAAAGAACACCCGAGTTATTTGCATAAGTGTGATTAATCATACGAAAAAGAAACCTTTTCCCTTTTATTGGATTACGAATATTTACTAAACGCAATAATGAGCTTTATTTTTCAAACGATACAATAGCTTTTCGTATACAATGCGGTTCCGTTTCGATACGCAAACGTCAATAGGAATATTTATAAAAGTAGGTCGTATATAAATACGATATAACCTATAAATGGTAGCGTCTGAATGTTTCTGTATTGTTTTATTACGTTATATTTTGCAACAGCCATTGTTGTCTAAAAACGGGATAGGTAACCATCTCGGGTAGTTACTTTGTGAAGTTATTCAAATTTGAGATTGTTTTTATTTATAACTAACTGATCCGACAGACTTTGATCGTGTCCGAAATTCAATAAGTATATTTGTAATCGTTTTGTGAATTTTCCCATTAACTTTTCCATATTTTCTTGCCATAAAAACTTATTCGGTAGTATCAACATTTAAAAAAAACTAATTAGTTATCACTGGAGAAAAGCTAGACTATATATATATATATATATATATATATATATATATATATTCTAGCTTTTCTATATATATATATATATATATATATATACTCTGGAATCAGTTGTCACCAGGGATAATGCCGAACCGATAGGATATAGGGAACCTCAGGAAAAAAGCCTCTTAATAAAAAAAATCATTTTCTTGACTCTTAAGTTGACGTAAGGGGTAGTACAGAAAAATCAGAACATAATCGTCTCGTTAGTATTTATTTATTACTTATTTATGTATTAAAAAATACATTATATAACTACTAACTATTTACTTTTTATTCCGAGATAAAATACAAAAACCCATCAGCGTTCAATTACATAAATATAATACAAACTGGATACAGTGAGCGCTGTCACTTTTTATATCCTTCAAGTTCGAATACTGCGCTCTCCTTGGTAATACGATTCCTGACACGGACAGTAGTATTCATTTTAAATTAAACAAATTTCTTTTGAACGAAAGCTTCACTAAAGTGCCTTCATGTATACAATGAAAAATAAAGACAAAAGATATTCGTGTTTTCTTAGACTTTATTTTGGGGACGATATTCAAATTTCAAGAGAAAACATTGAAAAGAATATTAGAGTAAAAATAAGATAAGTGATGACTTATCCCAAAATAAAACGTAGTTCATTGGCTGGATTTATACCCCGTGGTACAGAAGCAATCGGTGTTTAATTCTCGGTGCCATGGTCAATGTAATAATTTTTATAAGTTAAAGGGTAACAAACAAGCACACTTGATAGATATGCGATGACTCCGACACATTAATCATCAACAAAGATTCAAAATACCCATACTGACAATACTACAGACTAAGCAGGAATACCTCCTACACTTGCTATATGATGTTCGACCTATGATAGCATATCAATCATCAACAAAGATTCAAATTACCCATGCTGACAACGCATGACTCCTAAAAACTAAGGAAGGAATACCTCCTACACTTGCTATATGATGTTCGACCTATGATAGCACATCAATCATCAACAAGATTCAAATTACCCATGCTGACAACGCATGACTCCTAAAAACTAAGGAAGGAATACCTCCTACACTTGCTATATGATGTTCGACCTATGATAGCACATCAATCATCAACAAAGATTCAAATTACCCATGCTGACAACGCATGACTCCTAAAAACTAAAGAAGGAATACCTCCTACACTTGCTATATGATGTTCGACCTATGATAGCACATCAATCATCAACAAAGATTCAAATTACCCATGCTGACAACGCATGACTCCTAAAAACTAAGGAAGGAATACCTCCTACACTTGCTACACGAAACATAGTAGCGATACGCTGGTAATTTGAAAACGATGTTAAGATTGCCCACTTAAAATATTGCATTATATTTTTGGGGCTGAGGAGAAGTTTAGTTTAAAATTTGGGATTAACTCCAATGCTCAACGCAAATAGTAAGACTAAAACTTTAAATCCAAGAGAATTCATACCTTTCATCCATGTCTGCAGAATTCTGATTAAAATTTTAATTTTTTAATTAGCTCGTAAAACGTCTAGTTAAGTTTATACTTACGACTTATCTTATCTAAACGATACTTATACTTTTGGTATAAGGCATGACGGTATTATTTCCATAATAACTATAATATTAATTTATATAAGTGAAGATTGGGAAGATACACAGTTCTGTTAAAATTAACTAATCAATATGGAAAATAGATGTCGAGTATATACAGCCTTAACGAAGACAAAGGTGTCTAACCACGTGGAGCAGGGAAGGAACCTTTTTGTGTCGGCAAGTTGTCCCACCCACCTCAATGCAAAAATAAAATGCATATATTATATAAGATATGTCATTACCTTAGAAATTACCTATCATCAGAACAATGTGCTCGTCTCGTTTGAACAGAAAAAACTATTAAAACCTTTTTGAATTTGTTTTATAAATCCATAGATATTCGGAAAGTTTCCTATTTTTTTTTATATAGAGAGTTACAAACTAGAATAGTACACCTGATTTTAACTGATTCCTGTGGTCCTCGACACGAATATTCATTCTCTATAAGGAATCATTAGAAGCTTTGTCACCCCTGGGGATTAAAATGGAATCCCTCTTCTTCAACTTATGCAGAATTATCCGACTATTTTACGTAGGTAATTTATAGCGGCAAAACGAGAAAAAAGACATCGCTGTCTCTTACTATTCGATGTACATACTTATACTATACGAAACAGTGATAAGAAATTGAATAAAGAATAGCATTTTAACAACAGTAGTGCAGAAGAACGGTAAATGTTTGCCAAAATGCCGACAAAAATCTGTACATGTTGCCTTCGACCACCGGATCGTAACAACTTATACTATTTTACGCTGGAATCCGATGACGGCGTGGTCGTTTTCCGGTCGTGCCAACCATTCACGCATAGCTAGAATCAAGCTCCAAAGTAGCTCGACTAGTAAATAGTATATACTTTTATGTTAGAAAGTCTAAAAGGAATGCAGGAGTTTTAAGGAATAAATATTCATAAGTGATGTCACTGGCTTACTCTGGTTTTTCGTATGATATATTTCGGTACTAACCCTCGGGTTATTACGCGGATTTTCTTCCCGTCTTTACGGTTTCTACACGTTGAATTTAACATGTTAATATATGTTGCTGGATGGAATTACTTCACTCGTCTAAAGAAACACACTATAAGTGACAATAAAAAAAATGGCTGTAAGAAAAAGAGTCAGTTGTCATAGATGAGGCATTCTGCATATAATTTTTTTTATTATTTTATGAAAGTAACAAACGAGCACACAGTTCACATGATGCTAAGTGATTTGCAGCTAGAAACAAACTGCAGTGTAGCTCTACAATTATAACTCGACTCGAGTAGAGAATCCTCATAGGTACGGCCGCGTGATGTAGTGATCAGATCACCTGGCTGCTGCATCGCGCGTACTGTATTCGATTCCCAGACAGGAATAATATTTGTATATTACAAAACGTTGGTTGCCGAGTTTGTGTAAGCTATGATGCTGAAGTACAAAGAACAATATTAGCCGCGTAGCCGACGTCATCTGGTAATAACTAGAAGATATCGCCATGGTTACAGGTCATCATTTCATAACCTAAAATAAAACGCTTTATCCACAGGGTGGTCCCAATATTTCCAGATTTCATTTTTTACTACTCGTTGCATTATACAGCTGTTTTCACAGCATCTTGTTGCACCCACGTGTACATTTCGCTCCTAATGGCAAAGTATTTGAACAATTACCTTTCTTCTGTACTACTGTTGTTCAAATGGTTTTCTTTGTTTAATTTATTACCGTGGTTCCGTATAGTGTAAGAATTAAAATCGTATAGTGAGTGACAGCGAAGTTTTTTTTCTCGTTTTCCCGCTATAACCTACCAACATAAAATAGCGGGATAATTCAGCGTAAGTAACGACGTCGGCCCATTGTACCCCTGTAAGTACTTCACCGTATCGAAGTCTGTTAAGAAGATCCTCAAAACATACATACATACAATAGAACATAGTGATTATTGGTGTAAATAAGAGTTGTTTCGAAAGAAACATTGTTCCTTTTCGAAGATATACTATGAGGATAAATCGAAACGCTAATTATATAGTTTCATGGGTCACAGAAATTACTTACCACCAGGTGAACTGTATGCTAAATTGTTATCTTTAGCACAATAGAAAATATACCAAAGAAATATAAAATAAAAATAATAAAAAGCCACTAAGTATCGAATCTACGAAGATTGTAGTCAAAGCCATCACTGTAATTAAGTTTAAAATAGATTGTAACGATTTTAAACAAACACATTTAAGCGCGGTACTCTAAACCTATCTCTTCTAAGCATCTTGACTATCAGAGCAAAATAAACTTAATTACTGGTGCGCAAGGCTTAAAATTATTTTAAATATCGCATACCATAAAATAATTTCACAACAGCATTGAAAGACAAGTTTATATTTGCGTTTTGGTTATTCTTACATACCATAGAAATAAAGTCGATTTTCGTCGTTTTTAAGGAATTCCAAGTTTGTGGACTAGAAGTTACTGGTTACTAAAGGTGTGTGAAGTGTGAAAATGCGGTCACGTCTTAATATTCTGGCACTGTAAGGGTCCATTCACAAAGACCGACTTCCAGAGCATCATACCAGGTGTTTTTCATTCAGACACTCTCGGTGGATACTGTATCACATAGCCCGTCAGCGGAGTATGGATAAAGTTGATGGATGAAAGACAAACCGAATAGCCGGTCACACTTAACAATTCACTATCGTATTAACAGGGCTCTCGTGAAAATTACATAACAATAACAATACATTCATTGATGAAATATGTTATTATTTTGGTGTACTTTATCTTTTTTAAATACGATATATAAAATAATTTAATATTCTTAGAAGCCGGTTTATGTGAAGGAGCACCTAGTGTAAAGTTGATCGCGTGTTTGTTTGCACTGAGTCAAAGGTTATGCGTTTATTATAATTTATTTAATCTACATGCGCACGGTGCAAGAATTTTGCGCTTTTAAACTACAACTTAACTAAATAAACTTTCCCAACTACTTAAAACAATCATAGATATAGACATTTTTTAATGGGATATATGTGTGAAATAAAATTATAAAGAAAAATAATGATCAAGATTTTTTTTTACATTGAGAGCACACACTTTATCTGATGGCATGTGATTCCTGCGGCCAATGATATCTACATTCATCCTTGACAAGGAATCATAATGCAGGTGCGTTGTCACCCTTGAGGACTGAGATGGAATGCCTCGTCAATAAAGGCCTCTGGATCCCTAATCTCACCAGATAAAACACAGTATCATTATGTTGTTATTTCACGCTGGTATTCTACGAAGGTGCGTTGCCACCCTGGTCGAATCGACACATTCGTTTTGCATCTAGAAACAAACTGCAGTTTAGCTCTACCATTGTTATTATTATAACAAAAGGATTGGCAAACGAGCACTTAGTTAATTTGAAGTTAAATGAGGATCACACCTGAGGAGAGATGGGTACTCGGATTTACTCTCACCATACAAAACAGGAGGATATGTCTAGTCAGTTGGCATTCTATTAAGGCGTAGACCTTACCTGGTTGAATTGACCCATTCATGTAATAGCTAAATACCGGCAGCGCATTTGCGACTCCTCTGATGTTACGGATGTTCATGTAATAACTAAATACCGGCAGTGCATCTGCGACTCCTCTGATGTTACGGATGTTCATGTAATAAATAAATACCGGCAGCGCATCTGCGACTCCTCTGATGTTACGGATGTTCATGTAATAAATAAATACCGGCAGCGCATCTGCGACTCCTCTGATGTTACGGATGTTCATGTAATAGCTAAATACCGGCAGCGCATCTGCGACTCCTCTGATGTTACGGATGTTCATGTAATAAATAAATACCGGCAGCGCATCTGCGACTCCTCTGATGTTACGGATGTTCATGTAATAAATAAATACCGGCAGCGCATCTGCGACTCCTCTGATGTTACGGATGTTCATGTAATAAATAAATACCGGCAGCATCTGCGACTCCTCTGATGTTACTGATGTTCATGTAATAAATAAATACCGGCAGCGCATCTGCGACTCCTCTGATGTTACGGATGTTCATGTAATAAATAAATACCGGCAGCGCATCTGCGGCTCCTCTGATGTTACGGATGTTCATGTAATAAATAAATACCGGCAGCATCTGCGACTCCTCTGATGTTACTGATGTTCATGTAATAAATAAATACCGGCAGCGCATCTGCGACTCCTCTGATGTTACTGATGTTCATGTAATAAATAAATACCGGCAGCGCATCTGCGACTCCTCTGATGTTACGGATGTTCATGTAATAAATAAATACCGGCAGCGCATCTGCGACTCCTCTGATGTTACTGATGTTCATGTAATAAATAAATACCGGCAGCGCATCTGCGACTCCTCTGATGTTACGGATGTTCATGTAATAAATAAATACCGGCAGCGCATCTGCGACTCCTCTGATGTTACGGATGTTCATGGGCGGCGGTAATCACTTACTTTCGCGTGAGCTACTTGCTCATTCGCTACCTTTTCTACTTACTTACTTACTCTTAAATGTACACAAGTTACAGTATATACAATTGTTAAGTAAGTAACCGACGAGCTTTTTGCAAGTTTACTAAAGGAATCAAGTAATAAATCCCACCTTTGTAAGTAGGCATTAGATTTTATTCCAGCCTCAAGGGAATTATTGTTTGTAAACGCTTTGAAAACGTTCAGGACAATAAGCGCATAACTAGGTCACATTATGGCGTGCTACATTGTTACAGCCGGAGAGACGTAGGCTGGAATCTACGGTATTCACGGAATGCCTGTGTATATGCCTATATTCAAACCACCCTCGGCAACAAGCTATTTGTATATGTTAGGCTATACGAATTTAATTAAGTTATCTAGGGTTCGCCATACCATTCGCCATAGGTACCGCATCCCCAAGCGGATAGGGAAGTGTAAATGCTACTTTATGGGATAGAAGGGTAATAAAATATCTGTTAACAATCCCATCAACAGGCTTCTCCAATCTTTACATGGTAGGAGTGTAATAAAATACCTCCCAGACACCACTTGGTTGAAGTAAGATAACCAATTTAATATTTGTAGGGTAGGAAGGACATAAAATACCTCCCGCATACCACAAGGTTGAAGGAAGATAATTCATTAAAAATTCCATCAGCAGTCTCCTTCAACCTTTATATGGTAGGAGCATAATAAAATTCCTCCGCATACCACAAGATTGGAGTAGGATAATCCCTCGTATACGCACAGTGGAGGATACAAAAGTGGAAGAGCCTGATGATGAAGCTCCTCCGCGGGTAATGAATCTCCCACAGAATAACGGACTAAATCTGAAAAGGATACTCCGTTAAAAAACCTATGAGCAGGCACATCCAACGTTTGGAGAAGTAACTGCTTGTGTACTGTTCCTTTTGGCTAAAGAATACCGAAGATACCGTGGTGAAAAAATCGCTTGCTGACCAACGACGATATTCAAATTTTTTAAAAGGATTTCAGTCTTAATGTTAGTTGGTAACCATTTGAAAATGCCATGAAAACTATGACAGGAACTGGAACCCCGATTTGACGCAAATTTGCTCTAAGTAGTGTAATATTTAATATTTTTGCCATGGTATAATAAATATTTGCACAAGCGCGAACTGAGTTATAACTTTCGTTTTAAACTTTCGTTACTTTCGTGCCATTAGAGCTAGAGAGACCCATATCTTGCACAGAACTCGGTACTGCAACAACAAATAGCACCCTGATGGCCATGACAGCAATTTTAACTGTCCATTCTTACCATAGACCACTGGGTGAAAATTATATTGGGAAAAAGATAAAATTGGTAGAAAGATTTGTCCCAAATATAAAACCAACATAGTTTTTAAGTATTGCTTACTAGCACATATGAGTTAATGTTTCTTGAAATATAATCATTATTATTATAATTAGATTTAAATTCTGTCGTGATGATATTTAAACTAGGAGGCTGGAATTTATGTATCCGAACAAGACCTCCGAACACTCCTCATGGTAAATTTGGTAAGATGTACGCATAGAAATGCAACATGTCTTCGCAATGCCAATAAATCAAGCCGATCGGAAAGTACCTGATGATCGACTATTCGAGCCGCTCTTTTTAGAATACGGTCGAATTGAAGGAGCTGGTACTAGGGTGCCCCAGTCTAAAGATGAGAACATTATTCCAAGTGAAGCTGAACTTGCGCCTTATAAAGTTGCACACAGTGGACCGATATGAAACACTGTCTTGCTCTATTAAGTAGATAAATTTAAAAATGTATATTTTCAGTCAGGTAGAGAGATTCAGACCTAGCTATTGTGACACGGGTACACAGGCGGGGCAAATTGTTTCTTTTCAGGTCTCGATGTATTGTATACACTGTTCCGTGTTCATGACGCAGCATTTCCTCTTACGCACACATCACTTCGTACCAGGAAAAGAGAGGAAGAATTCTCTCTCCATGGTTGTACAAATGCTTATGCATACCGTACGCTTGCGTTCAAGACATTCTGATCAGCATCAATATCATATAACATGTAATAAGAACAACACAGAAAATATTATTGTGACTTAACAGTGCTAGCGCCATGATGCAGTTCGTTTCTATCTGCTGCATAAATGGATCGATACACAACATAATGCTGCCGTGTTTTGTGCTAAGAGACCCTTATTAATTTCACCGAGACTCTCCATCTCAGTCCTTAAAGGTGACAACATATCTGCATTATTAGTCTTTATCAAGGATAGATGTGGGCGTCATAGGATGCAGTCATCACTTCCCACCAGCTGAAGTGTGTGCACATTTATCACCCTGGACCAACAATAAAAAAAAATCAAAAATCGGCCTAAACACAAATATACTTAACCTCTTAGTTTTGAGAACAATAAATCAATCACCCCCTTAAACGATCCATTCAGAAAAAAAACCGACGAGCTTTTGTTTTTCGAGGAATCAACCTAATAACCGTTCTTTTCGCGTAAAAACACCGGAAACGAACAAGGTTTGACGCCCAAGTTAGTGCTACTTAAACCCATGATGATAAATTAACCACATTTAGACAGCCAATTAACTGTTCTCGCACTAACTGTAGCGCGGTAATGAACGCCGCTTCCTGACTCCACGTGCGGACAGACAAATAGACTTTGAGTTTAAGTAATGTGATTTGCATATTGAATTTTAGATTTAGCGTGTCGATATCTATTTTGGTTCAGTTAACGGAGTTACGATATTGTACCGGAATTTTAAAAATTAAAACAAAAATATATTAATTATATCATCTTTTTTAACAATCTTTATTTATTGTTAACTACCTATTACATTAACTCACTATATCATGCAGTTGTCTGATCGTTAGTGATTCTTATAGCACACATGTGCTGTAAGAATCACCTACATTGGGTAAGTTACTAAGTAATTTTAATAGTATTAATAGCATTTTAAATAAAAATATATATTCTGATCAAGCTATCGTAGTTTAAGTAAAACTACCACGTAAATATATAGGTATATATATTATAGTATATATCGTATAGTATTTACACAGTGCCAGTTACTATATGATGTGTGGGCACTACTGGGGAAAGACCATAATAAAATAATATATTTTAAATAATATAAATATTTGAAACAATTAACAATACTTAAAAAAAATATACCTGCAACAGGAACAGTTCCGAGAACATTTCCGAGAGAATTTTCAATGACACCCTTGTGAGTCCGATGAACTGGCTGAGATTTCATGCAAATGGGGTCAAAAGATGTGAAGATTAGCTTCTATCTGTAAGCGGATCTTTAAGCCTACTCATTCTAAAACCTCTTTTGAACGGAAGATTAAACTCTTTGTCTCACCTTTTTTGTATTATATTAAGGTAGAGAACTGTGTGTTATAGACGATGTACAGAATGCTATCAATAATATAAGCATTTAACATTCCCCTAATTACCCTAATCCATTAATTTATGCTCAAATCAAAGTACACCAATATTATCATGAATGAGTCAGCAAGAACGAACGTATAAGTGTTATGAGTCACATTCGTCATACAGCATCAATTTAACTATGATTTGGCAACCTTAATTTCATAAAAAGCCATTTATAAATTATACAACCAAATCTTATTTAAAAATAATTAACGCTTGTACGAACCAATGAATGGGCCGGCAGAATTGCGTTGTTTGCTGTTTACATGTAAAAAATATTAATAGTTTTAGTTTTTCTTTTCATCTACTCGAGAAGCTCTCGTCTCATTCTGCTTTTCTCTATTTTCTTCTCCTTCAGGCGAACTGTTCATAAACTTAGCTTCACAAAGCTTTATCCTGCCCCCTCCAACTTGACTACTACTTCTAAACCTATAGATTTTCTTTAGTAGAAGCCTTCCACAGTTAGTTTATCCCAAAGCACTTTATCTATCAAGCTTAAAAATATTAATAGTATTAGTTTTTACTTTTCATCTCCCGGAGAAGCTCTCGTCTCATTCTACTTTTCTCTATTTTCTTCTCCTTCAGGCCAACTTTTCGTGAAGCTTTATCCCGCCCTGTCCATCTTGAACTACTTCTAAACCTATAGGTTTTCTTTAGTAGAAGCCTTCCACAGTTAGTTTGTCCCACAGCACTTCATCCATCAAGCTTTATATGATTTTAATTTGGTATAAAAAGCTTTCGATAGGCAAATCACATTATTGGTTGTAACTGATCCTGGATAGACAACTTCCTGGCTATGTGGAGTAAAGGTCCATGTTGTAACAGTGGACTGGTGGTAGGCTTCGATCGTGATAATCGTGGGCATAAAACTCTTCCATTTCTTCTTCTGTTACTTATCACCATCAAAAACGTTACAATCAACATTCTATAATATTACATCGTCAACTGTTTTACATTCATGGTCTGGGATCGTTGTCGATACACTGCTTATGAAATTGCATCGCTATGCAAATAGCAAAGCGTCAGTCAACGACTCTTTTACGGTTGATTCCAGACATGTTATAACGAGTGTGTTCAGTAACGGAATTATAAGGTTTTTACGAGCTTTCTAAATGGATTTCTATTAAGGTATGTCTACTTCTATTAAGGTATACTACACATTGAATAAACCTAATTATAAGGATTTTAACGCGTTTATTTTAACTGCGTTTCAAACATTTCTCGATAATAATGCCCTCTTAGTTAGTTCCCAAACATTCGCAATTCAGAAGCACGCGCCCCAAATCTGTCATAATTTATTCTTGCATCTTATGAAAAGCCACGGAATACGAAATGTTCATTTTCAATATAATTATGTATATATACACGGAACAAACCGTACATTTGCAAATAAAGTACAGCCGTACTGTCATGAGACGCCATTTCCAGATTTGATTTACGTTTCGGCTTCCTTATTTGGCCTTACTTGGATGTTTCGTATTACTATACAAATATATCTGAATGTTATGTAATCAAACGTATCCGATTATATGGCAGACGAAGGTAACTACATAGTTACGTTTGGAGCATAGATTAAATGTCGCATTTATAGGTAATTTTCTTTTGCTTGTATATGTATAATATTAAGCGACTAAAGAAACTCAACTCAGTTCAGACGATGTAAATCTCCACCCGAGCCAATCATGTTAGAGCCAAAGTTAACTGCAATGTTGCTCAAGTCCTCAGATATAGGTTATATATACCTATAGTTATATAACTACGCATGTGCATCTTGAAGATTTTTTGGGGCTACGTTTACCATCAATGTGTGCTCATTTGTCACCATTAAATTAAATGAAACAATCACAAAATATTACCCCAAGTCTATCTCAATACATCACAAAAACAAACAAATTGGTTCAGCCATTATCATCGGCGTGCACAGACAAAAAGTTGGTTTACAATTTTTAGATAATGTTAGAACTATAATTTAATGTATATAAAAGTTAAGCTGTAAAACTAGTTTAAAATGCGATTTATGAGTAATCTAAAACATTACCATATTTATTAAAACTGCATAAATAATATCACATCATACCTGTACACAAAAACTAATGAGTTGAGTGATTATAATGAAATAAAAATTGTTTACGATAAAAGTATTTGGCAATGGAAGAATTAAAATAAAGAAATATTTTTATTCCCATGATAACTGGAGTCGTAAATCTTTCCTTATTGTAGTTCTCAAATCACTGTCACAGATAATAAAGGGTAAATATTTCTTTTTTTCCTCGTAGACCCTATCTCGAACATTACTATCGTTTACCTACGTAGAAAAGATAAATGTGTTTTATGTCCGTTCATTCGTTTATTGACCGCTAAAGACATCGTTTCACTATAAATCTGAGACATGGTAGGACGTTTAGCTTTTGCGTGTAGTTTTTTTGTTGTTGGATTTAATTTAAAATAAATATATCTTAAACATGTCAATCTATTCTACGAGTATATAACACTGTTATAAAATAATAACTAAAACATGTTTCTATATTGACGATTTTTAAAAAATCAAACTATAATTGTTAATTATAGTTAGTTTTTAAAAAACTAACTATAAGTTTTAATTATTTATTAATTAACTGCCGAAAAATCGAAAAATGTTTCGAAACCGGTTATTTTATAGCATTTTGACCGGATCAACTCTAATGTTTATTGTAAAAAAGAGTAGAACCACACATGTCTACGAAATATATTTTTATTATTATTATTAAATGCAGGAGGCAAACCAGGTTTTAGTTGATCCAACCAAAATAAAGTTTATTATTATAAACTGTTATTATATTATTGTATTTGTATTTGATCCATGCTTCATTACTTTGATATTTGTTTAGTAGCCGTATCGTAATTGGAAATTCTGGTTGTTCTATCCTACAGGACAAGCATTTGCTTAGTGCGGGGCGCCAGCTTTAATATATGTGTTGTATTATTCATTAGATTTGTAAGAAGGCTTAACACAAAAGAAAAGTTTTTTGATGTAAAGATCGTAAGTATGAAAATTGGAGAAAAATTCTTGTAAGATATAAAATAAATAATAAACTACTACCACATAGACCATTATATATACTTAGAGGTGACAACGCGTGTTCATCTAAAAACTTTGTTGAGGATAGATGTCATAGGATGCAGTAATCACTTACTGTTAGACGAATAGGCGTCAATAGCCTAAGGCTTAGAGCAGCAGTGTGGCGCGACACTGGTGTGGATCGAGCGCCTGTCATGTGTGTCCCGATATTTTTATCTACGTGTGTCGCAAATTTGTAAAGAGTATGCTAGTTGCGTCGCTGAGTAAAAAAAGGTTGAGAGCCACTGGTTTGAGGTACGGTCTGAGAAACTCAGGGTCGTAGGCGTAAATCTACCATTGGAGTATTGTCGTGATAATCACCATCACAAGCATTTTAAGCTTAGTTGGAGAGGTTAACCGGAATGTTAGTGATGTTTATTGTGCTGATGGCATTACAAAAAAAACTGTATGCTCGTTTGTCTTTTTTTGATTACATTAAGAATAACAAACAAGCACACAATTTGATGTTGTTCAGATGTTAAGTGATTCCTGCGGCCCATTACATCTACATTCATCCTTGACAAGGAATCATAATGCAGACGCGTTGTCACCCTTGAGGACTTAGATGAAATGCCTCGTCACCAGTTATAAAGGTCGCCGGACCCCTACCCTCACAAGACGAAACACAGCAGCATCAGTCTGTTATTTTACGCTGGTTTTTTGTGAGGGCGTGGTCCTACCCCGGTGGAGCTGACCGATTAATTCTGCAGCTAAAACAAACTGCAGTGTAGCTCTACCACTATAAAACGCCACGCCTAAATAAAATTAAACAAACCTCAAATGCACTTGAATCAGGAACATGCTTTCTGGCGGCCGTATTTGGGAGGCCTATGTTTAATAGTTCTACCGATAGGCTGTGATGATGATGACGAAATGTTAGTCCAAGCCTTCTACATCACTAAAAACCACATCCTAGTTGGTTCATACGGTGTTGTGATTAACGTGCAAAATGTAAAAGCGAATTATAAAGCTCGTATGAATGATGATTTGAATTGCAATAAGGCTATCACTATAGAACGGTGTGTGACAAAAGCTAAAGGTACGAGATTCTTATAACGTGATATTTCGCATACAAACTGCATACTGCAGTGACAATGACCTTTGCTCAAACTTAATACAACAACGTCCATCTTAGTGTATAAGGGAGAATACATACACATGTGACTCAATAAAGTTTTCAGACACACGTCTAGAAGCTTTATTGAGTCACAATCTTCAATCACCATAAGTTTAGCTGTATGCTCATTGGTTCTCCCTGTTTTGATATAAATGTGTATACTAAATAGTTTAATTTATTGATTAATTTTATATACTAATAAATAAATAAATCATTGTATAGGTGTTTTTGTTTCAATTGACGCGAACCCACCACTTGAGGGTAAAAGTATTTTAATTTGTTATTTATTGTATATAACAACTTATGATAATATTTAAATAATAATTAAAGGACACAAGCAAAGGTTTACAAACAAGCTTTTTGGCAATATTGTTCATATTATTCGGCTTTATACAACAACCGTATCACGAAATGTCATCCGCCATCTTGTGGCGTCCACCATCTTGGGGCATTCACCATCTTGATATTAGAATGACGTCACGTATTCCTTATGCAATGACAAAGCCTTTCATCGTCTGTCAAGGAAGTTGTAAAGAAAAATATAACCCCCCACATTGGCCATTTTGAAAATATCTGTGTTATATATTCATTATGGGTTGCATTGTCACCAGCGTCAAAAGTGTAAAATTTAATTGCGAAATGTTAAAAAAAAATGTATCATAAATAAAATGTTTGCAAAAAAATAAATTAGCAGAAATAGATCTTTATTTCCGAAACAAGACTATATTTTTTTACACTCTATTGCGTGGCACACTCCGAAAATTACTTACGAACCTTATCCTCGCCCAATAGAGCAAAAGACGCTGTCTACAAGGGCAGACCAATGCATAATAATGAATAGGGCTATTTACAAGTAAATGCGTCGCGGGGAACACGAGGATAAAGGATTTAAGAAAAAGAAAAGATCTTGTGTTCGTTACAATATTATTGTATTTTAGTTTAATATACTACTATATTATTGTTTTAACAAACAGCACAGTTCATCTGGCAATAAGTTATTCCTTGCAGCTAATGGAGCAAAATGTATAATCTAAATATGCAAATGATTGGTCCCTTAAGATGGACTACCTGGTTACTTCTTTTCAAGTGTATGGTTAGACCCTCATCTCTGTGCGGCATTTCACCTTGTTCCTCAGGGGTGACAATGCATCTGCATTATCATTTCTTATCGAGGATGAATGCAGATGTTATAGGTCACAGGAGTTACCCTAAGACGAACTGTGTGCTCGTTTATCATCCGTAAACAATAAATAAACCACACATAATAAAAAAACCCGTAAATGCTTTTAGTAGTGCATAGGTCATCGTAAAATTTAAAATTCCATTACAACAGATTTAGTGATATTTCGCATACAAACTGCATACTGCAGTGACAATGAACTTTGCTCAAACTTAAATAAACAATGAGATCTGCATCTAAAGCCATTTATACATCTATACTAATATTACAATATTGGTAAGTTTGTATGTTTGCACGCGTTACTCTCAGAAACTACTAATCCGATTTGAAAAAGTCTTTTGTATTAGATAGCTAAATTTATCGAGAAAGATTCTCTAGACTAAATAACTTCATGCTTAGATAGTAAGGAACCGAACTGGAACCATAAACGCTAACCAATCTGGAAAACTGTACGTAAGTACGCGAATAAAGTGGAGTCTATAAAAAGTGGGTTGTTTAGTATTTAATAAATAAGATACAATTAGTAATTTACTCATCACATGTTTTATATACGTGGCATAATTTAAATTTATGGCAGATAAAACTGCGGGGCACGTCTATTGAATAATATGTCTATATCCATCGTTATTATCTTAAAAAATCTTTGTAGGTGGTAAGCCCGAATAATAAAATGATTTTCTTTACCGCATAGAATTTATCCAAGAGATGTAGTTTATTAAAGGTAACTTGTATTACTTCTTACGTGTAAGAGCTATGTCGTAGCCCGACCAGCAGAGAACTCCAGTTATGGGGTGTGTGAAATAAATTGGACACCTTATTTATCGTGATTCATTGGCGATGGTTTGGTAATGAAGGCATTCCCTCTTAGACCTCAATGGCCCGCATCTTTTTTTTTCTTTAAAAATAATACTACCAGCGCTATTAATATTACTAACAATAATAATAATAATAGAGATATTATGTCAGAAGCACCTGACCGAGCCGAGGTTTGGCCCTCTCAGGCACCCTCGAGTCAGACGCTCTCGCGCAACAGGGTAACGGTTCAAGCCGAGGCTCCATCTTGGGAGCCCTTGTGCTGGTTTTCCACTAATAGAGGTCTCGACTGCGTGCCATGGGCGCTCGGTCTGTAAAAGCCGTCAGGCTAACAGAGGCCATTATCCCGAAAAAAAAAACATTACTTACATTCCGGTTAACCACTTGAACTAAGCTTAAAATGATTGTGCTAGGAGATGGTTCGACGGCCATAGTCGAATGGTGGAATCGGAACTACGAACTTAAGTTTCGCAGACCTTACACGAAACCATTGGGCTGTATCATAACCATAGGCATTATCTTACTTTATTGATGGTGAATAGGTGTCCCGGACCGCTGAAATCATTAATCCCTCATCCATTGCCATTGTTACTAAAATATATTGAATTTGAGCGTCGGTTGCGTAATGTTGTAATTAAAGTGCCTGACTATTACGTCGTGTGCTCTGGCTTCGATTCCCAGCCGAGGAAATATATTTATATATCAAACAAATTGTTGGTATTCGTTTCGTGGAGTCAGTCTGGGTTAAATATGTAGTATCATTGACAATGCATCTGAACTTTCCTCTGATCTTATTACCCACGTATTGCTACGTGTTTGCATTATAATATAATTACAGTGGTAGAGCTACACTGCAGTATGTTTCTAGCTGCAGAATGATTTGGTTAGCTCGACCGGGGTAGGACTATGCCCTCATAGAATACCAGCGTAAAATAGCATATATATAATGCTGCTGTGTTTCGTCTAATGAGTGCAGGGATCCGGAGACCTTTATTACTGGTGACGAGGCATTCAATCTCAGTCCTCAAGGGTAACAAAGCATCTGCGTTATGATTCCTTGTTAAGGATGAATGTAGATGAGAGATGTCATGGGCCGCAGGAATCACTTGGCGTCGGGTGAACTGTGTGCTCGTTTGTTACTGTAAATGCAATAAAAAAAATATCCTACATAGAAGATGTAATCTTATATTAAACAGAACATATCGCCGTACCCGTAATCGATCAGAAGGATATCATACAAAATAACAAAATGTATGACGTAAATATTTCAGTTTATGGTTAGTTCTCATATGCGAAAGGATTTTTAGATTGTTATGTAAATTTCATTGATCATTGTCTACAATTTTTACGAGAGAGCTCAGACAAGTTTAACCCATGCTAAATGGCTACAGAGTCTTCAGCTGATACCAAATGCAGACCTGTTGTTTATTTAAGTTGGAGCACAGTTCATTGCCGCTACAGTATGGAATGTGTCTGCGAAATATCACTAAATCTGATCTAATGTAATTTGAGATTTTATGAGGACCCATGCATTATTCTCAAGTACCAAATCATAGTATATGTTAGTAGACTCGAAACGTGTATAAACGGTAAAAATATATTTTTTAACGTGGTATCAATCAGTTCTTGTATGTAATCAGTTCTCAATATGTCTATCAAAATTTCTGATTATTCAGACGTCCGGAAGAGGATGAAAACTGACGTAAAAATATTTTAAGTTTACCTTATAAAGATGGTTATTAAAGGCTTTGTGTACTGCTTAAAAGAATTAAAAAATTATGATAGATCGTAAAGGATTTCTTTAATATAGATAGACTATCTGTCGGAATATTTGTCTGACAAATATGCTTGAGTTTGAAATTTCAACTCTTGGACTTTTATAACTTACTGTTTATAAAAAAAAGCAACTAGTCTATTATCATGCCGTTTCTTATCACTAGCAGCTGCCTTCGGTGGTAGAGACCTATTAGCTATCTAAACGGTTCAAATGTGTTTTGTATAAATCTACTTGAATAAAGCTTGTTTTTATTTAATACTAGCCACGTCTTCACAGAATACCAGCGTGAAATAGCAGCATAATGCTGCTGTGTTTTGTCTGGTGAGTGTATGGATCCGGAAACCTTTATCACTGGTGACGAGGCATTCCTTTTCAGTCCTCAAGGGTGATAACGCATCTGCATTATGATTCCTTGTCAAGGATGAATGTAGATGTTATGGGCCGCAGGAATCACTTCCTATCAGTTGAACTGTTTGCTCATTCGTTACTCTTGATGTAATGCAACAAAATTACGTCTCCTGAGTAGGCCTAGGTTAAGGGGTTGAAGGAGGGCATAGTATATTTCCTTCCAGCCCCCGGCTCTAAGGCTATGGATGTCGCATTTATAATTATGCCCCAGCCTCCTTCTGCGTCATAATTTGTTGGCATAAAGTGACAACGGCACTCTGAAACCTCGCACGTTCCACCATACTGAGTGAGGGCTGGTTACGAGATGTCACCCCCATCGTGTGTAATGTGCCTAGATTTACTTGTAGTCTAGATATAATAATATCGCGAAAGAAACTGAAAATCATCAAATTCATTTACTTTTTTTTTCTTTTACAAAGCTAGCTATCTACAAAGTTTGCAGAACATTGCATATTCTATGACACTCGAGATTTCAATGAACTAGCGCAAAGTTGATGCAAATGGGGTCAAAAGTTTCTAAAGATTAGCGTCTATCAGTCAGTTCATCTTCAAGCCGGCTCACTTTAATGTCCGGAGAGGTCCATTCTTACTTTGTTTCTAAGTTTCTGTACTTAAGTTTTATGACTGGTGTGGTTAGAACTGTGAATTAAAAGTTTAGTGAAACCTTAAGTTAATAGTTAAAAATGTCTACTATGTAGTACGAAATAAAAAGCATATTAAAACCAATATAAACCAGCTATAGCACGAATAAACCACTTCAAGCTGAGAACATTTAAGAAAGCCATGTTTTACCTAGTAACAAATTGCGTGCATTTGTACAGGTTGTTGTTGAAGAAAAAGAAAATATTAAGGCGAAAAAGAAACAGAAGAGAAATGTAGAAACTATATTTATACATTTTTTTTGCATTCGCTTTCTTAAATTAAAGATAGAATTTTACCCTTAAGCCTTCATACTAGGCAAGGCTGTCAGATGTAACTGACCGAGTCAAGGTGCAGCCCTCTCGGACACTCTCGAGTCAGTTGCTTTCGCGCACAGGTAACGGTCCAAGTCGAGGCTCCCTCTCGGGAACCCTTGTGCTGGTTACTCATTAATAAAAGTCTCATCTGAGTGCCCTAAGCGCTAGGCCACCTTTCTACCCGGTGAAATTGTAAAGCCCTATGGTTAAGAGAGGCCATCAGCAATAAAAAAAGCAAGCTGTGTTGTACAGGCTGTTTTAAATAGACAATGTCATCACATAACACTAGCTTAATATCGCAGCATAAGAATTCTGTGTTTCATACATTAAGTTTTGAAATCCCTGGACCTAATTGCAGGTACGGAGACGTTCCTTTAAGTCATAAAGTGTGACAACGTTTGTACCTGTTGAATCTTTGTTGAGGATAGACGTAGATAGGATACATTCATCACTTAGCATCAGGTGAACTGTGTGTTAGTTTGCCAACCCTAATATCATACAAGAAATAACCTCCCACTGTCCCTTAATTCATTTTATCCTTAAACTTAAGGTTGTCTGAACGAGATCTTTAGCGATAAGACCGACCTATTGTATTTACTTTCTATTTTTCTTCTTGCTATCTATTTTTGTCATGTTCAATAAAGTATATATAATAATATCTTTTATAATATTAGGGTGACAAACGAATACGAAGCGATGGTAACTGAGGAATAAATTTAAGTCACATTAATAATGATTTTTGAGCTCAGTTCTAAACTTATCTAGCGTTTTTTTATTATACTGTGCGTGAAAAACGAGCACACAGTTCACCTGATGGCAAATGATTTCTGCGGTTCCTTACGTCTACATTCATCATAATACAGATTCGTTATCACCCTTGAGCACTGAGATGGAATGCCTCAACACCAGTAATATAAGGGATCTCTTGATCCTACACTCACCAGACGAAACACAGCAGCGTTATGCTGCTATTTCACGCCGGTATTCTGTGAGAGCGTGGTCCTGCCCCGGTCGCGCTGACCCATTTATTCTGCAGTTAGAAACCAACTGCATCGTAACTCTACCGCTGTGAAAGCGTTTACTTGAATTTGCAGGAGATTTGCCCTTGAAGCGTCAAGGGCTTTTGGGTGCGGTCAGCGAAATTTAGGGTCGTAAATTCTAATCCTCCATTTGACTATTATCGTGAGTTTAACTGGAGTGGTTAACTGGAACGTTAGTACTGTTAATATCACTGATAGCATAATTTTTTTAAAAAAATCCGTATCAGACAGCCTTGAATGTGAAAATCTTAGTATTTGGTTTGATACATATGTGATGGTTAAATATCATCGCATACTATAAATATCCCTTAACATGATTCTTTTTACGTAATTAAAAAAAAAATATTACACTCGGTTCACGTCATAAATGTCTCAATTTTTCAAATTGACAGCTTCAATAAAATCATTTGGAAAGCGTAACATGAAGGATATTTTTTTTTCTAACATAATAGGCGTTCATAAGCATATTTCACAAGCTATAGGCTTACAAACGTTACAAGGAAGCGATAAAGTAAGCAGGAATTCACATTAGAGCTCGAGACGCTGGGCTAACGAACTTGGGACAGTGTAAACGAGCGGGTGGAGCGCTGCGTTTTTTTTAAACCTAGAAGTTACCTTAATATTTTTTAATATCGATGTATTTGTATTCTGCTTAATAGCTTAAGATCACAAATTGCATTACTATATTCGCAATAGGAATTCCTAATATATTTTCCGTGGCAGAGCAACGCTGTAGTTTGTTCCTAAATGCAAAATTAATGGGTCCATTCGACCCGAATAGGATCAAGCCTTCACATAATTCGCCTGTGTGTTCCTTACAGAGACCCATTTTACTGATGACGAGGCATTCCATTTCAACCTTCAGGGGTGACAACGCATCTATATTATGATACCTTATCGATGATGAATAATAGTTTTATTGGCAGGAATCAGTGAACTGCGCTGTGTTATTTAATTGGGGTCAAAAAACATTGAACCCAATTAAATAAAAAAAGACTTCGTATTCTAATTATGAGTCAATTTATATTTACATGTACAATTTAATGAATTTGTCAGCATTTTTATTTTGACGTACATAATAAAGAAGAGAGAAAGGGTGACAAGCAAACGTCTAGTGCATTAGCCCAACCATTAGGAAGATATTATAATCATCGATTAATAATTATTTATGTTGAAGTGTTCTCTATACAATTAGAATAACGGTTAGAGAAAATAAAAAGAAATTATAATGTAAAAAAAACACACACACACACTAAACTTGTCCTTACTTTACATATTCATATTTTGTTACAATTTTTTTTAAATTGTATTAAGGGTGACAAACTAAGCAGATAGCACGCCCACTGATAAGCCATTCCTGCGGCCCAGGACAGTGGACCTCTGAAGACTAAGATGGAATGCATCATCACAGTGATAGTAGTAACGGTTTCCGAACTATGAAACTCAACACACAATGTTCAGAAACGTTATGCTGGTGTTTTTCCTTCCACCGTCGAGTTGACCAATCCATGAAGAAACTATTACGTGAATATACATACAGTGGTAGAGCTATACTGTAGTTTGTTTCTAGCTGCAGAATGAATGGGTCAGCTCGTCCGAGGTAGGACCACGCCCTCACAAAATACTTGCGAAAAATAACAGCATAATGGTGCTGTGTTTTGTCTGGTGAGTGAAGGGATCCGGAGACCTTTATTACTGGTGACGAGGCATTCCATCTTAGTCCTCAAGGGTGACACGCACCTGCATTATGATTCCTTGTCAAGGATGAATGTAGATGTCATGGGCCGCAGGAATCACTTGGTATCAACTGAACTGTATGCTCGTTTGTTAATCTAAATGTAATTAAAAAATATATAAGTGTCATTTAAAAACTGCAGTGTCAACTCTTAACAATAATATTAAGATAAATTTTCAAATATCCATCAAAGTTTTGGAAAAATAACCGCTCGTTTGTGCGGCGCAACATTCGAGTACAAAATATTTGTAAATGAATAGAGCTCAACCCGAATGTCAAATGTTTGCTGTCGATAGAAAGAAATGTGATGTTTGCCTTCATATATGTCCACAGTATCAGAATGCTGCGGCCGGGACAGGTAACCCAACAAAGACACTGCTAGTTGTCCGCTATGGATTTGTTTGTTCTGTGTACATTGGGCAATATTTGCATTCTATTTGGTCGTTTTTTAAGTTTTATTACAATAGATGTGTTACGAGTTAGTGCCTCTGTGTTTGAGCGAAACTTTTCAACCGAAATTTCTTGCACGTATCTCTGTGTTTGTACACGTATTACTCGGTTGTTTTAAATTTGATTGCAATCATATTTCTAATGATTTTACTTCTGTTAATATGAGGAATATTACATGTTTATTAAGTCAAGTAAATGGACTTTATAGTTTAAATGACAAATTTTTTAGATTACTTACTGATCCGTAAATAATTATCAGTGCAGTATTCAGGTATTTCTTTTTGAGCTTCCAAATTACTTATTGATATTGTTACAATATATAAAAAAAACTGAAAAGAAGGTAATTTCATTAACAATTGTTTATGCTAATGGGTAGGCTTTAATTAAGTCGTTCTTTTGTTTTCATTAATACGAACGCCAGGCCACAAGTAACTGACGTCATCTGAGAAACGAGCAATTCGTTCATCTGATAGCCAGTGATTCCTAAAGTCCATGAGAACGACATTCATCCTCGATAAGGAATCATAATTCAGATGCGCAGTCACCCCTGACGATTAAGGTGCCTAATCACTAGTAATAAGACTCACCAGATCTCTGCACTCTGAAGATACCGCCATGTCACAGGCTGGTTCATCTCAAGTTTCATTACATAATTTTTATGGCCATTTTACTCTTCATACAGTTGACCATTGCTAGTATTATTTATAAAAATGGAACAGTAAACAATAAAATAAATTATCAATCGCATCTGCTTTAGCTACAGGTTAAATACTTAACTCTCAATATAATAGTTTTAATACTTAACTATTAATTCACTGTACTTTGTTGAGTAATTGTAAAATTTTAATTTAATTAATCTAAATTCTATCCTTTTGTCGTTCTTAATTTTATATTCCACATGCCATTTAATGTTTTCGGCATAATATTTTAATTTTTTTGAAATTGCATATTTTGTTCTACCGGAATCAAGGTTTGTTTTTTTGTTCGAGTTCATATGATTCGTTTAATACTAATACACGAATAAGATCTCGGTTGGATGAATTTTTCGAGTCAAAACCAGTTGATTTCTATCAACGAGGTATTGTAAATCTTAATAAACGGTGGGAAAACGTTTAAGAATAGATTATCGATAATAAATATTTTTTTTTTTCTAATTAAAAAATGGAGAGATCTTCCCTATTATAATATTTTTTTAAATGTATAAGATTAATAAACGAAGACACAATTCAACTGATAGTAAGTGATTCCTACGGCCAGTGACACTCACAGTGGTAGAGCTACACTGCAGTTTATTTCTAACCGCAAAATGATCATATATCATAATTCGTTAACACCCGAGGATTAGGATAGAATAAAATTAAATTTATGTATAATGTTTAACATATTATTTTTTTACAATGTTATAGCTACTCTGCAGTTTGTTTCTAGTTGCGGCATGATAGCCTACCCATGATGGGAGAAGGATCTCGCCCTCAAAGAATACCAGCGTAACTGTTGTTGTCTTATGGTGAGTGTAGAGATACCAAAACCCTTATTAATGGTGACTATGCATTTCTCCACAGGAATATAGGGATAACATATCTACATTATAATTCCTTATCTAGGATAACAGTAGGTAGGTTTCACGGCCTGAAACTGCAGGAGAAACCCCCCAATACATTTTTATGTGTCGGGGACATAAGTATCCAAATTGGCGACCACCTCAAGTACCTGGGACTGGAGCTAGACAGCCGATGGAACTTTGTCGAGCACTTCGATCGTCTCGTCCCCCGGATTCAAAAGGTAGCGGGTGCTATGCAACGATTGCTGCTGAATCTAGGAGGGCCAAGTGAAGAAGTCCGCCGTCTCTATGCAGGCGTGGTGCGCTCTGTCGCACTCTACGGATCTCCTGTATGGGCCAACATACTCTCGCGTAGACCGCGTCGGGCGGCGAAGCTTAACGCTACGCAACGTACTATTGCGATAAGAGTCGGTCGAGGATACAAGACGATTTCGTACGAGGCAGCCACACTCTTGGCGCTGTTCCCACATCTGGACATCCTGGTGGATATGGACGCAGAGATCTTTCATAAGATCTGCATCCTCCGCAAACCGATGATCCAGAAGCGACGATCGAAGAGCTTCGACGAAGAGCCAGAAGATGGGCATTGGGGCGCTGGCGAGAAAGGTTAATGGAACCTCGCAATACTCGTCAGCGCGCGGTTAGTGCGATTCTGCCCAGCTTAACGGCTTGGCTGAAGAACAGTGGACGGGTAACCTACCATTTAACGCAGATACTCACCGGACATGGCTGCTTCGGGGAGTATCTGCACAGGATAGACAGGGAGGATTCGGCGCAATGCCATCAATGTGGGGCGACCGAGGATTTCGCGCAGCAGACGCTCAAACATTGCCCTACTTGGGAGTCGGAGCGACGGATCCTCGTCCAAAACATCGGACAAGACCTTTCCCCGGCGGCCGTAGTAGCGGCGATGACGAAAAGCCGGAACGCGTGGCACAGTGTCCTTTCCTTTTGCGACACAGTTATGCTCGCAAAGGAAGATGCTGAGCGAACCAGGGAACGCGCTAATCCCGCTCGTCGGAGGAGCCTTAGAGGCAGACGAAGATAGCTGGCCCGTTATGGGCCCGCGCTGGAGGGCACTTGTGCGTTCTTTTAGAGATCCCGGAGTCCTTCACAAGCGCTGAGGACGGGAGTCGATGTGGTTTTAGTGGGTATACCGGCAGCGCGCCGGCGAGTCCCACATACCCGCCCGTTACCCGGCGGGATGCGTAAATGCATTTCCCATCGTAAAAAAAAAAAAAAGGTATCATCCTCCTCATGAATCCCCTACCATCGGGTGCACTGTGCACTTGTTTATGAACCTAAATACAATAACGTTGTATATAAGATATACACGGAGTCGTTAAAACGTTTCTTCCATCCGAAAACGATCTAGAATTATTTTAAAGAATAGGTGGCAAACGATCAAGCAGCCCACCCGATGGTAAGTGATCACCATCACCCATGGACATCTGCAACACCAGAGGAGTCGCAGATGCGTTGCAGGCTGAAAGCTGTAGACCCTTTTCTTGAAGGTTTCTAAGTCGCATTCGGAAATACCGTTGGCGGCAGCTGATTCCACAGTGTAGTTGTGCGCGGCAGAAAATTTCGAGTGAAGTGCATAATGTTGGAGTGCCAACCATTGATATGATTTACAGAATTCAAAATTTCATCCTCATTATCGTCTAGAGGTACTAAGTAAAGAAGTTTTACTTGGAAACACAAAAAAAGAGATATTTAACTTTAAAACGTCCTTAACTAAACTTCCAACTTTCCTAATTAAACATCGAATTCAGACAAATTGTTTCAACAAACAACCGGCCTTATAAAATCAGTCCGTTTACCCTGAAGAAGAAGTTTTGTTAAATCGCGAAATCGCTCAGGACTTGGGCATAAATAATGCTATTGGTTCCAGGGAAACGGTTCTTAGGCAAATAAACTGATTTGAATAATAAATTGCCTTTGAAATTACTTGGTGTCGCTTTATGGGAATTAAATATTTATCAACAACTGCCTTATACAGGTGGACGAGGTCCCTCAATTAATTTTATTTCTTGTCGTTGATTACTAATTTAGGACCAAGAATAGGTCGTAGGTTCAAATTCTATTAAGTATTTTTTTATAAAAGGTGACAGACGAGACGAGACTGAGGAGTTGTTCGGATTAATTTCAGCCGCTGAGTTTAAACAACGTACTCTGGCGAGATGACAGAACTGAAAATTGCATTCTCATCATCTCGATGGTTGACAATCCCACACTGTGCACTTCAAGCGAAATTTCCTGCCACGTGCAACTACTGTGTAGAATTAGCTGTCGCCAGAGGTGTTTCCGACCGACTTAGGGATCTTCAAGAAAAGAGCCTACACCTTCCTTAAAGGCCGGCAACGCATTTGCTACACCTCTAGTGATGCGGATGTTAATGAGCGGCGGTGATAACTTACCATTGGGTGGTCCGCTTGCTCGTTTGCCACCTATTGTATATAAAAAAAATCCTAGCAAACAGGTCACGTGATGGCAATATCCTCAATGAAGATTCAAGATGCTTAAACGTTGAACACGAAACAGCAAAAGTTATTGTACTATTTTACACTGATAATCTGTTTAATACGGAGTTGTTCAAATGACACCAATAGTTATTTAATATCAATATGATGTTCTCGAGGACGATTTCGTCACGCCAATTTTTTCTTGTCGTTACCTTCTGGTTGGTGGTAGACGACATTCAGTACGCAGATTTTTTTTTTATCGTGCTGTAAGAATACACGTGAAAACAGAGGCACTCATCATTCCCTTCCATATTCCGATGTTACGCATGCACAATAAGATGGAAGTTAATGAAAAGTTTAGCGGTGTCAAAAACACAATACGTCCAGACCCGAAAACCAAAACATTGTGGTGAACACTGTTACTCAGTTGGGAATCGAAGCCAGTGTGCAGTAGCCAGTTACTCTATCCTCTACACACCGTCCGGCAATATTAAAATAAACCTATAACATCAAATACAAATATTCAAAGGCTCAGCTCTACATATGTAGAGGTCACATGCGAACTAAATCGATAATCCGATGTCTGTGTGTATATAAAATTACCAAGCGTAGTGTCAAAACGAGCCGTCAAAACGTTGGAATCAATGCAGCCAATTTGAAATGCAACGTGCATTGAAACGTAGAATATTCGATTTGTCGCTTTTACATGGTGAGCTCTATATACGTAATTTTTGAATATGTAAATAGACCGTTACTACTATTTTTAAACGTGATAGTAATAATTGTAACGATTTTTTTTTTCTAAAAATTTTTGTTTGGTGAATTTCATTTACTGCAATATTATATTATTTATGGTTAATACATTTTCACATATATATACATTAACACACGCAAGCTTACACATGCACATGCAATAGGAAACATATTAATTAGTAGTAGTAGTTAATCTACTTGACTGTTTAAACTTATTTTGCCTTTCTTTGTTGGGTATAAACACTTTGTAAAACATAACTGTTTAGGTGGCGAACGGGAAGCCCTCAATCCTCACGACTCCCGCATTACATCCAAGGGAGATGGGAGTGGCTGAAAACTGAGCTGCACGGGACTATAATCCTGTATATAATAATATATAATAATCACCTCCATTGGCCAAAGTGTATAATATTGTTTATGTAAAGTTGTTTTTTTTCTGTGACAATAAACTGTTTGTTATTATTATTATTTTATAGAATAGGTGACTAACGAGCAAGCCTGGTGATAAGTGATGACCGCTGCCCATGAACATCAGTAACAGGTGGGGAAGCTACTGGCCACTAAGATAGTGTGTTAATATATAAGACATCAACTGCGCAACATATATTACAGTGCTCTATGTTTGTGCCAGTAAGCATTGGCACAAACATAGAGACCCCCTTATCGTATCCCTCCCTAGACCGATGTAATGTGTATGCAATATATATGTTATGTAAGACCCGAAGCAAAGGATTTTTTTCTATTTATTGAAAGTAACAAACGAACACACAGTTCACCTGTTGGTAAGTGATCCCAGCAGCCCATGACATCTATATTCATCCTTGCCAAGGAATCATCATCTGCATTATGCGTTGCGCTGTCACCCTTGAGGACTAAAAACTCTACATTCACCAGATGAAACACAGCAGCATTATGCTGCTATTTTACTCTGGTATTCTATGAGGGCGTGGTCCTACCCCAGTCGAGCTGACCCATTCATTATACAGAAACAAAAACAAACTGCAATGTATCTCTACCACTATAAAATAATATCTGGGTACTCTACACACTATGCCTATACGCATATATATATATATATTACATTATGATATAGTATCTATATATAAACACGCTAATCTCCTCAACAGCTGAACCGGTTTGATTTAGTTTTCAATGAAGTTTTGGAATAAGCTTGGGCTAATATTAACTTTTTATTTCATTTAAATAAAAATACATTTAAATTTTTAGTATCACATGTCAAGCTTATCTGGTTAGATATTGTTGAATGAATGGGCAACATCGGCCTGCGACATGTGGTATGTCGGCGTGGCTGTGGTGAGATAATATAAAGATGTACTTGCCCAAATTGGCAGGAGATGGTCAAGGACAGGAATAGCGTCCCTTATTATTAGCCAAGACTCATTTTACGTCACTGCGCCATCCTTGTTTAATATGTCATAAACAAATGTATTGACATATGCTAAATCACACAGTCGTCAGAGTAAACTTCTCAGATGTAATAGATCATGGATATAGTGTATATAAATTGGCCTCGTTTAAAGACAACTTCATAATATATATAAAAAAAAAACCCATATATACTAAACTATACTCGAACAGAAACTCGCGAGCAATCACTTGGCATAGTAACTAAATACAAACTTACAACAAAGATTTATGTTTAAAATAACACAGTATAGTAACAAAAAAGTTTAAACCAATAAGATTAAACTAAATTAGCAGCCTGTATATATTAAACTCATTGTTGGGCATAAACAACCTAGAGAGGATGTTAGAGCATAGTCTATAGTATTGAGGGACATCACATTGTCTTTGAAATATGTATGTTCATAGACATGGAGGTTTTTTCCTTACGATGTTTTCATTCATCACGTGGTAAAGAAGGATTCAAAATTACAATAAACGATTTCGTTAGTGCCAACACCGGGTTAAACTTGATTTGCTCGCGAACCGTTATAGTAAGTAAGCACTTAGAAATTGAACTGTGGTTCTGAATTACAAAGAGTAATTTGAAATGTATATAAAATCAATGAATTCATTATCTGTACTCGTAAATTCAGATGCGCCACCCGACTATTGTCGTGGACCAACAGTTAGAGTAAGCATTTCAAGCTTAGTTGGAGTGTTAACTAAAAAGAAGTTAATAGTGCTGCTAGAATTTAGAAAAAATACATTCTAGCCTCTGATGAAAATAGAGCTTAGCAGTTTCCAACATTATTGCGTACAGATGGACAGTTGTAGCGTGGAGACATTATATATATGTAGCTAGTTAGCTTTAGTTGTACAATTTAAAACTGTGCAAATCAAACTTATATCTTATAAAGTAGGTCGTTTACCCGCTCTATGGTAAACATAAAACTAGCGCCAAGACTACCTCTCTATTTGACTAGCTTATCAATGCCCACAGTTTTAGTCAAAGATAATTGTAGAAGATTGAACAGATATGAATGTCCATTTGATTATAGTCAAGTATGTATTTTTGTTTTTACTTTTACTATGTCAGGTCAGACCACTGAGGATACAGTTCATCTGATGGTAAGTGATTACTGCAGCCCATGCCGTAAAGTGATGAAGATGAAGAAGATGCGTTTGATCCCTGAGACCTAAATGGATCACCTCGTTACGATATAAGGATCTCCGAACCCCTACTCTCACTATTTGAAACATAGCGTTGCTATTTTACACTGGTATTCAGTGAGTCGGTTCTTCCACGATTGAGCTGATGGCAGTGCGGCTCTACCATGTTGAATACAACTAAATATACAATTATATTATAAATATACTATATTGTACATACATATCGTACCGAAATACATGAGATATTCAACTAATACGTTGTTTTTCAAAGCGTTATCATGCCGACCCATTCGTACTAAACTTGTTTATGCGGCGTATCTCTAAACGAATTTCAAACATTGTCACATTGAATTAGGAAAGAGACGACGAACGAGTGCGTCTTTGTTTGAACGTTTACTGCACTTTAATAAATCCCATCCAATTGATTTCATCCGATATGCCGGAAGATATGGCCATGATCAAAGACGATAAAGAGAGCATAAATTTGTGCTGTTTTAATATTGTTTGTCTGTTTGTCTGTTCGTCCGTGTTTTGTTTATCCAAGGTTTTGGGTATTAATTAGAAAAAGCTTGTCCACGCTAACAGATCATTGGGAATATACACGGGGCGACGCCTGTGTGAAATTAAACAATGTTTTTTGTGCTTTTTTAATATTGTTGTTTGCTTGTACGTGTTTTGTTTATTCAACGTTTTGGGTATTAATTAGAAAAGGCCTATCTACGCCAACAGATCTTTGAAAATATAGACGGGGCGACGCCTGTGTGAAATTAAACAAATCCCAACGGAGTTATGACAATATTTGTACTTGCTCGGTTCAGACCGCTGCCGACGAACCGTGAACTTGTTCGCTATGTCTGAATTTACTCTGGAATTGACGTGTATTTTTATTCGTTCGTTTTATCTGGAGTGAGAGCTAGCTTTGTTTAAAAAAAATCAACTGGTTATCTCTTTAAAATGTTTACAAGCTTGTGGCAGTTCGTTACTTGTGTTTGTGTGTGTAAGAATGATGTTTATCAGGAGTTGAAACGTTGGACTGGTAGTCAGTTTAAACAGAGGACCACACTGTGCCTTGTGTTTAGCTACTGCATGAATGGATCGTTCGATCGGGGAATAGTAACAAAATACCAGCGTAAAATAAATAATGTGTTTCGAACGGTGAGTATAAGAAACCGGAAACCCTAAGGGATCACAACACACCTGCATTATGATTCCTCATCAGGGATTAAATGGCATCAATTGCCTAATGGTTTAGGATAAGGTCTACGACACTGAATCCGCCATTCTACTATTGTTATGAGACATCCTAGCACGAACATTTTCAGCTTAGTTGGAGTGATTTTTTTCTTTTACATTGAGAGTAACAAACGAGCACACAGTTCACCTGATGATAAGATACTCCTGTGGTCCGTAACATCTGCATTCATACTTGACAAGGAATCATAATGCAGATACGTTGTCACCCTTGATGATTGAGATGGAACGCCTCGTCAGCAGTAATAAATGTCTCCGGATCCCTACACTCACCAGACGAAACACAGCAGCATTTTACTGGTGTGGGGGCGTGGTCCTTTCCTGGTCGAGCTGACCCATTCATTTTACATCTAGAAAAACAAACTACAGCCTAGCTCTACCACTGTTAATCGGAATATTGGTAATGTTTAAATAGCATTGCTAATATTATTTTTATAAAAAATACTATGTTCGTTTGCCCTAAAACAAATCGCAATATAGGACAAGTACTAAATGAAGCGACGAGTAAACGAGACGCAAGTGTCGCAGGATCATGTTTTTATTCTATGATGATTGCCTATGGTCAACTGGGACACTATGGTGATGATTTGGACACCCTGTGTGTTTGACATACAATGACTAATTAAACTAATGGATCATCGAATCTGTATATATAATTTTAATTGATTTGATTTAACATAAAGCGAGCCAAATCACGAACAAACAAAACAAAATAAGAGTTAAAAATTTTAGTACTACATAATTCTGGTTTTCAAGTAAAACAAATTCATGGACGCTATGACTTCATTAACATACAATATTTTTTCCATATTAGTACCGATAAACGAGGACGTAGCATTTAAGAAATACACGTTTCTTTTGCTCAATAAGTAAGATCATAATGTCATATTATGAAACTAGAAAATTACAAAAGCGTAAACGTTACATTAAGCGAATGTCAGGTTAAAAGTATAAATTCACCTCTAAGCCCGCTAAGTGGTTGGGAATAAATTATGGAATCCGATAAATGCCTCACCATATCTCGCCTTCGGATAATATATATCCTTTTAAATTGTGAAATTCACTCCGTCCTGGAGTGGGTGGCTTTAAAAAAACCGCGAAAAGGCATTTGCCTTAACTCCTCTAGGGGGAATTGAATAGCTTCTAATTCTTTAAAAATAAAACGATTGTATAAATTAAACGATGGTTTAATATTATTAACGTTCGAGATAACATTGTAGATACGGGTTCTGAAGAATATACCGAGCTGAGTTACGTATCCCTAGTACGCCCTACTACTGACAGACTAATGACAGACAGAGTTTCAGACCAACCATCATACGAACAAGACCTGGCTGTATGGACTAAAGTCCTTTGCCTTTCCCATTAGGGATAAATTAATATCATCATCATCTAATGACAGACAATTCAGCCAACTTAAACATAATTACATCTGTTGTTAAGCACTGGATAGACTTTGTTGATAATCATAAGAAATTTAAAAGTAACAGCCTAAGCCATGGGGATGCTTTGAAAGATAACCACGCAATATTTATTAGTTAAGTACGATTAACCAATGATATAGATGCCACACTTTTGGGTCGATACGATTGAAGAACTCTTTACTACTGACTACTCTGTAGAATCACCTGTCACCAGCGATTTATCCGAACCGATACGACTTAGTAACCGTCAAGCAAATAGCCAACACATTTCTTAAAGGCGGGAAACGCGGTGGTAATCACTTACCATCGGGTGAGCCCTGCTCGTTTGCCACCTATACTTTAAAAACAAAAAACAGAAGGATAAAGCCCTCACTAAACAGCATCATGACGCCGCTGTGTTTCTTATGGTGAGTGTAGGGATTTGTAAATATAATTATAGATAACAGAGCATTCCATCTCAGTCCTCAGAATCGACAACGCATGTGCCTTTTCAATTTTTGTTGAGAATGGATGGGTCGCAGTATCACAGCATCACTTATCACCAGGTGAACTGTGTGCTCTTTATCACCGTTAGTATAATAAAAAATAGACCCCTAAAACTATATACTTGGAATGCTTCATTGTAATCTGTGATAGACATCCACTTTCTAAGTTATCCAAAAATTATAGAATTTCACCAAAATAAAAGAATACAAACGAGTAAACTACATTTAATTCACGTATTTTACTGAATAAACGCTTAACGCGAAACCAAAAGCCTCATTAACGGCACTTGACAATCGTGTCTCAAAAAAGATGAAATTAACTTCCCACATTCAGTGTGTCATAAAACTGAATCCCATATCAGAACAGAATTTAGAGGTATAATAACTTAGATAAAATGTCTCATTACCGAACTCCAGTTACCTTCACTAACTATACGAGACTGTACATTAATATATATGTGATAAATACAAACAAAATATTATCAAATACTCAGAAGAAAATATCTGTTCAATTAAAAAAAATATTATTGAAAGATTTTATCTGTAATCTGTATCTCTCATCATCATCACCATAGTCCACTGCTGAACAAAAGCTTCCCACATAGATTATTTTTTATACAGTATAGGTGGCAAACGAGTATGCATCCAACCTGATGGTTAGTGATCACCACCGCCCATCAACCGGGGATGTCACAAATGCGTTGCCGGCCTTTCAGGAAGGTTTTCTTGAATGTCCGTTTACCACATACCACTATCCTAAGCCACCTGCATCTGTGGAATTTCCGTAAACTTGCATAGGTCGTCGCTGCATCCGGTGGTGTGTCGACCTACGCTGCGACTGCCAGTGTGAGATTGCCACTCAAGAACTTTTTTTCCCCATCGGTCATCGGGTCTACGAGTTATGTGGCTAGTCCATGGCAACTTTCACCGGCTGTTCTTTTGTGCTATGTCGTTTATACTCGTTCTGCTGAAGATGTCTACGTCGCGTATTCTATCACGTAAATAAACATGGCATAGCCCGCTCTACGAGTATAGCTCGCTGAGTGACTTTGAGATTTCTAACGTATATATATATATATATATATATATATATATATATATATATACATTAGAAATATATATATATATTATTACACAATAGCCAGCCCACATTCTATGACACGAACACGATAAGAAGATAAACATCAGAATACGTAATAGTAACTGGTAGAGAACCCGCATATTAACCAAAATACAACTATGAAACTAATATCTATTGTTAGCCGAACATTTCAGATATATAGAATTACATCAGACAATCAGACTTCAGTCTATTTGTGGTTACAACCTCAGATTCATGACAGCAACTGTAATCTTGTACTCGGGTATTTTGTTAATAATCATAATGTAGTCTTTTTTTTAATCGAGCAGACCCATTTGTGTTACTTTTTAGTATATATTTCCACTTTGTGTCATATATATAGACAAGGTCACATTTTCTTCCAATAAAAGAAAAAAAACATAAGCGTTTTATATCATGTTAAATGAGAAAGGAAGGACAAACATTTTTTCAGACAAAAAACCCGTGCCACGAAGAAAATTCTGAACTTTGTACGACGATTAACCTGCAAGATTTGTGGTTTAAGTTCTCACAAAATGCCTCGTTTTTTTCTGACGTTGTCGCAAATTAGTCTGGAAACGGGATTTCTTTGATGAATGGGAAATGTCATGCTTGGTGAGTAACTGCTTTTTATGTATAAAAAAATATATGGCTGTATTATAAGGGACTTGGACGGTTATAATAAGTTCTGTAAAAGTTAATAAATAACGAGCAGGTTATTTATTTTTAGACTATTGCGAATTTCAAGGTTAACGACCGTAAAGGCATAATTTTCTAAAGATTTTGTATATATTAATGAAGAAAATGATTTAAAATATTGTCGTAGCTATTTAGCATAAGGACAATATTCACGTGGCTTTATGGTAAAACACATGGCAACTAACCCGCGGGTGATCGGTTCCATTTTTAACGAAAAACAATATTTGTCAATTACAAATCGGCGGTTTTCAGTTCGAGCGTGTTATATGTTAGTACGGTTTCTTTGAAACTGCATCAAATTCTTCATTCATCTCATGCATATACATAACATCGAATTATGAAAGAGGGACTACTGAATCATGATTGTCACGCTCACGGCACTATAAAATATCCTGGGCAGTTGATGTTGTCAAGTAAAATCAGATTTTATTGCCGTGATTGATATCAACCTGAAGAAAATCATGTAATCACAAAGGTATACATGTATTTTGTAACTACACATGAACTATATTCTAATCTATTGGAAAGATTTATCTATTCTATCTGAGTGAAGTGGAAAATGATGAACGTGTGTGTGATAAATTACGTAAATCAAGTGTTTAAGAAATTCGTTTTTTTAAGTTTTCGACCTTTAATTACGATTACGGCTGCGCTATTGCGTCATACATCTCATTACAAGCAATCGACGTCAGATGAGGATGCGTTGTCACCCTTGAGGACTGAGATGGAATGCCTCGTCGTGAAAGGTCTCCGGATCCCTACACTCACCAGACGAAATACAGCATCATTATGCTGCTATTTCACGCTGGTATTCTTTGAGGGCGTGGTCCTACTCCATTTTAGCTGACCCATTCATTCTGCATCTAGCAACAAAATGCAGTGTAGGTCTATCACGTAAAAATATAAAATAGTATGTTGTGTGTGTACGTAATGAAATAGTTAATTCTTTATCTTTTTTAACCGCAGACAGTTACTAAGTTGTACAAGCTATTGCCTTTTGTTCATATAAAACATTCTAGTACATCTCTTTTGAAATGAAACTGGCAAACAGCTGCTTCTGAAAATACTGCACAAATACAACCGCAACCGTTATCTCATATGAAAAAAGTTTTATCAATTCTCTTCCAAAAAAAATATTTCTCTGCATTTTTGATATCTTTTATTTTATCTTGCATGGGGTAAACCTAACATTTATAAACGGTATTGTTGAGTTGTAAGAGTTGGTATTGTTTTTTGTACAAGTAGAGAACAAATAGGGAGAGACAAGCGTGCAAGGTTGAGAGGAAAGGGGCCGGCTTAGTAGCCGTGGCTTGATCATCCACGTACGGACGGCCGGGTGTGGCCGCTCGACGTAAGTGAGTGAGCTCATCTTGGATGCACGCAATTAGATTGCAGACGCTAGAGGACCACAACTACCGGCATGAGATAGCGGTAGCTTAACGCTGTTCTGTTTTGTATGTTTAAGATCTGGGGACCCAATTACCGATAACAAGGCATCGATGTCAGTCAGACCTCGGGGGGATATGATTCCTCATCGAGGATAAATATAGATATCGAAATCATCACTTACCATCAGATGAACAATCTAAAAACACTACAAATATCAAAAATAAAAATATACATATGTTGTGCCTGTTAGTCACTAATATGTGAAAAAGAAAATCTTATTCAAATATTCCGCTTATATTGTAACAATATTACAGGGTCTTAATAATATATGAACGCAGGGTAACATAACCCCGACAGGGTGTCGCAAAGGCAGTGAGAGTTAATTAAGAGGTTCGTTGAACGGAAGGACGCGTAGAAGAAAAAAATGGGTAACGAACTGTGCAGTTTGCGTTCACTGTAGCGTATGGTCCAATCCATTGGAATAGAGCGATTTAGTCTACACTGTCTATGGATTAATAATGATAATTTATTAAAGATTTATTAAATATCATACACACCATACACCTCGATATAATATAAATTACAGGACACTATACATCTAATAGGTTAAAAGCAACATTCAATGAGGCATCCATTTGGATAGTTGATCGAAAAGATGACTATTGTATTAAAGGATACTAACTAGTACACAGTTTACGAGTATAAATGTTGAGCAGGTCAAACCTGCATCGCTCCGCTGGCGAGTCTAATTGGATAAAGCTGTAGAGGTCACTGTAGAGGCATTGAGTGGCTTGACACCATCTTATTCTTTCTAGCATCTGATAATGAGCGCTCTCATCGTAGTAGAAAAGGCATTATTATTCATTATCGAGGAATAAATTGGACGTCATTGTACATAGGAATAATTTACATTCATTTAGGTAAACTGCAGGCTTATTCATACCCCGTTATAGCATAAGAGCGTACTCGATGACCCTTTTTTGCATAAAAATATCGTGTTATTTTATCAATTATATATCGCGTCTTTCATATTTTGGACGATTCTACTTAATAGATTGAGGAGTTTGTCGTTGGGAGAAAAAGCTTTTATACACCGCCATGATTATGATAAAGACTCAGAATGACACCTTAATGTATAAAAAGCACTACATACTATCGCCCCTTACTTGGACCATCAAACTAGTGATGTTTACGAAGCGATTCCTCGTGCAAATGAAAACATCAAAGACGTTTGCATTACAATTTACAGCTTTAATAGGTAGTCTTGTTTGAGATATAAATTTTATCGTCCTACGGAATTGCCTATGAATTTTTATTACGTGCTTTGGATATGTTTATATTTTATATGAAAATTCAGAATTTTTAGCGTAAATATATTTAATAATTAATATAGTAGATATTTCTGTCTGTTCTTGTATGTTATGAGTAGTTTTTATTTTTATTTTGATTACGACGTTAAATATATTTCTGTCTATATAATATGACTGATTAATACTTTCTTCGTAATAGGTTTTTAAAATAATCAAACTACAGAGATTTTTTACTAAAATATTGTAAACTGAAATCTGTAAGTTTAAAAAATGAATACGTTTTTATAAAGGTTTCTAGCAATGCTATTAACACCATGTGAATCACTCCAACTAAGCGTAAGTACTTGTGCTAAGTGACCGTTCGCGACAATAATCGAATAGCTTTTGCATCTTGGAAGTTTATTTAGAATGCAAAAGCTAATGCAGATGCAGAATGTAGATGTCACGGGCAGCAGTCATCACTCATCATCAGGTATATTATGTGCTCGTTTGTCAACCTTAATGTTATAAATGCAAAAAAAAACGTCTACATAGAAAACCTTGTATCGTTCTACGTTTACGTTTTCATATAATTCAATGGAAAAAATATCCAAAAGCAATATGACAAGGCCGTATAAGAAATATTGCGTTACAGCACGCATACGGGGCACTAAAATAGCATGACAGATATGAAAAACAGTGAAGGAAGGAACAAAGCGAAAGAATATAAAATACCGTTTCCCCGGGGAAAACGCACGATTCTGATATTGGTTATCTTCCTTATGATGTCATGTAGAGTTGTTCAGAAAAGCGGCACACTTAAGGAATAAAGAGATGTCGTTTTATTTTAATATTTAGATCATTTTCATGTTGGCTTTATAGTTTTTACTTTTAGTTTCTTTTGTGTTAATTTCTCCTATTAATATTGGCAACAGCACGGTTACTCTATTAGAAAGGGACACGGTATTTTTTTTTGTATAGTAACAACCAGACTAGCTAGGGTGTCATATGGTTCGATTGTTTTTCGATCAATATGTTTCTAACTGCGGAATGAATGGCGACCACACCCTCACAGAAGTGACAAACAGTGTTAGAAGATGGCGGACGGTGGAAGTATCACCTTCCACCGTCCGTGATGACTGCATCACATACCGTCTAGATCCATCCACAATATCTGTCTATTAAAGTAAGTAATTAAGTTCAGTTACATATCTTCTCCATACAAATCGACCTGTTTGCACAAATGGAGCTACGCCGTAGATATAGTATTTAAGTAATTCTTCAATTGTTGATATTAGAGCTTTTAATAAACTGCGCAAATACATTACAAAACACAAAACCTCCACATTCCCAACAAAACAAGAACAATATAAATGGTTCAGTCATACACATTCACCGTATAATACACAAGAGAAAAAGGTTTTTAAACAAAAACTATGCAGTGGAAGACATTACGCTGCACGCTTCATAAAGACGCTTCCACACTAATGTTGGGTGATGTCGGGACCGAGAGGTGTTTATTTTGTTAACAAATTTTTGAAACAGTTTAGCCGTGTATATATATATATATATATCGTTTAAATGGTAGGTCCACAGTGCAGTTTCTTTCTATCTACAGCATGGATGGGTCTGCTCGACTAGGGAAAGTACCACGTCCTCACAGAATACCAGCGTGAAATAAGGCTGTTGTTTCGTTTGGTGTGTTTTGGGATCCGGAGACCCTATAAGAGGCATTATATCTTAATCTTCAAGGATGACGATGCATCTGGCATTATAATTCCTTGTCAAGAATGAATGTCTGTAATAAGCCGTAAGGTTCATTTACCATCAGGTGAACTGTGAGCTCGTTTGTCACACCAAATAGATAAAAAAAAGCTTATGAAATTACATTGTAAATCCTTTGTTTTGTATTTTCGATCAGATGTTGTTTATTTTATAAACTATTCTTAAAATACGTAAGATAACTTAAGACACATCAAAAAGTTTGGTGGTATTATCACTAGTATGGAAACACCTTAGTGAACGATTAAACTACACGATGTAATTGACCGTTAAGTTTTGAAATCCAGCATTGTTTTGTGTGTTAGTGTTAGTGTTTTGCGCGTAGTAACTTGTGTAATTTAGATTTACACTAAATATCAATATAGATAAGGAATTATATATCGCTTATAAATGAAGTTTGTAGGTAAGTAGGGAATAATAAGAGAATATATACATATATCAACTTATTTTCCAAAAACCCACGGTTCTCTGGAGACTGAAAAAAAAGTTACAGTGGAAACAACACTGCAGTTTGTTTCGAGTTGCGATCGACCTGATCGCCTCGAGATGGACCACGCTCTCACAGAATACCATCGTAAAGTAGCAGCCTAACGCTGACAGTTTTGTCTGGTTAATGACAGGGATCAGGAGACCCTGACTGCTGGTAATGAGGCATTACAACTTTGTCCTCAAGTTGATTCGATATCGAAGCCGAAAGTTGCTGTCAAGGGCAGTAATCGCTTACCATCCGGTGAGTTCATTTATCACCCGTGGTGCTAGAAAAAAACATTTACAGAACGTAACTATCGCTTACCCATCAGGAGAAGTTGAAGCTCGTTTGCCATAACGAATTTCACAATGACACGTAACTTACACGAGTTGCCCCAGGTAATTTATTAACAAAATTAAGTTTACCGGCGCTTAAGAAATAAGCATGTTTATGATTTAAACATGTATAAAACAAACCCCTTTTTACTGAAAATGCTAGATCCGTTGGGACCGAAATTTTTTGTCCCCTTGTTTTGTTGGTTCGCAGAAGGTTGAACAAAATAAATTCGCGGTAAAATAAAAATGGTACCACGATGAACCTCACCTAATTTACGTGAAAGCTGCGAATTTTTTGACATATTGTCCACAAAACAATGGGGATTTTTTCTCATGCAAATCGCCTTTGTCCGCTTATATAAATAGGGATAAGGAAATGGAAGATTTTGAGTAATTTCGGGTATTGTGTAGATATTCTAAATCTTTCCAATATGAAATGTTATTTAACATTTCTTAATGTTACCGTTTCTAAATTATGCTTTTCAAAATTTAGAATTCCGACGGAATCATGATGAAAGCATTAAAACACACGTAGCGTAATGCTTCATTTTGATGCGATTTATAAACAAAATAAAGTAAAGTAACAGCAGTAACAGAGGATGCAGGGACGGAGGGATGGGTGGAATAGCTCCAGTGCCAGTTGGCGGACTTTACATGTCTTTGAAATATATTTTTTTACTTATTTCTTTGACATACTAGTTTCCTCACGATGTTTTTCTTCCAAGGACGTGCTAAACCAGCGCTTAAAATTGCGATTGCCTTCATCCGTGCCGGCACCGCGGATCGAACTTGGATTGCTCGCGTACTGTGAATTAAAAGCGAGCACTTAGACACCATCCATAGGGAATGCGTGTACTTTCCGTCATATAATTTTGTAATGCATAGATGTATGCATTGATTTTTAGTTTAACAATAGTAGATTCATTCTATTTTTTATCAAAACTTTATCGTTCAAGGACCCCAGGAACTCAGAATTTTTAGTAAATACAGCCGCGCTTCTAATTGCTGTGGCAAAAATGGGTCCAATTGACCAGGAAAGACAACAGAATTAGCAGGAAACACAAGAAAATCGCTGCTGTGTTTAGTATGGTAAGTGTAGTTCCAATTACAGGTGACGAGGTGTCCTATTTCGGTCCGCATGAGAAAACCGTGCATCTTAAATTTTTCTTGATGTAGATATCATAAGCCGCAGTTATTTACGATCTCAGGTGAATTCGGTTGTTACCCCTAATATTATAAAAGATAACAATTTTGATACGTACCCATCTCAACAAACTGACCAATTACTAAATTACTTGAATGAAAATAAAAAGGAAATGGGTATAGAGTAAGTAATGATGCACGTGTAAGTAAATACAATCCAATAAAGAGAGTGAGTAAAAGGACGCGTGTGTAATTCAATTTGGGGTACCTGATACAAAGTTAGCGCACAAAGTTGTTTTATTTCACGGTTGGACTTCCGCTGGCACGGAGTGGAATAGAAATAGAATTTCAGCTTCGTTTTCGGAATATTTAAAGAAGAATTAATTAGGATTCAGTTTCAAAAACACGAGAGCTCCCATAACAGACATTCTACGCTGTAGCAGCTCGACTGCGGGATCCAGGTACCCACTAGGTATTTCATTTCAAGCCTCAGGGGTGAAAATGAATATGCATATTGAATCTTTGTTAATGATAGATATGATACTCATGTATGGATGGATGTCGTAGGCCATATTATTTACTTCATTATTCACTTACCATCAAGTGACCTGTGTTTGTTTGTCTGTTTTGTTTAAGAAATTGTGAGTGTATAAAAAGAACTTATGAGACCGAAGAGATATATCATTCCCCGAGTTTTGTTCCATATTTCCGTTTTCTGAGTTTTTTTATAAATGAGTTAATTATCTGGATGCTTTAAGTCATTAAACCCGTCGTTCCTACCCCTTTTTGTAAGATTTGAACGGTAGTTTATATAAATCACAACTCAAAATATTAGCATTCATATAAAAATTACATTCACAAATGTGGACGAGGTCCATGATAGTAAAACACTCAAAAATTTTAAATGGTTACAGATGAACTGTAACACTTAAATCAAATTTAATCTAGCACTATGTCCCGAAATTACCGTGAAACGTGGCCACTTTATCAGACCGCAGTTGGCGTTGTGCTCGGATTTTGACAGATAAGGGATTTGGGCAAAACCAATGACTTATGTGTCGTACAGACGTGCTCTAAGCGTGTATAAGACAATATTTTAACTTTTACAAAATCAAGGAAATTAAGACCTTGAATCTTGATTCATCATCAGCTTCATCACAGCTTATCGACAGTCCACTTCTGAATTTCCAGGCCAAGGTCGCCTCTCGAGAATCTATCTCTAGTCGTCGTCTACGAGCAATACGCCCAGCCCATTGCCACTGCAGCTTCCTGTTCTTTTGTGCTATGTCGATCAGCCTCACTCTCCTGGAGAAGTCTAAATCGAGTCTCGATTACAGTTCCAAATTATTTATTTAACTTTTATGTACACAAAGCATTTATGTAAGGGAATTAATATAGGAAAGGTATGTATGTACAAAGACGCAGCTTATTTTACAATTAAAATCTCTTCCAGCGGGCCTGGTGTTGGACATATTATCGGGGAAAAAAAAACAGTGTACTCACAAAAAAAACATATAATCTTGAAAGTTATTCCATTCCGGACCCAATTACAAGCAATCGATTAGTCCTATAAATGTCAACACATTTGGTATGCATACAATAAAATTCTTTATATATATGAAGGTATCCTATCGTAATCCATCTATGTATATAATTTTTAGTAAAATTCATTCATTTCGAAACAGATTAGTAGAACCTCGAATATTAAGAACAAATGACTGCACGGTTCACCTGAGGGTAAGTGAAATATGCAGCTTCCCGCATTCAACTTTGATAAAGAATTATAATACAAGGGCGTTGTCATCCGTGAGAACTAAGATTGAATGCCTAATCTCCGGATCCATACACTCACCAGATGAAACACAGAAGGCTCCTGCTGTTTAATGTTAATGTTCTGTGTGTGCTTAGCCCATCACTGACAGCAGCTAGAAACAAACTACACCGTGGCTCTTGTCTAGTTAAAAGACTAAGACTCGTTACATCTACGCAACATGTCAACTTTAATTGTCATTATTACTTACGTACTGTAATTTAAAATTAGCCGATATTAACTTTTAATAAGAGTTTTTTTTATAGAATAGGTGACAAACGAGCATGCAGCCCACCTGATGGTAAGTGATGACCGCTGCCCATGAACATCCGCAACACCAGAGTCGCAAATGCGTTGCCAACCTTTAAGGAAGGTGCAGGTTCTTTCCTTGAAGGTCCTTAAGTAGTAAGAGTTGAGAAAATGCACTGACGGCGTTTTTTCGTTTTTTTTATTACACTGAGAGTTACAAACGAGCACACAGTTCACCTGATATTAAATGATTCCTGTGGCCCATGATATCTACGTTCATTCTTGACAAGGAATCATAATGCAGATGCGTTGTCACCCTTGAGGACTGAGATGGAACGCCTCGTCACCAGTAATAAAGGTCTCCGGATCCTTTCACTCACCAGACGAAACGTCGGCACCAGCGGCGTTATGCTGCTATTTCACGCCTGTGTTCTGTGAGGGCGTGGTCCTACCGCGGTCGAACTAACCCATTCATTCTGCAGTTAGAAACAAACTGCAGTGCAGCTCTAACACTGTTAAAAAACTTTAAGAAAGGTGTAAGCTCTTTTCTTGAAGCTCCCTAACTCGTAAGAGTTGAAAAGATCTGTAAACTGAAGTGACAATAGTCCAGCCATATAGCTCGTTGAAAACATAACCGATAGATAAGAGAGATTCTCGAGTGGCAAATTCGTGTTAGCCAACGCAGTGTGGGACGACCCCCTAGACCCCACTCGATGGAGTGACGACCTATGCAAGGTTGTGGGAAGTCGATGGATATAGGATGCTCAGGACCATTCTTTGTGCCAGTTTGTGGAGAAGGCCAATATTATGTAATGGACTCGTTATGAGCAAATGAAGACGATAAAGAGTTTGATTATTTCCAAAATAAGAAAATATTCAAAATTATACCACTATAAGATTCGTCATAACTAGACTTTATCAGTATTATTCTTAAGTTGGTAGTGTGACAGGTTGATTTAATGCATTATGATCTGTGTCTTATCTTTATTTTAATCAATTACAAGTTACTTTAGTGTTAGCAGTTTCAGTTCACAGTGGTAGAGCTACACTGCAGTTTGTTTTTAGCTGCAGAATGAATGGGTCAACTCGATCGGGGTAGGACCACGCCCTCACAGAATACTAGCGTAAAATAGCAGTATAATATTGTTTAGTCTGATGAGTGCAGGGATGCGGAGACCTTTTTACTGGTGACGAGGCATTCTATATCAGTCCTCAATGGTGACAACGCGTCTGCATTTTGATTCCTTGTACGAATGTAGATGTCACGGGCCGCGGTAAACACTTACCATCAGGTGAACTGTGTGCTCGTTTGTTACTAAAATAAATATAAAGTAATAAAAAAAACTTTGAAAATCATTTTGTTAATTCTGTTATTTATAGAAAACTTTCCACAATTGTTGAGAAACGTTGCAGCTTGTTTTAGTGTTAAATGATGCAAGAGTCCACTGTGAGAATCCGAAAATCCAACTACAGGAGGCATTCCATCCCAATCCTCAGGTGACACAACGCAAATTCATCTTGTATATTAATTGAAGATGGATGGATATTCCATAACCGCAGTTGTTGCTTGCCAGCATGTAAACTGCGTGCCCGTTTGATTTTAAAAGCCTATTTAAAAACTTACGCACGTAAAAGACAGGCCTGCATCCGCTATCTCTCATCGCTTAGACAACTACATTAGCACGAAAGCTCAGGAGAGAATTTGAGTGAAATTGCCTAGCGCCTACGCGGGGTGACAATGACGCGGCATTACGGGGTTTAGCACGTCGGGATGGAATGCAAACAAAAGTCTGTCTTACAAGAGAGAACAAATGTACACAGTGTTCTGTCGAAGACAGTCTCTATGTGACATTCTGATTTGAGTTTTGCGTTTGCATGTAAAGAAAAATCAGTCCATATTCGAAATAATTATAAACGAATTATAAGTAAATAGTTATATATTCTAAAACTAACTATAATAGAGGAAGGTTCCCGCTAGTTTCTAGCTGTACATGAATAGGTTGACTGTCACAACAGTGCATTGCAACTGTGTTTCGTGTGGTAAGTGTAGGGATCCAGTGACTCAGTTAAACTTAATGAAATATTCCGTCTTAGTCCACAGGGTGACAAAAGTTATTTTTTATTAATTTTAGAATAACAAACGAGCACGTGACGTAAAGTGATTCCTGCGGCCCATGGCATCTACATTTATCCTTGACGAGATATTATAATCCAGATGCGTTGTCATCCTTGAGGACTGAGATGGAATGCTTCGTTACCAGACGAAACACAACAGCATTATGCTGCTATTTCAAGCTGGTATTGTTCCTCGGTCGAGTTGACCCATTCGTTCTACAGCTAGAAAAAAACTGCAACGTAGCTCTACTATTGTTAATCCTGAAAGTCTTGAATCCTTGTCAGGTATGGATGTAAATGCCATGGGCTGCAGTCATGACTTACTATCAGACTAAATCGTAATTTATCACCCGTATTATAATTTTTTTAAATATTATAGTGGTTAAGAACTTGACTGCTGCGTTGCGGGTCCTATGTTCAAATTCAGCCGAGGAGCAATAATTATGTATCACATTCCTCGTATTGGTTTTCGAGTGAAGTTGTGCTATATATAAGAGTACGACATGACACTAAATATATACATTCGAGAGCCTTCCTTTGGTCTTATTTCACAACAGTGTCTCGGTGTTTCTCCACCTGTCACTTACAGACTTAATATACTTAAAGTCTCTGTCTATCCCAATTGTAGTCCCACTTGTGTGTCTTGAAATTTTTCACTCTGATCTGAATATCATTAATTTCTAATCAAATGAGAAACAAAATCATTTTTAGAGTTCATTTCACAGATATAGTATTCTACGCGGGCTCCAGCAAAATAAAAGTTTCTTTTTGAAGTTCGTCACTTGGGGATTACGATTTACCGATCCCGTTAGGCATGCCGTTGGGATTCTGAGAAAATGGAATTATAAAGTACTGCAACATCGACTTAGCCCTCAAATAAAATAAACATTCATACAAAATATTAATTGTGTAATGGTATAAAACGTAAATTACGTGAAAATATATAAACAATATTTTCGTAGCCGTTAGTTACAGAGTTACATATTTACTATTACTTATTTCTGGGATCCTCTTTTGAGGTAATGCTTGAAGATTACCATATCATTGGCATTTTATATTAAATATATAAATCTATGTTCACCAAATCAAGTCGTAAATACTCAGTGTGATGTTTCGTCTTGTGCTGTCGTTGTGCATTTATGAGTGGTCTATTTGAGTGTTTGTGTGTGTATATGCATTGATATATAAGTGTATATGTGTGCGATTGAAGTAACAGCCTATATATAATAAGCCTCCTCTCTAGAGAGGGTGGGAGCATAATCGAACATGCGACTACACTGCGGATGTGGTGGAATTTATTTATTTAAACTTTATTGGTCACACCTTACAAAATGGGATACAAAGGGCGGACTTAATGCCGTAGGGCATCCTCTACCAGTCAACCCGTGGCGTGGGGAGATATTGTGCTAGGTGTAGTGCCTACATTGTAAATAAGAGAAAAGATATATATATATATATATATATATGATAGTGAAGAACTAAAATGTTGACTTGTCTTCACCTATCAAAATAGGCAGATAATATTTTAAGAAGCTCAGAATATGGTAGAAACGTAGCTGCAGGGAATCCCCAGGAACCAGTTAAATTTTGAAAGTTGTCTATGAGGAAAAAAGTACCTCTGGTTTAGACATTTAGCCACCGCCGCTATCTACGGCTAGTTTGGTGCGTGAGTATAGTATATATCACTTCATCATTCAAATTTGCTGCAAAATAATGGTAACACTAAAAATTAATGAAAAAGTTACGGGATCACAAATCACCAACACGTATGTGTCCCTTTGGAGCCAGAATTTTAAAATAAAATTCTCAGTGGGTCAGTGTCTATAGGAGCTGTGAAATGCTTTTATTCAAGATTTCTCACGACGTTTCTATTCAAAAACAAGTTTTTCATGAATCCGCTATTAGGTAGATTTCGCAGATATTTGTGTGGGTCGTGAGATGACTTAGAATAAAAAAAGTGTTAGGTGTACCGCTAGGTACATTTTTGGGTCCATCTTTATATACGATATACTAAACTTTTAATAAACAAACAGACAAGCAAATTGTAATTGAGGTTTTTAAACGACGGAGAATTAATTTTACTAAAAACAGAAATAAATCTTATCTCTTATCGACAGTTAGTGTGAAATCGAAGAATTTGTTAAATGGCGTTTATTGGGATTGCCCAGAAGTGGACCAACGCAGGGTGAATGTTTTATTACTTAAAAGAATGCAAGCATTGCTATTGATATTACTAACACTTCGGTTAATCACTCTTACTTAACTTAAAATCCTTATGCTGGAAGATGGATCACGAGAATAGTCGAAGGGCGAAAAAGAGCTTTAAGTTTTGCAGACCGTACTCAAAACCATTAGGCTATTGTGGCATCGATGGAGTACATCTTTCTCTAGTTCCCTTAATCTATTCACGTGATACGTACTATCTTTAAAAAAAACGTGAAAGATATAATTCTCTTCAATTCAGATAGTAAAGATAAGAGCAATAATGACGATGTCTACCTGGCCGATAACGACCACGTTTATAGATATCTTCTGGTCTATCTCCAGATGACATGACCAACGTACATACATACAAACACAGAGGCGCTCACTCGTCACCCCCTTAGCTAATCCGATGTAATACAAGTGCAAAGATCAGAGGAAGATTGAGAGGCAATGTCAAAGAAAAGGGACATACATACATACATACGCTATGTTATTTATGTATAAGATCACGGCTCTCACATAAGACAGGGAGACAGAAAGACAAATATACAATATTAAATAATATAATTATTATTTTATAAGATATTAGTGTATAATTAAACAATGATATGGGGTGGTGTGGATATGAGGACGTGCTTTAAGCTTAATCTTAGGCTCTCCTTCAGACCAGCTATATTTTGCACAATGTTTAGCTTTTTAACGTCATAAATTCAGCTATTTTTGGAAGACAATAAAATATTTTATTATTTACTAACATCTGCCCGTGACTTCGTCTTCATTTGTCTTTCCTGCTCACGTAGTCAGCTTTATGTCTGTTGCCCAAGAGTATCGGATACCTATAATATACGTCTCATATATTTTTCATTTCTCTCTAGATACAATTCTGAAGCAGACGAAGTCAAGGTCAGATGTTAGTTTTTACATAATCAGGTATCAATCGTAAAGCTTTAGCGTCATAATTTATTTCTGGCTACTGGCCGCTGTTAGCCCGAGGGTTTTTACAGTTTCACCGGGTTGAAATTGACCGAAAGCTTATGGCGCTCATGCAAGACCTTTATTGGTGGATAACCAGCATATGGCTCCCCGAGAGGGAGCCTTGATTTGGACCGCTACCCTGTTACGCGAGAGCGACTGACTCGCGGTTACTCGAGAGGGCCGTACCTCGGCCCGGTCAGTTGCTTCTGACTACGGGTTATCAAAATAATATATAATACTAACGTGATAAAAACTATCATATTTGTTAATCCAGGTTATAAACTATCAGTGTGTTAAATTTTATTCAAATCCATTCAGCCGTTTTAACGTGATTGACGAACATCAAAAAACGTACAAAATTTCACATTTACATATATATATACCAATATATATATAATAGTCAGATTTTATTTATACAACCCACGCAGCCAGATACTCCAACGACTACGCCACGTGGTTGTCACTAGCAATACTGCGATAAGTGCAAAATTCAGTCCCAAAACGACTAAGTTTGTTCTGCACGGACACTTCCCACGCCGTATACATCCGTTGAAATTATTCAAATCATTTTCGCACATCGTGTCCCTATCTTACGTCTCGAGGACAGTATTTAAACGAGCCATATTCCTTGTGGGAAACCCACGTTTATCGAATGTTCCGAACCCGAATATTCGAAAGATGCTTAGTAGGCACCTTAACTTCGGACTTATTTTCGGACGGGTATGGCTTCGTCATCTCTGTTATGATTAAGTTTAAGTTACCTGTTAAAGACATAGATATAATTTTCATTATCTAACATTCACTCGCACTCCATCGGCGATCTTTGCAAGTTTATCAGTGGTAAAACTATACTGCAGTTTGTTTCTACCTGCAGAATTAGTGGGGTAGCTCGATCGGGGTAGGACCACGCCCTTACAGAATACCAGTGTTAAATAGCAGCATAACGCTGCTGTGTTTCGTCTGGTGAGTGTAGGGGTCCGGAGACTTTTATTACTTGGTGACGAGGTATTCCATCTCAGTCCTCAAGGGTGACAACGCATCTGCATTATGATTCCTTGTTAAGGATGAACTTAGATGTCTTGGGTCGCAGGAATCACTTGTCATTTGAACAGGTGATCTGTGTGCTAGTTTATTACTCTCAAGGTAATAAAAAAAATCTTTGCAAGTAGATGGCTCAGTATCGTGCTTTGCACACTAAATAAATCATATTCATGAAAGGCTACATATTAAATTTAAACAGTGATAGAGCCATGCTCCGTTACGATCTTTTCCGTTCGAGTATAATATGGATGTCTTCAAGAGAAGAGTGAATAGGCATTTGCTGAGCTAAGTAATCTCTACCATCAAGGTCTACATAACCCCTTAATTCCAGGTTGGATGGTAGGCACTTCAGTCAATTTCAAAAAGCCTCAGAATAAATAAGCGGGCTTTACCTTGTACAACCAAGCCCTCACAGAACACGAGCGTAAAATAGCAGCGTCACGCTGCTGTGTTTCGTATGAAGCTTCAGAATAAATAAGCGGGCTTTACCTTGTACAACCAAGCCCTCGCAGAATACGAGCGTAAAATAGCAGCGTCATGCTGCTGTGTTTAGTGTAGGGATCCAGATACCCTTATAAGGTGACGAGGCATTCCATCCACCTCCTCAGGGATGATAACCCCTCTACATTATGATTCCTTATCGATGATGAATGTGGGTCGAAGGAATCATTTACCGTCAGGTGAACTGTGTGCTCCCTTATCACAAATACAATAAAAAAGATATCAACGTCGTATATTGTATCGTAATAAGCTAAGAATAACTCAGTTTTATAGAATCCTGTTGAGGGTAGCGTAGTGATTAGAGTTGCCTGCTACAGTGTCACGGGTCCTATGTTTAATTCAAAGCCCAGGAACAATATTTGTGCTTCACAATTTCTTGTATCTGGATATGTTGTTTATATCTCGTATATCTCAGGAACTACATCTGAATCTTCGTCCGATCTTATTCTGCATGCATCAGAATGAAGGTTACGACTAGCGAATGCCTGTGTTTGTGCAAATGATTACGACTCTATAATATACTACTGCGCATAGTATATTATGTCATCAGATAATAATAATAAAAATAGTAATTAAAAGCCTACTTATATATAAACCCCACTGCTGGATAAATGCCTTCTATTTAAACAGGGTATTAAAACACAGTCGACCACCCGGTTTAGCGCACTTCACGTGTTCTTGAATATATTTTTTAATATTTCTTAGGTATGCAGGTTTCCTCACGATGTTTTCCTTCACCGCCGAGCACGTTTTTAATCCTCTATCAGAAGCACCTGACCGAGCTAAGGTTCGGCCGTCTTGGACACCCTCGAATCAGACGCTCTCGCGAAACAGGGTAACGGTCCAGGCCGAGGCTCCCTCTCGGGAGCCCTTGTGCTGGTAACCATATACAGAGGTCTCGACTGAGTCCCATAAGCGCTCGGTCACCTCTCTACCCGGTGAAACTGTAAAAGCCCTAGGGCTAACAGCGGACATCAGCCCGAAAAAAAAAGCCAGTCGGTTTTCTCGCATAGCGTGACTTAAAAGTGATAACGTAGACACTGGACTACTTCCTTAATATCTAAACGAAGGCACGACGTACCGTCAGTGTTTTATGATTTTAAATTTATACTAAAAGTGATAAACAACAACCATCTTGCCTCCAACTCTGAGAGAAAGAGCGTCATCGATCATAACGTACACATTGCTCAGAGCACAGACTCAGTCGGTTGAGATGTTTTTACTTTTACATTAACGTGCTAAGTACGTACTAAAATAGAATCAGTCGTGGCCATTTCTGTGTACCAAATATGTTTGCCTCTTGATTTATTTGAGAGAGGATGCGAATTAATAGATAGGGATACTCGGCTGTTAGTTTTTTATATAATATTAGGCAAACGAGCAATGCACGTAACAGTGTACTGCCAACCATGACCAACACACGTATCCTCAATATAGATTCAGAATACACTTGCGTTGTGATTCCTGAGGACTGAGATAGAATTTCTCATTACACGTAAACACGCTGCTATTTTACGCAGAATACTAACAGGATCTTCACAGAGTTCTGAGGGTGTGGTTCTTGCCTTGTCCTGAAGCAAACTGCTGTGTGGTCCAGTCCTATCACATTAAAACCTACTGAGTAGTCTACCGTGTCTTTTTACTTTGTGTGTACAGCTTATATATATAAATCCCACTGATGGGCATAACCTCTCTGGAGAGTGTGTTAGAGCATACTCGACTTTGGCTTGTAGCAGTGCACGAGTTTTTGATTATTTTTTTAATCGTTTATGGCCACATAGACCGAGGGCTTTTACAGCTTCACCGGGTTGAAAGTTGTCCGAGTGCTTAGGGCACTCAGCCGAGACCTTTATTTATGGGTAACCAGCTCAAGAGATCCCGATAGGGAGCCTCGACTTGGACCGTTACACTGGTCGCGAAAGCATCTGCCTCCCGACGGATGCCCGAGAGGGCCGAACCCCGGATATTTTTTTTATTATTATTAATTCATAGATATGTAGGTTTCATCACGACGTTTATGTTAACCGCCGAGCATGTGGTAAATCATAGCTTAAAATTACGATTAACAATGTTCATTCATGCCGCCACCGCGGATCGGTTTGATCGCGTACCGTGAATTATTACTACATTGAGAGTAACAAACGAGCACACAGTACACCTGATGACAAGTGATCCCTGCGGCCCGTGACATCTACATACATCCTTGACAAGGAAGCATAATGCAGATGCGTTCTCACTCTTGAGGACTGAGATGGAATGCCTCGTCACCAGTAATAAAGTTCTCCGGATCCCTGCACTCACCAGACGAAACAAAGCAGCGTTATACTGCTATTTTACTCTGGTATTGGTGAGGGCGTGGTCGTACCCTGGTCGAGTTCATTCATTCTGCAGCTAGAAACAAACTGCAGTGTAGCGCTACCACTGTAAAAATTAGAAATGAATGTTTATACACTGAGCTATGTGGTATAGTAGGTACTCTACCTACTACATATAATATTATTGACACATATAATCGTCGATAACTTAGTATGTACGTACGGTATTCAACACACATTTCCAACACTTCCGTCCAATTACCTCCTCGTGGGGACTAACGAAGAGCCATTCAGAATTTGCAATTTGTATTTCTATACCGGATGACACTTTTTTTGTTGATTTAGGTCTGTTAAGTTATGTAATCGATATACATAAAATATTTTTATATATATTTATTTATTTTTTATGTATATTATATTATTTATAGATTAAATTACGTTTTTTTATGAAATTATGGGTAACAAACGAACACACTTGATGACGATGATTGCAGCCCTTCAACTTTTTTTAATTTATTTATTTGTGTAACAGTAACAAACTCATACACAGTTCACCCGATGGTAAGTCATTCCTGTGACCCATGACATCTACATACATCCTTGACATGGAACCATAATGCAGATGCATTGTCACCCTTAAGGACTGAGATGGAATGCCTTGTTTCCAGTAATAAAGGTTAATCACACAGGAAACACTATCAGGTGAACTGTGTGCTCGTTTGTTACTCTCAATGTTATAAAAAAAACTAAGAGCTGGCGCCACAAGTTTTGAATTCATGTGAAATATTAAACTGTAAACTTATTTACCTTTTGTTAATACAACGGATAAATATTTATACGAAATCATGAATATTAATACAGTCCACGAGTTTGAGTCTCACAGGACAGTATTTTGCGCAGAATCCCTGACGCTGTCCTTCACAAGAAGTTATTTACAACCGTTGCGTAAAGTATATTAAGAAATAAGGACATGTTTATAAAAATGGTGTCGATTAGGCTGGCCACATATTTGGTAGGATACAGCTTTAAATGGTTTTCATAAAATTAAATAAAAAAAGAACGCTTGCAAATCAATACACGTGAAGAAACAGTAACTGTAATCCTCAATTTCTAAGTATATAGCACATATAATTAATATGGAGTAAAACGAAAGAGAAGAACAAAAACGTGCACTGCAACGTATCACATCTCTTTTCTTTCTCTGGCCGAGTACTTATTTTCCTGTTTATTATTGCGACAAGAACATTTCATTCAATATACATACAATATGTGTGTTTGTGACACACATATTTATATATATATATATATATTATAGCTGGATACAAATAACCAGGACTGGGCTTCCAGTGTAATAACAGTGCAGAGACATAGTACAATCACCAATCTTCTTACATCCAAACTAAGTAAACCAAAAGCAATAATATAAACGAGAAAGAAAAAAAAACTAGGCCTAGGACGTAAAAAAATAATAACAACTTCACAGTCAATAAACGAAATCCCACACTAATTTTGTTAAGCTTAAAAAATTAAGCGCTTGACAACGTGAAGAATTTCATTAAAACACACCGACATGCAGTCACCCTAATAGTAACTCCTCATTCTTGAAACATCTGAACCCAATGTAAACCTAAATTCAATTATAATATAAGCTAGAATCGCGTGAAACCATTAAGTTGAACGCATGGTAATTTTTTTTGTACATTTGATCCGTAATACAGTCTACGTAGAATTTCAATTAATTATACAATCCATTAATCCGTATTTATGGGATAATTAACGAGACCACGGTGTCAAAACCCCATGTCCCGTAACTTTAACGCCGTCGTCTACTTAGTTCAAGTTACATTGTCGCTACGCTTATTAAGTTTTCTGATCATAAATACGAAATGTCAAGTGTTTTTATTGCTTATATCCGGTGGGAGTAATTAATACTTTAATTTTATATGTTGATAAATATATAATGATTTCGAAAGTTGTAATCTTTCCAATAAAAAACTATATGTAAGCTACTTTAATTTACAAAATTAATGGGTCGGCAGGACCGAGGAAGAAATATCAATGTGAAATAGCATCATAACGCCGATGTATTACGAATGGCGAGTATCCAATTAATGTTAACAGAGCATACTAGATGTACCTTAAAATTTTATCGAGAGGGTTATCACATACCATCAGGTAATATGGTAAGTTACTCTTGTTGTTATATGTTTAAATATATCTTTATATGTATGTATATATATTTTGTATTCATATATATATATATATATATATGTATGATTTTTATTTATTAGATTTTGTATAATGTATGCATTACGCTCACCACAACTTCTGTCTCGCCCCGGGTTGACTGCTAGAGAATGCTTTAAGGCATTAAGTTCGCCCTTTGTATAAGATGTGACTTCAACAAGTTTAAATAAATAAAATGTGTGCTATTCTACTATATAGTATACTATAAATAATACGAAAGTAAAACGATCGGACATATTCTAAACATTTCGTTTATCGTATGTCCACGTAAGACACAGAGATTTGACATCTTACCCGTGTCTTGTGTGATATATCTTTACAGCAATGGATTCTGGTTATACTTTATATTGTTTATTGTGTTTGTTGATATTACATAGCTACTAGATTTTATTTTAGTGATTATTTATTTACTATTATATTACTAGAGGCTTACAATCGAGATTATAGCAGCACAATGCTGCTGTGTTTCCTCTGGTGAGTCTAGGGCTCCAGAGACCTTTATCACTGGTGACGAAGCATTCCATTTCAGTGTCCAAAGGAGACAAATTTATTTATTATTATTTTAGAACACTTAATTTTTATGTATTTAGAGCAGAGGTTCCCAGGCGGTTTTCTCATAGACCACTTTCAAAATTTAGCTGTTACCGGTGGACCCCTGTCGGTCGAGTCTCACGTGGACCCCTAGGGTACCTGGACCACTATGGAAACTAAAGATTTAGAGTAACAAACCCGCACACAGTTCACCTGGTGACAAGTGATTCCTGCGGCTCATGACTCCTACATTTATCCTTGACAAGGAATCATAATGCAGATGCATTGTCACCCTAGAGGATATAGGTGGAATGCCTCGTCACCAGTAATAAAGGTCTTTGGATCCCCTCCCTCGGTGATCTATCTGCATTATGAGTCCTTGTCAAGAATGAACGTAGATGTCATGGGCTGCAGGAATCACTTGCCATCAGGTGAAGTGTGTGCGGGTTTGTTACTCTCAATGTTATAAAAAAAATAATTCAATTAAAATAATGAAAACAGTTATCATGAAATATATGCAAATAAGATATCGATATACAATAAATATGATCCCTTGACTATAGCTTATCTTTATCCGAAAAGCAAGTGTACCAATCTATGGTAATGCTGTAATCAAAAGCTAATCTCTAGAGACGTGTATGGAAATTTGATATTATATTCGATAGACACGACTCTCCCAGCTCATTGTATCAAAAGTAACTAGATGACGAAATGCTTTAACGTAACTTGGAAAGTGGAATAATTAATTATCGACAAGATATTGTGTGCAGTTTGTGGTCGAGACGAGTTATCTGTTTTTATATTGTTGGGGTTGAAGAACTAGATTTTTGTGTTTGTGTGATGCTGTTGGTCCAATACAACTTTATCGAAGCACTCTCCCTAGCGGGAGGCCCGCTGAGTAGATGGACAACGATGATGCTTGCTGCGCTCTATTACTCGTAGAGCCTTTTTTAAAAAACTACTTTTTACACTTAAACACTTTTATTGGAAATTACAGTTAGATTGAAATAGAAAAATAAAGAACTAGAACAATATTGGATAGAGACTTGATTACGACACGGAAGAGGATGACCGACTGACTGCCTGCCGTCTGGCTCAGGTACAATAAGCTTAGAACTACCAATATGCTGACACAGCCCTCTCAGTAATATGCGGAATGCGTCAGCTCTATACGATACATAATATATATAACAGCTCCGACCCCTGTGGACGAAGAACGTAGACGAAAACAGAGCTGGGTGATATACGATCCGAGGGTTACAGGATCTTACTCACCATTCGGAACACAGCAACATTATGATACTATTTCACTCTGATGTTCTGTGAGGGTGAAGACTCTGGCCCCCGGTCAAGTTCATCCATAGAATAGATGGTGATAGCAACTCACTGGTGTCTTTAAGAAATGCGTAGGGGACTTGAAGGTCACTAAGTCGTATCGCTTCGGGAACCTACCTACCGCTGGCGACAGATGATTCCACAGAGTAGTTGTGTATATAGTTATGTATAGGTTTATACTATATATATATATATGTATATATATATATATATATACATATATATATATATATATATATATGTATATATATATATATATATGAATATATATATATAAATATATATATATATATATATAGTATAAACCTGATAATAAGTGGTTTTTGCAGGCTGTGATGCCCGATATCATCTATTCCAGTGTTCGATTTCCATATGTTTCATGTCTTATCTATTGAACCACGGAACCCGACAGTATTCGAAAACGCTCGCAACCCTAAGCCCCATTCAAAATACAAATGCCTCGCACAAAAGACTACGATTATTTTTATGCAAACCTGGCACACAAAGAACCACATCTATTATTAGTTTACTCAGGTTATTGTTGGCCTCTTTAGTTCCGACTTCGGTTCTTCGAAGACAAAAAAAAAAGTAAACAAAAACCACCCCATCAGCGTAGGTTTAAAAATACTTAGCACGTTTCCACCGACAATAAATCACGTACTCCGGGGCCGCCCGATGATTTGTGGCCCAGCCCAGAGTTTAACACTAAACTGCTTTCTAACGTCGCTTATATATTTTATTTGACTTTTCGACATTATTGCTTCGCCAAATCGTGACGTATTACGTTTTACACTTGTTATTAAATATATAATGATACATTGTGTATTTAGATCGTTAGAGCCGTGGTAGCTCAGTGTCTAAGAGCTCGCTTTTAATTCGCAGTATGCAAACGGACGCAGTTCAATTCCGCTACCGGTTCCAATTAAAATTTTAAATTACAATTTTAAGCGCTAATTAACCAGGTGCTCGTCTGTGAAGGAAGACATCGTGAGGAAACCAGCATGTCTAAGAAATAAATAAAAAATCTAAATCGAAGTCCGCCAATCCGCTGTGGTTTATCAGTGGTAGAGCTATGCTGCAGTTTGTTTCTAGGTGCAGAATGAATGGGTCAGTGCGACTGGGTATGACCACGCCCTCAGAGTATATCAGCGTTAAATGGCAGCATAATGCTGCTGTGTTTCGTCGGGGTTTGTAGGGATTCCGAGACCTTTATTACTGGTTTATACTGGTGGTACGTGGCGTTCCATTTCAATCCTCAAGGATCACGCATCTGTATTATGATTTTTGATTTTTGCTTGTTTGTACACTCAGTGTAATAAAAAAAAGTGGCATTAAGTTCGACATTTTGTACAATGTTTGTTTTAATTGTGCAAATAAAGTTGAAATTAATATAGTATTCGGTCTCTTTCTTTCACCAGATGAAACACGATAGCCCTAAACAACTGCGGTTGAACTGAACTATTTTTTAAATCAGTTTAGAAAATCGAAACTTAAACACTCCCAAAAACTAAAATGGATGCCCCATTACAGGGTCATCAGTTTCCTTTGCTCAATATCGAAGACTAGAACTATAAGTTCCTTCACCATGCAACGTGAGAACGCCATGTAATTTTGCGAACTTACACTAAATAATCTTGTTAGATTGAAATAGAAAATAAAGAACTAGAACAATATTGAATAGAGACTTGATTACGACACGGAAGAGGATGACCGACTGACTGCCTGCCGTCTGGCTCAGGTACAATAAGCTTAGAACTACCAATATGCTGACACAGCCCTCTCAGTAATATGCGGAATGCGTCAGCTCTATACGATACATAATATATATAACAGCTCCGACCCCTGTGGACGAAGAACGTAGACGAAAACAGAGCTGGGTGATATACGATCCGAGGGTTACAGGATCTTACTCACCATATATATATATATATATATATATATATATATATATATATATATATATATATATATATATATATATATATATATATATATATATATATATATATATATATATATATATATATATATATATATATATATATATATATATATATATATATATATATATATATATATATATATATATATATATATATATATATATATATATATATATATATATATATATATATATATATATATATATATATATATATATATATATATATATATATATATATATATATATATATATATATATATATATATATATATATATATATATATATATATATATATATATATATATATATATATATATATATATATATATATATATATATATATATATATATATATATATATATATATATATATATATATATATATATATATATATATATATATATATATATATATATATATATATATATATATATATATATATATATATATATATATATATATATATATATATATATATATATATATATATATATATATATATATATATATATATATATATATATATATATATATATATATATATATATATATATATATATATATATATATATATATATATATATATATATATATATATATATATATATATATATATATATATATATATATATATATATATATATATATATATATATATATATATATATATATATATATATATATATATATATATATATATATATATATATATATATATATATATATATATATATATATATATATATATATATATATATATATATATATATATATATATATATATATATATATATATATATATATATATATATATATATATATATATATATATATATATATATATATATATATATATATATATATATATATATATATATATATATATATATATATATATATATATATATATATATATATATATATATATATATATATATATATATATATATATATATATATATATATATATATATATATATATATATATATATATATATATATATATATATATATATATATATATATATATATATATATATATATATATATATATATATATATATATATATATATATATATATATATATATATATATATATATATATATATATATATATATATATATATATATATATATATATATATATATATATATATATATATATATATATATATATATATATATATATATATATATATATATATATATATATATATATATATATATATATATATATATATATATATATATATATATATATATATATATATATATATATATATATATAAATATATATATATATATATATATATATATATATATATATAAACCTGATAATAAGTGGTTTTGCAGGCTGTGATGCCCGATATCATCTATTCCAGTGTTCGATTTCCATATGTTTCATGTCTTATCTATTGAACCACGGAACCCGACAGTATTCGAAAACGCTCGCAACCCTAAGCCCCATTCAAAATACAAATGCCTCGCACAAAAGACTACGATTATTTTTATGCAAACCTGGCACACAAAGAACCACATCTATTATTAGTTTACTCAGGTTATTGTTGGCCTCTTTAGTTCCGACTTCGGTTCTTCGAAGACAAAAAAAAAAGTAAACAAAAACCACCCCATCAGCGTAGGTTTAAAAATACTTAGCACGTTTCCACCGACAATAAATCACGTACTCCGGGGCCGCCCGATGATTTGTGGCCCAGCCCAGAGTTTAACACTAAACTGCTTTCTAACGTCGCTTATATATTTTATTTGACTTTTCGACATTATTGCTTCGCCAAATCGTGACGTATTACGTTTTACACTTGTTATTAAATATATAATGATACATTGTGTATTTAGATCGTTAGAGCCGTGGTAGCTCAGTGTCTAAGGGCTCGCTTTTAATTCGCAGTATGCAAACGGACGCAGTTCAATTCCGCTACCGGTTCCAATTAAAATTTTAAATTACAATTTTAAGCGCTAATTAACCAGGTGCTCGTCTGTGAAGGAAGACATCGTGAGGAAACCAGCATGTCTAAGAAATAAATAAAAAAATCTAAATCGAAGTCCGCCAATCCGCTGTGGTTTATCAGTGGTAGAGCTATGCTGCAGTTTGTTTCTAGGTGCAGAATGAATGGGTCAGTGCGACCGGGGTATGACCACGCCCTCAGAGTATATCAGCGTTAAATGGCAGCATAATGCTGCTGTGTTTCGTCGGGGGTTTGTAGGGATTCCGAGACCTTTATTACTGGTTTATACTGGTGGTACGTGGCGTTCCATTTCAATCCTCAAGGGATCACGCATCTGTATTATGATTTTTGATTCTTGCTTGTTTGTACACTCAGTGTAATAAAAAAAAGTGGCATTAAGTTCGACATTTTGTACAATGTTTGTTTTAATTGTGCAAATAAAGTTGAAATTAATATAGTATTCGGTCTCTTTCTTTCACCAAATGAAACACGATAGCCCTAAGCAACTGCGGTTGAACCGAACTTTTTTTTAAATCAGTTTAGAAAATCGAAACTTGAAACACTCCCAAAAACTAAAATGGATGCCCCATTACAGGGTCATCAGTTTCCTTTGCTCAATATCGAAGACTAGAACTATAAGTTCCTTCACCATGCAACGTGAGAACGCCATGTAATTCTTGCGAACTTACACTAAATAATCTTGTTAGATTGAAATGAATAGTTTCTTATGCACGAGAATTCTTGATGGAGAATCGAACTTGGGAACCGCAAGTAAGTAACTTTAACACTGATAGAGGCACATTGCAACTGCTATCTAGCTACAGCATAAATGCGTCGGCTCAACCGAGCCCCCAGGTCGAAACCCACACATAATACCAGTATGAAATAACATCATAACGCTGCTATTTTTCATAGGTTTTCGTAGGTTACGGTCTGCGATACTTAAGGTCGTGGGTTCGAATTCACCATTCCACTATTGTCGTGAACGTTAGTTGGAGTGATTAACTGGAATGTCAGCAAGGTTACACAGCTAGCATACTTTTTGAAGAAATCCACGAACCCAATTACAGGTATTCCATCTCATATTATTAAAAAAAACTAATCAAAGTATTCTACATCGGTAACCGATAGATCCGGTAAAAACGAAGAACGGTAGTCAAAAAGTTCGAGTTGCAAAGCACCACAAAAAGGCCATTATTGAGTTTTACTAATGCGAGTGCTATTAACACTTTGTTTTCCGTAATGTTTATGAGTTAAGTTACTAATGCGCGAAAACTTCTTCTATTTAGGTTGAGACACGTAGAAAATAATGACGGACATCACGAAGTTTTCCCTTTTAAGGAAGTTGAACAAATAAAAACGCACACAAATACATTTATTTTGAAACTGGAAAAATTCTTTTCATCAGCTTTGATCTAAAACAAACTTCTAGCAAGTTAGCATTAAATTTAAGAAACGATATGATCGACTTGACTAGGGCAAGTGTAATACCCTCAGAAAATACCACCTTCATATAGCATAACGCGGCTGTATTTTGTACGATGAGTCTAGGGATTCGAAATCTCGATTATGGGTAACTAGGACTTCCATATAAGTATAAATCAGGGATGACATGTGCATCTTAAGTCTTTGTTAACAATGGATGTTGAGATTAAAGTGACATCACGAGCGAGCATTGGTCAGCCTTCGGAGATGATAGGGTTCTAGCTATTGACGTGACTGTATCATGAACGATTGGTATATTTACTGTAATAATGGATTCGTCCGTTGCGGTGGGGTCGAAAAAACGAAAGAGCATTCCACCGTCAGTTGCGTTGACCGGCCACAGTATAGCCGAGGACCACCAAGCGTGTGTCGCTCGGACATTCTCCCGGGCTTGAAGTCTGTGTAAAGGCTTCAAATTTCTGGAAAGGGTATTATATGCTCTGACCTGGCAGTGCATATAATTTAACCAGAGTTGCAAACACAAAAGGCGCGCGACCAGCGTTCAACGTTCGGAGACGTTCGGGGGCATTCGGCGGTCTTCGGGTGCAACAGTGCCGATCAACGGGCAACACAATTGGCCACTTGCGCTTTCGGCACCACCGGCGACGGATGACTCCACTAATTTAATTCTCTTCATCTAATTCCCATATTAATGGCAAATATACCAGACGTTCAAAATACAGTATACTAATTTATTACGTTCGTAGTTAGGACCCTAACAACGAATGCAGATTTCGTGGGCTGGGCACTATCTACGTATTATTAATATAGGCTGCCCTGAATATGTTTGTTTGGCTTGCTGTGTTGTGTGTATTTTTTTATCGTAATATTAGAGGTATGAACGAGTCTACAGTCCACCTGATAGTAAGTTACAACTGCGGCTCATAGCACCTGAGAATACATACTCAACGGAGATTCAAAAAAGATGGAGTGTCTTTCACCTGCTATTGGGTCTCTGAATTTCTACATTGATACGAAGCTGGTGTTCTACGAGGGCGTGATTCTTTCCCCGATCAAGCAGATCTATTTTAATTGCACACTATCTAAATTGGCTTTGTCTCAACCATCGCCATCTGCTGCTGAATTAAGGCAACCCCATTGATTACCATAAGGTACAGTTCTAGGCCCTTCATTGGCTTCAGGATAAAGTTGAAACAATTTTAAAATCGACATAAATTCATTAAACGACTTCAAAAAAGGTGATGGTTCTACAACCATATTACTCTAAGCAAGATCCCGTACTGGCCCCATATATTTTTCAATGTCGTGAAACATACCATTTAAATTGAAAAAATTTATTATCTTATTTTGTTGTCGAAAATTATACAAAACATATTTCAATGTATACAACAGAACCTGAATTGAATTTAGCATATCAAACAAACCGTCCCGTTCACGTGACGTTGTGATGTAAATGCCACCGAGCGTACATGCAAATATCGTGGGCTTCGAGCCCTCAACCTACATCCCGCCGTGCCTCTTGGGAGCTGGCTTTATGACGGTATTGGCTGTCACCCCCACTTTTGTGTTGATAGCGATATATTTCGATCATAAAAATTAATGTTGCTTGAGCATATATCGTCATTTCTTTTAATTTTATTTGCATAATAAACTAATTTCAACTAATTTAAAAAGACAAGAATGACACGCACGATATGTAATCTAAAAGCGTTATTTTCATATCTCTGAGTCTTTGCATGCCTCTAAAAATATTACCATTTTTCGAGTAAATATATATATACACAAAATAATATATTGTATGAAAAATTATGTTTTTTTTTAAAAAAAAGTGTAATTAAAAAGCTGAAACTAAAAAATAAGTAATAACAATGCTATTACTATTCAAACCATCCCCATTAACCACCCCAATAAAGCATTAAGCTTGTGTTACGAGATGATTCTCAGCCGAATGACGGATTCGAATCTACGACTTCAAATATTGCTGACCGTACCCTTAATCACTAGTCTATTGACTCTTTATTTATCATAATTTAAGTATTTTATCGCAAGAATAGTGAAGGTTCCATCAATATTGGTAGAGTTATCTAAAAGATATGGTCTAATTACTGTTCACCATAAGCTTGTTTTTTTTTTGAGTCAATCTTATTACAATCTTGGATTAAATAATTTGCATAAAACAATATAAACTGACTTTATAGAAGTCAACTAAGAATATAGATGTATAGACACAAACTTCATGCAGAAATTTTTATTTAAACGTGCTATAGACACTCCTCAGCTAGTGTCTGAATGCAACTAATAAATGGGTCTGCACGTAAAGGGCACACTACAGCCTTTCGTATTGGGACGTCGTAACAGGTAACGAGACATTTCATCTCAAACGTAAAGTGCATCTTGAATCTTTGTTGAGGATGGGTGTTGTACATAGACATCTAGGACCACAGTTATTACTAACCATCAGATGACTTCTTTACACATCTAATATAATAAATGCATTTGCAGCGTTGTCCTACGTCATCGTTGTATGTAGGTTTTTTTATGCTGTGTTTACCTAGGGAACATTTTATCATATAAATATATGTCCTTTTCCTTCATTACTAATCTATGGACTCTATTGTGCATTTTTTTGTAACAAACGAGCAAATAGAAATCACTTGATGACAAGTGATACCTACGGCCTACGACGTCTACATTCATCCTTGACAAGGAATTATAATGCAGATGCGTTTTCATATGAGGTGCCTCGTCACCGACATAAAGGTCTGCGGATCACCAGACGAAATGCAGCAGCATTATCCTGCTATTTCACGCTGGTATTCTATGAGGACGTAGTCCTACCCCTGTGAGGCTGACCCATTCATTATGATAAACAAACTGCGGAGTAGCTCTACCATCTACATTTATCATATACTACAAATCAAGACGTCGTCACCCCCGTGGAACCATTTTGCTAATGTGTCATATGCAGACGAATTCCTCTAATGCTTCATCTCGTATTACGATCATACAAGCTTGGCTGTCTTAAGTATTGAGTGCAAAAAATTCGTATTTTTTCAGTCTCTGAGTAGTAACATCATACACCACTACAGAATTCAAAATTTCATCCTCATCATCTCGATGGTTGGCAATCCTCTACAGAGCGTTTTACGCGAAATTCTCTGCCACGCGTACCTTCTGTGTGGAATCTGTGTGAGCCTTCAATAAAAACCTTTATAAAAGGCCGTAAACGCATGTGCGACTTCTCTAGTGTTTCGGATATTCACGAGCGGCGGTGATCACTTACCATTGGATAACACCTATTCTACATAAAAAAAGTTAATTTAAAATAAAAAACCATATAATTATTTCTTAACTAATCACCACATATTCCTTGTCAATTCTAAAGTTATTTTTTATTGTATGAGGATCATAGAGTATAACAGAGTATCCAATCACAGTTCACCCGATGATAAGGAATCCTTGCGACCTATGATAGCAACATTCATCCTCGATAAGAAATCATACTTCGGATAGATCAGGGTTAACCTGAGGATATCAGCAAGCCTCGTCATCAGTACTAAAGGTCTCACAGGAAGGTGGAAACACGGCAGTGTTATGCTGCTATTTTACGCTGGTATGTGTGGCTGTGAGGGCGTGGTCCATCCCGATCGAGCTGACCCATCCACGACGTAGCCAGAAACAAAATACGGCGTAGCTGTCCACTGTCAAGAAGTATAGCGCTTGATCAATATGACCTTGACTTAAACGGATGTTTGTAGACATTTTTATCACTAGATGATGTAATATTTAAATGTTGTTAAAATGTAATAAACCCGAATACAGCAAAGAAATAAACTCGATGATTTCTTTTAATTCACTCCCACATTTAACTGCGTCAGTTAACGATCTATTATCGGCCACTAAACTCTAGATCGATGTACATCAAAGCTACCGAAGAGCGATATAACCAATTAATTAATTTGCGGCAGTATGTATTAAGATTTAACTAATTCAGTTAACAAAATTATCATACGAGATACCCCATCTCATGGTCGTTTGGGTTACTAAATAGTTTATGTAGACACATGTGGTGGAAAATGGACATTAACAGTTATAGCTTAATTTTTTTTAACGTTTAATTATCCATTATTGAATAAATAAGAAGGTAACGTATTCATGGTTGTTCTGGAATTCGTTAATAATAGAGCAGGCGAGATAGAGGGCTATAGTATTTTAGGTGAGTATTCAAATTTGATACAAGTTCGAAAGATGAGTTTTTAGTTCATCATTAGCACTTGATGCTGGAAAGATTTTCGTAAAAATATAAATAAGTAACAAGCCTATAGAAATCCCACTGTCGGTTTCCTCACAAGAGAGGGATTTAGAACATGGGCCCAACACCACGGGGCTTCACTCCATTGGCAACCTTCAAATATTTTCGATTTTTTTTATTTTTTCTTAAATAGGTTTCACCATGATGTTTCCCTTAACACTAGACCACGTGGTAAATCAGCACGTAAAATTCACTTTTTTTATTTACGTACAAGTTTAAAAATTCATTGGTGCCGATAGCGTTGTTATATCTGCGGTTTACTTGCGTGCCGTGAGTTTACCGAGCACTTAGACATGGTTCTATAAAAAAATACTTATATTTATTATTGTTTTTTTTTTATTATTTATATATGTTGTATGTATTTATTTATGCATGTATTTTGGCTCATTAATGTGTTTTGTTTTATTTTATTTTATGTGGGTCAACACACAATAGTACAATTTATATTAGAAGTGAAAGAAAAACACATAAATAAGTGATAGATAATTGTATGTATGCGTATTGTCAATGAGTTTTTAAATATTTTAGTGTATTTCATGGACATTAACTTATATTTGTGTTTTCTTCTGAATACCCAAGTTTCGTACGCATTATATTAGCAACGAGAATACGATGAAAAACTTTATCTCTATGATTGCGGTAATTCTAACAATATGGAATGGTAATTAACATGATCTCTAAGGTTCTTAATTCATAAATCTAAGGGTGATATGAATGCACCGTGTTGACCTGTTAATAAATAATGACTACAGCATCTATCTAACAGCTTCACCCCACGCTTCATCTAGCATGTAGCTGTACATGAAGGAGGAAGGACCGCACCCTCACAGAATACCAGCATGAAGCTGCTTTTTAGTTAGTTTACAGTGGTAGAGCTACAGTGCAGTTTGTTTCTAGCAGCAGAATGAATGAGTAGCTTGACTGGGGTAGGAGCACGCCCTCACAGAATATACAGCGATACAGCATAACAACTCATCTGCATTATGATTCCTGGTCAAGGATTTATGTAGATGCCATGGGCCACACGAATCACTTGCCATCAAGTGAACTGTGTGCGAGTTTGTTACTCTTAATGTAATAATAAAAAATCGTGAGTAAAGGAATTCGACGCTGTGGCATTCCATCTCAGCCCTCAAGGGTGAAAACGCATGTGAATGTTGAATCTTTTTCGAGGACGCATGGAAATATCATCAAACGATGTCATTAGTTGAAGTTTTCGGAGCGTCAATAGCCTAACGGTTTAGTATACGGTCTGCGAATCATAAGTTCGTAGGTTCGAATCCAGCATTAGACTATAGTCGTGAACCAGCTGCTAGCACAAGCATTGTCAGCTTAGTTGGAGTGGTTGACCGGAATATTAGTAATGTTAATTCAGCATTGCTAATAATCTTTAAAAAAAAAAAAAAGTTATCAACAAGTCAACTTTGTTCCCGTTGTCTCATAACATATTATTTCATTTGATTCACGGTAATCATTTAAGATAATAATATGTTATAAGGAAAAGAGTATAATAGCTACGACCAAATAAAAAGTTATGGTAATAAATGGTATCGATAATGGAATCGGGTTCCACAGGGATGTAATCTAAGCCCACTACTATTTGTTCAATATATAAATTAATAGACCTTCAAATTATTCTTGCCAGAATCCTTGATTCGAAACACAATTGATACCATAAAAATGATATACTGTATCTTAATAAATTAACTTTTCAATAACAATATAAAATATTATATTAACTAACAATCAGCTTCACTTTTTTTTTAAAACCACGTAATATTTAAAATAATCTGAAAGCTATATTTTTTATGAAGCCATACTTTCCTCGGTATGCTATTATATTATATTATCTACGTTTCCATTTCTATTAAAAACAAAATCGTAACGTTAAAAATACGACGGGATTTCAATATTGCATATGGTGGCTTACTGTATAACTTGGGACGGAAAACTCACCTGAAACAAAATAACAATTATTAAATTAATAAGAATACGGATATGAGCAAAACTTATAATGCTAAAGGCGATTCTAATGGTAAAAGGAAAGGAAAAATTTAAAGAAATAGGCATATTAACCGCTATATAGAATAGTTTGCCTGCGACAGTCATTCCGTCCGATTATAATGCGTTGTTCTTCAAGAGAAGAGTGAATAGGCTGAGGTAGTGCACCCTACCATCAACGTCTACATCACTACTGTACACCGGGTGTGATTGTAGACAAGCACTGACTTGTATAAATTAAAAGAAAAGAAATGTAGATGCTTAGAGGGCAGGGTATTAATCTTAGTACTTAAGGGTGACAACGCATCTGAATTATGATTCTTTATTGAATATGAATGTGGGTATCACTTACCATCAGGTGAACTGTGTGCTCGTTTGTCACCCTTAATACAATAAAAGAAAATCCCCGAATATTGTTTCAACGTTATCCTCCACTTAAACGAGCCACCGCTATATAACTTTATTATTGTCCGTGGTCCAGCGTCGTTTTGTGTGTACTACAGGCATCTCGTAAAATACCCAATTTGTCAGAGGGGACATAAAAAAGCATAATTCGTACGACCGTCGGTGTGGCGTATCGGGGATCAAAGTCGTCCGGCACACGGGTTGAATTTTTAGTGAAGTGATTTCTGACGCGGAATATAATATGATCATTCTATCTTTATATAAGTACATGAAGAAAAAAAATTGTTCCCTTTTTAGAAAAATATAATTTATACATTAAAAAAAATATATAAATCATATATTAGATATTTATATCACTGTTCACAGTGAACGTCAAACATAAAAGTCTGTGGTCAAACAGACGCACTAAGTAGAGATTATTGCTAAAGAATTTATATTATGTGTTACAAATAGATAATGCTAAAATAAATAATAATTAAATATATACATAAAAAGCTAAAACGCTTGCAGTGGACGTAATAGAATAAAATTGAAAAAGGTTATATGCATGAATATCGAAGACAACAACTTTAATAATGTTCAAATTTATTTTTATATATAATCACGGTCGAATTTCTACCACTCATGCTGTCCACAAATCTTTGTTGAAATAGATTTCATGGGCCGCAGTTATCACTTACCATACAAAAGACCATTTGGCACCCCTAATAAAAAAAATCTTGATATCAACGGAAACAGATTTACTCCGCACAGTGAACGCGAAGAAAAATTGAAAACGAACTATCAGACCTCGGTAATGAAAAAAAATCAACCAGTGTGTCCATTGAATTAGCTAACACCAAGAGTCGAACTCGGACCCAGCTAACGTAACCGTAGCACCCCGCTGCGCCATCGGGCATATAAAATACATCGATTTTGTTTTAATCGGTAATCTGTGTAATCGTAAATTTAATATCGATTTAAATTATTAGCTGTTTAACCTAGATTCCCTTATAAGGTTCACAGATTAGGAAAATTTCATATATATCTTTTAAATCATCGAAATAAAAATAAATACAAAATTTGTATGTTAATGATTTCTTGTGTGATTTTATTGGATGCTTAGATTAAGACAGTTACGGACAAAAATGGAGAAACTGATGACCCAGCATAATTTAAACAAAGAAAATGCTACCAAGCTATTTAAGATTCTACCAAATTATTCAATTAACCTTCTTCTCTTTCTATTTTTTTTTTCTTTTTTTTCGGGCTGATGGCCGCTGTTAGCCCCAGGGCTTTTACAGTTTCACCGGGTTGAGAGGTGACCGAGCGCTTATGGCTCTCAGTCGAGACCTCTATATATTGGTAACCAGCGCAAGGGCTCCCGAGAGGGAGCCTCGGCTTGGACCGTTACCCTGTTTCGCGAGAGCGTCTAACTCAAGGGTGCCCGAGAGGGCCGAACCTCGGCTCGGTCAGTTGCTTCTGACAGAGGATTATCTTAATTAATATCGCTATTATTATTAACTACCTGTACCACCACTTCAGAATGCGAGGGCGCTGGAGAAGAAGTGGCGCAAGAAACTCTAGCGACGCTTCTATCTGTATGGACTGGAGAGAACCGGCCATTGACATGGCGGTATCGCGAAAAACATTGTTTGCGACGCCCTCGACGTCGACGGGGCGATATGAGGATGCAATGTATGTGTGTTGTGTTTTATGAAGGGCCTTGGTGGCTGCGTCGTCAGGGTCGTCGAGGGCGTGCTTCGGTCTCCTTCGGACGTGGGTAAATCTGTAATTCGCGATGGGATTGTAAGTGGCGGCACTTACAATCAAAGGGTTTTGGTGTGTGACGGCAGAGTCGAAACATCGGCGAGAAGCCTGCTTCAGGTACTGAGCTATAGTCGGCAGCTCAAGATCTATGTGTAGATTTTCGTTACGCAAGAACCACGGCGCACCGGTGGCCTTGCGCATGAAACGATTTTGTATTACCTGAAGTCGGTGAATGTGACGCGGGGAGGCATGCGCGAAGACGGGGCTTGCGTTATGTCATTATGGGTCGGATGCACGCTTTGTATAATGTAATTTTATTACGCAGGGATATTTTGCTATTTTTATTAATTAACGGGTGCAAACGAACGCTGCTTCATTCCGTACGCGGTTGATATGCGGACCGAAGGTGAGTCTTTCATCTAATATGACGCCTTAGACGATCAAATAACTTTATAGTTTGGAGATGCGGCGTTTTGTTGCGCCGAGAGAAGTACATAACTGCACTTTTGGTGGGGTTAACCTCGATCCTCCATTTCCGAAACCATTTCCCTAAGGTGTTGGCTGCAGATTGGAGGCGTTTACAAATAGCGTCTGTTTTAAATCCAGACACGTACAGGCCGGTGTCATTGGCGAAAAGGGCTATCTCTACACCGCGAGTGCGTGGTATGTCGTTGGTGTAGAGTGTGTATAAAGTAGGACCTAGGACGGAGCCTTGTGGTACTCCGGCACAAATGGGGGCCTTCTTCTCTTCCTTATATAGCTGCTTGCAGTAGGTTCCTGACAATATACGCAATGAAGTTTCGAACTTAAATATAGATCTTGAATAGCATAGTCAAAACTAGAAGGCCTGTTGTCACTTCAGTTTTATATCTCCGCAACTGTAGTAACAAATTAAAAAAAATAAGTTGAGATGAAGGGTGGTAATGTAATGGTTAAATAAAGGTGGGTCAGTATGATTTCAAGTTTGTTATACTTACCATACGAAATACAGTATTGGTAAGGTGGGGCAAATAACACATGAGATAGCGTGCTCCTTTCCCGGTCCTGTCAGCCCATTCGAGATGAATGCTGGTATCATTTGAGACATCATTACTATATATATATATCATTTATATGTCTTATGTCCCAAAACTTGGAGTTTAGGTAGAGCATTACGGTCTGCCTCTTGACTCTACATTACGTCTCCGTAGACAATGGAAAACTAAGAAAAGAAGTGATCACTAGATTAATAAATTAAGGGATATAAACGAGCAGTTCAGGCGACTGGTGACTGTGGCCCATTGATAATCTATTCAAACTGAACCTAGACTTAAGTTGAAATACCAGTGACATGGTTTTTGAATCTGTACACTCATTGTACGTGGTTGTCATATGAGAATCCCAGAGAAACTAATTACATTCAGTGCAGGCAGGGTATCTATAAAAAAATCTATCCGTCTATCACTATATATTATTAAAATCAACCCCCTCCCCCCCTTGATATCAACCTGATCACCATCCTAAGTAAATATGAGTGTGCCTCACTACCTTTTTACTGCATCGCGTGTGATTGCATTGCTGTTATAGATTAAAAAACAAACAAAAAAAATGATGGCTCTATGCTTGTTTCCAAACCCTTAATTTTTAATGAAGGGCGATTTAAAAAAAACCAAATTAAACTACAACTAAAACATACCTACTTTCTATTTAATAAATTTTATTGTATTTTTTTGCAAGGCATTAAGGTTGATATTGATATCATCGGATTCTTAAAAGTGGCCTTATTAACAATTTGATCGAAAACATATAAATCATATTATATATCGAAACTTATTTCTTGCATATTTCTAACGGTTATTAAGACATTGCAATATGCATCTAACTTATGACCTGCATAAATTGTAAAGGAACTCGCCATAACTAGTGTTGTTGTTTCATATTAAAACGTAATCTGATTATTATATCGATATATAATACATTGATAGTAATTACCACATGTTACAATATTAAATAAATTATAGAATAATATTGTTACGACAATTATTTTTTTTATAAATATTTATTGCCAGAATAAAAACTGTTTATAACAAAGATTTTAAAAGAGTTTGTATGCAAAATAAAAAAAAAGCACTAAACTGTTTGAGTTAAGACAATTTCTAATTGGTTAATAAATGATTATAAATGAATAGGAAAAAGTAATGTTTTTTGGGCGGAACGCGTCTGTTTGCTAGTAGGCAATCTTTTGATGATTAAAAATGTTAGATTGCTTTATTGTTAAGATAAATAAATGTTAGTATAGTGAAATTTTGGTGATCCTTGATTTTTTTTCCCGTATGTGTATTGCTTTCGACCCTAATGGCCTGTTCGTAATTATCACATATATATGATGCTGATGTACTTTAAATAATTTCTGCTCACAACCAGAAATAAAAAATTCAACACAATTCATTGATTTTTATTTTTGACTAAGAACAGATATGATGATTTTTCTTATCAGCCACCTAACATTAGTACTATTATAAATAAAGGTGCGAACGAGTGAATGTGCGAACGCACCATTTGAAATAATTTTATCAGAAATTCGGATGCAGGTAAAGTAAAGTGAACGCGCGAATTTTACCCGTACCCCCAGCCAAAAACATAATACATGTTAATAGATAGATGTAGGTTATGACGAGATGGGGCAATGAATTGTCCTAGGTCTTAAAATTTTGTGACATTATTTGATATCGATAATTTTCTGCCCAACCCTTCACATTTATAACGTCGCACGTGGCTTCCACTTTCATTTCCCATAATTCATACATTAATGAATAATGTATAAGAGTTAGAACGTATTTATTAATACTGTTATTATTAAGTAGCAAAACATAATTAATAGGGAATAATTATGTATTATAAATGAACACTGGGAAAGTACGTAAGAGCATTTTTGGCTTCATTTTCCCGTTTGATTTGCAGACAACCACGAAAATAATACTCAAAGATATGACTTTACTCGGCTACCTCGTGGTAATTACAAGTATTGACACTTTGACGACCGATTCATGTCAGAAAAACTATCAGATAATCCCGAATGATGATAATCTACTTATTATCAATGGGTTATTAATATAAATTAACACCATCTGTGCGAGTGAGCCGACTGTTAAGACTCAGCAAGAGCTTTTTACTGAAGCTTTATTAGAAAGAGATTTTTCCATTTTATATAATATTAGGGTGATAAATTAGCACATAATTCATCTGTTGGTAAGTGATTCCTTCGGTCCATGAGACCCACATTCATACTCGATAAGGAATCATAATGCAAATGCATTGACACCACTGAGGACGGACGAGGGAATGCATTAAACAATCAAAGGGTCTCTGGCTTTCTACACCCACCAGTCGTAAGCATTATGCTGGTATTTTACGCTGGTATTCTAAGAGCGTGGTCCCCAGCCGAGGCGACCCATTCATGGCACAGCTATGAACACGCTGTGACATGGCTTTACCACAAATGATCCATGCTTCACCACCTATATTCTAGAATGGAATCCCAATGAAATAAATTATTTCTACCCAATAGTAATTTAACGTAAGAGACGGTAAGAGATAGAACATAGTTAAAAGTGCAAGTTGGGCCTCATATGGAGTGCTGTTCTCATTTCTGGGCCGGAGCACGCAATCAGCTTCTTCTATTTGACCGCATTCAACGGAGAGGGGCACAAGCCGTTGATGACCAGGTGTTTTCCGATCACCTTGATTTATTGGCATTGTGAAGAGATCTTGTAGCTCTATACATTTTTTTACTGAATTTGCAATGGGGAGTGGTTTGGAGTTGTTCGGATTAATTCCTGCCGTTGAGTTTAAGCATCGTACATCACGAGTGAAAAGAAACAGCTGTCGCCAGCAGTATTTCCGAACAGAAACGACTTAGAGACCTTCAAGAAAAGAGCGCACACCTTTCTTAATGGCCGGCATCTGTCACTACTCTGGTATTGCGGAGCTGTTTGCACGTTTGCCAACTATTATAAAAGGTTCTTCGTATCTACAATATGTTTTCATCAGCTCGACCATGGAACAGCCGTCTGAACACCTCACATAATACCAACATTAAAAAGTAGCATAGCACTACTGTTTAACTTTAACCCTCAGGGGTGACAACGCGATGGAAGTAGGCGGTAATTATGACTTGCCATCAGGTGAACTGTGTGCCCGATTGTCACCCCTAAAATTATATAAAACAACTTTTACGAAGCAATTAATTTAAAACTTGCTCACCGTGAGACATTGCGTTATTTATTTGCGTTATTAATAAACAAAATGGCGTCGTAAACAAATATTTTATGCCTAACGACCATTAACGAATGCTTGAACAATTTATCATACTGCAAATAAGACAGTTTAACAGTCCTTATGCCTTTGTGATAGAGACTTTGAGGCCGCGTTTTATTTAAATTTGTAGAAAGCATTAGAGCGTTTTGTAAAATTTATTAATTTAGTAATATGAGGAAAGTTGCATTACATAGACAGAAATAAGGGTTTGGGTTTCAACTCGCTTACGTATTCTTACGTACCTCTGAAATAAACCATTAGTAGCCTTTATCCTCCGATGTTTTTTTTAACTCATGTGAATTTTAACAATGGTAGAATCACACTGCAGCTTACGCCTAGCAGAAGCATGAAAGAGTTGGCTCAGCTGGGGAGGGCCAACGTCCCAACATAATGCCAGAATAGAATAGCAGCATAACGCTGCTGTGTTTCATTTGGTGAGCGAAGGGATCCAGAGACCCTTACACTGATGATGGCGAGGCATCATCAGCTTAGCATTCATCTTAATTCTGAGCGGTGACAACGCATCTGCATTATGATTACTTATCGAGGATGGCATTGGGTGCTACTTACCATCAGGTGAACTGTGTGTTCGTTTATCACCATAAATACAATAAAAAAATCATAATTTTATTTTTCATAAGTTATCATTTATAATTTCAAACTCTAGTGACAAATAGCACGCAGTTCTTCCTGATGATGCGTGGCTTTGGATGTCCATCTTCCAGGAGGAATTAAGGTACTGATGCATATGAGCGCCGTACTCTAACCTCCATAACATACGATCATCTTTACCTAGTATTATATACAGATCCCACCGCTGGGCAAAGGAGTCCACTCTAGAGAGGGTGTTGTATAAGTAAGTAATACAGGTAGATAATATAGATTTGGAAGGAAAAGTAAAGAAACAATACACATATACAGGATGTAATTTTAATTTTCCTTTTTTAAAGAGTTATGGTTTTACACGGATATTCTATGAGAGTTTAGTCTATCACGGATTCAACATTGTCATACTAAACTACTATATTTTCAACTGCAGTATTGATGGTTATTTTTAAACTCCCAATATTTGCCACCTTATTGAATATAACAAAAGATTGGAGGCGCTTTGTTTTAATTAAAAATCTATTCGTTAATAGTGCAGATCGGAACATTACAATAAAAATCATGCATACTAATAAGTACCCGTTGAACAATTTATTATAAGCTTATACAATACCCTTCGCTGGTTGCATTTGAATGGAAATTTTATGATTTTTAATTTCAATTTTGAACTTTATAAGTATAATCAATAGCTGTCAAAACTAATTGTCTCCAAGCTATTGACATCGAAATTTTATCGTCCTTTATAAAATTGTCTTGTGTTAAAGAATAAAAACTTGTTCTAAATTATAATTCATAATTATTTATCTTCGAATATGGTAGAAGGTATCAAATTTACGGCCACATTTATGCGTTGGATAGACAGGGGCAGGAACACGACTTCGCAGAATACCAGCGTCACATAACAGCAGAAAGCTGCTGTGTTTTGTCTGGTGAGTGTAACGATCCGGTGATCAGGTAATCCTTCTCTCTAATCTTAGTTCTTAGGAGCGACAACCCATCTATATCAATGATGAATGTGGGTGTCATGGTTCGCAGAAATCATTAATCATCAGGTGAACTGTGCGCTCATTTGTCTAGTTTTTAATAGGCCCAAACGAGCATAAGCCCACCTGATGTTAAGTGATCATAGCCGCCCGTGAACATCCACAACACCAGAGGACTCGCAAAAGCGATTCCGGCCTTTAAGAAAGGTGTAGGCTCTTTTCTTGAAGGCCCCTAAGTCGTATCGGTTCCGAAACACCGCTGGCGACAGCTGATTCCTCAGACACTCTCTAAATACAAAAACCTTTTACGTGGTAGAGCTACGCTGCAGAATGAATGGGTCAGCTCAACTGGGAAGGACCATGCCCCCACACAATAATAGCGTAAAATAGCAGTATAATGCTGCTGTGTTTCGTCTGGATATAGGGATCCGGAGACCTTTATTACTGGTTACGAGGCATTCCATCTCAGTCCTCAAGGGCGACAATCCATCTGCATTATGATTCCTTGTCAAGGATGAATGTAGATGGCACGGACCGAAGGAATAACTTAGCATCAAGTGAACTCGTGCGTTCGTTTGTTAATCTGAATGTAATAAAAAAAGATTAAAGATTAAGCTTAGATTTTGTAACAATAAAATCCTTCTTCTCTATAAGATCTCCTACTTTTGTTAATGGTTTTGTGTTAAAGAAAAAAGTAGAAAAAAAATGTTTCATAAGAATAATGTATACATATATATAATATGATAGAAGATATAAAGAGGTACAGCCAAATTTGTTTCTAATTTTTGCACGGACGTTTTCTACTTTTTTTTTCTTTGCTACGTTTCAGTAATTTTTCAGCTTTTAGATTTTATAAGAACGACTACTCACATGACGTGAGTCATTTATAATGTGAGTATATTAATCAACAATTATATATTTATATTAACTGAAATATACCAAAAAATATTTTTTCTACTCTTAACGATATAAAGAACACGTTCAAAGTTTAAAAAAATTATTCGTAACTAGCCATCGTGGTTCAGGTTGCCAAGGCAGCAGTGAACTATAAGTGTGAATAAAAAGGCGTTGGATTTATTTATTTTTTCTTCTAAATATGTTAACTTGTGTTTCTTTTCTCTGTATATCTCTCTAGCGCTCTAATAGATATATTTTTTGTATGTAGCGATTATAAACTAATTGTAGCAGGAATGTGTACGCTATAAACCATAAACCGAAATAGCAGTATGACGCTATAGGGTTTCGTCTGGTTAACATATCATCTTCAGGGATGACTAGTGACTAATATCACACAATTGTTGAAAAAAACACTATTTTGAAAAAAAAAATTAAAAGATTATGGCAAACACGACACCATTAAATTAAGCATATCAGTGGATACTTATTTTGTACTTATTTGTATGTATTTATAAAATAATTAAGAAAACTACACATTTAAAATTGAGAGAAATTGAACTATCTCGTTTTAACCCCCATTAGTTGGAGACGATCACAACAGATCTATGCTAATTTGCGAGATTTTGATGGATACAGGTGGTTCCCGATAGTTAACAACAGGTGACGACCGTCAGAGGCAAGGTCTGTGAGGCAGGGTAACACCTATCCTCGGACAGCAAATAGATACCACCATTCTCCACCCTGGAGAATCTGGAGAATAATCAAATAGTTAACTTCGGTGACAAATAGAAGTTACGCAGCCTAGACACGCTCTATAGGATAACGAACACTTTACAGTAAGTAAGACAACACGAACAACTAGCTCACGGACACCCTGATCGAGCCCTGTACCAGATGAAGCTGTATGCTCGCATAGGCTAACAGCACAAACATCAACAGAATACAGAAGGATGCATGTGGCGGATGGAAGGAAGGTGATGCTTTGTGGCAATCTATTGGAGATATTTTCAGCAGTGGAATATTGATAGGCTTTGATGATAATATATACTAAGAAAAATTCAAATAACTCGAAGACAAACTTGTTTATTTTTAAATGAAAACTTAATTCTTTAATCAACTCGGGACCGGAGAAATGAAGATGCGCGAACTAATAATCACTTGTCGAACAATTCATTGTAAGCTCAACACTAACGTCCGTAGTTAGTACTTTTAAAATTAAACTTTAACGAAAGTCTTTTCCTTCACGATAAAAACTAACTATTAGTTTCTAATTGTAAATCATCAGGAATAAAGACTTAAGTTGAAAAGCACTCACAGTTTTTTTTTCTTTAAAGTAGTAGAGTTTATCCACAAGGCGGTCACAAAATATCTGACACAACTTGAAAGAGTAATCAACACATTGCGCAGTTGTGATTATAAATGTAAAAACGTAATCCTCGCTTTGGTAAAGATGTCCACTATTAATAGCTTTAATATTACATTTTTTTTATTAATTTTAGAGTAACAAACGAGCACACAGTTGACCTGATGGCAAGTGATTCCTACGGCCGATGACATCTACATCCATCCTTGATAAGGAATCATAATATAGATGCGTTGACACCCTTGTAGAGTGAGATGGAACGCCTCGTCACCAGTAATAAAGGTCTCCGGATCCTTGCACTCGTCAGACGAAATATAGCAACATCATGGTACTTTTTTATTTTGGTATTCAATGAGGGCGTGGTCCTACCCCTGTCACACAAACTGCAATGCAGGTCTACCGCTGTTAGTACAAAGAGATGAGATCAGATTGTAAGATTTGACTCCGTTATACTATGACGATTATCCAACCATCGGTTGACCAAGACCTCTCTCGTTATCTTCCACTGATAGGTTTGTTTTCATCTCGAGGAAATGTTAGTATATTCTTCCTATTTTTTTAAAAATATATTTAAGGTCCAATTACATCAAACGAGATACAAGAGATATTAAATCTGGCTAGGACGAATTGATGTCGTAACGTAATACGTTTACTCACATATGGATGAAAAAGCTGTTCCATCATTAAAGTTACAATGTGCCAAAGAGCCATGGAAAGAGAAAATTCGCTGGGGCAATAAAAACGGATAGTTTAGTGCACTAGTTCAACAGATACAGGGAAAGGAAACGAGAAAACTATCATTATCTATAAGATGGATTGATGAGATAAATACCGTAACAGGTTGGACCAGGATGGCGGCCCTCCGCGACGATGGTCCCTCAAGCGGCTCGACATAGATATGCTCGAAGCCGCAGCCATCGTTGCGGCCTGGACAGGGGACCCAGCCCAAGGGGTCTTGCCCGATCCCGAAAGTGAAGCGACCTGGTTCCGGGCTACGATGACGTCAATCTGCGACGTGTCGATGCCTCGGACCGGGTCCCCCAAGCTCCGGGCGGTGTACTGGTGGTCGGAAGCCATAGCACAGTTGCGCAGGGACTGTTTGCGGGCCCGACGCCAGTACACCAGAGCCCGCAGAAGAAGGCAAGCCACTGCCGATGAAAAGGCGAGAGCGTACGAGCTGTATAGAGGCGCCACAAAAGCGCTCCAACTCGCAATCGAGGACGCTAGGTCTCGGTCCTGGAGCGAACTCCTCGAGGGGCTGAACAGGGACCCATGGGGGCGGCCGTACAAAATCGTACTAGGCAAGCTCCGATCATGGGTCCCTCCGTTGACGGAAACCCTGGACCCTACTTTCGTTGGAAGAGTTGTGGACACTCTCTTCCCTAGGGTCCAGGGCAGCCCCGCACCCCCAACATTGCGATCAGACGATGTCGCGTGGTCTGTTGAGTTGGGGGTGACCAACGAGGAGTTGGACCGAGCTGTGAGGCGCCTCGGAGAAAGGAATACGGCCCCAGGCCCCGACGGAATTCCTGGTCGGGCCTGTGTGATCGCTCTCGCTGCCGGGCTGGGGGGAAGACTGAGACAGCTGTTCAACAGCTGCCTAAGTGTCGGTGTCTTCCCCTCAGCCTGGAAAGAGGCAAGGATCGTGCTCTTGAGGAAAGATGGCAGGATCGCTGAATCTCCCTCCGCGTACCGACCCATTTGTTTGCTGGATGAGGCGGGCAAATTGTTCGAAAGGATAATTGCCGCCCGCCTCAACACGCACCTGCGTCAAGTGGGCCCCGACCTGTCGGACAGCCAATTCGGCTTTCGGCAGGCGCGATCGAATGCGGACGCGATCCTTCGCGTCCGAGAGCAGTCGCAGCAAGCAGTTGCCCGGGGCGGTGTGGCATTGGCGGTCAATCTTGACATAGTCAATGCCTTTAATTCGCTGCCCTGGGTAACCATTAGGGAGGCTCTGGCATACCATCGCGTGCCTCCCTACCTGCTGCGCATCGCTGGGGCGTACTTGCACGACAGGTGCATCCGGTACGTGGTCGGGGACGCGTCTGTCCACCTGAGGGAGGTGAACTGCGGGGTTCCACAAGGATCCGTGTTGGGTCCGCAATTGTGGAACCTCGCGTACGACGCGGTCCTGCGGGTTGATCTCCCCGTCGGTGTTAGTGTCGTCTGCTATGCAGATGACACTCTGGTACTGGCCGACGGGGACAGCTTCGAAAGCACCATCCGGCTTGCTGAGCTTGGGTGGCATGCGTCGTGGATAAAATCCACGAGCTGGGTCTCCGGATAGCGCCTCATAAGACCGAGGCGCTTTGTTCCACAAACTCCCCAGAGGAGGGAACCACCCAGCTTGTCGGTTCGCGTTGGTGACGTGCAAGTCCGGGTGGGACCGGTGATGAAATATCTCGGTCTCATCCTGGACGGTCGCCGGGGCTTCGAGGAGCACTTCGACCGCCTGGTCCCTAAGATCGAGAGGGTAGTGGGTGCCATGCACCGGCTGCTACCCAATCTCGGGGGCCCCAGGGAAGGAGTCCGCCGCCTCTACGCGGGCGTCGTGCGATCGATGGCCCTCTATGGGGCGCCCGTATGGTCACATCGACTCACGGGCGTCCGTCGCTGCAGAGCTAAGCTCAATAGCCTGCAGCGAAAGATGGCCATCAGGATCGCACGAGGATATCGTACGATATCTTTCGAGGCGGCCACTGTCCTAGCTCGGTTTCCGCCGTTGGACATCTTGGCGGAGATGGATGCGCGGGTGTATGCCCGCCTTCGTCTTCCCCAGGAGGAAGCCGAGCCCCTGGATGCGGGCGAGGTGCGAAGGCAGGAGCGTAGACGGGCGCTACGAGTGTGGCGCGAGAGGCTCCATGAGCCTCGTTTCTCGCGCCAGCGCACGGTCAGCGCGCTCTTGCCGAGCTTCGAAGCCTGGCTGCGAGCGGGGGAAGAGGCGCACGTCACCTACCGACTGACGCAGGTACTCACCGGGCACGGGTGTTTCGGTGAGTACCTGAACAGGATTGGACGCGAATCGACAACGCAATGCCACCACTGTGGCGGGGACCGGGATTCCGCACAGCACACGCTCGCCGAGTGCCCTGCGTGGGAGTCCGAGCGACGGATCCTGGTCCAGAGGATCGGGCAAGATCTCTCTCCGCCAGTCGCAGTAGCGGCTGCGCTGGCGGATGCGCTGGGCGCATGGAAGGCGCTGGTCTCCTTCTGTGAAGCCGTCATGGTACAGAAGGAGACCGCCGAGCGTGATCGGGAGAGGGCCGATCCCGCTCGGAGACGGCGACGCCGGGGCGGTGGCAACGTACGCTCCAGCCCGTCAGCCCTTTAGTCCCGGGCATAAGAATAGGGCTAAGGTACCCCTGCCTGTCGTACAAGGCGACTAAAGGGGACTTCGGGTTCGCGGGTGATCGGGGTGGGGCTCTGACCACCCGGGAAGCGGACCCGGGAAGGACGGCAACTCGGAGTGGTCTCGAGTTGCCGTAGCACCGCGAGGGTGCTAGGGGAGGTGTTTCCTCCCCAGGGACGTGCTCAGGCACCGTGCAGAGGGGCACCGGTGCGTTCCTATGGAGATCCCGGAGCCCCTCTAAATGCACTGAGGATGGCCACCGGGGGGGTTTTAGTGGTTAGAAATACCACATAACCCTGTCTCTCCCCCAGGAGGCAGGGTATCTTTCGAAGATTTCCCCCCCGATAACAAAAAAAAAAAAAAAAAGGATGGCCAATGAAGGAGAGAAACGGTCACAGTTGGAGGAGGGCTTTATTATGCACACATACAGAATTGTCTAGGATAAATTAGTAGTTTTTCAGATTTTTCAATTTTCAATCAAATTTCAAAATAACAGGTCCCTCACCATCACCGCCTTGGTAAACAAGCACTTAAAATTGCACGTAACAATTTCCTCGGTACCGCCAACTCAAGTTACGGTTACGTCATAACTTTATACACGAGCTTCCGCGGCATTTCTTATGAAGCTGGTCTGTTATAAACAAGCGCACATTGCATCTGAAGGTATACAATTCTTAGGTTATTAATGATGCCTAGTTTAAGAAATTATTTAACTAAATTCGATTTATTAAATTAGTAGTTTTCGTGTAAATACAGGAAATGAATATAACACTAAAACATTATATAAACTATAAAATAAATATAGAGCACAATATCATCAACCTAATTCAACTTAAGTACAAGCTATTAAAGTTGCTCAAGCTCATTCCTGGAGTTCCCAGGAGTGGAAAGCCTTGAGCTTTTCCTTTAATAAACACGAGCCGACGTATGACAAAGGGTGTTTACCTCCGAAATTTGTTTAAGACTAAGTTTTCGTGTTGTTTTGTTTTGAAATTGCTTCCCTAATTGGCAGTGCGTGGAGATGTGTTTATTTTGAGGAAGTTTTCATTTGATATTCATTAAGATTCTATTTAAGTTTCTGATTTTTAAAGATTACTTTCCTATTATGTCTTTTTTTTTAAATGACTAGAGTAGAATATGTCGAGCGAGTGGCTTCTCGGTTTACGCGAACGCTGTGCGCAGTTGATATATTTTTTTTATGTAAAACAGGTGATCTCTTCCATATTAAAACGAGCAATTCCTCATAAGTGACGACAAGAATATGTGTGTGTGAATAAGAGTGTGTTTTTATATATCTATGTATACTTGTGCTTGAGTGTATTTGACTATTATGGAAGAGATTGGAGATTTAAGTCAGGAGAAACTAATTTAGTGGCACTAGTAAATCTTTCGTCATCGTAATGCTTCAAATATGTGTGATCAATGCATGATTACAATTTTCTTTTAAATAATTGATTGCTATTAAACAAGTACACTGATTTTGGAACTTTATTGTTGAAAGTATTTAAAGTCCGACACACTAAAGAGTTTATTTATTTATTTATATATACATACATATTCTCTATATAAAAAAGTGGTAGATTCACGCTGCAGTTTGTTTCTTGGAGTAGCACGAAGGGGTTTTTTGTGTTTCGTATGATGCGTCCATGAGGGATCCATGGTGAGGATATTCCATCTTATCTTTCCAGGTTGAGAACGTATCTGTAATCCTTATATATATATATATATATAAACATATACATATATATATATATATACTTATGTACTTCTCCAATCCCACAGTGGTCCCCCAACCGTGCCGTGCCCGGAACGTCGACGTGAAAATCGCCGCTTAAACGATGCTTAGTATAATTGTAAAAGTTTCGACGTGGCGAGGAAACGGCGCGGTCTGTGCTTTGTGTAAATCAGTTATTTTAAACGTAGCTTTCGATGTAAGACAAATGCTCTGTTCGGATAAGTACGTGTATTCTAAATTTAATTCAAAAAATAAATTACCCATATGTAAATATGTAATAAAAATGTATTTTCGACACCGCAAATAACATGATTAAATAAGTGTAACCTGTGGTATTTATTTTATTCTAGTAAAAGATAGCGTCAAAAGCTTAATGGTTCAGGATACGGTCTTCGAATCTTAGGTCGTAGGTTCGAATCCACTATTAGATTATTATCGTGAACCATCTCCTAGCACAAACATTTTCAGCTTAGTTGGAGTGGTTAACCGGAATATTAGTAATGTTAATTAATAGGATTGCTAATATTCTTATTTTTTAAAAAAAGGTAATCTAGAGCTACTTCCTGCAATTATATTTGGAGTCGTGGTAGTTCAGCGTCTAAATTAACGGTACGCGAGCTAAAATTGTTTAAATGAAAAAAATAAATACATAGTAATTATTAATATCTAGTATTAAATATAGGTAATCATTGTAAAACCAAATGAAATATGGAAGTCAAGACACTCTCCTAAGAATAATAAAAGTGTTTAAATTAATTTAAAAAATACATATAAATTATTATTTAACTAGAAAGATGCCAGTGAAGATATTCTACTAAGAATATTCGAATGGTTGTGGGTATCCTAGACCGGTAACAGCGCCAGCGCAATCTAATCACTACACAACGGGTTATATATAAAGTTCCTGGAAAGTGTAGTGGTGTATTCTAATTGAGAAACCGAGGAATAACGTGAAGAATCATCATTATCACACACAGACAGTATACAGATCAGCATATGGGTAGTGGAGATGGAGTGCCTCATAACAGATTCGAAATACATCAGTATTGTGTATTTCACGCTGATGTTTATGATGTAAGCTCGTGGACCAGATATTGTTGAAGATAGAAACTGGCTGTAACATATCTCTACTCACAAGCCAACAAATCCAAATACCCGCCACCTTTATCTTCCATTTTTGTTTGAAAAAGAAATGTTTCTTTATACGATTGTTTTGATTCAAAATAAGAGTCATAAATAAACTTTAATCTCGCCCTGTAAATTCTTTAAACTGCTCGGAAAGATATAAAAACTTGGAAAATGAGGAACACGGAGCGTCCGACACCGAACTATATATATGTATTTCGTATATATATATATATATATATATATATACGAAATTTGCGAATTGAAGAGTAAAGTTTTATGTAGCATGTATATCATATGTATATATACATATATATTTATATATTATATAAATACTTCATAAAACTTTAGTATAAAATAGTTAATTTCGTATCATTGTAAAATTTCTTTGAAGTTTGAAACCTAAACCAATATTTGAGAGAAAGGTACACGAATGATAAAATAATTCGAATTTGTGTGTACCCTCTATTTTAACAGCTGCTTATGTGAAGCGAAATTTATGTGAAAAGTTTTTTTAGGCATCTCACGAAAAACCATCCTAGAAAAGGGGCATTACGTTGCTGTGCTTTTCTGCATTGTGTCAAATTCCGAAGACTAGATTCCTAAGAAACGGCATCTTAAACTTTCCGACGAATAAAAGATTTTCGTAATATATCGTTATTAACAACATATTTATTTCATAATGTTGTGATATTATTATCTTTTTATAAGTTTTTCTTTTCGTAATATATCGTTATTAACAACATATTTATTTCATAATGTTGTGATATTATTATCTTTTTTATAAGTTTTTCTTTTCTACTATTTACAATCGGAGAGCCATAATAGGTCCGTGTGTAAGCGCCCGCTTTTAATTCACCATACGCGAGCAAACCGTTTCGAGAAATTTTTCCCGGCGCCGCCTGATTTGGTCAACCGACAACCGACAACCTATATGTCGAAGAAAAGCATAGTGTATATACCATTTCTAAGCTGTTTACTTTAATTTTTATTCTTAGATATTGGTGCTGGCCATTCGAGCCGCTCGAGATTGCCAATTAGAAGGCACGACTTGGTCAGTATTAAGTCAATCTTTTGATACAAGTTGCAACGTCGTGTCCGTGTTATTCATAGATTAAGATGTTAACATCGAATAATCTGTGTTAGCACAAAACTTTTGTTTTATAATATTACGAAAGGCTAACTGATTCACCTGATGGTAAGTGATACATTTTTTTAAACAGTATTTGCAATAACATTATATACATGCCTATTAACCATCTCAACTAAGCTGAAAATACTTGTGCTACGAGAGGGTTCACGACAATAGTGGATTGTGATGAAACGAATGGTGGATTCGAACCTACGACCTTAACTTTCGCAGACTGAACCATTAGGCTATTGACGCTTCATGTAATAGTGAGAGTAGTAAAGCATTTATAAGTTGACTTACAAACAACACAAAGCATGCAGCTCCACTACGAATTGGCGGACTTCATTTTTTTTTCCATTTTTTTTTAATATTCCACCTTATTTTTTTTTTCCTCCGAAGACGAGCAAGTCTTCATTCTCATCATACTATATATATCACAACTCAGAAAAATAACAAACTTAATCTATTCTCTCAATCAATAAGCATAATAATTTGTGTACATTTTTATATAATATTAGAGGTGAAAAACGAACACACAGTTTACCTGATCATAATTCGTTACAGCTTCCAACGACCGTGTCCTTGCCGACTGACTTTGACCGTCCGGGTAAGCAAACCCGGGGAGCACAGCTTGGGTGGTTAGAAGTCCCATATAACCCTGTCTTCTGTCCAGGAGGCAGGGTAACTTTTGAAGATCCCCCCCGTACGTAACATAAAAAAGGTAGTGCCTATGTATCTTTAATACTTACGACAGTATATTATGAGTATTATTTTACAGTGTAGAGCCACACTTCATCTTGTTTCTGGCTACAGCGTGAAGCCGGGTTAGATGCAACATAACCTTGCTGTGTATTGTTTGATGAGTGGAGGGATCTGAAGACCGTGTTACTTATAGCAAGGAATTGGATCTTAGTACTCAAGAGAAGTACATTTCTGCCTCTTGAATAAGAACCAAAAGAACCAAAGAGTAAAGGTAGGTATACATAGTCTGCAGTCATCATTAACCAACATGCAAACTAGCTTCTTCCCATCGTACATTGCAAAAAAAGTCTTACTTTCCGAAACGATAATAAATTTGACATTGAAAAGAGTTTGAAACATACAAAAATTTTTGATTACAATTTCTAGCATTCATAATAAGCGATAAAAAGCTATAGAGATAAGAATTAAACATTTTATGATATAAAAACAAATCCAATTCTCGTCAAACGATTGTTTTGGCAATCCATCTCGAAGTAAGGACAATAAAAAATACTGTATATCTCGTATATACTTCAGACCGTGCGGAAAGAAATAAAAACTTGGGAATGAGTCACTCGATTTGACTTTTAGTGACTATTGCATAGTTATACGGATTTATGGATAAATCTACAGAGAACGATTTCAACAACAAATATATATGTATGTATATATATATATACTTTCACTTATTTCACGCTGTTATTCTGCGGTTCTTCCCCGGTGGTGCCGACTTATTAACGTTGCTATTAACTGGCTGCAACGTGATTCTACCGTGTCTAATACATCTAAATAATGTACATAAAAAATATATTATGATAGGTTCAAAACATTGTACACTTAACAATATTCAGATCGCCTTTAACCAAACATGACTGGAGGGGTTCAAAGTAATCTCGTACGGAGCGCCGGCTGCTTGGTAATTAAGTGAACGTACTAAGTGTACAAGATCAGTAAACAGAGACAAAGTTAGCTCTCAAGTCAAAACAGTATAAATAATTGAGCCATCTGAAGTAAACACAAGTAAACTGTCATTTAACGATTGCCAAGCCTAACCCCAGATAAAATTTAAGGGTTTGCTTGAAGAATTAATCAGTAGTAAAACCTATAATGATTAATTGGGCAGTGAGTGACACGTATAGATATAAGGTATTAGAAGGGCTCACAACGGTCATGGGGAGTTAAATTACCACCGAAAGAGTGCGGTGGAAAGATCTGGACCGCCACAAACGTACAAGCACAAGAAATCCTATATAAATATTTAGAGGAGTATTAGGACTGAGTAATGATGAGTACAACGTGAGGTTGAAGATACCATTTTTGAAGTCATAGAGTAGCTTATTGTCCAACTAGTGGGCATAGGCATACAGCTCTCCATTCAGGAATATATTTCTACGTATTGAATTAATTTATTTAACTTTTATGTATATAAGAAAAGTTTGTGCAAAGACGCAGTTTATTTTACAATAAAAATCGTTTCCCGCAAGACGGCTGTTGGACATATTAACGGAAAAAAGAAAAATAGTGTACTCACAACAAAAAATAGAGAGAAAAATAACGATAATAATTAAATAGTTCAGCTGACTGTAGGTATAAATTGTGTCCAATAAACACCATAATCTAAGCTCAAAAAAGACCCAAGACAAGCGTTGTCATCCCTGACACACAACTAATCTATGGAATCAGCTATCGTCACTGGTCGGTCCTTAAGTCGTATCTAACTTAGGGACCGTCACATAAAGAGCCTACACCTATTTTGAAGGCCGGTAGCGCACCAGCGACTCCACTGGTGTTGCGAATGTCCTTGGGCGGTTGTGATCACTTACCATCGGGTGGGCTGCTTGCTCATTACCAACCCATTCTATAAAAATAAAATATAACAACTACGATAAATGTTTATAACTTTTTGTACATTGTGACATTATAATAATAATTATTTATTTATTTCAAGTAACATAGACTCATTTATTAGTAACATTTGCCTTTTTCTTTTAAAAACATTCATCGGATTACACGAAAATATATGTTACAGGAATAATTACAAAATTAAGTAAAAATAAATATTTACATATAAAAAGCCATTTCCAATTAATCATCAGGGTTAGAATGTGTTTTGATTGATTCGAAATAGAACTCATAATAAATTCAAGTGTCCCTTAGTCGTAATGATTTGTCATATTTAATTGTTTTCTTTTATCACATTGTGACAACCCTACATAGTACAAATGTATCAAACGTTTCTATTTAGTCATGTTTATTGCAAGAATAAATGCCAAGATTCAAATTTCAAAAGACTAAAGTTAAGTGTACAGGGACCGGAAAATATTTATCGTGCTGCAGTAACGAGTCCGTAGCAGTAAATCTTCCGTAGCACGGTGCACCAGTTGCCTCGTACAATTTTAATTGGTGCGCTCTTAGAGGAGACGCGGAGCTCTTTTGTGTCGTATCTATAGTCAGGACGTGGTATCTAGGACATCAGTTTTCACAACAACTTCAACATTATTTCATGCAGGACACGTTCTTTTAGGGCTGTAGCCAATTAGGTTGCTCCGTAGTCTGTTCTTTTGTTTTACAATTTAAGTCTTTCATCCAGAACGAATAATAATTGGCAAATGATCATATGAGCCTTAACACAAATTGAAAAAAACTTTTTTATACTATTAGAGACGGCAACACGAGTATACGATTCACCTGATGGTATCGCTGCCACCCATAGCATCTACATTCATCCTCAATGAAGATGCTGAATGAGGATGAGGTATGCTCGTGCGTTGTCACAGCTGAGAACTTAAAAGTATTGCCGAGGCACTGACTTGCTAAGTAACCTCATCACACGAAACACAGGAGCAATATGAAAGTCCTTCTCTGATCGAATCAACCCATCGATGCTGCAGCCACTGAATTTTGGTTCCAGAGAGACAGACTTACTAGTAAATCGGCATTAGTATTATACTTTCTTTCTAAGAATGAAATTAATTATGTGTTCGTTTTTCACTCTTAATACAATAAAAAGAAATATGTAACAATATTAAGGAAACACGAAATGTATTCATTTCTTTATTGAATTTGATTAATAAAAAAATATTATAGCTTTAATATATTGCACTAAGCCAATTAACATTGCCCACTTATCTATTTTAAATATGTAATCTATCATAACTTATCGGCAATTATTATGTAATCCCATCATCAAAGTTAGCACCTGTCAAAATCACTAACAGCGTACACGCCAAAATCGATAACACGTTTGAGTTCAACAAGAATTATAGTAATTAATTTATGTTCAAATAATTTCAATCCGCCTCTATCAATCAGTGGGAAGCGATTAAACGACGAATTTAAATCGATTCATTATCATAAATCGATACTAAGATGTTATTAAATTATATTAACCGTTCTGTTAACAGCATCTAGGCGTGCAGTAGTCACGTATAAAGAAACTTAATAATAATCGCTTCCTGTTATTTTTTCTTCGTCATCATCATCTCGGCCCTTCACTAGTCTGTTGCTGAATGTAGGTCTCTGACTACCAAAGAGTAGGATCCTAAGCGACCTGAACCTATAGACTTCATACAGTAAACTTCGTAACTCCGTCTAGTGGATACTGCGATGTCAAATACGAGCTTTCTACTCGAGAAACTTTCTTCACCATCGAAAGTCTTTCTTCTGAATGTTTTCATCCATCTTCGTAATGTGAGAACCACCACCATAGTCATGGTTAAACTAAATCACTATGCATGGCGGGAAAAACCGGTACTGGTCACTGACTTATTCATAATCAAGAATAGATGGTGATATCTTTTGGTTATAATCAGACATCAACTACGCAAGATACATGAAAATGCCGTTAATATTCAGCAGTCATTAATCATACCATTACGGCATTGTGCATATGCAATAACTTTTACAATGGTAGGGCTACATTGCAGTTTGTTCTTAACTGCAGAATGAATGGCTCAGTTCGGCCGGAGTAGGATACACCACGCCACGCCCACACAGAATACCAGGGTGAAATAGTATCATAACGCTGCTGTGTTTCGTCTGGTTTGTGAAGGGATCCGGAGACCTTTATTACTGGTGACGAGGCATTCCATCTGAGTCCTCAAGGGTGACAACGCATCTGCATTATGATTTCTTGTCAAGGGTGAATGTAGGAATTTCATGGACCACTTACCATCAGGTGAACTGCGTGCTCGTTTGTAACTGCCAATGTAAAAAAAAGCATACAACGCACCCAGACCAGAAATCCAATAGTTTGTGAAACACAAATAATGTTCCTCTCCTGACAGATAGAACCCAGAACCCCAGACACATTAGCTAAGTACCCTTAGTAAGCGGCGTAGCCGTTACTTAAAATATATAGAATATTAATAAAATAAACACCGGCTACAAGATTCGGAAACCAGTTAAGCTTACCACCTGGTGGAAGCGAGCTTTCGTATTTATTAACACAACGCAGTCGTAAATGTTATTAATTGCACACGATACTAACACTAAACCTGTCCCTCGCTTAACATATAGTAATTAGCTAACAAGGCACTAAGCACAGTACTAATTAACCCACTGACCCCGACTTTAAAACTAAAAAAAGAAGGTTGTTAAACTAACAAACTTTTTTGTGGAACTATATTTTGTGGAACTCGTTTGAAATACCTATCCACGTCTTTGTTGTTTGGATAAAAACGATTTTCAACTTGAAATTATGTAAATGTAAGTAATTAGTAGAATAAAAGTTTAAGTTTAATACATAAAAGTTTAGAGATCAGAGAACTGCTTACGTCGTAGTTTATGGGTCCGAATACCAACCGAGGATTATTTCTCTATCACAAATCGAAGGATTAGGTTATGTAGTACATATAGGTATGCATGTCTCCTGCCTCTGACACTGTGTCTGAATCCTACTTTTAATGTTTTACTACATTAACTGTTTTAAAGTGACTATAACATATTGTACTTAATGGCGTCGTCTGGTTGTAATCAGAAGATGTCACCGTAGTCGCGATTAATAAGGGAAGCATCAAAGGAAACCAGTGATTATTACTAGCAACAAACAACATCTTTTATTTTGTGAACTGAGAGAGGCAATTGAGCGTACATTTAGCCTGAACTGGTGAGTGGTGACGTCGGTCCATGAACACCTACGTATATAAACGAAGATTCAAGACGCTTTTGCGCTATCACCCACGAGGGCTTAGAAGGAAAGCCTCGTTTTCTAAACTCAGGTTTACCATTCCTTCTCATCGTATGAAAAACAGCAGTGATATGCTGGTACTTTCTTAAGGTATTCTGTGAGATGTGATCCGTCACTAGTCGAGCCAATCCATTCAAGCCGTAGCTAAAATCTAGATGCATCGTGAAATAAGCAGGCACACCGTTCACCTTATGGTAAGTGACTCCTCCACCACATGGGCGAGGCCCACAACACCCACACTTATCCTCATCAACGTCATAATATCAACCTTAGGAATTTTGTCATATAACGGGAACTGGAACTGAGAAAGGCTTCAGTTTCTTTAGCTCACCAGACGAAACACAGCCAGCTCGAGCCACTATTTTACTGTTTATTCTCCTAAAGAATAAAGGCAAGGAAATTATGCTACGACTAGATTATCTGTAAAATGGCTCTATTCGATACAGGATCATTTCATAAGAGTAAGATACACGAATACGGCGTAAGCATAACTGAAAGCTCTCGTGCCTGACGACAAAACTTCTATCTCTAGGGTCATTTTATTGTTGCAATCTTTGCAAAACAAGTAAATTGGAGTTTAGTTATTTTTCTTTGGTTACATGGGGAAAACTTTAAAAGTTACCGTCTCTTGGGAGAAAGGAAATATGACTCTTTAATTTTTCTTCGCTCACGTCTATATATAAAACATAAATACAATTAACAAGGAAATTTAGCCATCAAAGAAGTTACAACTATATACAGTTTTTTTTAAATGTATGTGCAATATATATATATACATATATATATATACATATATATATACATATATATATATACATATATATGTATATAGATATATATAAATTCTGTACAGTTGATGTTATACGGCAATAACCAATTCATCATCATCATCATTAATATACATTGTAATATACACACCATTTAAATAGCCAACAAAATAGCGTGATCTGTAACCATTACATCTATAGAAAGGTAATTAAATATCCACGTCAAAAACCTATCTCATTAATAAGTTGATTGTTGCTGAATGACGACGACAAGACAAGACTGAAAATGATTCCCACCATTCAAGTACTCGGGATACAACGCTCGCCCCCCTTTTGTTGGAAATCCTAATGGATACCCTGCCTTCCCGCTTCCCCCTGAAACAACTGAATAAAATACCATGATGATCACCATTATTGCTGACAATGGGTCGCGGGATCTCTTTACGGAATGCGACTGCTACCCCTTTATTACATCGCTGGGATAACTAGCTAAGGGGGCGCGCGTGGTGTTCGTTACCCTCGCGGAACTATTATGACGACACGACTTCACTTCGTGCCATCGTCCTCCTTGAGGTTGGTTTCTTTGTTTTTATCAGTTATTTTTTTAATAAGTAATAAATGTCATTGTTTAAGGAAATTATATGCAATTAATAATCTATACTAATTTCCAGTTGTTTTTTTTTTAAGTTTTAGTACTAATGTGTATATATAATAAACATTAAAACTTTAAACGACTTCCGGTATTGTAAACATTACTTTGAACCTACTAAGCTTTTATACAAAGTATAAAACAAAGTTTTGCTAACATGACGCCACTAACGAGCGACTTCCTACAGTTAAGTTGAGAGTCTGTCGAAATACAAACCTCAAAACTTAACGCCGACTCACTTCAAAAAAATTAAAAGTAAAGTAACATCCGATATGTTATATATAAATCCCACTGCTGGCCATTCCCTCTAAAGAGGCACAGCCGTGTGTACTACGGATAGACGAACTTTACATGTCTTCGAAAATATTTTTTTATAATATTTCTTGGACATTTAGGGCATCTCACGATGTTTTCGTTCAACGTCGAGCGCGTGGAACTACAGCACTCAAAACTGCCATTAACTATATCATTGGTGCTAGGACGTGGTATCGAACTAGATTTGAGTTTACTGTAACTTAAAAGTAGGCTCTTAGACACTGAACTATCATAGCTATTCACAAACATACGATACTAAAATTGTTATTAATACATACTAAAGAACACATTAGCTTTTTTTTAAATGGTTACAAGCCAGTGCTCTATAAGTCCACCTGATGTTAGGTGCTGATATAGAGGTTGTTGGTAAAGCGCACTTGCTCAACAAATGTCTATTCATTCTTCTCTTGAAGATACCCACATTATACTTGGATGGATAGACTGTCTCAGGTAATTATTCCAATACCTCGCTGTTCGCAATAAATGTGTTAATTCCACATTCTTCCGAATGCGTTGAATATACACAACAAAAGGATAAGTCAGCTATGCGGTAATGCCCGATGATGAAAAGGGGATGGAACAGTCATGTTATGTAACTCCTCTCCTATGTAACTAATTATAAAACAGAACCCATTTTGATTTCCGATTATAAATAATAAATGAGATGTTTTATCATCTCTTCAGACTAAGATGGAATGTCACATAACTGAATGTAAACACTTACAAGACAGCAACACCAATTACAATTTTATCCCGGTTTTCTAGGAAGGTAGTTTCTCGGTCAAGCAGACCTTTACTGGGTACAGTTAATTTGAAATAGCAACCGTATACCTAACGTGGTAGAGGCCATCTAAGGTACACGGTTAAAACAATATCGGTTGTAACTGTCCACCTTAATCAAGCTGCACAAAACAAAGAAAAACAACAAAAGTTCTAAATGGCACAGATCAACAATGCGGGACGCTATCATTCCCGAACAAATATTAATTATTAACAAACTTCGCGACAGAAGATTTTTCAATTCGTAGCAGGGAAATTTGTAAGGTACAAATGGGTGAAGTTGACACCCGAAGCCGGTACTCCCCCGCCCGGGACGAAACTTGGGTAATAAAGTCTGGTGTGTGGTCATAGTAACAGCGGGAATGAGAAAAACATTTTTTTTTCTCATTAACATGGCTGATAAGTAAGTCACATACATTACCTAATGGCGAGTGATGATGTTTAAGACACCCACATTCATCCCCGATAAGAAATCATAATACAGCATCGCTGTCATCCCTGAGGGTTAAAAAAGAATGCCTTATCCACAAGAAGGTCATCTAAATCTATGGCATAAAGCATTTATACTAGTTTTTCTGTTTCATCACTTTTTACAAAATTGTATGTCAATAAAGGTGAGAAAATAGTAGAAATTTTATATTGTGTTGTGTTTGTAGCTTCCGGTATATTACGGTTTTATAGAACTCTAGTGGAAATTAGTAGGTTTCATCTAGTGAGTGAAAAAACCCGTAAAACTTATCACTGGTCACGAAGAATACCATCTACCTCCACTTTATTTTGAAATCATCAGCAGGTATGCCATGTGCTCTTTACCGTCCCGAATATAATGAAACTACTCTGTGAGATCAGCTGACGCCAGCGGTATCTCCGAATATATGGGGCTTAGGGACCTTCAAGAAAAGCAACTGCGTCTCTTCTGGTGTTGAGAATGTTTATATGCGGATCAATTTACATCAGATAAGCTGTTTGTTCGTTTGTAACTTATTATATGAATAAATATTTAAGCAGAATAAGGCTGATTACATTTCTATATGTGACAAACTCGCTATTAAAGGGACCACGCCCCTCAGTACCGAGCGCGTCGTCGCTATTGAAGACTGCGGTCGCTTTACGTCAAAGGATCGCTGCTATTTATTGTCTCTCTATAATTGTCTTACACCCCCAGACCTACTTCATCAAGTACCTTTAATTACAAAGACGTACTCGTGCGACCAACAATGCAATGTATACTATTCTTGAAAATGTCGTTAAATCAATGCATAATATAGCGTAGCATATCTCTAGCACGATAACAACGCCTATCTGATTAATTACTGGTGAAATTTTTTGTTAAACTGTTTTTCAGTCGACATTATCGCAGGAAACACCCGTAGCGGATGCCTGTTCGTTTGTGACAATTTAAGCCTATAACGTTGAAAATGTAAAATATAATCAACAACAACTCGAACAAGTCGATGCTTGGCAATACAACACTGCGCTTTAGAAGAAGTTCTGTCAGACATAGCTACTGTGTAGAATCAGCAGCTGTCAGTGGTATTTCCGAACTGATACAACTTAGGGACCTTAAGAAAATACCCTGCTCTATTCTTAAAGACCAGCAACGCATCTGTTACTCCTCTCATGTCGTAGATGTTCATGGGAGACGATGATAATCTAACTAATATTAACAATCGAATTAGCTGTTTGGTCGTTTGCCGTTATATATAAAAATAGAAAGTCGAAAATATAAATAGGATCTTAATGAATATCGAATGAAAACTTCCTCAAAATAAACACATCTCCACGCGCTGCCAATTAAGGAAGCAATTTCAAAACAAAACAACACGAAAACTTAGTCTAAAACAAATTTCGGAGGTAAACACCCTTTGTCATACGTTGGCTTGTGTTTATTAAAGGAAAACATTGGAGCCGGTGGATTTTCAACGTCAAGGCATTCACTCCTGGGAACTCCTGGCATGAGCTTGAACAACTTTAATTGCTTGGTTGTTGATACTTGGCTTAAGAACATTTATTGGTTCATATATTGTTAGGGTATGTTATTTAGTTGAAATTACAATATCATCATCATCAACATTAGTTCAGTAAGCTTTTGCCTGGACCACAAGCTAACACTGAAGGCATTCCTGAACCAACTACAACCATCGACTTCCCGTGCTCTAGGATAAGCAGTCAACCCCCATCTATTAGGTTATTTTCAACATGTGGTACTCCAATGTTCCTTTAATATTTATATAAAAACAAAAGTCTTATAACCAGTGCGCGATGCCAATGATTGAAACCTATGGAATTGAGATGAGCTGCTGGCCATCTGAGCAAGTTCAGTCACTCAGAGAGCTTCGGAGAGAGCTATGCTCGGCGTTGCATTCAGAATTAATAAGGTAGATTAGCTTTAGAACGTGTCAGCAAGGCCCATCGTGCGCCACTGCTGGTTGGGGAACTTCACGTGTCAACAATACTTTATTTTAATTCATTGACATGCAGATTTCCTCACGCAGGGGATTTCCTCCTTCACCGCCGAGCACGTTTTAAGTAGCACTTAAAACTACAATTAAAATTTCATTGGTCCTGGTGATCCGTGATTTTAAAGCGATCGTTTAAACATTAAGTTACTATAGGTACATAGATATTATTTTAAATATTAGGGGTTGTAAACGAGCGCATGGTAATCGTTTTCGGGAACCCTTGTGCTGGTACCCATAATAATAACCCATAAATAAAGGATTTGCCTGAGTGCCCTAAGCACTCGGGCACCTTTCAACCCGACCAACCTATAAAAGCTCTCTGTCTAACAATAGCCAACAGCCATAAAAAGTTATAGTTAAACTGATGGTATTGTTGCCTATGAGATCTACTTCCACCCTCAACAAATATTCGAGACGCGTTGTTACCCCCGCGGACTGAGTCTGAAAGCCTGCCTGATCTTCGAAACCTTACTCCCATCAGACTGCGAGGGCGTGGCGTTACCCCGGTCGGTCAGACCCATTCATGTTGTAGTTAAGAATTACATGCAATGTGGCTCTACATGATGTTATATAATTGTTATTTACAGTTATAGAATCATTAATACACCAAACACAAAATTTGTTCGTTATTTATAATTACAAAGTGATATATTTACGCGAAGCCTTGCATATTAATGTATGGAATTGAGTCTCAAAGGATTGAACTTTCGCTGAAAAGCTCTGAGTTTGGCCTTTAGTACAAATTATTCATATCATTTTGCAAACACTATAAATAAGGACATGTCCACAAAACTCTGGTCTATGTTTTTTTTATTAGGGCATGACAAACGAACATACCTTCCATCAACACCCTCATCACCTCATCACAAGCAATACGATATCCGATTTCATTCGCTCACTAGACGAAACACAGTAGATTGCTATTTTACGCTGATATACCTATGAGTATACCATTAAAATAATAAAATTAAAAAAAAAAAAAAAAAGTTTATATCATAGCACACGCGACGAAAATATCATTTACCATTACGACCATTTACAATTTTTATATAACAAATTTTTTCACCAACTTCTCGATTATTTTTGTATAAGGAAAATAAATTTGAAGTTCCCGTAAACAAACTCATCTGAAAGTTGCGAAACGGGCGAGGTGACAGCATTTTTCTGTCAGTTCCAAAACTCAAAACTCTGACTGTCGAATACCGAAAGAGCAAGGAAAGTTTTCCAATAAAAACTCTCATAATGGCATCCGTGATGTCCCAATAGCGGCGAATAGTGAGGGAGGCAAACTCTAAATCTACTCATTCCGCAATCTTTGGTCTTTGAAATAATATTAGAGTGTATATACACTAAATTTTTTTTAAAGAATTCTATCAGTGCTATACATAACTGCTGACATTCCGGCTAACCGCTCCAACTAAGCTCAAATGCTTGTGCTACGAGATGCTACACGACAATAAACAAATGACGGATTCAACCATACCTTAACTTAAGCAGACCGTACCCTACACCATCAACTGCTATTGGCCGTTTTTTTATCATTTTGTGAGTAACAAACTCGCACACAGTTCACGTGATGGAAGTGATTCTCTTGCAGCTCATGACATCTACATTCATCCTTGACTATATACAATAATGTAGATGCGTGGAAAATCTTGAAGACTGCGATGGAATACCTTGTCACTAGTAATAAAGGTCTCTGGATCCCTACACTCACCGAACAGAACACAGCAGCGTTATACTGCTATTTCACGCCGGTATACTGTGAGTCGAGCTGATCCATTCATTCCACAGCTAGAAACAAACTGCATCGTAGCTGACGTATACTTGAAAAGATGTATAGTTTAATTTTTTGTTCTCTTTTTATATTTAACATTTATATATAACAAATTATGTATTTATATTGTTTTTATCGTCTATTAATGCATACTTCTCCAGCAATCTATTTACATTAACTACCATCTGTTATTCGTCAAAGCTCTTAGAAAGCTGTCCTAAATAAATCTTAATGCTCCTTTCGAAGGAGTAGTAAAAAAACTGCCCTAATAGCTTTTTTATTTCCTTTCAGAAAATATACACAAATAATATTAGACGTCGTCAAGCTGCAGAACAGCTTGTTGATTAAATTACACTCAATGTACTACTTTACGTACACATCAATTTAAGGTTTACTTTCCTATTTCATTATCATCATCGTTATCATTTCTGCAGCCCATCACTAGTCCACTAATGAACATGGCCTCCCACACAGACTACCACAGAATACGAACCAGAGCCGGCTGCATCCGTCGACTTGCATAGGTCACTCCATCGAGGTTGCTATTTGAGAACCTTTCTTCACCATGGGTTCTGCGAGCTGGCCCATTGCTACTTCAGACCCTTTGAGCGTTGTCACTTACCAAGTTTCTTCTGCGAATATGGACGTTTTTATATCTATATTTATATATTACACGTTGATAACAAATCTGAAATCTTTCCAGAGGACTTGAAAACAGATCGATCTGTATGCGTTTGAATTCCAAAAAAAATAATACAAACGCATGGATAATTAAAACATTTACTCGTCGGTCTTGAAGTTCCCATCACTAATACAGAAGCAGACATCATTGTTTGCTCGGTACGCGACGGTTTGTATAATTTTGTACTCCTTGAAGCATATCCGAGCCTTATGACTTCATAAAGTAAGGCAAACCGATAACATTTTATTAAACCGACGGCGACGAACTTTTATGTTGTACGTGGCTTGGTTTTACTGTGCTTTAATCAAATAAATGACAGACAGTGTATTGTATTTAATTTAATTAATTTAATCAACTTGTTAAATATTGTTATAAATCTGCATACATTTTGGAATATTCTCCATCTTCATAAAGTAAGGTGAACGGATAAAATTTTATTAAACCGACGGTGACTATTTTTTATATTGTACGTGGCTTGGTTTTACTGTGCTTTAATCAAATAAATGACAGACAGTGTATTTTATTTAATTTAATTAATTTAATCAACTTGTTAGATATTGTTATAAATCTGCATACATTTTGGAATATTCTCCATCTTCATAAAGTAAGGTGAACGGATAAAATTTTATTAAACCGACGGTGACTATTTTTTATATTGTACGTGGCTTGGTTTTACTGTGCTTTAATCAAATAAATGACAGACAGTGTATTTTATTTAATTTAATTAATTTAATCAACTTGTTAAATATTGTTATAAATCTGCATACATTTTGGAATATTCTCCATCTACATAAAGTAAGGTGAACGGATAAAATTTTATTAAACCGACGGCGACTATTTTTTATGTTGTACGTGGCTTTGTTTTACTGATATTCAATCAACTAAAGTACAGTCAATGTATTATTATATTGTATTTAATTAAATTAATTTCATGGACGACTTAAATAATGTGCTTCTAACTTGCATACATTTTGGAAAATTCTTTCAATATTACAATGTCCCCTGCTGAACAAACTAACGTTCCTCTTCCCACTATCATGATCTAATACGAAAAACGTAGGTTATGTAAATTGTTATTCAACCAAATAAAGTACATTCAGTGTATTATTATATTGTTTTTAATTAAATTCATTTCATCAACGGCTTAAGTAATGTGCTTGTAACTTGCATACATTTTGGAAAATTCTTTCAATATTACAAAGTCCCCTGCTGAACAAACTTACATTCCTCCTCCCACTGTGATGGTCTAATACGAAAACGTAGGTTATGTTAATTGTTCTTCAACCATTTAAGGAACAGACAGTGTACTGTGTTTATTTATATGAATTTAATCAACGTCTTAAATGTCACAAATGCTGAACAAACTTACAACACTCCTCCTTCCGACGGTCCTATGTGAAAAACGTGGCTTGCTTTTACTTTCTGTCGACAAAATGGACCGACTGAATACGTATTGTATTCTATTAAGTGCAGACAATCAACGTGTTAGCAATATTTTTATTTATTTTTAGGTGACAAACGAGCACACTCATCACCCGATGGTAAGTGAAGAGTGTGATATCATGTCATCCATATCCATTTTTAAAGGTAACAAAGATTTAAAATGCATATGTTATATATGTACGTACTTCTGACGATGGATCTTTATAGATACGTAATATTATTCTGTCTTATATATTATATATTATTTATTATACATTTCTTGGTTTCTTTTATTCTTTTATTTCGTATGTCTTATGTATGTCTTTTTAAATAAATATACTTTACAAGACGCTCACCATTTATGCACGCATATTATAGTCAACAGAAATAAAAAGAAATCTATATGATAAAGATAATTATAAATCTATAATGAGTTGTGAGTGGAGTATGACAATCAGTTAATTAAATAATTACATTAATTTTAAACAGTGGTAGGTGTCTATACTGCAGTTTGTTTCTAGCTGCAGAATGACTCGGTCAGCTCGACCGGGGTAGGACCACGCCCTCACGGAATACCAGGGTAAAATAACAGCATAATGTTGCTATGTTTCGTTTGGTGAGTGCAGGAATCCGGAGACATTAATTACGGGTGATGAGACATTCCATCTCAGTCCTCATGGGTAACAACACATTTGCATTATGATTCCTTGTCAAGGATGAATGTAGATGTCATGGGCTGCAGGAATCACTTCCCAGTAGGTGAACTATGTGCTCGTTTGTTACTCTCAATGAAATAAAAAAAATGAAACTTAATTAAATTAAATTAAATGGGAAACACTTCATTCAAAAGTGAAAGAAACGGCAAAAAAACAGTATAGCTGTTAGTGGAAAGTAACTCGACTCTACTTAAGAGTCATTACAAATGTTGTATCAATATTTTTTTTAATACTAAAATTAGCACAAGTAAAACAAACATTGACAAAAGGCGGATTCTGTGCTAAAAAGCGTTCTCTATCATTTTATATTTTATTTTAAATTTTAGGATTTACTGAATATTTCTTAGCATTTGAAATGTAATAAACATATTTAAAAAATAATTAAACAAATAAGTTAATACTAACATTAAAAGAAATATCAAGGCAATATATCTCTATTAAATATCGTTATTTAAAAAATTATGTGGAACCAACACGTTACATGTATGACGTCACGTCATGACAATAACTTCTACGTGCTTTTCTCTCAGACTTTTTCCCTTTCTACTAAACTTGTACATAAAGTCCCTACTACACAATCCATACAAAAAACCCTTATAAAAACCCTCAGTGTCTAAAAGAATACATCCTTCAGTATAGACTACGTAGCCCCACTCTTTTCCTTAACTTAAACACCTTATCAGCGTTGGACAACTAAACAGATTGGACTTTATTTCCTTTGTATTAAGGTTCAATATTAAACGTAGTGTTACAACGTTAAGGTGTGAAATACTAGTATAAAATTAAAGCTATCTCGACGAGAGTATTTAAGGGCCTATTGATTTTCACTTGTTCAGGCTATTTTATTACGCACCTTTAGGTCCGAACTTATCGAGGACCTTTACTGTTCTTGATAGTTGATATGCTTGTTTTTTTCTATAAGTGCTACGAACCTTCTAAACATAAAAAAAGTATTACAAACTGATTTTTTTTACTATTTCAGTGGTGATGTCACGTGCTCGGCGGTGATGGAACACATCCTGAGGAAACCTACACGGCTACGAGGTAATTAATAAAAAATATTTCCGTCAATCCGGCGGTGGAACCTCCAAGGTACTACTTCACTCCTGCAATAAAAGCGTGTTTTTTTTCTTCACGCCGTAGCTAGAATAGAACTATAGCGTGGTTATGTATATGATAAAATATATCTTCTATGCTATCATCATTATCATTTTAGCCGAACCAGTCCACTAATGAACGTAAGAGCCTGAGTCATCTGCATCCATCGACTTCTCGCAGGCTTGCAAATGAAAGCACTATAATGACATCTAATGAAAGTACTACGCTGCGTCTAATGAAAGTACTACGCTGCGATGGCCACACGAGAACCTTTCTTCCCCATCAGCTATCGGTTACCAATCAACTAATACGAATATATATATATATATATACATATATATATATATATATGCGTATGTAATTCTATCACACAGTTGCAATAAAACGTCTGACAGCCACATACATACAAACCACGACTTATCGTAACACCGGGAAAACAAATATGCGCCCCCATCTAAAATATTCTAAAGCCACTTTATTCAAACGGGGAAAGGATATGAGAGTCTAATTTATATTTTATACCAAAATCGTGAGTAAAGAAAAAACACTCCCTTCGTCGAAGATGAATTCAAAAATCATTGGGCTTAAGGAAATCGGGAATCATGAATATTTTCATTTTCGCTTACAACTTGTGTTGATATTTTATTTATCTTCATGAAGTTTATATCCTCGAGATAGTTGTTGGTAACATTATGGGAAACTGCTCTCTAAATGAACACTTTTCCATTAGACAAGACATAGCTAGATGCAGATTTAATGGGTCAGCTCGACCGGGATAGGACCACGCCCTCACGGAGTACCAGCATGAAATAGCAATATATTGTTGCTGTGTTTCTTCTGGTGAGTTAGGGACCTTTTGTAGAGATTACTGGTGAAGAGGCATTCCATCTCAGTCCTGAAGTGGGACAACGCATCTGCAATGTAGATGTCAATGGCCGCAGGATTCATTTATCATCAGTTGAACTGTGTGTTCGTTTGTCAATACTAAATTCAAAATTATAAAAAAGAATTACCTAGCAAAAGTATTTAAACTTAGTTGGAGTGGTTAACGGGAATGTTAGTAATGAATAGATGATGTCTTCATTTGATTTCAACTACGGCGATATCTCCAGGTTATTGCCAGATTACATCAACTGCACAGAATATTTTATAGTGCCGTAAACATGTAGTCACACACTCGTCGTCATCTTCCCCATTCCGATGCAGTGTCAAGGATGCGGGACATATACAACACACACTATACCAGACACGAAAACCAACAATTCGTGATGCACATATTTTTTATAGTTCCTCGTAGACTAGATTCTGTTGATGTTGACGCTGTTAGCCTATGCGGCTCTTACAGCTTCATCGGCCACAGGGCTCACGGAACTGAGGGGTCCGTGAGCTGGTAATTCCTCGTATGTGTAATCGAACCCAGGACCCCCATCGCAGCAACCACTCCAAAGTAACTACTCTAACAGCTACACGAAGTGGCTGTCATGTCAGTGATATTAATAGTACTGCGAGCAATATTTTTTTTTTATGTTAAACTAACATAGTCTCATATACTCATATGGGTGCTTAAGTGTGTCAATATAAGTCTGAATTAAACGGAGATCATACGTACACGATGGGTCATCCGTTCGGTATCAAACACGTGACCCAGATAAGAATATAATTTAATAAATAAAATAGTGGTGAATTTTAGAAGTGGTAATATTTATTTATTTCATTTTCAATTGTGAACCCCTAATTTTTATTAAATTTGTACCCTACAATGGGTAAAGTTTATGCCTTTTGCATTCCCTACCAATTAACCCTACCAATATCTATTTCTCTACTAATGTTGATGTCAATTCAACAACCAAGTTAGTGGCACTATACTTCTCTACGTGACTCTCGGTTCGAATCCCAATTGAATAACAATGTTTATAAGAAATTGATGGTGTTCGGAATGGTTGCATGGCAGAAAACTTCCGTGTGTGGAGATTGGTGACTTATAGTTGGTAATGATATATGAAATTGATCATCATGTCATGACCAAGGCCAGCATTAGTTCACTGCTGAACATAGGCCTCCCTCGTGGTTTACGGGAATCAATTCAGTGAAAAAGACTGGAATAGTTTGCCCGCGTCTGTCTTTCCCTTCGATTACAATGTGGGTGTTTTCAAGAGTAGAGTGAATAGGCATTTACTGAGCTAGTGCGCCTTACCATCCAGGACTGCATTTCTGCTTAACATCAGGTGGGAACGTGGTCAAGCACTTGCATTGAAAGTTTAAAAAAAAATCTCTTTACAAATTCTCATATATTTAAAATTGTAAAATCAAAAGGGAGCGAAAACATATCCCAAAATTATAAACCGAAATGCTTTATTCAGAAGAAGGCAGACGATATGATCTGTTTCATATTTTATACGGAACCCGAATCTGAAAAAATATTCCCTCTGCGTGCGATGGATTTATAAAAATTCTGCAAAATAAAATTTAGATAATAAATAATGTTTTCACATTTATCGTAAGATTGTTTTGTTTTGTAAACTGTGTTAGAGCATCGTTGCAACTTGTTCCTACATAACATGAATGTCGCGTCCGAGATTGGACCACGGCCTCAGAGAAACCCAAAGTGAAATAGCAATATAACGCTGCTCTGTTTCGTATGATCAGGGTAGGGATCTGAGAACCCAATCACAGGTAACTAGGTAACCCATCGGAGTCCTCTGGGTAGACGCGTGCATATAGTACACCTTAAATCTTTGTTGTAGATCAGGTGGACGATATGCCCATTTAGCGCCCCTAATATTATATAAAAAAAAGTATAGTTTAGTACGTTCATAATACCAGGACGACAAACATATTCTTGGTTTACCTATTTTTTTAATAGAATAGGTGGCAAACGACCAAGCAGCTCATCTGATGGTAAGTGATCATCGCTGACCACAATAATTCGCAACACCAAACGAAAAACACTTCTTGGAATACCCTAAATTATATCGGTTCGGAAATTCCGCTGGCGATGAGCAGATTTTTTTTATTACATTGAAACTAACATATGAGCACACAGCACCTAACGGCAAGTGATTCATGCGGCCCATGATATCTACATTCTTCCTTGACCAGGAATCATAATGCAGATGCGAGGATTGAGATTGAATGTCTCGTCGCCAGTCAGGTGTCCGGATCCCGGATCCTCACCAGACGAAACACAGCAGCATTATACTGCCATTTAACGCTGATGTTCTGTGAGGGCGTGGTCCTACCCCGGTCGAGCTGACCCATTCATTCTGCAGCTACAAATAAACTGCAGCGTAGCTTTATCACTGTTAAAGACCTCACACAGATCAAGAAACACCTTAAGAACAGATGTAGATGTTTATGGACTCCAGTCTTCACATAATGAGTGTGCTTGTTTGTCACCCTTACTTTAAAGATGTGCTTTAATAAAAGCATGCAAGATAAAATCTATAAGGAAAACAGAGACCTTTAAAATACTCACAATGTTATCTGTCATCAAGCCTGAACAATGCACTCACGAATTTATTTATAAATAAATTTTCGTTTATTATCAGAATTGACATTTTTTACGTGAATACCGAGTAAAATGAATTTTACCGAATTAATAGCGTTTATTTCACCTTTTTTTTAGATTCTAGATCGGACCAAAAAATAAATAATTACCTACAGTTTATGTTAACTATGACATCGGAATGTCGAAAACCTCGGTCCTCCTCGTGACGAGGAGTACTGTAAAGTGAACGAAAAAAATCTGTCAGATTAGTTTTACTATATAAACACTAAAAATTCAACCTAAAAAGAAGACTATAATCTCTACTAAAGTAACCAAAATACCACCAAAACCGATAAAGCAGAATCGTATAGTTGGTGTGTATAGATATATATCTAGATCCCACTGCTGGTCATGAGCATCTTCTCTAGCGAGGGTATTCTGACAGTAGTATGCTACGTGGTAGCAAGTAACGCTACAATAAGAATGGGTCGGCTTGAGTGGGGAAGGACCACGTCCTCACAGCACAGAACACTAGCATCCCAGCCAGCGATGACTACGGCCTGTGACATCTAAATTGATCCACAATAGAGAATCAAGATGCCCATGCGTTATTACCCCTGAGGATTGAAATTACCTAACGTTATCAGTAACAGGGTCTACTGATCTCTACACTCACCATACGAAACACAGTAGAGTTATACCTTTCCACGCTGATAATCTGTAATAACGTGAGCGAAGTCCGTTTGTATTGCGCCTATAAAGCAGCTTTAATGTGGTTTTACCTCCATATATACAGGTTCATCATAACAAGCATTACAAACAAACATATAAAAGCTAGTGTTAAATTACTAAATATTATATAGTTTATTTATTTATTTAACTTTTATGTACACAAAGCATTTATACAAGTAAAATAAGATAAGAAAAGTACGTAAGAAGGTGCAGCTAAATTTTACAATAAAAATCTCGTCCAGCAGGCCTGGTGTTGGGCATATTATCGGAATAATTGAACAGTGTTCTCATAAAAAACATAACAAAACCATGTATATAAATAATAATACATATAATGTATACATAAAAAATATATATATACAATATAATAAAGCTAACAATATTTCATTACACATATATTCAACTGGATAAAGATAAATAGTTAATTTTTTAATTGTAGCAGAGATGCGCTATAGATTGTTTGTGGATACTGCAGATACTGCTGCGCTTATTCCGGTGAGCCTAATGGTGACATGCCATCTTAAGGGCATGGGCCATAGGAATTACTTACTATCTGATGGAGTATGTCCCCGTTAGTAATTCGCAAAAGAAAGAAGAAGTTTTTCAAGAAAACAAAGTCGTGTCTGGTTTCATAATCTAATATAGGGTGAATGAACTCTGTATTAATATTCGTACGTCTGTCGGATGAAAAAGGAGCTCACTTAAGCGCCAATAGCCTAATAGTAGTAAGGTATTAGGTTCGAATTCGCCATTCGTCTATTGTCGCGATCCATCTCCTAGCTTAAGCTTTATTAGAATGGTTACGCAAAATGTTAGATACAACAATAGAACAATATTTGTATTATTGCCACGCATTCTTTTAAAAAAATACTATAAAACATATTTTTAAAACGTTTTATTAGCATTATTTACGCTCCATCATGTTAGTACAGCTAAATGAAACCGTTGATCCGAGCATCAGCTGTTTTTGATTTTATGTTTCCAATGCTTGTTTTTTTTTAGTAAAGTAATGTATGTAGCGGTCTCCTAATATCCTGTATATATATACCTTTACATCACATCAAGTAATCCAACATCCGACTTTAAGAAGTCTCTTTTCAGTTTTATATATATCTACAATTAAAATTATATTAATATGGTGAAATACGTTTGAACGTGATACTTGCGTTAGTAAACTTATATTTATTTACCTTAATATCTTACATCCGAAATATATATTTCGGTAACCAAATAATGAAACAAAGAAAAGATAAATATAAAATATTACCTCTATTTGTTTAGCGAAATCAATAACTGTCAAGATAGCGGAAATTATTTGATTTGACGAATTGTATTTTCGTGCCACTCTTCCATGATACCCACTTAACGAAAGATTTCCCACCGTCTCTTTCTACACTTGAAGGAAACCATTAATCTGTCCCTTTCTATACGCGTTAAATATCTTATACTAACTGCCTCTACAAATTATTGTATTTTCACTGAACTTAACGCCAAATGAAAATTATCCTTGTTGCAAACGAGCTAACGTCTATTTTTCAATGGTTTTCTCAAAATTATTTCTTATTGAAGAAATATTGGAGAAGAAATGTTTTTCGTTTAAGTAGCTCTATTCTGCGAATTACCATAGCTTTTCCCATCAGTTTCTTCCAAAAATGTTTTGACGTAGCCAAGTTGCAATAAACAATTTATCATGAATTATAATAAATTTATACAATTTATGTATTTTTATTACATGAGGGCATACCTTAGAAGAATATACCAGCGTAACACAGCAGAATAACAATGCTGTGTTTCGTGTGGTATGTTCTGGGGACCCAATTAACGTAACGCATAAGGTGCGCACGGTAAAGTTAAGGCATCCCATTTCAGTCCGTTTGGGTGACAATGTTTGTTCATATCTCCAGTCTTTATTGAGGTGATACGCTTACCTTAAGGTTAACTGTGCTCGTTTTCACCCTTAATATACGAAAAAAGAAACTTATTAAGTAAGTAAGGCAATATTTACAGTATGGACTAAGACTTACAATGTAATGCCTCGTAATCTGTAATTGGGTCCCGAGAACCCTTCTACACTGGAATAGAGAGGTCTTCTCTGGTCGAGCCGACCCATTCATGTTGCTGGAAATCAGATACAGTATAAAGCTACCATATAATATGTTAAGTATACGCAAAGGCGAGTATTTATTAACAATTTGAACGTTATCCAGTTAATTATAGCCTATGTAAATGGGTGTAATAAAAAATAAATAACGTATTTTTCTGTATATCTCTATCAAAAAGAAAATCATATCAGTCTGTTTAATAACAATAAATATTAAAAGAAGTTATATGGAAGGCTAAAATAATTCCCTTATAATATTTGTTTTGTTTAGACAATTGTTTTTTTGGTAAACAAGTGAATGTTTTTGTATTATTGTGTATAACACGGTGATATTTTCTATGTATTGCCCGATAACATCAACTGCGCAGAATATTTTATAGTGCCGTAAGCAAGTGCGCAAACACAGACGCACTCACTCCTCGTCCGTCGCCTACTGCGATACATGTCCAATAAGATCGGAGGAAGGTTCAGAAGCACATACAACCACCCAGATCCAAAAATCAACTATTTGTTATACACAAATGTAATTCCTCGGCTGGGAATCAAAGCTAGGTCTCACGATGCAGCAGCTAGGTACTCTAACCGCTATAACGCGCAGCCGTTCTGTATTAAGTTACCTAATTGAGAAGAATTTCTCTCGCATAGCAATATTTTTTTTAATAATATAATGGGTCAGAAACGAGAGTTCACCTGATGATAAGTGGAAACTGCGGCCATGACATGTATGTCCATCATCCACCTACACTATAATTAAAGATACACAGGCGTTGTGAGGCCTGATGATTGGAGATACTTCGTTATCTGTAATTGGATTCCCTGATCCCGAAATCAATGCTTTTTAAAATATAAGTGTGACAATCGAGCACACAGTTCACCTGATGGTAAATGATTCCTGTGGCCCATAACATCTACATCAATTCTAAACGAAGATTGAATATGCGTTATCACCCCTAAATACTAGGATCGACTGCCTAATTTGACCCAATCTCACACCATACGAAACACAGTGTTATACTATCCTTCCCCAGTCGGTGCCATTCAAGCCGTAGTAAGAAACAATCTGCGAAGCGGCTTTACCTCCGTAAAGTGTTTTAAAGGTTTGTTTTTATGACTTTTAATAGTAACATGAAATTGTTGTATTAAAGACCAAGAACGCATTAGTTCTTGATACACCGAAAACGTTGGCAAATAAAAGAAAAGGTTTTCTGAAAAAAAAAAATCTTTTACGGAAAATATGAACAGAAATAACGCGTAGAACACAAGTGGCAATGCTTCGCACTTGTTTGCAAGAAAGTGGGGAAAGGAGAGGAGAAAAAATATTGTGTTCTTTTTTTTTCTAAATTCGGTAGAGAGTTTTAGTGATGTGACAAATAACATCGACATTTAAAAGAACATTAAAAAAATATATAAATCACTAAATAATTTATTACTGGATATTATGTAAGTTAATTGTATTCTTAAACTCAAAGGTACCAATCCCACAATGTTAAGTACACACAGTAACAACGCTTTATAATCGAACCAAAAAAGTTATAAAGCAAATTTTGATTTATACTAGAGCCACATACAGAGATCTTTTGCTGATCTTCTCGTTGGACAACCGTAATGGAATCAAAAAGCTCCGACGTAGGCGAGCTACTCCAGATCTTCACGGTGCACATTATGAAATTAAATTAAATTATCGATACCATCCACAACTTCGATAGAGCTTTTTATTGTATTAAAGGTGACAAACGAGCACACACCTCATCTGATGATAAGTGAATCCTGCAGCCCGTGATACAAACATATATCTTCGATAGGAAATCCTAAGGAATAATTCCTTACCAGATGAAACACTAGTAGTAGTAGTAGCATTATTCTGCTATTTTACGCTGGTATTCTGTAAGGGCGTGGTCCTTTCCCAGACATTTATGCCCCTGCTATAAAAAAACTACAACGTGGCCCTACCACTGAAAAGTAACTCGTACGGTTATATACATTTTTAATGTTGTACAAAATATTTGCGTAAAGCTTAGTTGCAGCTTCAATTCTTATTTGAATAATAATTCAACACATACCATAACATATTATATAATTAATCTTATCTATCACAAGTCTTGTATCTGATTACTAAAGAAAACCCACTATAAATGTGATAATCTACATTTAATTTAATAATCTACAGTTGATTTATAATAATACCAATTGAACAATTACTCGAGTATAATAAGAAATTTTGAAGGGGTTTCTTGCTTGTATTTCTACAGTGGTAGAACTACATAGCAGTTTCTTTCTAGCTGCATAATAAATGGGTCAGCTCGACCGAATTAAGGCTACCCCTTCACAGAATAGCAGCATAAGGCTGTGTTTCGTCTAGAGTGTTGGGATCTGGAGACCTTTATTACTGGTGACGGGGCATTCCATCTCAGTCCTCAAGGTTGACAATGCGCCTGCATTATGATTCCTTGTCAGATATAATGGGCCGCAAGAATCAGTTACCATCAGATGAACTGTGTGCTCGTTTGTTACTCTCATTGTAATAAGATAAAAAAAACCATTCACTAACTTCCACTGCTCGGCGTAAGCCTCCCTATAAAAGCTCTCCACATGATTTTGAAATATGTTAGTTTTTTAAAAAAAAAATTAAATTCGCAATTTTCCTCAAGATGTTTTCTAAACAAGCACGTGTTAAATTGGCACTTAAAATTTCAATTAACAATGTCACGCCTTTGTTGTTTTACTAGCATATATCATCTTTTATAATAATTCCAAAACTATTGTTCCATTTGTTTATCCATTGCCAAGTACCAGCCGAAGACCAGCAATGGTTTATAGCCAGCATATTGTTGGGACCGTTTCGTCATTAATTTCTTTTTTGCGTTTAATTTAATTTACTTTTTATAATCTAGTTGTATGCAGTAATGGTAATTTTTGTTACGAATATACATATCTTTTTCTCTTTGTTTTCCTTACATTCATTGAAAGCATGACAAAACAAACACAGCCCTAGCTGTAATAAAGACCGGAAAATTAAGCGCACATCACTAGCAGCTAGCAGATTTTGTTCCTTCGTGACGTCGAGTACGCTAAAGGGAATTGTGACGCCATAGGTCACAATTGCAAAATCAACTTAACAGCTTTGACGTACAAGTTACAGATAAAATACAATTATTACAGATTTTACATCTGACGCATTCATGTAATGAGTTTATAATAATACAACGAAGAGAAGTTCGAATCATGAACGGCCAGTTACTTTCCAATCGTCTTTTTTAAAGGCTTTACGAGATGTTGTGTTTCGGGATTTTTTTTTGCTGTATTTACCACGAGGAGTGTTTCGAGCAACTCTTTCGGATTAATTACGACCGCTGAGTTCAAACGTCATCCACCGATTGAAGTCGAAATTTCATCCTCATCTCGACGGTTTCCTGAGATTGTCTGCCAACTACTCCGTGGTATCAGCTGTCGCGAAAGTTATTTTCGAACCAATATTTAGGTACACCTTTCTTAAAGACTTGCAACTCTTCTGCTACTCCGCTGGTGTTGTGAGAGTTCACCGGCGGCGTTGGTTACTCAGGTGAACTGTTTGCGTCACTCAGATGGTAGCATAGAGAGAGAGGTAGAAGATTGGAGTGATCATTGGAGAGAATGCTCGACCACAAAAGCGTTGATGTGCCGTCCAGCCCCAAAAGGATGGATATAAAGGAACAAGAAGAAGAATAATAATTTGTAGAGTTAAAATAAACTCTTGCAGAGCCGAGCAATGACCGGACTGCACGAACACGGGCGCGTTTTGGAGAGACCAAGGAAGGTGGAGGGTCTGGTCAGCTGTTTACAAGTTTACTACCAATGTAAAAAAAACTTGATCAACTTTCCTAATCAAGTTTTCTTTATCACTATGTTTGTTGTCACTTTGTTTTCAAAAAACTGCATTTCAGTATATATCTGATGCGTATTCCCGTGTGGGTACTTAGTATTTTTACAATAGTAGAGCTCATATCTAGCAATAGTATAAATTAGTCGACTCGATAGAGAAAAAAAAAAAATAAATAAAGGTGACAACCGACCCAACTTAAATCATTACTGACTGTCAGATAAACTGTGCTCGTTCGTTACACGTACGTAATTTTATAAAAAAAAAGCAAAAGAAGATATATTGTTTCGTAATATCGAATGCCTTGTTACCAGTAATTACATTATCAATCCATAAATAACTTATATTGTCGTGAAATAAAGTTTCATAACAGAAACAAAAGACCCGAGTAGGACTCGTGTAATTGTCAAATCGGATTAAGACCCTTTGCACACCGGATGCTATATTATAGCACGGGAAAACGCTAGCTTTTTAAATATTTCATTTAATAAAACTTTATGGAATTAAAAGGTGATAAGCAACGATAATAACTGATGGAGAGGAAAAGTTCTTTCCTGGCAACCTCGAACTGGCAGAGACAGCTTAGCTTATCAACCCCGCCACTTTTTCTTATTTTTTCGGGTTGGCTGATGGCCGTTCTCAGCTTGAGGGCTTTTACAGTTTCTAAGTTGAGAGATAACCGAGCGCTTAAGGCACTCAGTCGAGGGCGTCTGAGAGGGAGAGCCTCATCTAGGACCGTTACCCTGTTCCGCGACTCGAGGGTGCCCGAGAGGGCCTCACTCCATCACTAAACGGATCACAACTTATGTGGGTTTTGACGAAGTCAATGTAGGCAGGTGGATTGGTGGTGGTGGTCGAGGGGAGGTCTGACCTCCCCTGGGCCGTGCTCAGGCACCGGTGCGTTCCTTTGGAGATCCCGGAGCCCCTCCCAATGCTCTGAGGATGACTACCGGGGGGTTTTAGTGGTTAGAAATACCACATAACCTTGTCTCTCCCCAGGAGGCAGGGTATCTTTCGATAATTTCCCCCGAATACAAAAAAAAAAGGCAGGTGGATTAAGATCATTCTTTGAGGCTATATAAGAAAGAGGCTATTCTCAGTTCGATGTATTTATTAGGTTTCGTATTGAGAGGTCCACCAATCTTTGATAAAAGAAGAAAGTTTCTTGAGTGTCAACTAAAGACCTACAGTCATATAGGCGGACGCACGAGGTGAAGCGATTTACGGAAAGTCGATGTGTGTGTGTCTGGATCTTAGTGGCAATCAATGGGGGAGGCCTATGACTGTGCCTATAGGTAAGCTGTGATGAGGATATTGGACCAACCACATAGTCATCACTTATGGCTAGTAATTCATACTACATAGGAATATTATAAAAGTATATTCCTATGTAGTATATACCTATTCCGTCCATAAGTTCTGTTACAAATGAATGCATTTTTTTAATGAAGTAATGTAATATTATTTTTAAAATTTATACCTACATATTATATTTCTGTGCTTTCACCTGCGTATCGCAACAGAAGGCGTTTTAATCGATCCACTCTCTTTAATTGTAAAGATTGATTTAGGGCATGTCCTGTATATCGACGATAAGCACCGAGCTTCAGGTCTTGTTTTATAATACGCGACAGAGTCCTAGCAGGAATCTTCATTTCTCGCGATAGATTTCGATTTTGCTTCCTAATGGGTTTACGACGAATTCTGCCTTTAACAGCCTTCGTAGTTCTAATAGCACTCGGCCGCCCTGATCTTCTCAGTGAGTTTTAACTTTCATTTCGACGAAAGTATTTTTATAAAGCGTTGCCTTTGCGGAATGGAAACAAGTAATGAAGAAATATTACAGGTGATAGCAATTAACACCTATGGCGACATACAGATTTTGTGGACAGACTGAATCAACAGATCAGAATATTAGTTACTCTATAATGGTTTTCTTGTGTAAAAAGCTTGTATCATTGGCGTATCAATACTTTAATATCAATACTTTTAAAAGCTTGTATCATTGACGTATCAATACTTTAAAAAGCTTGTATCATTGACGTATCAATACTTTTAAAAGCTTGTATCATTGACGTATAAATACTTTAAAAAGCTTGTATCATTGACGTATCAATACTTTAAAAAGCTTGTATCATTGACGTATCAATACTTTAAAAAGCTTGTATCATTGACGTATCAATACTTTAAAAGCTTGTATCATTGACGTATCAATACTTTAAAAAGCTTGTATCATTGACGTATCAATACTTTTAAAAGCTTGTATCATTGACGTATCAATACTTTAAAAAGCTTGTATCATTGACGTATCAATACTTTTAAAAGCTTGTATCATTGATGTATCAATACTTTCAAAAGCTTGTATCATTGACGTATCAATACTTTTAAAAGCTTGTATCATTGACGTATCAATACTTTAAAAGCTTGTATCATTGACGTATCGTAAAATAAATGAACTTGTTTCATTAAAGTATTTTTTTTTTGGAAACTTAGGATGTCATCTATCACATACTTCACTATGCCTACACTGTGATGACTTCCGTCAGTAAAGATCATGGATCCTCAATAAATATTCAAGATCCACATGCGTTGTCACCCGTGAGTAGTTCTTAAGGAATGGATGGAATACTAAGGAGTCCAAATTACAGGTACTGAATATCAATTTAATTTTTTAACGAATTTTAGCAATTCAATTAACATAACTAATATTAACTTCTCCAACTAAGCTGATAATGTTTGTGCTAGGAGATGGTTCACAACTATAATTGAATGTTGGAATCGAATTTACGACCTTAAGTTTCGCAGACCATACCCTAAACCATTCGGCTATTGACGCTTCTTTAGTATTCACAATGCATGTGCATCTCTTGATTCTTCGTCGAGAATCGCTTTTATCTCTGATCCTGAGGTGAACTGTGTGCTCGTTTGTCACCCCTGATATTATAAATAAAAATTATATAGGGAAAAATAATTCTTATCGCATTCTGTGTATAAAAGCACTTAAATGGGTTTTTTGCATCCATTACCTTAACAAGGAAACAATTTTCCTTCATGCACTTACGAATTCACTTTATTTTATTTTTGTTACTTTAAAATGCAAAAAACATACGGCATTCTTCTCGTTTTCATTACGTACTAATTATGACCTATTTCAACCACACCTAAATGCATAGATGGCATAGTGTAGTGGTTAGAATCTGGATACTCCTCCTCACTAGTCCTGGATTCAATTCTCAGCCGAATAATATTTGTTAAACAAATAGCTGGATGTGTTTTATGTATGTTGTGTGTTCTAGAAGCTCATCTTAAACTTTCTTTCATGTTAACAAAGATGAGTAACAAACTCACACACAGTTCACCTGATGGCAAGTGATTCCTGCGGCCCATGACATTTACATTCGTCCTTGACAAGGAATCATAATGCAGACTCGTTGTCAGCCTTGAGGACTGAGATGGAATGCCTCTTCACCGGTGATAAAGGTCTCCGGGGCCCTACACTAACCAAATGTAGCCCAGCATCATTATGCTGCTATTTTACGCTGGTATTCTGTGAGGGCGCGGTGCTACCCCGGTCGAGCTGACTGCAGTGTAACTCTACCACTCTCACTTAAAATTGTGATTAACAATTCCATTCAGTGCCGGCATCGAGGATCGAACTGCGTTTACTCGGGATCGTATCGTGAATTAAAGAAGACTCCTTAGAGCTACCATGGCTCCAAATAACAGTTCAATGACAGAATAAATTAAATAAAAAGTGCTACTAGAGTTAAGAAAAAGTCTGCTTAACCCATTTTAGCACACTTGACCTACATATATCGGTAATGTAGTCATTTATAATACAATAGACTTTCTTTTCTTAGCGGTGGTCGAGCTACACTGGTGCTAGTTTGTAGCTTAACACTCTTCCGAACGGGAAGGAATCATAGAATAACTGCGTCAAATAGAAGCATAGGTACTGTGATACTTATGGTGACTGTTTTGATCCAAGGATCCAATTATAGATATCTCAGTCATCTCAGTATGGAGGTAGAGTCACCTCAGTCATCAGGTGAACTGTGTGCTCGTTTGTCTTTGGTATCAAAACTCTATGGTATAAAATAAAACATTAAAGTTTTATTTAACTATAATTATAATTATTATTTTTCCAATTCACCTATAATTATATAAAACAAATTTTACCAGACTCTATCGAGTTTGATTTTAAATTATAAATTTCCCATCAGATTAATTAAAAACGGACGGGTAGCCCTGGCTAACTTTGACATCGAGCCGTCAATCGTCGAAAATTAAAAAGTTAAAATAAAAAGTAAAATTTGTTTTTATATATTCGCGTATATACGAGTATAATCAAGCTAACACAATTACGTAGTCTTAATACAATAATAACCACCTAAAAAAAAATAGTGTCTATGGGTAACGTCTAATACCAAAATTACAGGCTAAACGTAAATAGCAACACAGAGAGAGAAATTCGCTGAGTATTGCCAGACTCAATAATTTATCCTTCGGACAATGAGTCAGCAGCTCTGCGGTGCGGCCCCACTTTACGCGATTACGAAAACACTTAGGTGATCTTTATTTTTCAAGAAAGTAACCTTCCGAGGATTTTATCTAGAACTTTTTTTCACTTAATGCAATTAGGTGTCAAGAAAAATATATCTATTAAAGTTGAAGAATTACGTGGTCCAGTTTTAAGGAAATTCAAACCTTAAGGGGATAAAATATCGAAGGTGAGTTTGTAATATGTAAAACTTACTTTTTTGTACTTAAGTACTGAACTTATAAAATAGAAAATTTGTACAGTAGTTTCCTTTTGTAACGTAAGCATCTACTAAGAAAGACTACCATCCATATCCATGAGGGGTTGAAAAAAGGGTTGAATGTATGAAACTTGCTTTAAGAAGTATCGAATTAGAAACGGACTATTAGTATAAATTTAATAACGTCTTTTTGTCCTATTAGTACGTTATAGTTACACGATTAACACCACATTGTCGATAATATATATCTACAATATGAATGAGTTGGGTCGATTTAGATGGACCCAACCCATTCATTTTGTAAAGTGTAACCTTACTTAACTTTAATCAAGATTGGAAGAACGCCCTGGTGGTAAGTAAAGTATAGATACTTATGAATATAGATCCCACTTAGAGGCCTCCATGGCCTCAATTGCCACTACTCTTAGAGGTCATTGGAACATAGTCCGCCGCGCGTATAGCGCAAGGACTACGACATATTTTGAAATATATATATATAATTTTTTCACGTAGTTTTACTTCATCGTCCGTAAGTCTGCTGCATTTGATCGTTACACTACAATATCATTCGTCCTCTCACTGGACATCATGTCCTGGTTCATGTTGATAAAAATCATTATATTTATTGACCATAACCAACCCAAAATTATAAGTATTTACAAAACATTTTCTCATAAGATGAAAAGAAGGAGTGTGTATGATCCTATTTTCAATTACTAGTCATTATGAACAAATACACATTATATATGTATATACAGTCACATTTCATATATCTTTTTGTAAAAGAGCTCTAGAATTGCTGTTAATATTACTACAATTCACGTTAACCTTTCGAGCTCAGCATAAAATTAAAGTACTAGGAGATAGTCCGCAATAAGTCGAACGACAAATTCGAACTTAAGACGAGATTTTCGTAGACTATGGTCTACGAAATTAGGTAAAGGCATTTCCCTACACTATTAGGTTAAAGCGTTTCTCATAATAATAAGATTGTGCCTGATACTTACTTAGTATCAGGCACAATCTTATTATTACCACTGCATCCCAGAATTATCTACATCCATTTCGTGAAGACAATGATTCATTTGTGTTGTCACCTGCCGTCTGATATGAATGTTCTCGCTACCTCTACATAAATGTCTTTTTTTTTTCAAAATAGGTGGCAAACGTGCAAGCAGCCCACCCGATGGTAAGCGATCACGGCCACCCATGAACATCCATTACACCTGATGAGTCGCAAAGGAGTTGCCGACCTTTAAGGACGGTGTATACTCTTTTCATGAAGGTTCCTAAGTCACATCGGTTCGGAAACACCGTTGGCTGTAGCTGATTCCACAGAGTAGTTGTGCGTGGTAGGAAATTGTGAAGCGTACAGTGGTGGATTGCCAACCATCGAGATGAAATATTGAATTCTGTCGTGATGTACGAAGTTTCAGCGGCTGGATTTAATCTGAACAACACCCCATGTTAAATTCGGTAAAAAATACAATGATATGCCACATCGCTTCGCAACGCCAGTGAATGAAGCCGATCGGAAAGTACCTGATCATCAACAATTCGAGTCGTTCTCCGTTGAATGTGAAACGGAAGAAGCTAGTACTCGGGTCTCCCAGCTCAGAGACGACATTCCATGTGAGGCCGAACTTGCACTTTGTAAAAATTTTTACTAATTATATGATAGATAAGTCTCAGAAAAAAATGATGTTTTTAAGAGATCATCCATGACGATCGCTGCCAAACCTGCTATAGTTTTAAGAGGAAAATTACGCTATTGTGTTTTATAACGTGAGTTGGGAGTAACGAGACCCAATTACGAGTAACCAGGCGTGAAACCGCATGGGCATCTTGAGTGTATTCTTCACTTACCATCAGGTAATTTTCCACTCCTAATATCATAAAAAAAGACATAAATGTCTGTAATACAAGCAATAGAGTCAACAATTACACGCTTACACTGGGACAGCACATTTGTGTATATACAAAACGCACTTTAGTAAACAAGCCAGTGATTAGTGTACAATTGGGGGCAAAAACCCCTGGGGGATCCATTCGCATCAAAGGATACTAATCTAGGGGAGTGCGAAATGGAGTTGGCAAAATTGATACTTATTTTAAATTACTGCCAGTACGCGAGAGAAAGATACTGCCACGTTGCTCGCGCTTTTCTTGTAACATATTTCTTAAATCGTTTGTAATTTTAAGGAATATTCCATTAGGAGATAAAGAAGTTGCTGTATTTTGTTAACGGTACAAGTTGTTCTAATAATTGTGACAATAGTTTTAACAAGAAACTAACGAAATATAAAATATCAAGGAGATCTGTTTTGCAGATTCTGTTTTACGTAATATTTATTTAATTTATTTACTCATTGTATCATAAACCTTAACAAAATTAGAGGTTCACAAAGAGTGGAGTTAACTCAACACAAGGTGTAGTGAAATATTAAGATAGGTGTAGCAATAAACTATTTAATAAAAATAAATGAGTAGGAATAACTATTATAATAATGTATTAACAAATAATAACAAAAGAATGCTAGCTCTTTTCCCCACTGTGAATACAACATGTTGTCGGGGTCAGCTTTCTTAATTTTACCTCTCCACTTTTCGCTTTATCCCTGGCATCACCAGAAACCTTGCACTGTCTCATATCCCTCGACACTATACACTTCCATCTTGTCTTAGTTCTGCCTCGGCATCATCGACCGAAGTATTTGTAGGGCCAAGTTCCCATGCATATATAGTGAAATATTACACATTTACATTATAGCATTGTTTAGCTATTCCACTCAGCAGTTGATTTATTCAATCTCCTTAACAAATATATTCATTACATTTTAAATTATACAAACCAACCGATTGTGGTAGAGCTGCACTGCAGTTTGTTTCAGGCTACAGAATGAATGGGTCAGCTCGATTGGGGTAGGACCACAGGATACCAGCATAAAATAACACCATAACTCTGCTGTATTTCGTATGGTGAGTGTAGGGATCCGAAGGCTTTTATTACGTGACGAGTATGTCATGCGGCATTCCATCTCAAACCTCAAGGGTGAGAACATATCTGCTTTATGATTCCTTGTCAAGGATGAATGCAAATGTCATGGAACGCAGGCATCACTTACCTTCAGGTGAACCGCGAGACTTTTATGATAATAAGAGAAACAGCAAATCTCTCCAACATATCGTCTCGAACTTCCAGGATTGACTGGTAGAGAATGCCACTGGGCATTAAGTCCGCCCTTGTAAACTTGTTATTTAAGGAACTAAGAAATAAACCTAGAGTATATAATTTTATTTTTTTATAATGTTAAAAGTTTATAATGTTAACATAGAGCCACGTTTCAGTTTATCTTCCTTAACGTGGATGTTTTCGGATGTCATGGGCCGCAGGAATCACTAACCACACGGTGAACAATGTGCTCGTTTGTCACCCTTAATACAATAAAAAAAAAGATTTATTATCGTTCTCCATAACAACTGAAGCGTTATTAAAATACATAAATCAAAGAAACTGAAATATAATTAGGCCAGTAGAATAACAATAAATCCCTCTTTCTCACACAATGCCCCCCACCTCCCTCCAATACCATTCCCACCCCGCACCCTCCCAATTGATTTTCCCCTGATAAAATACATCGGACAATGTCTTCAAGATAGGAGGTGCTCAGTGGTGCGAAACTAGTAGATATAATGGGTCCATTTGGAAGGAGCAGTAGGAAAGGTATTTTGTATCGATTAAGGAAAGGTTCTTTAAGAGCCGTGGTAGCTCAGTGTTTCAACTGTTGCTTTTGATTCACGTTATGTCAGCAGACCGAGTTCGAACCACGGTACCGGTACAAATGAGATTGCAATTTTATGTGCGGATCTATCACGGCTCGACGGCGAATAAAACATATAACAAGAAATTTGCAAGTCTAGAAATAAATAAAATAAAACATTTCATCGACACACAGCGTATTTAATATAAGCGTGTTAAAGGGATTAAACCAACTCTTTAAGAAACTTTAAAAACGTAACGGTTTAAATCAGGGGCATATTGAAAATTAAAATTCTACTTACTCATTTCATTCAGTATTATTATGGTATGTAAATAACACGATAATTTTGAATATTATGGAAATATCTAGGCATTCAATAAAGTTAGTATAATGGTCGTCACAATTAGTGAACATATGTATAAGAATATAACATAATAAGATTGTTAAAGTTTTAAAAGTGCCTAAACCACCGCACCTGCACGTGCATTCTAAGAGATTCCACGACTAAGCAATTAGTTGTCAGTATATTAAACAAATGGGCAATAACAAAATTAACCGAAGAATATTTATGGGGTTTCGTTATGTAAGATATCTTTAGTCATAAGAGTGTTCAGTGCATTGTACAGGAAATTTATAAAGTACAAACGCAATAGACAAAACAAAATGGAAACAGTCGGAGAAGGCGTTTTACTGCGAAAAGCGATCCTTCCGCATAAAACTATCTATACTATTAAAAAACTATGGACATATCATCGGCACGGACATACAACATCGGTATCGGACCGCGCAGAATGCTCTAACATCCTTCCTAGAGAAGATACCAATGCCCAACTGTGGGCTTTATATATGTAGGAAGTTACTTTATTTAAGATAAAGTATTTCTTCACCCCGTGTACCTTAAGGTAATATATGAAAAAACATTCGTCGCGTAATAAATCCCAAAATTTTAAAAGAAAATATTTATTTAATTATTTATTCTTTATTTGCACACGGAAAACAAAGAGACGAACTTAATGCCAAAAAGCATTTTTACCTAACTTTGGGTTGAGCAGAAAATATATTGTATATAGTGCATGAAAGACTTATTTTAATTTTGACAATACATAAATGTAGTGAATAATATATTCATATTAAATAATAATTAAAGTTATCTGTACTATACATACATTTATACTACAGATTTTTAGATTTTTTTTTATTATTATGGAGAGTAACAAACGAGCACACAGTTCGCCTGATGGTAAGTGATACCTGCGGCCCATGACATCTACATTCATCCCTCAAGGAATCATAATGCAGATGCGTAACCACCCTTGAGGACTGGGATGGAAACAAACCTTGTTTTGTTACCTTGGTCCCTTTATCCATAACAAAATTAATAAAATTATGGAAATGTATTCACTAAATTAAAAAAAACTGTAAAATTAAGTTATTTGAATTTCTAAACAAATTAAACTATGAAGAAACTGAAGTTTCGCTTAGTATAAATTAATATATACACACCCTCTTAATACTTCTAATCATAATACTTCTATTCTATATATTATATATTTCAAAACGAATATATTTTCTTTCAACGTACGATTGTTAAATCCTCTTTTTGTTACAATTCATTTTATCCTGTTACATATACTAAGGAAGAGCACTGAGGTCTGAAATACAGATATACCTTTTATCTAGTTCAGACCCGGTAGTCTAAAGGTACTTAAGATATAAATAGATCATAGTATTTTTATATAAGGTTTGTTTATGTAAAAGGTGTGAAATACATTATTATTATTATTATAAACATTAAAATACTGGGTGACCCGACAGTTGACGTTGCCCCGTCCAAATTTCAATAAATCTATATATGATCGTTTTGTGAAAGTTATTCATGGTTCGTTTTTTTCAGGCTGATGTGCGCCTCGCGAGTGCTTTAACAGTTTCACCGGGTTAACAATAGTTAGAATGGTTAGTTGTGTCAGAATTTTATACGAAAATCTCATTGAAAATAGAACATTCAGTTTTTCCCGAATCTGCCAATTATTCTGGCAACATTACCAATTTTTCCATAAAAACCACATTCGGATTGTTACGAATTAAATATATATATATATATATATATATATATATATATATATATATACATATATATCTCAAAATTGGTTTTCAACTGACGCGCTTACCGACGAACAGCATTTAGTTTTTATTTATATAGATATAAAACATTAAATATAAGTGTACACATAAATTAAAAAATCATTTCTATGTAGTTTATGTACTATGGTATGTATTTTTTTTTAGTTTTACAATGTATACTCTATACTACCTACAAAAATGTCCCTCCACTTTTTTTGTAACTGGTAGAGAACTCTTTAAGACATTACATCCGCCCATTGTACCCCTTTTCGTAAGGTGTGACCAACGAAGTTTAAATATATAAATAAAATATATAACATTTTCAAATGTAAGTGTTCAAGACGCCGCAGTTAAAAACTAAGTACAGCACAAATAGGTTGCTCCGCCGAGACGAGACCGCTTTAATAAACATTATATTAATCTGTATATTTTGCTTGTACTGTAACACCTTCGGGTAATTACTCACAGTTAACTGGCCACACTGCCCTCCGTAATTGATTAACGAAATACCAAACAATATAAGACATTCGATAAATGAGTAAAATATAAAATCTGAACTAAAATCATATTTCATTGATAAATCAACTAACCTAAACTTATAAAAATATATTCCGAGAATCCGTTAGAACTGCATCAGAAGCCCTTGCACTCGCCAAAAGTTGTTGTTTGGGCTGCCATATGAAGTCAAGGAATTATCGGTCCTTATTTTTTTGAGGATGACCGAGGTCGAACTCAGACCGTTAATTCTGACCGATATTGCCATATGATCCAGACTTTTTTGGCTACAGAAATGCAAAACTAGAAGGGATACAACCGCAACACCTCTTTCCAGCAAGATGGAGCCACTTCTCATGTTACAAATGACTCATTAGCTGGTCTTCACGATTTATTCCCAGGAAGAGTGATAAGTTGCCGAGGAGACATCTACTAGCCTCCGAGGAGCCCTGATTTTACGCCTGCTGATTTCTTCCTATGGGGCTACCTAAAAAGCAAAGTCTACTCGTTTTTGAAACTTTTAGCTCCAGGTTAAATGAGTGTGAACAAATGAATGGTGCGCATTTGCAAACAGTTGTTTTTCATAAATAACCTTCAAGAATTGCTCTTTAAATTAAATAAAACGAGATTTAATTGATATTTTGTTTTTTATTTAACATCTAAAAACCAAAATCATTCTGAGACGCCATTTACCTATATAAGTTTATAAGTTACACCACATTTGACACAATTATATACTTTAATGTCTCAAGTCCCTAGTTTATACAGCAACGTGTAAGGCGTATCCGTCGCAAAATAAAAAAATAAAAAATTGTACTCATCGAGAATGTGCAGTTTTCTCCCAAACCAAAATGTTTAAGAACCTAAAGTAAAAGAAGATATTGTATATAACATGTTAGAAATAAATAAATAAAAATACAGTTCCACACAGTTTGTTTTGTTTAAATTTTTTCAGTAAGTTATGTTGATTTAGAATACATTAGGTTAAAGTAAAATTGTTAAAATGAGGCTAAGATTGTGTTAAAAAAATTTAAGAGAAAACTTTTTCTATTTTTTCTAATATACTTTACTTTTTATATATTTTTAGTCGAAACAAGAAAAAGAACTGTGAGTTAACAATGTAGTATAAGTTCAATTTATTTGATGGTAAGGATCGTGACGTCATCAGACGGTGAGAACAACCATCGCTGGTCTTCGGTTGGAGACCAGCGATGGTTGTTTTATGCTGAGTTGGGACCGACATTTAATTTCATTTATTTTAATTAGTAATTTAATTATATTCACTTTTTTGTAATAATTTAATTGTATGCAATGGTGTTAGTTTATATACTAAAAAACAAATTATTTCTTTCTTTCCTTATTTCAATAGAGATAGGATGGTTAAAATATCAGACCAGACATTCATAAGACAAGACACGGTGTGCCCCTGGGTAGGTTGAACCAAAAAGTGATATAATGCGTAAAACTAGTTTTATACAAAATTATTATATAATATTATATTTTTCAAATAGATTTTAAGTACGATTATTACAAATGGGTATTTATTATTTTATACGGGGAGTTTCAGGGTTATAAATAAATGGTGTTCCCCAAACTATTGTTAAAATGATTGATGCGCGAATGGCGGCTGTCTGTTTTGTTTTGTCTGTGTTTTTTTTCTCTTATAGAATAGGTGACGAAACAGCAATCTACTCACTAAGTGTATTTTTATACACGAGTTTAATTGTGTGCGATATTTATGTGTGCTTTTAGCAACTACACCTATCACTCCTATGACGATTGATGTTACGTGTGTGTGTCTTCCATAACTGGGTTCAGTCCAGTCCCAACGGTTGAGGGTTAGGGGGGAAAGGGAGAAAAACCTGTGAATGATACCACCGTTGTCGAGGAGCACCGCCTTAAATATTAGAACCCGAAGTTGCCCATCCTGGAGTCCCAAGCACCTCAGGTGATTCAAGAGGCTGGTTGGGCTTTTCGGAGATTCTCGAGATATTATTATTATTATTACATAATAGCATATTAATATTAAAAATCATTATAAAATGCCTCGGTCTTCCATCTCTCTCCAGGCTAGTATTTTTACTGGTTTTTATGACAACATTCATTTTAGGAGGTAATTTATCAATATAATACTCTGAGTAACAACATTTATTTTTTAGAAAAACAAAATAAAAACTTTAGAATAGCAAAAAGCATGTTGTCTCTGGGCTGGTAATGTTGCCCTAAACATGAAAATAATAATCATATATAACAGAAACCTATTACGGTCGAGCCAGCTCTTCCACGTTATATCTATGCACTAGCTACGGCTTAGTCAAATTAAAATGTATCTTTAATACTTACTACGACTACGCTTGTCACCTTTTCTTAATTCAATGTCGACCTTTTTGAAAGCGTTTGTTCGCCTTCTAAAAATACGAACTTTTATCGTCAAGATACAAAACGAAATTGGAATGTAATTGGATTTACAGGCAGTTTGGATTGTATACAGAAATACGAGGTTGGAAATATTTTCAGTCCGCATTGACGGCGACGTTGGGAGCTTTTCTCGGACCCTTGCGAGAGTGACGCAAATCTTTTGGTTACAAAGAACGGCTGGCGGACGTCACTTAATTAGTACAATAGTTTTACCATTGTACTTATTAAGTGACGCTATATTGTCACTTTGTTTAATTGATGCTTACAATCAGATTAAGATAAGAATAATAAGAATTCTCGTGATTTTCTTTTTTATTATCTGACGGTAATAAAAACATTGCTTGAGCCATGTCACTGCGGGTATCACTTTGAACTAATAATAGTTATAATCTGATTATTATAGAATAGAGAACACCTAGAATTTCGGGAGAAATACAATTTAATTTACCTAAAACTAAAAAAATTAGTAAAATAATGGTGAAGCCTGCATCTGGGAAACTGTATTTTTGGTTACTCTAAATATTATAACAACGTCCTATTATCGTAAACATTTATCAAAAAATTAAAAATTAAAAAAAACAAATAAAATTATAATTAAACGTACTGGATGACTATTAGTGATAATTTTAACATCTATACATACATATATACATACATACATACTTAAAATTGCTGTTTGAATATCTTGAAAAAAGGTTTAATGCTAATTTAAGGACCTAAGCCTTAGTTTAGTTCGAATACGAATTTCCGCCTGCTTCTTTTGTGATCATTTTTTTTTACTTTCTTTGAAATAAGTTCCTAGTGCATTGCATTGTTGGAGAGCCAAAAAAACGGTTATGTTTTTGAATTAATCTGCAAGCCAAGTTTTATGACGTCTTTTTTGCATTTAAATGGAATTTAGTGGATTAGTGGAAAAAAATATCGTTTTTCGTCTTGCATTTTTAATTTGGACCGGTAATTGTTCTTTTAATATTAACAAAGAACCAGTGTTTAATCGTTTTTAGAAATCGGAAGAAAAAGAGAGATTTAAATTTATACTTTTTTTTAAACAAATTCTTGATGTTGCATTCTAGACTTGAAAAATGATAACTTCACTTCACTTTTGCATAATGCGTAATGGGGGTTAAAATTATCACAAATAGTCACCCCTAACGGGTATACGTTGAATTACCAATAACCCTGTACACTGTACACGTGCTACATGCTAATCTGTGGTAAATGAGCGTCATCGGATGCAGACGTGCAGACGAATGATGTACACAGCATTAATAGTAAATAGATAATGGTTTTAAATACGTGAAAAGTGACTTTAGTATGCCAACGCATTGTAGTAATGCAGTAAATTTTAGCACCTTACAAGAATCAAAGGAAAAACCACTCTGAAATTTGGTTCTAACAGTGGCATGAATGGATCGACTTGATCGGGGATAACCACGCTAGGACTATAGAATACTAACGTAAGAAATAAAACTAGAGGTCTGGAGACCCTTATTACATATACAAGTGATAAGTTTTTTCGCGATACTCTTCAGGGACGACAACGCATCTGCATCACGATGCTTATCAAGGATGTGTGAGTAAACATGGGATGCAGGAATCAACATTAGGTAAAGTATGTGCTCGCCTGTAACACCCAATGAAAAACATTGCGTCTTTTTAATTTTTTACTGAATTTACCATGAGGAGAACTCTAAGGAGTCGCTCAGATTAACTCGATGAGTTTAAACATCGTACATCACGACAGAACTCAATAGGACTTCCTCATCATCTCGATGGTTGGCAATCCACTAATGTGCGCTTTACAATAAATTTCCTACCACCCATACCATCAGGTGAACTGCTTGCTCGTTGGCCACTTTCTCTATATAAAACTGTTAACTTATAAAAAATCCGAAAACAAAATAAGGGTGCGTCTACATCAACACGTACCCTTAAATGAAATCGATTGGCCGATTCGGAGATTCAACGAGGCGGAGAGCAATGGTGTAACCTTTTTAAATTCCAATTCTGTATAAATTAAGTAGAAAAAATGCTCGAGGATTACTCGAGCACGATCGATTCACCACTTCACCGCTCGAATGGGAAGGGTAAATGAGGCTTACACGATTCTCTTAGAAATAGACACTGCTACTGGGCCGTACAAATTGCAAGTGAACAATATAATTTCCATAAACCGGCTTCAAGATAGAAGGTTGAAGCTTATTTCAAATGTATTTTTATGAATAATAATAATAATGAAATTTATTTCAGATGCGATAAGCACTTAATAATCTAACGGAAAATAACAATAACAAACAAATTAACTAAATACAAAAGATACAAAGAATCTAGAGTACAAATAATTACAAAACCCACATCATTATTTTAAACAAAGTATGTTAAGGTTTCACGGTATGAAAGTTTTGCATATATTTATTTACGCCTTTTTTATCGTTATATTCAGCATACAGTTCTCACACTCATCCACGATAAGGATATAGTAGTACTAAGATGGAATGCATCGTCACCAGTAATAAGACAAAACACAGCGTTAAGATGTAATTTTATGCTGGTATTCTTAATAAAAAGGCCAGTCAATATAAAGCTACGCGCTACGCTGTAGAGGTTTTCTAGCTAGGGCTTGGGTCGGCTCGACTCGGGGTAGGTCCTCCTCGTAATACCTACGCGAAATAGCATCATAATGCTGATGTGTTTCGTATGTTGAGTGTAGTGATATGTTTTTTTTTTGTGTGTGAGTTTTGCTGTTGGTCCAGACACCTTTACAGCTTTATCTAATTAAACTCGCGAGCGAGAGGCCTGCTGGATAGGGAGACAACGGCGATACTTCGAAGCTGGCGCGGGGACTACGGCTGCACCACCGATGCACTCCGAACGCCGTGGATGTAGAACATCGACGACAACAGAGGGGGTAGATAATACGATCCGAGGGCCCCTCAGACGGAGGTACGAAAGTTCGACTCGGATCGCTATCTGAAGTTAGTGATCTGCGAACTGATGTAGAAGATGGACCGCAATCATCACCTACTGTCATGTGAATTATGTGCAGATTTGTCACACCCAATAATTAAGTCAAAATAAAGTATCAACATATATATATATATATATATATATATATATATAAATCTCTTTGTTGAACATAAGCCTCGCGCCATTTGAATAAAAAATCATTTTATTTGTTAGACATGGAGTTTTCCTTTACCGCCGTGCTGTCGGTAAATCAGCACTTAAAATTATAATTGCATCGGGGATCGAATTCGGTTTGCTCGAATACCGACACTGAGCTACCACGGCTCAGCCGTAATATTATATAATAAAAAAAAATCTTTAACAAGTCATATATAGCCCACGTAAAAGAGTTTCAAATATCGCCCGCCGTGGACTACAGCCGTATAGAACCAATTATTTTCGTATTTCCTTTGGACACATCTTGACAGCTCTAGACGAATGCCTCTTCCGACGAATGGGTCCGTCATTTTTATTGAACAAATTTATTTCGACGTAACGAGAAAAAAAAATATTTTTTTAAAAAAAGGTCAAATGACAATGAGTTCGAACTAGACACTAGGTTTAGGTTTACGAATAACTAAGGCTCTGTTACGTGTGTAAAATAAACATATGTACAGAGTGAAGTAGTTACTAGAGGTTAAGTCTCTTTGTATCCAACAGACAGACTTAATCTCTGTAGAATCATATATACATATATATGTAAATATATATATATATATATCCTCGTATCTAGAGGGTGTTAGAACACTGCGTATTGGCTGACGCTTTATGTCTCCAAATATATATGTACATAATTTATTTATTTCATAGATACGTAGGTTTCCGCACGACGATTTAAATGATAAATAAAAAAATTATAATAAATAAATAACTAAAAAATTAAAAGACTTAAAATTGTAATAATCGATTACATTGGTGGTGACACTGGAGATCGACTTTAGTTTGCTTTACCGCGAATTCAAAGTTACTACTGATCAATAAAACATATGTGATAAATATTTGTCTACATTTATCATCGACCAACACGAAGCTGTATATCCTACCGTAGGATGTAGCGTCCGGTACGTGGAGCAACGTAATGAAATTTGCCGGGTTAAGCCCGCCCTAGGGAACGGTGTCGACTCCGGATTGTAAAGGAAATAAAATTGATTTTTCTTGGCGTCGACGTTTGCGGGGAAGCGATTAAACTTCGCACGTAATACTAACAGATACGTGGTTTTTTTTTTCGATGAAATTATAGAATGATAAATCACACGATTCACTTAACGGTTTGTGATACCTGCGACCCATGAGATCTAAAGTATTACTTACTTTACAAAAAAAACTATTGCATATATTTTTCATTTAAAAGTTTAACCAACTAAAACATAATGCTCTAAAAATTTTGTATTATTTCCATTCGTGCACAAAGAAATGCAAATGTTTACAGAAGCCAGACTCCAATGTGGAAATACGACATACGTTTGTACCAGAACAGTCGGCTTTCCGTCCAAAGAAATATTATCAGCGTTAAAGAAAATAAAATTCTTTGTTTTCTGCGGGAATATGTATAAGAAGTCCCCCCCCCGCCTACTCTACCTCTGTGGGTGTTCTCTACTTACGTTGTAACATTGCGTTAACAACAAAACCCCGTTGAAGGAATAGTTGGAAGAAACGAAACGCTGCTTTCAATGCAATTGTTATTTCTGCGCGAAACTCTTTACTTTTCTTTTTGTTTGTTTGTTTATGATCTTGTTACACACGCGTTTTCATCGTTTATTTCGTTTTTAAAGATTTTGACATATATTTCCAAGTATTCAAAAGCGCGGAAAAGCTTTCACACATCTTTAAAAGACGTCCTAATTAAAGACATAAAGACAACTTTGCGTTAGCTGTCACTGTGGATTATAGAAATAAGTTTATCGTTAATGATTTATCAATATTGATTTTTAAGTAATAAGAACAGGACCCACTAACGCACTATATCTAACCCCACCAAAGATTCAAGATGCAAATGCGTTGTCACCCCTGAGTACTGACATGAAATGCCTCAGTTTTCTTGACCTAACCTAACGAAAGACCAGCATTGTACTGTTATTTCATACACGTATTCCGTGAAGGAGTGAGTTTAAAAACATAGAACCACCCAACATTGGATACAAGCTACAGCATAGCTTAACTAATACTCATACTTTTATTTAAAAAAAATTAAATAATTAAGTGATTTTTCGGGCAACAAATACCTTATATTTATAAAAAAAGGGGTGACAAGTTCACAGTTCACCTGATGATAAGTTATAACTGCAGCCTATGTCGCTGGTGGATCTAAACCTACCCTCAAGAAAGATGTAGCAACATGACAACAAAATGACAATGCACATGCGTTGTCATTGAGGCAGATGGAATGAAATGAATTGGGCCCTCGGATCCTCACACTCATCATACGAAACATAGCACCATTACACTGTAATTTAACGGTAGTATTCTATGAGGGTGTGGTCCCTCTCTGGTTGAGGGGACTAATTTATATTACGGCTATAAACTAGCTACAATGCAGCTTTACCAACTTTGAGACATACTATCTGCCATCAGCCACAATACATCGACGGAAACCTGCCGTGCATCTAGATGCGCCATGAAAAGGAGGGGCTATAATTTTTATAATTCATTCTCACTCTCTGAAAAATGTTATCTAATATTACCACGTACATTACTGCATATCACTGTCTACTAGAAGTGTATGTTAGGTTCGTGAAATGGCAGCATAACTGTGACGTGTTTCGTATGATGAGTATAGAGATGCGGGCACCCAAATACAGATAACTGAGCATTCCATAATATTATTCACTTGATGACATCTTGTGCATCTTCAATTTTTGGTGAGGATAGATGGGAGTATGATCATTTAACCTACTGCTTAATACAGCCACAGCATGGCAACACCACGTGTGAGTTCAATCGAATATCTGCCAACCTTAGTGACCCAAACTGTGTGTGGCAGGATGTAAAAAATATAAAAGATGTTATCGCACCGGATATAATCAATCTTCCAAGTAGTATATTAATTTAAATTTAAATTATCGTGTTGTGCGCTTTTAACCGGTTTCAAGATTCATTTCTCTGACGTTAATATGTGAGTATGATCCAAGCAGTCGTAAAAACACTATAATAAACACTTCTATAGTAATCAAGACCACGTATCTCGGTAACAGCTCGCTGCAACTAATTTTTTCACTAGAGCATGAATATGTCGTAGCTAAAAGGGCAATGAGCCGCATAGCTAGCAGAACTGATAACCGATGAGGATGAAAGGTTTTCGAGTAACAACCTAGTATTGACCAGCCCAGTTTAGGGTGACTGCCCACTAAATATGCTTTCAACAGTGGTAGAGCTACACTGCAGTTTGTTTCTAGCTGCAGATTGAAGAGGTCAGCTCGACCGGGATAGGACCACGCCCACACAGAATACCGGCGTGAAATAGTAGTATAACGTTTCTGTGTTTCGTCTGGTGAGTGAAGGGATCCGGAGACCATTATCACTGGACGAGGCATTCCATTTCAGTCCTCAAGGGTGACAACGCATTATGATTCCTTGTCAAGGATGAATGTAGATGCCATGGGCTGCAGGAATCACTTAACATTAGGTGAACTATGTGCTCGTTTGCAGTTCTCAATGTAATTAAAAAAATGTAGGGACGACCTATGCAATTCTGCTGAAAGTCCTTGGATGCGGGTGAACTAGTGATGAGCTGAAATGATGATAATGTATATGTCAGCACGACTTTGATGGAACAGGAAATAGCAGCAGTTTAAGCAGTTTTCTATGGTAAGTGTAGGGAATCTGACCTATTATACTGGTAACGAGGTATCCCATCTCATTACTTAGGCATAGACAACGTCAAGTTTTGTTGTGTATGGATCTGGGTGTTTATGAGCTGCGGTCTTTCCTTACCATTATGAACTTGTTTTCGTAGTTTCAAATAAACAAATAAACTTTTTATGGATTAAATTGTACAATCAATATTCATTAGTGTAACGCTTTTTTTTAATTTTACTAATCATTTTCCGCACGCCATCAATGAATTTCCCGGAAAAATATTACACTAAACGATATTGCTATGATTTATTCGTTAATACCTTATCATCAATATCAAAAAAATATGAAAGCAAGGAAGATTTTTATGGTCATGACTTACGATCAGGTGAATTATGTAAACGTTTACGGATGACATAGATAAAATAGATTATAAAGACATAAAAAATAACAACAGTAAATCTGCAAATTCAAATGTGTAGTCTAATGAGTTAAGGGTAGGACCAACAAGTTAAAATCCGCCAGTCAACTATTGTCGTTAATTCCCCATTCTTTGTTTTTCGTTCGGCTAGTGTTATGAACTCCTCTTTCTCTATAATCCATTCGAAAATTTTCGGCAACTTCTTATTCTCTATCAATGTCAATTGTCCATTGGAATCTGTTAGATAACTTCTCATTCCCTCTTGTCGGTCCAACTATTGCCGTGAACTTCTTATTCTCTATCAATGTCAATTGTCCATTGGAATCTGTTAGATAACTTCTCATTCCCTCTTGTCGGTCCAACTATTGCCGTGAACTTCTTATTCTCTATCAATGTCAATTGTCCATTGGAATCTGTTAGATAACTTCTCATTCCCTCTTGTCAGTCCAACTATTGCCGTGAACTTCTTATTCTCTATCAATGTCAATTGTCCATTGGAATCTGTTAGATAACTTCTCATTCCCTCTTGTCGGTCCAACTATTGCCGTGAACTTCTTATTCTCTATCAATGTCAATTGTCCATTGGAATCTGTTAGATAACTTCTCATTCCTCTTGTCAGTCCAACTATTGCCGTGAACTTCTTATTCTCTATCAATGTCAATTGTCCATTGGAATCTGTTAGATAACTTCTCATTCTCTTGTCGGTCCAACTATTGCCGTGAACTTCTTATTCTCTATCAATGTCAATTGTCCATTGGAATCTGTTAGATAACTTCATTCCCTCTTGTCGGTCCAACTATTGCCGTGAACTTCTTCTTCTCTATCCGACAATCGCCGTGAACTCCGTATTCTATATTATGCGTTCAACTATTGTCGTCATCTCTTCATTATCTTTTGCCAAATATGGATGAACTTATTCTCTATTGTCCATTCGACTATTTTTATCATCTCCAATTTTGTTGGAGTCGATAACAGGAATATTAATAATGGTTTGCCTACCATCTATATACCTTTAAAAATATAAAATTAGAGTACCTTTTATATTATGATCATCAGCATTTCAGCCCATCACTTGTCCAGTGCTGACCGCAGAGTACGATCCTGAGTCACCTGCTTTCATCGGCTTTCCGCAGACTTCCATAGGTCCACACTTCATCGAACAATTTGACAGCGAAATAGTACGGCCCTCACATAAATAGAAGCTTTAAATAGCCTTTGTTTTTCTTTTTTTCGGGCTGACGGCCGCTGTTAACCCGAGGGCTCCAGTTTCACTGGACTGAGAGGTGACCGAGCGCTTATGGCGCTCAGTCCAGCCGCGTAGCGCTACTGTATTGTATGGGACGCAACAATACTTAATGAGGCATTCTATCTCCGTCCACAGGGGTCTACGCATGACGCACCTACGCATCCTAAACTTTTTTGAAGATGTATGTAAATTGTAATAGGCCGCATGTATACCTTACTAACCGGTGAACTGCTTGTGAACTTCTTATTCTCTATTGTCCATTCGACTATTTTTATCATCTCCAATTTTGTTGGAGTCGATAACAGGAATATTAATAATGGTTTGCCTACCATCTATATACCTTTAAAAATATAAAATTAGAGTACCTTTTATATTATGATCATCAGCATTTCAGCCCATCACTTGTCCAGTGCTGACCGCAGAGTACGATCCTGTGTCACCTGCTTTCATCGGCTTTCCGCAGACTTCCATAGGTCCTCACTTCATCGAACAATTTGACAGCGAAATAGTACGGCCCTCACATAAATAGAAGATTTAAATAGCCTTTGTTTTTCTTTTTTTCGGGCTGACGGCCGCTGTTAACCCGAGGGCTCCAGTTTCACTGGACTGAGAGGTGACCGAGCGCTTATGGCGCTCAGTCCAGAGAGTCTTGGACCGTTACCCTGTTCAGTGAGAGCGTCTGACTCGAGGGTGCCCGAGAGTGCCGGCTCGGTCAGTTGCTTCTGACTAAGAATTGTCTCAATTAATATCACTATTATTATTATTGAAAAAGCCGCGTAGCGCTACTGTATTGTATGGGACGCAACAATAGTTAATGAGGCATTCTATCTCCGTCCACAGGGGTCTACGCATGACCATCCTAAACTTTTTTGAAGATGTATGTAAATTGTAATAGGCCGCATGTATACCTTACTAACCGGTGAACTGCTTGTGAACTGCTTTTCCACCCTTAATATTATAAAAGAATGTAACAGGAGTTAAGATGAGTTACCATCCATAAAGAGTAAAAGGGTCCGGATCCTAACATTTATTGAGTCACAAGTTATCTTATTGTGAGTAAAAAAATAAAGAAAGCGGAAAGAGTAACGCATTTCTTGAGCCAGTTACAGAGAGATATGGCTTTTAGGCGAGACGACACAAACGACTTGTTTCAAACATTAACAGCGTGTGTCATAAATATTTTTCTTTATTACTTTTTGTCTTTCCACCGACATAGGGGAAACCATTATGTTTATTCTTTAAGCTCATATCGAATTTATGCAAAGCAAGACCGTTTGTTAACTGAGAAAATGGTTTAATGATTATTTATTTATTTATTTAGGCCCAACAACTTAGAACTTTTTTCTTATTTTTATTACATTGAGAGTAACAAACGAGCACACAGTTCACCTGATGGCAAGTGATTCCTGCTGCCCATGACACCTACATTCATCCTTGACAAGGAATCATAATGCAGATGCGTTGTTGCCTTTGAAGACTGAGATGGAATACCTCGTTACTAGTAATAAAGGCTTCCGGATCCCAGACGAAACAGGAGCGTCACGCTGCTATTTTACGCTGGTATCCTGCGAGGGCGTGGTCCTACTCTGGTCGTGCTGACCCATTCATTCTGCAGCTAGAAACAAACTGCAGTGTAGCTCTACCACTGCAAAAACTAATGAAACCCTTCAACTATATTATGATTAAGTATATATATACCTATATATATATATATATATATATATATATAATATATATATATAGATATACTTATATATATATATGAAGATAAAAAAGGAGATTTGATCTTTTACTGTCAATTTTGTTTAGATATTAAAAGTATTTATTTATTAAGCCATACATTAGTAAATGTACTGCAGGTGAAACAACAATGGTTGTTGAAACTAATTAACAAAATAAATAGGGTTAATATTCTTTAAAATAAATTTGTATAGCCCACTTGTTACATGAAGGGATATGGTTATTCAGTCATAAATGGGTAGTAATGATGCTGTAGCATCTGAATGCAGATTTGATGTCATCTTACAGTAATACTATCATCGGTTCTGTACGATTCACCATCATTCAGCTACACTAAAAGAAGACACATGTAACATTTACTTTTTAATAGCAACATGAATCTGATATTAAATATAATAATTCGTTAAAAAAAATTATGAGTAAAACAATGGTATTAAACAAAATACCAAATGTTACATTTAGGGTTAAAATGCTTTAAAATAAATTTGTATAGCCCACTAGTTACATGAAGGGATATGGTTATTCAGTCATAAATGGGTAGTAATGATGCTGTAGCATCTGAATGCAGATTTGATGTCATCTTACAGTAATACTATCATCGGTTCTGTACGATTCACCATCATTCAGCTACACTAAAAGAAGACACATGTAACATTTACTTTTAATAGCAACATGAATCTGATATTAAATATAATAATTCGTTAAAAAATTATGAGTAAAACAATGGTACTAAAATAAAATACCAAATGTTACATTTAGGGTTAAAATGCTTTAAAATAAATTTGTATAGCCCACTAGTTACATGAAGGGATATGGTTATTCAGTCATAAATGGGTAGTAATGATGCTGTAGCATCTGAATGCAGATTTGATGTCATCTTACAGTAATACTATCATCGGTTCTGTACGATTCACCATCATTCAGCTACACTAAAAGAAGACACATGTAACATTTACTTTTAATAGCAACATGAATCTGATATTAAATATAATAATTCGTTAAAAAATTATGAGTAAAACAATGGTACTAAAATAAAATACCAAATGTTACATTTAGGGTTAAAATGCTTTAAAATAAATTTGTATAGCCCACTAGTTACATGAAGGGATATGGTTATTCAGTCATAAATGGGTAGTAATGATGCTGTAGCATCTGAATGCAGATTTGATGTCATCTTACAGTAATACTATCATCGGTTCTGTACGATTCACCATCATTCAGCTACACTAAAAGAAGACACATGTAACATTTACTTTTAATAGCAACATGAATCTGATATTAAATATAATAATTCGTTAAAAAATTATGAGTAAAACAATGGTACTAAAATAAAATACCAAATGTTACATTTAGGGTTAAAATGCTTTAAAATAAATTTGTATAGCCCACTAGTTACATGAAGGGATATGGTTATTCAGTCATAAATGGGTAGTAATGATGCTGTAGCATCTGAATGCAGATTTGATGTCATCTTACAGTAATACTATCATCGGTTCTGTACGATTCACCATCATTCAGCTACACTAAAAGAAGACACATGTAACATTTACTTTTAATAGCAACATGAATCTTATATTAAATATAATAATTCGTTAAAAAATTATGAGTAAAACAATGGTACTAAAATAAAATACCAAATGTTACATTTAGGGTTAAAATGCTTTAAAATAAATTTGTATAGCCCACTAGTTACATGAAGGGATATGGTTATTCAGTCATAAATGGGTAGTAATGATGCTGTAGCATCTGTATGCTTTGATGTCATCTTACAGTAATACTATCATCGGTTCTGTACGTTCACTATCATTCAGCTACACTAAAAGAAGACACATGTAACATTTACTTTTTAATAGCAACATGAATCTTATATTAAATATAATAATTCGTTAAAAAAAATTATGAGTAAAACAATGGTACTAAAATAAAATACCAAATGTTACATTTAGGGTTAAAATGCTTTAAAATAAATTAGTAAAGCCCACTTGTTGATATGTTATTTGTGTGATTAGCAATGTTGCAGTAAAATATAGATGGAGATATGACGTCATCTTTGAGGATTATTATAAAGTTTTGTTATCACCCATAACTGATGATACAGCGTCACACAAGCTACAAGTATGGCCCTTGCTATATCTAATATTAAACTTCAGCGTAACTCTTTTATTAATAATAATAATACATTAATATTTAGAGAAGTTTATGAGAAAAACAAACAGCTATACGTTGACGTTTTAATACGATTAACGTTTGACCCACAGTGCGTTAATTATGCGGAGTCGCTAATAAAATATTATGGGAATTTTTAATTTCATCACAAATGTAAATTTTGAGTTTGGGCCATTATAAAATCCAATTTGTTATTATAATGTAACCGAGTTGAATATTCAAATAGGCGGTACCAGTTATGACAGTTTCACGTGGTAAAGGTGCGAGATAACATTTTGAGAAAAGGCAGAGTTGTCTCTACGGTATTGTTACTTGGAAGGTTTATAATCAAGACTACATATATATATATATATATATATATATATATATATATATATATATATATATATATATATATATTAGCTTCACGAATCTGTGTAAAGAATTAATGTTGAAAGAAGGCAGCATTAATGTCAGTGAGTTTACGACTCAAGGCAATGCAGATTTTTCCGAACGCAAACTCTAAGGGCCCCAGACAACATTATAACATCATTAGTAAGAGTTTTTACGCTTCTTTTACGACAAACGAGGTTGTAAAACTTGCTGCCGGCCTTCTGGTAATTTCTTAATAAGTTGAACGGTTCGGATCTTTGGGAAGTCATTATCGTATTAAATTGTACTCAAAGTTATATTCGTAATATATTTGGATTACCTTATAAACAAATCGCAACCTATATATTTAATTCTAATATAAACAAGGAACAGTTAACATTTAATACTGTTCCTATTAAGTACATGCAAATTTACTAAAAATATTTAGCTTCACTTATATATGTGAATTTTGTGGATGTGTCGTGTAAATAGTGAATTTGCTATTGAACTCCTATGCACTCGGCTGTCGCCGCTGTGGCGACGTTGTACGACTCCGTTGTCGCTGCTCAGAGGTAATATATATTCAAAAAGCAATTTTTAATATCATCTTAGCCCGGTGTCTAAGCGCTTTAATTTCATGCAAAGCAAGCAAATCAAATTCGAGCATCTGTATCAACACTAATGATCAATGTTAATTAAAGTACATAAGGTAACCTGCTTTTATAATGAATAAATTAAAAAGGTATCTATTTCATGCTATGTGAAATCCTCCAAACCGCAGTGAAGCCAGAATATGCCTCGTCCAGATCATAAATCAAATCAAAAGAAGCTTTATGGAAGTTTTACAAAACACTTTTGAATCATCAAGACCGCTTACTACAAACAAACTAGTTTATTTTTAAATAATGAGTATACAAAAGTATATATATATATATAAATATATATACATACATACATATTATATATCCTTTACTATTCACGAAACTGCAACATTCCGATATTAAGCCAAGCAATGTTGCTTCTATGTGCAGGTGATAAATATTTTGTTTACGTACTCAAAATATTTTATGCCCTGCACGAAAGCATTGTAAATAACTTTAAGCTTTGTGTGTACCACTTTAATGCATTTTTCTCTATTATTTGTTACTCTGTACACACAGTATGTGCTACGGTTATGTTTTATGGTTGTCCTTATTATGCCAGACACCTGACGGTATGGCGTAGTGTTTTGAGAATCTATACTATGTTTAATTCCATTTTTACTTTAGTACAAATACTTTTTTAACTATTTTTTTAACCTCCCTCCGATCTGTCATTTGTCCAAATGCTTACGTCACTATAACATATCCCGTTTAGTTGATCTTAGAAGGTAACAACTAGAAGATATCGACGTAGTTGAAATCGACCAGGAAGAATTCATCATATACTAGACAACCATGTAGTTAAGTGGTTAAAGTGACTAGATTCTGAGTTAGATTTTCTGTTGAGAAGTATTATTTGCACTACACAAATTCTTAGCATTCGGATCTGAGGATGTCGTATGCAAAGCCCGTATTCCTTACACCTCACCTATGATTCTACTGAAGGCGGTGTGATTCTCCTACTTATAAACATTGATTTTATATAAAAAGTTTGTTGTCAATACTATGAAAAGTATTAACACGTCCGTTAACAATTCCAGCAAAGCGTAAATACTTGTGCTAGGGGACGGTTCACTACAACACCCGAATAACGGATTTGAATATACGACGAACGCAAATCGCACCCTTAATCATTAGACAATTGACGCTTATTTTTATATTTATTTGTTACTTATATATGTGCTATAATAGAAAAGTACTTAAAGCATATAACATTTTACAACTTAACTCGTTGCAAGTGTTTGAAAGTAAGTTGTACTCTACTTAACCACTTGAGCTGAACTTAAGGACTAGGATTCTATTTACGAGCGAAGTACTAAGTGGGCCATGCCAGTCAATAGGAAGAAGTTTTGTTTGGCAAGAGAACTATTCCTTTAATTAGTGAAGATAACTTATCTTAGTATTTGAATTAAGGATATATAAAAATTAATTACTAACAAACCCGTTAAACGTTCGAACTAAGTTGCTGAATGGCTGGACGGAAGTAGAACCACTATCTCAGTGAATACCAGCGTGAAATAACGCCATAACACTGCTGTGTTTCGTCTGATGAGTTTGATCCGGAAACCTTTATTACTGGCCGAGAGACATTCTATGTTTGTCCTCAGAACAATGCATTTGTATTATGATTCCTTAATAGTGTAGGTGTCTCGGAAAGCAAGCGTCACTTCCATCAGAAGAAATTTTTGTCACCCTTATTAAAAAAAGCTAAATGCTTGTACGAAAATCTGGTTCAAGACAATAGTCGAATGACGTAATACAATCTACGACCTTAAGTTTTACGTAACATACCCTAAACCGCTGCTATCAGCGCATCATTATAATTCCAAAGATGCTTGTTTGCAGAAGGGGTCGCATTCCGGATATCATTTTCTATTATTGAACGCAGTGGTTGATCCATGATGTAACTACTTCTATCTCCAACGTGAATAGGTAAGGCTCTCATAGCAGCATAAAAGCAGTATAGGGCAGCTGTGTTCCTTATAGTTAGTAATAGAGGTGAGGGAGGAGTAAAGAGAAATCTCCATCTTAAGTCACAGATGTAAACCATATAGAATAATTGAGATGAATGTAAAAGCAGCTAGTTTGTCAGTCTCAATAAAAAAAAATACTTTTAAAGAATACCCTCGACACAACTCAGCTCCTCGCCTCAATACGGGAAAACTTCAAAAGACTACCTGTATCGAGAAGAAACACGTAAACAATTCAATGCAAATACCTTAAAGCAACCCAATCGCTTTAATAATACAGACGAGTTTTGTCTGATACGATTTATTCCAGGATTCAGCACATTCGTAGTTCTCCCAACCCTTTTCTCTGAAACATGCATTATGCTTAGTAATGCGTTTTTATATATTCTCGCGGTATTCGAGATATGATTCTCATAACAATATTTAACCAGTAATTTATTTTTAAACGATGATGCTCTCATGGCCGATTTCACACACTATGATATGAACTGCCGTAGGATACATTATAGTACCGTAAGCATTAATATAAACACAAAGGCACTCACTTGTCATTCAAATTATTAGGCGTCGTGGTCGACAAGAAAATTCGTCGCATTTTTTTGTTAATAAAATAATAATCTGCTGAGGACTGAGATGCAATGCCTCGTTAAAAATCAAACAAAACACAGCACCGTTATACTGCTATACTATTCACGCGTGGTTCTCCACTGTACTTTTTTTACATGGCGAAGTGCTTACGCATGGAATAAAATAGAGGTGGGTCCTCTGCAGGGGCAAGGATGTGCTATGTCGGACTCGCACCGACTAAAACCTCATGGTATTCCTCCATCGTCGCGTATGGCTAGATCAAGCAACGCCAAAAGCAAGCCAAGTTGAATTACGTCTCATGTACATGAAAGTATAGATTAATAACTCAACACATACTCAACGTTATTAAAACATCGAACGTTTTAGGAAAAAGTTAAGAAACGAAAACGTAAATTTTCCGGTCAGGTTATTTTATCTCTCAGAGTTTTTAAATCAAAAGAATCTTTATTCGAGTAGTCTTATTGAAACCGTAAATATCGCTAATAGTTCTCTACCAACGCTTTGGAAGGCAGCTGCTAGCGAGAAGAAACGGCAAGAAATTTGACTAAATACTTTTTTTTAATAATAAACATCAAAATAAATGTTTACAAATAGTCCAGACGTTGCCCAGTATTGAACCCAGAGTTCAAAGCTTAGATCCAAACATATTCATCTGTAATATGATTATTGTTTGACTGATTTCTAGCTGGAATTTTAAATCTATTTGATGGCAAATCAATTATTATATATAATATATATATATAACATTCGTTCTCTTTTCTAAGTAAACACATACACTTATCCAACACTTATTTCAGTAGAACTTGTAATCTGTAAAAGTTAGACCCTGTGTCTAGACATCAATACAAGTTACAGACTTACTCAGCCTTACTTAATCCTATATCAAAACTGACATTCCGTTACGCTATTCTTCTATTGAACATGGAACATATTAACTTCTTTTTTTGTTGATGCGGAAAAATCCTAATTGATACTCACGAACTCGTTTAGTAAATAAATTTATATAAAAATGTATGTATATTTGTTTTACTTTTGTATATATTGTTATTGTTTTTGTTTTATCTATTTTAGGAATATTATTAGATTGTTATAAGATTTAACACGAATTCCATCCACGAATTACAGGTAGAGAATACCTTAATACTTTAAGTCCACCCTATGTATCCGTTTTTGTAAGGTGTAAAGTTCCCATTTTCAGATTGTTACGTTCATCGCATGATACGCCAACAAAGCTGTTTCATTATCATCATCATTATCTCAGACCATCACCAGTCCGTATCCATCCACCCTGGAATCGGTCCCGCACAGCTGACAAAGGTACTATAAATCTGTTTAAATATGTTAAAAACTCGACCTCATTAAAGTCACAAAGACATATACGAATTCTGACATTTGGAAATTGAAAAAACCTCACGCTTCGTCTTTTTTTTTTTGATTAACTATTACAAAATTTCATTTGCATCCTACCTCAATTCCTAAACACCGTAAGCGTGAGATCTAAAAACACGTTTAGTAAAATATTACCACCTGTACATATCCCATGATAGATTCAGAAAACATCAAAGACACCGCCATAGAAATTCTCGAGTAGATCAATCTTATAGTTATAGCGATAAGATTGCGTTTTTGCTGCACTACGGATTTTTTTTACGTCATTAATAGTTTTTAATGATTCCCAAACTACTTCAATGTTTGCCAAATTGTGAAGAGCTACTTTGATAACTTTTCCCTATATGTATATATTTATATATGTATTTTCCCTATAGATAACAATTACTAGTAGATTATAATTATACTGGATTTGTAGTTTGCAAATATGCACGCAAAATATGTTTTCTTTTTTTTAAGCTTTTATTTAATTCATCTATTTTGTTTGGTTCAATCTACTTTGAAAAGTCATATTGTTTTAATGGATAAGGGTTTATCCATTAAAAAATGTGTTATTACTACAGTTCTTTATGATTTTTTAAAATGTTATCAGTTGCCCTGATAATTGGAATATTGTTCATATTTCTAGTACTGGCTTATTGGTTAATTTCCAGTTTAAGGCGATAGAAAACGGATGCTGTATCAAAGTCAGCCTCTGTCGAATCGTTAATTAAAAATTATAAAAATCTACTCACCAACTAAACGGCGAAAAGCAACTCCACTGGATCTGTAAACAAACGTAATAGATAAGTTATATTGTAAATATAAAAAAAAGTTTTTTTTTGTTGCCATGATTTTATTCGTCAAATGAAAATGGTAACAATAATCTTCCTTATACCTATCCTGGAAATTTGATTATAAAAAGTTACGTTCTTTTATAATTTCATCTTGTTATTTTCAAATTTATTACATGCAACTTAGTCTGTGTGAACTTCAAACTTGACGACATTGTATGATTTATTATTCTCCGCTAGTACGTGTAAGTTTGAACTCTCCTCACTTCTCACATAGTCAGCTTTATGTTGGTTTCTCAATAGTATCGAGTGCACAAAACTTACATATACTGACATAAATAATAAATCAATACAATGTTGTCTCTGTTGTCGGTTTTCATTTCTCTCTGGACCTAATTCTGAAGTTCACGCAGACAAAGTCTCGGGCAGACGCTAGTTTTAACATTAATTGATAACGATCTCATTTACCGGGATTAAAGTAACCTATGTATTAATCCAGCCTATAAACTAACTGTGTGCTTATCTTTGCTAATATTTTGCATGACTGAGTTACAAACATTCAAACATACAAACTTTAACCTTTATATAACAATATTAATATAAATAACTATTACTATATATTTAATGCTTGTGCTAGGAGATGCACGATAATAGTCGAATGCTAGATTCGAACTTGCGACCTAAGTTTCGCAGACCCTACCCTAAACTATGACGCTATTGACGCTTCAAATACGCTATACATATATATTAGTTAATATAAAATTGTTTACAGTGCTTCTATATTTTTCTTTAACCTACGCCGTAGCAATTTCTTTGGGTCATGATAGCAAAAGCGATATTTCTCTGTCAAGCAATCACACAGCGTTCACATATATCACTGGCTCGCCTTCCATTTATTCTGCCGATAGGTTTCCACGTGATGAAGTCATCGGACAATGCTTCCACATTCATGGGATCAAATTCTGAAAGTTCTTTGTAGTAAGTTGATTAATATAGCAAGTATGATTGCACTAGACAGCTACGTGAGCTTAGTAACTGTCTGCGGTGTCGTGAAATTTGGATTCGGTTCTCAAAGTGTAAAATTTGTGGATCACATATAACTCGTGGTAGATCTACACTGCAGTTTATTTCTAGCTGCATAATGAATGGGTCAGCTCGACCGGGGTAGGACCTCACAGAATACCAGCGTGAAATAGCAACATAATAATGCTTTCGTCTTATCAGTGCAGGGATCCCTCTAGTTACTAGTGATGAGGCATTCCATCTCAGTCCTCAAGCGTGACAACGCATTTGCATTATGATTTCTTGTCAATGATGAATGTAGACGTCTTGGGCCGCAGAAATTACTTACCATTACGTGAACTGTGTGCACGTTTGTTACTCTCGATGTAATAAAAAAAAGCTTCCTCCATTGCTGAACGCTGAAGATGCGTATCTCTGTACCGTAAATCATCGCTGTCAACATGCAAATGTTTATCTTTAGACATTGTAAGATGTTGGACAAGATGGTAGGTCGCAAATTCCCAAATGCTACCCGCAATAGTCGTAACTGAACTATTTTCCTTAGGTCAATATACTCGTCAGTAACTTCAAGGTCTCCAGAAATTGTTAGATAATTTTCTGGATTCCACGCGCTGAGAAAAAAAATATGATTTTTTTTAGAAATGAGAACGACATTCACCGGAAGTCGTCTACGTTACTCCTGCTGTGTAAGCAGCATTATGCCACTACTTCAGACTGGCATTATGTGAGGGCGTGACCCTTCCCCATTCGAGTTGACCCATTCCTGTTGCATGTAGAAGCTTGCTGCAACCCGACTATACTACTGTGAAACTTTCTCATTTATTCGCCATACTATAGTCGCTAATTTAATTGCCGTCAATAAATCTCCTCCGATGCCGATCGCATCGGAATACGTAATTTGTTGAACCCACAAAGCCAATGTCGTCGCTCTTCCGATTGTAATTTGCATTTCGCCAATAAAGGTATATTATTTTTTAAATAATAGGAAATATTACTCGTAAATCTAATAACCAATTTTTTAATGGAAATAAGGATAACAAAGAAGCAAATAGTTCAACCTGATGTTACGTGATTACTGCCAATTAAATGCAAGTATAAGAAAATGCACAAGCGTTGTCAACCCTGACTATTGAAATGGAATGCTTCGCTACCAGCACTGTACGTCTGACTCATTCGAAATACAGCCATAAACCATACGAATCATAGCAGGTTAGTGGTATCTAATGGTGGTTTTCTGTAAGGGTGTTTTTTAGTTCATTTACAAGGACACACTATCTATTAATTTTTTGTGGCCAGTCCTCAGAAGACACGTCCAAATGCTACACGTTGCGGCATAAAGATGTTGCGATGGATGTGAGGCGTTACGCGATTAGATCGTAAAAGAAACAAACACATCCTTGACAATCTTGGAGTCCATGACATAGCAGACAAGCTGCAAGAAAATCGTCTGCGATGGTATGTCCACATAAGTCGTTAAAGCGGACATGGTGAAGAACGAAAGAGGATGCCGAAGACCGGGGAAAGTGGAGAAGACTCAGTCGGAAAACGGACCCTGGTAGTAGGCCGTGAAATCGCTTGACAAAAAGAGAATATTTATTTATTTATTCTTTATGTTCCTTAAATAAGATTAACAAGGGCGCACTTAATGCCCAATGGCATTCTTTGCCAGTAAACTCTGGGAGATCGTGAGAAAATGTTGGTAGGCATAAAAATAAAAAGCTTCCTCCATTGAATTGTATTGTCACTTCAACTTACAAGTAGTAAAACACCAAGCATAACCCGCTCCATAGCTTGCTGCGTGATTCTGAGCTTCCTCATACGGTCAACGCTGAAGATGCGTATCTCTGTACCGTAAATCATCGCTGTCAACATGCAAATGTTTATCTTTAGACATTGTAGGATGTTGGACAAGATGGTAGGTCGCAAATTCCCAAATGCTACCCGCAATAGTCGTAACTGAACTATTTTCCTTAGGTCAATATACTTGTCAGTAACTTCAAGGTCTCCAGAAATTGTTAGATAATTTTCTGGATTCCACGCGCTGGGAAAAAAAATATGATTTTTTTTAGAAATGAGAACGACATTCACCGGAAGTCGTCTACGTTACTCCTGCTGTGTAAGCAGCATTATGCCACTACTTCAGACTGGCATTATGTGAGGGCGTGACCCTTCCCCATTCGAGTTGACCCATTCCTGTTGCATGTAGAAGCTTGCTGCAACCCGACTATACTACTGTGAAACTTTCTCATTTATTCGCCATACTATAGTCGCTAATTTAATTGCCGTCAATAAATCTCCTCCGATGCCGATCGCATCGGAATACGTAATTTGTTGAACCCACAAAGCCAATGTCGTCGCTCTTCCGATTGTAATTTGCATTTCGCCAATAAAGGTATGTTATTTTTTAAATAATAGGAAATATTACTCGTAAATCTAATAACCAATTTTTTAATGTAAATAAGGATAACAAAGAAGCAAATAGTTCAACCTGATGGTACGTGATTACTGCCAATTAAATGCAAGTATAAGAAAATGCACAAGCATTGTCAACCCTGACTATTGAAATGGAATGCTTCGCTACCAGCACTGTACGTCTGAGTCATTCGAAATACAGCCATAAACCATACGAATCATAGCAGGTTAGTGGTATCTAATGGTGGTTTTCTGTAAGGGTGTTTTTTAGTTCATTTACAAGGACACACTATCTATTAATTTTTTGTGGCCAGTCCTCAGAAGACACGTCCAAATGCTACACGTTGCGGCATAAAGATGTTGCGATGGATGTGAGGCGTTACGCGATTAGATCGTAAAAGAAACAAACACATCCTTGACAATCTTGGAGTCCATGACATAGCAGACAAGCTGCAAGAAAATCGTCTGCGATGGTATGTCCACATAAGTCGTTAAAGCGGACATGGTGAAGAACGAAAGAGGATGCCGAAGACCGGGGAAAGTGGAGAAGACTCAGTCGGAAAACGGACCCTGGTAGTAGGCCGTGAAATCGCTTGACAAAAAGAGAATATTTATTTATTTATTCTTTATGTTCCTTAAATAAGATTAACAAGGGCGCACTTAATGCCCAATGGCATTCTTTGCCAGTAAACTCTGGGAGATCGTGAGAAAATGTTGGTAGGCATAAAAATAAAAAGCTTCCTCCATTGAATTGTATTGTCACTTCAACTTACAAGTAGTAAAACACCAAGCATAACCCGCTCCATAGCTTGCTGCGTGATTCTGAGCTTCCTCATACGGTCAACGCTGAAGATGCGTATCTCTGTACCGTAAATCATCGCTGTCAACATGCAAATGTTTATCTTTAGACATTGTAGGATGTTGGACAAGATGGTAGGTCGCAAATTCCCAAATGCTACCCGCAATAGTCGTAACTGAACTATTTTCCTTAGGTCAATATACTTGTCAGTAACTTCAAGGTCTCCAGAAATTGTTAGATAATTTTCTGGATTCCACGCGCTGGGAAAAAAAATATGATTTTTTTTAGAAATGAGAACGACATTCACCGGAAGTCGTCTACGTTACTCCTGCTGTGTAAGCAGCATTATGCCACTACTTCAGACTGGCATTATGTGAGGGCGTGACCCTTCCCCATTCGAGTTAACCCATTCCTGTTGCATGTAGAAGCTTGCTGCAACCCGACTATACTACTGTGAAACTTTCTCATTTATTCGCCATACTATAGTCGCTAATTTAATTGCCGTCAATAAATCTCCTCCGATGCCGATCGCATCGGAATACGTAATTTGTTGAACCCACAAAGCCAATGTCGTCGCTCTTCCGATTGTAATTTGCATTTCGCCAATAAAGGTATGTTATTTTTAAATAATAGGAAATATTACTCGTAAATCTAATAACCAATTTTTAATGTAAATAAGGATAACAAAGAAGCAAATAGTTCAACCTGATGGTACGTGATTACTGCCAATTAAATGCAAGTATAAGAAAATGCACAAGCATTGTCAACCCTGACTATTGAAATGGAATGCTTCGCTACCAGCACTGTACGTCTGAGTCATTCGAAATACAGCCATAAACCATACGAATCATAGCAGGTTAGTGGTATCTAATGGTGGTTTTCTGTAAGGGTGTTTTTTAGTTCATTTACAAGGACACACTATCTATTAATTTTTTGTGGCCAGTCCTCAGAAGACACGTCCAAATGCTACACGTTGCGGCATAAAGATGTTGCGATGGATGTGAGGCGTTACGCGATTAGATCGTAAAAGAAACAAACACATCCTTGACAACCTTGGAGTCCATGACATAGCAGACAAGCTGCAAGAAAATCGTCTGCGATGGTATGTCCACATAAGTCGTTAAAGCGGACATGGTGAAGAACGAAAGAGGATGCCGAAGACCGGGGAAAGTGGAGAAGACTCAGTCGGAAAACGGACCCTGGTAGTAGGCCGTGAAATCGCTTGACAAAAAGAGAATATTTATTTATTTATTCTTTATGTTCCTTAAATAAGATTAACAAGGGCGCACTTAATGCCCAATGGCATTCTTTGCCAGTAAACTCTGGGAGATCGTGAGAAAATGTTGGTAGGCATAAAAATAAAAAAAAGCTATTTAAATAAAAATATAGAATTACAAATATACATACATAACACAATATTACATAATAAATAATACATATATACATATACCTAACAGACTTCCTGTTAAGTAAGTTTGTTAGGTATTTGTAAATATGTAAGTTGTAAGACTTCGGTATATGATATCCACATCAACCCTGAAGATTCAAATTGCACATGCATTGTTGCATACTTTGAGAACTGAGTTGTACCTAGCTGTAAGTGCTGAACTTCCAAATCCCTACAAGCCACCGTTGCCCGTAAACTCCGGGTCGCTATATGCTGTACCAAACCTAACTTCAGCATGTATTCTTTTTATTACTTTGTAGTAACTAACAAACGAGCACACAGTTCACATGATGGCAAGTGTTTCCTGCGTCCCATGACATCTACATTCATTCTTGACAAGGAATCATAATTCTGATGCGTTGTCACCTTTGAAGACTGAGAAGGGATGCCTCGTCACCAGTAAATAAAGGTCTAAGGAGTCCTACACTCTCCATACTACCCACAGAAGTATTACTGTTATGTTGCTATTTCACAGTGGTATTCTGTGGGGGCGTGGCCCTACCCCTGTCAAGCTGACCCATTCATTCTGCTGCTAGAAACAAACTGCAGTGTAGCTCTACCACTGCTAAACCAACCACTGAAAGAGCTCAAGACCCATAATGCAGCAGCAAGGTATCTTGACTAGGAAAAGTTTTATTTATTCCACTATCGTAAAATAAAACACGTTACATAAACTAAAAACTAAATATGTTACTATCATAAAGTTTTAATAGTTCACTGGCCACCCATTAAAACACAAATTTCCTCTATGCTATCACGGTATGAGCTTTTACACCAACACTTAACAACTTTACCCAGCGGAAATCATATTTCCGTATAATTCTATTTAACCTCAATATTAAACTGTATCCGTCGGGATAGATAACAAGGAGCTTCAGTGTTTTCATTGTTCCGACAAACATTGGAACTACATATATCCGACCCAGCGAGACGTGTGTTCCATAGTGTATTAAGCGGTTTTATGACACCATAGTGAGGATTAGTATTTTGTCGGGATTAATAATTAATAATAATTAATTATAGGACGTCCTGCGTTGGTTGGTTGTATGAGGAAGCCAAAAGTAACTCAGTGAGCTACGGCGGGGGCTAGGCCCGATATTTCTACTCGTGATTGAATTCAAAACGTGAATATTAACAATAGAATTAAGTTTTTTTTTATAACATTGAGAGTAAGAAACGAGCACACAGTTCACCTGATGGCAAGTAATTCAAGCGGCCCGCCACATCTTCATTCATCCTTGTCTAGGGACCATAATGCGGATATGCCTCGTCACCAGTAATAAAAGTCTCCGGATCCCCACACTCACAATGAGGGTGTGATCCTTCCCCGGTCGTTCTGACCCATTCATTCTGCAGCTAGAAACAAACTGCTGGATCTCTGCCACTGTTAAAACTGTTCCAGCCCTGCTTAATATGTATCATTATATAATATACTACATATATATATATTTACTTTGAGAGTAAAAAACAACACGAACAGCTGCGTTGTCAACCTTGAGTGCTGAGATAGAATGCCTCGTCACCACTAATAAAAATCACCGGATCCCTACACTCACCAGACGAAACACAACAGCATGATACTGCTATTTCAAGCTGGTATTCTGTGAGGGCGTGGTCCATCCCCGATCGAACTGACCCATTCATTCTGCTGCTAGAAACAAACTGCAGTGTAGCTCTACCACTGCTAAACCAACCACTGAAAGAGCTCAAGACCCATAATGCAGCAGCAAGGTATCTTGACTAGGAAAAGTTTTATTTATTCCACTATCGTAAAATAAAACACGTTACATAAACTAAAAACTAAATATGTTACTATCATAAAGTTTTAATAGTTCACTGGCCACCCATTAAAACACAAATTTCCTCTATGCTATCACGGTATGAGCTTTTACACCAACACTTAACAACTTTACCCAGCGGAAATCATATTTCCGTATAATTCTATTTAACCTCAATATTAAACTGTATCCGTCGGGATAGATAACAAGGAGCTTCAGTGTTTTCATTGTTCCGACAAACATTGGAACTACATATATCCGACCCAGCGAGACGTGTGTTCCATAGTGTATTAAGCGGTTTTATGACACCATAGTGAGGATTAGTATTTTGTCAGTATTAATAATTAATTATAGGACGTCCTGCGTTGGTTGGTTGTATGAGGAAGCCAAAAGTAACTCAGTGAGCTACGGCGGGGGCTAGGCCCGATATTTCTACTCGTGATTGAATTCAAAACGTGAATATTGACAATAGAATTAAGTTTAATTTTATAACATTGAGAGTAAGAAACGAGCACACAGTTCACCTGATGGCAAGTAATTCAAGCGGCCCGCCACATCTTCATTCATCCTTGTCTAGGAACCATAATGCGGATATGCCTCGTCACCAGTAATAAAAGTCTCCGGATCCCCACACTCACAATGAGGGTGTGATCCTTCCTCGGTCGTTCTGACCCATTCATTCTGCAGCTAGAAACAAACTGCTGGAGCTCTGCCACTGTTAAAACTGTTCCAGCCCTGCTTAATATGTATCATTATATAATATACTACATGTATATATATTTACTTTGAGAGTAAAAAACAACACGAACAGCTGCGTTGTCAACCTTGAGTGCTGAGATAGAATGCCTCGTCACCACTAATAAAAATCACCGGATCCCTACACTCACCAGACGAAACACAACAGCATGATACTGCTATTTCAAGCTGGTATTCTGTGAGGGCGTGGTCCATCCCCGATCGAACGGACCCATTCATTCCGCAACTAGAAAGAAACGGCAGCGTAGCTCTACCATTGTTAAAATATACTATATACTGTGTTGAATTGAATTGACTAAAAATACATCGCTGACTAAATCTAACACCGCTGCCCTCTGCCCAGCAATGTGGTAATAAATACTTGATATTTACACTCATTAAAAATAGGCATCTCCGAAATCCCAAAAAGGGCCGCTGACTATAAAACGAACATTTTACTACCTAGCAATTGAAATTCCAAATGAAATGGAATCACTTTAATTTCGTTTTGCAATTTAATTATTTCGCTCCCTTATTTTAAACTTTCACGATGCCCCGTGGAAATTATAATAAAACCTCTTTATTTGTACACAAAGGATACCTTTGATGAATTGTAAGTAATTTGTTCGGTGTCCAAAACAGATTTTAAAGGGTAATTGGGAAATCAAATCTTATCTAAAATTTCATTGCCGTAAAAATAAACGTTGAAAGAGTGATGTTTTCTTAGAAAGAGAAAACAGAGTAGAAGTATACAACTAAAAATTTAAGCTTTCGTAGGGACTATTTGTATTTAAAAGCTTCAAAATGCACCTGCAACTAAACAAACTGTAAGTTTTTCAAATGACGTATCGATTCTAAATCGAGTGATGAGGTCGTCACGTTTTGCTCGTGTACAAGTTTGCTAGAAGTCCTTGCACGTGGCTCGCTGTCATGCTTTATGCATTTTTATTGCATGTACTAAGGTGACAAATAAACACACATTCTGCATGCAATAAATTATGCCAGCAACTCATAAACATCTACATCCATCATGATATCACCCTACCCTCAAATACCAGCACTTGGGCTTTAGGAACCCTACACTCATCGAACGAAACACAGCAGCGTTATCTTTCGCGCTGATATTCTGTGATAAGATCTCACATCCGGTCCTACCCCTATCGCGAATCTTTCATGCTGCAGCTAGAAACAAGTTTCAGCGTGTCTCTATCACTGATAAATCTGATGAAATTGTGGGAGTTAAGCTATGAAATAATGAAGGACATAGATGACAATCTTAAATGATCAATTAAAATCTAATATATATATATGGAGATATGGTAAGAAAAGTTTATCTTGCCCTGGTAGTTAATCTATAGGAGAAGGATAGTTTACAGCTAGATAAGGTTTAAACTGCAGCGTGGCTAGGATCAAAAAAAGTAAAAATAATAATCTTTTCAATGAAAAAATAAAAAGACCTATACCCACTCGAACAAAACTACGGGTGTTTCTAACCTACACTGAACGCGTATAGCACCGCTATTTCCAATCTCCCCACATTACAAAGTCACAAATTGCCCTACATCAAAGCTTTCACAAAACACAAACAAAGAAATATGAATATTATTATTACTTCATGCGAGTTTCACTCGTGCGTGTAACGTCACGGACCGACACGGACCAACAAAAAAGGGAATAATGATAATAGAAACTGTTTATCTTCAAGCTCACAATGATATCCCTACAAAGAACATTCCTCGACGCAGTAAACCACTCGCTTACTCGCCGTAATATGGGCATTTCAAGAAAAGCTCTTGTTTATGAGATAATTTGGAAAGTTTAGATGGGAGTGAATTTATGTCTAGTATAAAGTTTCTCTCTTCTTTCTCGTGTAATGGGGAGTAGCTTTTTTCTGCCAATACCAATTCCACCTGTAATTTGTGCCGTACCGTCAATCAACGGCAATCGCTCGACATCGGCTCTGGCGATCGACTCTTAATTCAAAAGGGAACCACCATCCTGTGTTTAAGTCACTGTATTCACCCCTTACTCTGATCTTAATGCTGTAAGGAAGAGTAAGAGTATGAGTGGTTATATATAAGCCACTGCACCTATTTTTCCACGAGGAAATGCATACGGGGACAAGGATAGGTTATTTTGGACTCGCACCGACTAAAACCCCATGTTGTTCCACCTGCGTCCCCTACTCAGTGGGCCCCCGCTCGCGAGTCTATTCCGATAAAGCTGTAGAGGTCAAAAGACCAACAGCATCGTACAAAACCACCTGCGTCGCGTATGACGCTCTGCACTGGATTTTCCTCAATTTTTTGTGCAATAGGGAGGGATACGAAAAGTGTGTAGCTATCAGTCACTGCATGCGTGTTCCATGTTAGTCAATATTCATTTTATTTAATAAACAATTTCATATTAGACTACCGATAGTGTTTCTTCTTTTTTTTATGTAGAACAAACCGGAGGACTTATTACTGTTGCTCCGTCCAAGTTCTTGTATCAGACATGATACATTATTATACCTCACCAAGTTTTACTCACCATCTGATGATATGTAAAGTAAAAGGCCATATATAAAGATAGTCGCAGGAGCAAATCGTTGCTATGGGATATAGTGGTAGAGATAGTGGGAAATTTGCAGAGGTGACCAACCTTCACTATTTGAACATTCACTCTAAAAATATGAAATTAAATCAATATTATTACTAACATTATTTAAATATGTGTATATAATATACAATTCAAAATATTAATTAATGGCTCAAATGACCGTTCCATTCTAGTCACGGTGATCTTAACATTTTGTTGTCAGATGACATTAACAATTGAATGCCAATGGTATTGTGTTAATTGTAACTTTATGACCATATGAAATCCACGAAGTGTATATATATTTATATATATATATATATATATACAAAATTCAATTAAATATAAAACATACAAACGATATCTTTAAACGTATATATAAACTAGTTATATATAGTATAAAATACTAAAAGTATAATTGTAAACTAGAAAAAAGCGCGACAAACCGTCACATTCTTCACCGCACACATCGTGACTAGGGTTCACTTCCATCCACCATTTAATCCCTGTGCGAGATAAAAACTAAACACTTGTTCTCTGCTTTAAAGGCTTCCTTTGCTGTTTGTGTTCCAGTTTGATGGATTAAAGGACCGCTTCTTGGGAGATATAAAAACTTATCTACGCTTACCGCAGTCGAAATGTAGAGAAATGTTTTTACGACGTCTAGAAATAACTTAAATTTATGATAAATAAGACTTTTAGTTACTTAGTGGGTGCATGGGGGAGTATTAACCGTGGTTTAAAACGTAACACGAATGGGTTGGCTCGGCCGGGGAAGATCACGCATTAATAGAATAACAACGTTTCGTATCATGAGGATTTAGAGCCTCAATTGCAAATAATAAAGCATTGTATGAAAGACCATACTATTCTATATTTTCAAAATTGAAAACGCATGTGCTTTTGTTGTCAGTATAGAGCTACACTACAGTTTACTTCTAGCTGCAGAATAAATGGCTCAGCTCGACCGGGGTAGGACTATGCTCTCACAGAATATCAGCGTGAAATAGCAGTATTATGTTGCTGTGTTTCGTTTGGTGAGTGTATCCAGAGACCCTTATGACGAGATTTTCCATCTCGGTCCTCAAGGGTGACCATCTGAAGCATCTGTATTATGATTCCTTGTCAGGGATGAATGTAGATGTCATGGGCCGCAGGAATCACTGGCCATAAGGTGAACTGTGTGCTCGTTTGTTACTCTAAATGTAATAAAAAAAAGAAAAAAGTTCTAAGCTGGTAGGCCTAAATAAATAAATAAATAATCATTAAACCGTATTCTCAGTTAACCAACGGTCTTGCTTTGCATAAATTCGATATGAGCTTAAAGAAAAAGCAGAATGGTTTCCTCTACGTCGTTTTAAAGACAAAAAGGGGCCAAAAAGTGGGCCGCAGGAATCACTTGCCATCAGGTGAACTGTGTGCGAGTTTGGTACTCTGAATGTAATATAAAAAAATGTGCACCCTGAATTTATCTATATTTAGAACTTTTATAATACAAAATGTAGTGGAAGAAATCTGCAATTTATTTAGGGATCCGGAGACCTTTATCACTGGTGACGAGGTATTCCATCTCAGTCCTCAGTGACAACGCCTCTGCATTATGATTCCTTGTCAAGGATGAACGTAGATGTTATGGGCCGCAGGAATCATTTGCCATCAGCTCAACTGTGTGTGAATTTGTTACTCTTAATGTAATACAAAAAAAGATTCCAAATGAACATGCTTTGTCATCCCTGACGATCTGAGATGGTACTCCTAGTTACTTTTCCCCGTTATTGTTTCCCCTGATCTCTACACTGACGATACGAAACACAGCAGAGTTATACTTCTGTCCTATATATCGTCCTCTGTGAGCTTGTAGTATTTCCCCTGTTGAAGTTAGAAACTTACTCTAGCATCGTCAGAACCATGTTAATATTTGCACCAAATGGATAGGCATCTGGCTTATTAAGGGAATTGAACTATATTGCTCCGAGGTCGTTACATTTAATAACAATCTGGAGATAAAATCACCATTACGGCCAGTTCGGTTCGTATTACATATTAATGACTGTGGAATTACCTCGAAACTAACATTTGGGGCACAAACGTGTCCCTTGACCCTCAAGGAACTGTGTCGCCCTTAACATTGGCACTTGAATTTATTTCCTTTCTCAGTTTGAACTCGAATTGAAAATATCTTCTACTAATATATATTTTTGTTCTACTTGAAGTGATACTCGTTTGAACGCGATGAGACAATGATTTCAAGGTCAAATTGGAGAGTAACGTTTCAACGTAAAAGTTTCTGACTCGAAAAATATGGAAAATAGAAAGGTAAGGAATTTTTGAAGAGAGAAAAAGGGAGAACCATAAGTTGCTTATAAGTTGTTCTCCACCGTTTTACCGTTTACTATGTTTTAACTTTAACTTTTATCTTTAATCGCTATCTAAGTAACTTGTATTTCAGAAGTTACACTACCTTAATTTACATAAGTTAAACTTATTATTTATATTTAATACCTTCAGTTTTTAACTATTCTTTCATTCCATCTCGGAATATATATTAATATAGATATGTGAAAGAATGAAATGGTTTCAAGTATATACCAAAATTCTTAACTATATTCGAATTGAAACAAAATCGTCTAGAACCAACAGTAAGGTCCGTATACTTAATGGCCACAATAATCCCAGAATAGGGCTGAAAGCTCAAATATTATATTAATTGGCCACCGCGATAAAAACTTTTTTACAACATAACCCAACTCGTTAACCTCGAAACGATCCGTTTAGAACAATAAATTCTTCTTATGTTTGGATTAACGATAACATGGGCTTTTTTCATTCATTCTGTCATTTAAAAAAAATTTAGACATATTGTTAAGAATTATGATTACTATAAAAGAACACCATTACAGAGGTGAATTACCTCCTTACCATGTTTCTAGATTTAGCTACCAACACTATTTGAATAAATTTATTAAATTCAAAAGTGTCGAGGTAATTCAATGTTCGGACGCTTCCGTTTAACAAGAGTCGTCAGAGCTTTGTGTCCGAATGGTTTTTGTTAACAAGAGTGAAGGTAGCTTAGTGTCCGGACGCTCACTTTTCTAACAAAAGTATCTTAGTAACTTAGTGTCCATATTTCGCTTTGAACACGAGCCGTAATAGTTTAGTGTCCGGACGCTCGCCTTTTCAAAGAACGTTGAGACGTTGAGTTACCTTAATGGCATTTTATTCTAGTTTTTATCTGATAATATCAACTGTACAGGTTACAGACCCAGGCTTCATCTGTAAACTACCAGTAGCATGAATAGGTTATCTCTACTTTGGAGCGATCACTCTCAAGCGAAGCTACTATTTTACTGTGTTAATCGCACCATTATAAACATAGACTGCACTAACCGCTGTGGTAGCTTAGTGTCCCGTCACTCGCTTCTGACAAGGTTCGTGATAACATAGACGAACGAATGCTCGCTATTAACAAGAGCCATGATAGAGTAGTGTCCGAACTATGGTTTTAACAAGAGCCGAGGTAGCTTAGTGTCCGAACTATGGCTTTTAACAAGAGCCGAGGTAGCTTAGTGTCCGAACTATGGCTTTTAACAAGAGCCGAGGTAGCTTAGTGTCCGAACTATGGCTTTTAACAAGAGCCGAGGTAGCTTAGTGTCTAGAAGCTCGCTTTTAACAATAGCCATGGTAACATAGTGTGTGAGCACTCGCTTTTAACAATGGCCATGGTAGCTTAGTTCCCGAACGCTCGCTTTTGACAAGAGCCGAGGTAGCTTATTATCCGGAAGCTCACTGACATAAAAGTTGTGGTAGTTTAGTGTCCGAACTATGGCTTTTAACAAGAGCCGAGGTAGCTTAGTGTCTAGAAGCTCGCTTTTAACAATGGCCATGGTAGCTTAGTTTCCGGACGCTTACTTTTAACATGAGCCGTGGTAGCTTAATATGTGGACGTTCTCTCTAAGCTTGAGTCGTGATAGCTTAGTTTCCGGACGCTTACTTTTAACATGAGCTGTGATACCTTAGTATATGGACGCTCTCTCTAAGCTTGAGTGGCGGTAGCTTAGTTTCCGGACGCTTGCTTTTAACATGAGCCGTGGTAGCTTAATATGTGGACGTTCTCTCTAAGCTTGAGTCGTGATAGCTTAGTTTCCGGATGCTCAAAACATAAGCCATGATAACTTAGTATATGGACTCTCCACGATACCATTTATTCCCAAGAAGGGATTGTGCTGCAGATTTGGTTTGACCCTTGAGTATTGAGATGGAATGTTTCAAGCATAAATAGCGTAAGTTTTTCATCCATTCAATAACGTTAATTATAGTATTATGATTCACATGCGTGTCACCCCTAAGAACTCGTGGTAACTGATTACCTGTTTTTATTCATAAATGCCAGCAATGTACTACGAAAGTCTTCCACAAAATAATTATCTAATTGCATCGACTTAGTTAATTACAAAATCTTAAACAAGATAGCGGAACACAAAGAAGATATCAAAGTAAAACCGAGAAATTAAAGTTGAGAAAGATCGTGGAACTGTGACTGCCATCGAGTAGACATTAAGGCTGGGTTCATCTGATTAAGCCCGGCATCATAATGAAGAAGGGTTTTATCATAACCCAGCCACTACACTAACTAGAGATGTGAAAAATATAATTTATCGATGATTTCTTTCGAAATATTATAATGTATAGATCGATAACAAATTCTATTCGGTATCTCCCAAGTTTATAACCCGTATCTAAAACACTCCATTTTAACCTTCCTCCAATCTTATTACATAGGTGAATACGATCAGAAGGTGACTATAAATGAGTGCCTCCATGTTTGCACAAATACTTACGGCACTATAAAATATTCTGCGCAGTTGACTTGATCTGGCAACAACCAGGAGATGTCACCGTGGACTGTGGAAGATATCATCATAATAAACTTGTAGGTTGTGTTATACTGCAAAGTGATTCACTATTATGATAAAAACCAGCAACGCATTTGTGACTCCTCTGGTGTCCTATATAGAAAAAGAATCTCAAATAAATAACTATATCGATACCATAATATTTTATACCACTTATGATTTGGTATAACCGCTTATTTCGATATCGCACTTACTGCAAATAACGACATAACTTCACGCAAGTCCTTAATGTTAATAATTTATCGTTTGCACCGAGTGCTTTTAGTAATGACATTTCAAACATGTCGATATAAAACCATCGATATACAAAACAAGCATCGGTACAACACTACCACCAGTACCTTTTATTAAAACCCTGTCCATTTTCTAAAGTAATGCTATATTTAAATTATTCATCGGCTAAATGTACCGGAGGCTGATCCTCGTTTTTGCATAAGACTGTGGCTAAAGTAATTTTTAGAAGTTGTAGAAATATTTCAATCTCACCATCCACTGTTTAATGTATATCTGTTTGTTTGTTTGTTTCGCGTATTCATTACACCGTGGAATCAGCTGTCACCGATACGACTTACGGACCTTCTAGAAAAGAACCTAACACCATCCCTAATTAAAGGCCGGAAACGAATTTGCGACTCCTCTGGTGTTACGGATGTTCATAGGCGGCGGTGACCGCTAACCATCAGGTGGGCTGCGTGCTGCATGCTGCATCGTTTTCCGACTATACTATATAACAAAAAAAACTTATGATAAACTGAACAGCTGCGTTCATATCAATTAATTCGATCAATGAATTTAATGTAATTATTGTTATAGTTGTACTGGCATATTTCAAACGTAAAAGCGCACAGTGTTGTATGACAAACACCGTAATGGTAAAGATGAAATCTTAAAAGATGGCGCGTTGTATGACGGGTAACAGCTGGTAATGCAAGTATTAATGGTTGGCACGGTCTACGAAACTTACAAAGTAGACCCGAAACCACCATACCACTGTCGTCCTGAACCATCTCCTAACACAAACATTTCATATTTAATTGGAGTGATTTACGGGAATATTGGTTACGTTAACGAAAAAATTCGTGTTTTTTTTGGTCGAGTTTGACTGTCTCGTGATTAAAATACATTGCTACTGTCTTTTGTCTTGGATTCGATTCGTAGCCGCGACAAAAAAATGCATGTGCACAATTTGTTGATATTTAGGTTGGTGTTTATTTAATATCCCATGTTAATAGCACTGCATAGCGACCGCCTATGTGTAGCCGCTACTTATGTATAGTATTATATAAGGAATTGTAATATATCTTGCGTATCTAATATCGTTCGATACTCAGAAGTGTAGCTGGGTGGCGGTAGATTCACGACGAAGTCACTTTCTAGCAAAACGAATAGTTTGGATCGACCAGAATCGACGTCTACAAGTCTAAAGGTCGACGCCTTCACTAAATAACAGTCCCAAATAGCAACATATCGCTGCTGGGTTTCGTATGGCGGGTGTACGGATCTGGAGACCAGTAATTGTGTGGGCAATGGGGATTTACATTCCACTCCTCAGGGGTGAGCTTATGAGCCGAGCCGTTCCACCGTTCTTTCTATTGGCTGGGGGCCTCCTACGCTGAGCTTTCATTGAGATTGAATGTAGAATTACAGTTATTGCCTAATTATAATAAAGGATCATCGTGGACGTCATTGAAAGATTGACCTTGAATTTGAATTGTAACATTTCTTATAAACCTGTTTCCCAAAAAAAAAAACTTAAAAATCAGGCAAGCGAATCCGTGGTACTCACTAGTCTATTAAAAGCAGGGTTAACACAAAGCCAAGTAACCTACGGACAGAAACGTCGTTATACTGATTGCATTGGGATTCAATGTTCTTAATTAAGCTATAGCGTTGGAGAGAATGAGCTTACTTGGGTTTTTCTTGTTCCTTTTTTTTAAATTGAATTCCACCTTCTTAGAAACACCGAAGTATCCTTTTGATAATAATGAACCGGTGGGTAATATTAGAATTAAAAACTGGCGTATGCTAGTCGGAATAGACGGTCTGTATTTTTTTTTACATAAATTAGTGATGGCAAAGGAACACAGACAGCTTGCGACCCACGGCAAAGATTCGTATGCGTTGTCCCTCATAACTGAGATAGAATATCTTGTTATTTGCAAACACACAAGCGTTATGTTATTATTAGTTGTGGGTGGGACGAAACAAATAGCGGTCACAGAAGGCGTGCACCAAGGCTCAGGCCCCTTTCTGTTTTGCTTGGTTTTAGACTCACTTACCGAGTTGGCGCAGACCTCAGCTGCGTGGACCTTCACCTATGCAGACGACGTAGCTATCTATACCGAGAGCCTCGCAGAGTTACAAGAGGCACTTCTGCCTTGACCGGCGACCACCGGCAGACCGGTGGCCTAGTGTTGAGTGTTGCAAACACACAAGATATCTCAAAAAACCTTTAATGATCCCAATTCAAGTGATAACCGACCGATTCCTGTCGACGGTCAGTTAGTCACCTAGTACGATCAGTACAAATATCTGGAAAGTATGATGCACATTTCTGGGAACTCGGAAAACAATTCGCTAAACATCGCTGACAAGATGCAGGGGAGTAGGCTGCGATGCTATGGTCACGTAAAAAGGAGGCCACCGTACTACGTCGGAAACTTGACACTGTATCTTTCCCTTCCCGGTCGCATATCCAAGGGCAGACCCAAAACAAGATGGAAAGATGTAGTGCTCAAGACATGTATGACTGCCAAGTCTCGGACAGGGATCGGTTTCACAAACTCGACCTTGAAATACTACTTTCACTGTGATCAAAATTTTGAAACTCATTTAAACACTTCTAGGAGATACAAACCTAAGGATAAGTGATATTTTGCTTTTTTATTTCAGAATTGTGTTTTAGAATAAGAATAGTGATTTAAGAATGCTGCTGCGCTATAATTACTAACATTCCTGCTAACCACTCCAACTAAGCTTAAATGCCCATGCTTGGAGATGTAGTTTAATGGCGGATTCGCACCTACGACTCTAATTTTGCCAGACCGTATCCTAAACCATTAGGCTATTGACGCTTCGACATGTATAACACAGTTTTACAAACAATGAAATTTTCTATTTCAATTTTGAATTCTGATTAACTGCGTGCTAGGTAGCGAAAGTACGCGACACGGTGATATCTGTATTGTAAGAAATATCTTTTATTTTATTTATTTAGTGTTTTGCATTTGAACCGCTACATCACTTGAAACGTGTCCTCACTTGTCACTCTTAGTTCTGCTGTTTTACCACCTATAAGCATCTTCATCCATACTCAAAAATGATTTAAGATCGTCAAACGTCATCACCGAAACGCCGTCGCCCTGAGTTCCCGAGATGACTGCACGCGCTACCAAGATTCAGGACCCGTTGTCAACCCCAAGGACTAAGATGGGATGCTTCTCTACTTGAAATTCTCTGGATCCCTACATTCATCATACGAAATACTTTTATTGTGTTTGGTACGGTGAATGTGTTGCTATTTTGTGTGTACCTGGCCATTTTTTAGTCAAGGCGAACCGTTCTTGTTGCACCTAAAAACAATCTGTAGCGTAGTTCTGCCACAGTTGATCAAAGAAAGCAAAGATGCTTTCTGGTTCGTAATTTATGTCTTGGATAGTAAATTTAAAAATTTACAACTGGGATATTTTATTACTACCCTTGCAATGGAAAGAATCCATAGAACAATGAAAGCTCTTTGGAGGTGCATATTACTACTTCCGTTTCCGCTAGACATGATGACGTCGCGTAGTGGTTAGAAAACCATTCGAGCGAACCCATGCTGAAAATATAAATTAGCTGTAGCTCTCTGTGATATCAACATCATCAATCATCGCCATTGGTTTTTTTATTTATTTTCATCCCATAAATAAAAAGATAAATCTAAGATAAGCTCCCTTATCCTTCCTACAAACGATCAGTGGAGGAAACTCATTCATGCTTCCAAATTTATTCATTGCGTTTGTCCGCGTCTAGTGGAGATCGAGCCAGCATTGCGTGAGATTTTTTTATGAAGATTGTGCAAATTTATAAATAATTGAACGCTACGTCATTTTTTAAGGAAGAAACTCAAATGACTTTTTTTATTTAGTTTATCAGTGGACCGCACAGTACGACTGATGGTGAAGACGCAGTGCTGCACATGTAGCGGTAGCTTCACCACCGCTATCAGCTACAGCACTAATGGGTTGGCACGACCGGGAACAACCACCATCCTAGGTGACGATGCACCTTCATTGTGATTCCTTAACATCCTTCGTGGATGTCTGAGCTGGAGGAATCATTCATCTACCATGCAAACTGTGTACTTATATATCATCCTTGAATCACCTATAATAAACACAAGCACAGTGGTTCTTGTATTCGAATACAAGCGTAAACCAGTAGCTTTTGACCATGCTTTGTTTTGTTTTGTCAGTGAAAGGATCCGGAGACCTCATTACTTGTGACGAGGTATTCGACCTTCGCCAAGGGTGGCAAGCGACATCATTATAGTTCCTTAACGATTATAGATGTGGGCGTTACGGACTGTTCTTTTATTATATCAACTTTCTCAGAAGAAAATTTAGCCTATCACAAATAGTCCGATTCGGTAAGTCCAACTTCACCCAGAGGTCAATTGTCGGATTCAACTCGGATGGCCAGCGTATGGAGAACTGCGGCTTATCTTCTCGTTAAAAATACCTCAATTAAAGACAATAAAGACACAGCTTAAAGATATAGGTCCTTCAATGTGGTCCGCATGAGGAAGCTCAAAGTCACTAAGCGAGCTATGGAGCTCCATCGGTACTTTTCCGCGTGATCCGCAGAAGAAGGTAACCGATATAGCACAAAGGATCACTAAGTTTCTATACCAAACTCCTTCACTGTGAAGGGAATTCGTTTGTGGAATGCTCTTCCTGATGAAACGTCCCACGAGAACTGTTGTGCTATTTAAAAAAAATTAGTGAAGGAACACTACCTTATCTTTATCCAGTTGAATATATAATGAAATATTATGTTAGCTTTATTGTATGCTATATATATATATATTTATATTTACATTATATGTATTAATATGCATGTTTTTAAATAAATATAGTTCAGTATTTATTTTTATTTATCTTTTCTGTATTTTTCTATATATCTTTTATTTGTGAGTACACTATGTTTTTTATTCCCGTTAATATGTCCAACACCTTTGAGATTTTTATTGTAAAATAAGCTGCGCCTTTGTACATACTTTTCTTATATCAGTTTCCTTATATAAATGCTTTAACACATAAAAGTTAAACAAAATAAATAAGTAAGGCAGCGGGCAGGCCATATGGCTCTTGTACCAATAACTGACGAGGAAGAAAGGTTCTCGAGTGGCGCCTCGTTTTGACCATCGCAGAGTAGGACAAACGCCACTAGATGCAGACCAATGCAAAGCAGCGGGAAGTCGATGGATACAGGTGGTCCGGGATCGTATTCCACGGCAGTCTGTGTGGAGGCCATGTTCAAGAGTGAACTAGTAATGGGTTGAAATGATTATTCTGAGAAAGCATGATTTGTCTACCGTCGAATGATTATGCTACAACATTGTTTAATGGTGGACTTACTTACTTTACTGTAATAGGGTTGAAGGATGAACACACAGTTGACCTGATGGTTTATAGTTCCTGGGACTCCATAATACCCACATCACCTCTAAGAATTATAAACGCAACAGCATCGTTCTGGTATTAAGACAGACCGTGGTTTTATCCCAATCAAGCCGACTTAATTATGTAGCTATACAAGCTGCTACATGACTACACCTTTGCTCGATGATATCACGAAACATAATTAAATTATTGTATATTAAACAAGTTAAATATCAATTTTAAATTCATAGCAATAATTTCCATTTCGATGATTTTTTTTAATAATAGCGGCATATTATTTTCTCGGCGGAGATTCAGTCTGAGTGGGAGATGAAACTTCATATCTCTTTAGTGGAAAGCTAATTTCTCGTAAAGTATTTATATTTATGTTTAGGATGCTTCATAGCTCAAGTCTAAAAGCTCATTTTTAACTTACGATACGCGAGTGAAAACATTTTCGATTCGAAAATATACGCGCGCAAGGTGCTCTATTAAATATCTCTTTGGTATTTGTTGACCGTTTTGAAATAAAACTAACAATAAATTATATTTTTGGATTTTTAATTTTTATTTTACAATTTGGTTAGACATATAAATAAATAGCCCAAGCGTATCGCAATACACCAATAAAAACCCTATCCAAATTGGATCAGCCATTGTGTATATCTGCGCGCATATACACAATAAGTCTGGTTACGAATTTATAGCTAAAAGTTAACAAAAAAAAATACGATCAAGGTCTGCACAGAAGCTCGTGTCTCTCGCTGAATACCAGCGTAAGGTAACAGCATAACGTACATATTTTATTTATAGCAGCATAAATCTTTATCAGTAGCATCATTAACTCACATCAGGTGAACTTGTTTGGGTGGCAAACAGTTAATATTATTATTACAAAAATTAATGAAATATATATATATATATATATATATATATATATGTATGTATTAGAATGCGGTAAGAGCATGGTTTACCATGCGGCTACTGCGATATTGTCAGATAGAAGCCGGAATATAATATAATTTTTTTCAAACATGCCTGTTTTTCACGAAGTTTTCTTTCACCGTCGACCACGTGATAAATAAGCACTTAAAATTGCAGACTAACAATTTCATAGTAATACGCGCCGGGAATCGAAGTTATTTTCACACGCGTATCGTAAGTTAAAAGTGAGCTTTTAGACTTGAGCTATGAAGCATCCCAAGCTTAAACGGTTTATAAATAAAATTACATGTCAGTAAATCAATTAGCACAAAGATTCGTCCACTTGACAAAAACAGCGACCATAAGGAATTCGAAACATAGAATTTCTAGTTCCAGTAAATCGTAGCTTTCGAGTGGTCTTTTGCATCTGAAGCAAACCACGAGATCTCTTCAGACGAGATAAGGACCACTCCACGAACTATCTCATTTGTACTGTAATAGACATGTTTAAGAGTTTTATAACGGCTGCCGCGTAACAATTCTTGAGAGTTCAAATTTGCAGTTTACAAATTGTTTGTTTTAGCTTTTTAGTTTTATATTCGTGTAGCATTTAAGTCTCGTACTGTTAAGCTGAATCAGCTTTCAATCTTAATGTTTGTATTATATCGGAGTATTGAAAAAGGCGACGTGTACCTCTGTACTTGTGCGAATACATACTACTTCATCCTTGATAAGAGTATAAAGATGCGTTGTCACCCCTGAGGACTAACTAATGCCTTGTCACTAGGAATAAGGTCAACGGAATATAATACTCACCGAGCAGACCACGCCTTCGCAGAATACCAGCGTAAAATAGCAGAATAGTCTTGCTGTGTTTCGTCTGGTTAGTGCAGGAATCCGGAGATCTTATTAAAGGTGATGATTTTTCCATCTCAGTCCTCAAGGGTGACAACGCATCTGGATTAGATTCCTTGTCAAGGATGAATGTAGATGTCATGGGCAGCAGGAGTCACTTGCCATCAGGTGAACTGTGTGCTGGTTTTTACTCTCAGTGTATTAAAAAATACAGTTTTCGCTGATATTTCACGATTGAAATATGGTATGCCTAATGGTTTAGGGTACGGTCTGCCAAAATCAGGGTCGCATGTTCGAATCCACCGTTAGACCATTGCCGAGAACCATCTCCTAGCACAAGCATTTTAATCTTATTTGGAGTAGTTAACGGGAATGTTAGTCATTATAGTTCAGTTAGTATTGTCTTTTTTTTAAATGGTCGTTCGCCCTTCATACCGGAGCCAGTAACAAACTACACTGTGGCTGTACCATCGTGGAAAACATTAAAATATCATACCAAATACCTCACTAACTCCACGGTCTTTTACGACATTAAAGTTTAACGAATTAGCTGAATTAAGGGCATTAATATTTAATATGTTTAGGATAACCCGGCCGTTTGATATTGTAACTTCGCCCCCGGCCCCACGACGGAGAGAAACTTCTGAGAGCAGATTATTGAAGAGATTAACTCTATTATCCATAATGTCTGTCAACTCATCTCGCTTAGCTTTGCGGTCAGTCCGGAGTTCGAAGTCGCTTTTGGATTTAAATGGGTGAATGAAACGAGATGTAGACGTTATATGATGACGCCAGGAACTACTCATTTGCCTGGCTGTAGTGACGCGGATCCCGGGTTCGATTCCCCTAGCTGAGGAACGATATTTGTGTAACACAAATTATTGGTTGGTCTAAACTTTCCTCCGATCTGATTGTACGAGTGCATGCATTACATAGGAATAGGGAAGGTGACGTGTGAATGCCTCTATGTTTGCGCAATTCTTGATATTCACTATAAGAATCTTCTGCGCAGTTGACGTCACCTAACAATATCCAGACGATATCGCCGTAATAGAAGTAGGCCAGGACGACATCACTGTTATATATACTATGTACATACGGTATCAACACTGGTAATCATTGACTATAATAATCTCGCCAGTATGAAAAAAAGTACGTGACAGATTAATACAAGTGACAGAAGTGGAACTTCTTTGACTATCAACACAAATCAAAAGAATTTTATATCAAGGTTTATACAAAACGCTTGTGAATCGTTAACATAGCAATAGGACCACCGCTTCGAAAGGCAGCTAGCGAGAAGAGACGGCAACAAACTCGACTAGTTGCTTTTTTTTTAATATAATAAATATTTTTTTAATATAATAATAATATTTGAATAAATAAGTAGTCAGGGATACATGGCAGAAAGAGAAAGAAAGACGCAAAAAGAGAATAAAGCAAGCCCAACCCAAAGTCTTATATAGAATTTTTCTCTCCTTTTCTCTTTCAGGCTAATTGATTAATTCTCCATCCTTTTTGTATTAGAAACGTTTCAAAAAGCGTTACACAAAAACGTTGCAATCAAATCTTATACTCATCGTAACTAAAGAATTTTCACTTCAATAGTAAATAATAACTTTCTCAGAATACCGTAAAATAATAGCTGTGTTTCGGCTAGTTATTCCTATTCTTCTTTTTTTATAGAAACCATACGAAACACAGTAGTATTGTACTGCTATCTTATGTCGATATTCTGCGAGTGCGAGGTCTTACCCTGGTCGTAACTACCCATTCATCCCGTAGCATGGCGCGACGTTGTTGCCGCTAGTCTATAACTGTGGAGTGGTTCAAATACATATTTCGTATTTCGCCAATGTCAGTTTTGTAGACGTTGTTAACATGTGAACGTTGAAATTTTATGTTACGGATTCTTAATGGTCACAAAAGATTCAACGGATCCAAAAGAATTCGGTACAAAAAGAATAAAAACAACAAAAAGCGTCTCGAATTCTTTTCAATAGGGCGAATCTTCATGCAATTTGATTGTCTGAAATGGTATTTTATATTTGACATCGTATAAACTTATATATTCATCGTTGAAAGGTTACAGCATATTGTGGAATGTATTTTGTCTTTTGTTTTTCAATAGTCATTAATAACACTTGACAAAAGTATTTTTTGATTATCTCGATTTATAAGTACATAGTTACAAACAAAGCATCTGAGAAATAGAGAGAAAGAGGAAAGAACTCTTCTTTCCTCTTTCTCTCTATTTCTCAGACAATAAGAAACATATTTCTCTCTTTCTCGCTTTAGCCACATACCTATATAATACACAGGAATGATGCACTCCAATTCGACCATAAAATATTACTCTATTCACACCCAAAGAATTGTCACTACTAAAAAAAAACATCACAATTTTTTTTTCCAAGTAAAACAAAGCACTCCCGCTTTTCGTCCTTCTGTGCGTGATTAACAATACTAAATAGACTTCGTTTAGGTTACAAGGAATTATTTTGTTTAAGTTATTATTTATCTTCACATATCCATAGTCCACTGCAGAACATATATATATATACGAGCTCCTACCTTTATGAGATACTACTTAGAGGTAGCAGTTAAATTCCCCATGGAGACTGCGTAAACCCATATGCGTAGGAGATTCAAGGGTTTTAATTAATGGCTTAGTAATATAGACATATAGTATGGCCACAATATCTGTTCTATTCTGTTACCTCACGGTCTATAAAACTGGTCGTTTAAGTCACTCCGGGTCACTCAGCGTGCTATGCTCGGTATTTCTCTTCATGATAGAATATATAAGCAACGTAGACATCCGCAATCCGACAGACAGACCGACATAGCTCAAAAGATTAGAAAGCTGAAGTGGCAATAGGTTGGCCATACAGCTCGTAGAATAGACAACCGATGGGGAAAACAGTTTCTTGAGTGGAAGAGCTACGCTGCAGTTTGTTTCTAGCTGTAGAATTAATGGGTCAGCTCGACCGTGGTAGGACCCTTTCAGAACGCACTCACAGAATACTGGAGTGATGCTGCTGTGTTTGTAGGTGAGTGTAGGGATCCGGAGACCTTTATAATTGGTAGCGAGGCATTCCATCAAGGGCCACTCAGCCCTCAAGGGCGACAAAGCATCTGTATTATGATAGATGTCATGAGCTGAACATGTCGAATGGGGTAAGACCACGCCCTCAAAGAATACCAGCGTAAAATAGCATAATATTGCTGTTTCGTCTGATGAATGCAGAGATCCAGAGACGTTTATTACTGCTGATGAGGCATTCCAACGCAGTCCCCAAGGGCGACGAAGCAATTGCATTATGATTCCTTGTCAAGGATGAATGTAGATGTCATGGGCCGCAGGAATCACTTGCCATCAGGTGAAATGTGTTCGTTTGTTACTATCAATGTAATAAAAAAAAACCTTAGTCTGGCAGTCGCTGTGTAGTAATGAAACCACCCACTAGATGGAGCGATGATCTATGCAGGAAGTTACGTTTGGCTCACGCCACTTACTTATTCAAAGTGCTTCGTGGCGAGCTACTCAATCCAAGCGTACTGCAGACGATGCAGTTGTGGGTCCCGGACCATAACGTCACATTAGTTGCGTGTCCCGCTCGCGCGCAATAACTTGCTGCAGCGCGCACCACTGATACGCGCGCTCGGTGCGCGCAATGCTATCTCTCAAATCGCTGATATATTTCAATGTCCAAAGAAGGAATTCACAAGGGCAGGGTATGAGATTATGAAAAGTTATATTTAAGTTGTAATATTAGATTATATTAAAATTTGATATAACTATTGTATTAGGCAAACCTATAAAGACAGATGTATGTGTTTGAATAAATAAATAAATAAATAAACAAGTAAATAAATATATTAAAAAAAATAAGAAATTCGATTAATAATTTCATCGGTAACAACTCGAATTGGACTCAGTAATCAATAGAGATTGACGAATAAAATCATCATGATTATGATAATTATCTCAGCCCATCACTAGTCCACTATTAAACACCGGCTGCTACAAAGCATGATCCTAAGCCCCTCTGCATCCAAATCAGCAAAAATAATAAAACTATTACAGTAAGGCACATTTCCGATACGTTAACAGAATATAACAAAACAGTTGTTCGAAATTTAAAATTTAAACCGGAATAACGTTGGATCTGGGCAACACTGACCGAGCCCGGGGTTTATGTGCCCGGATAATTTTTTAGGGGCCGAATTGAGTTAGGGGAGGAAGATAAACTGTTTAATGCCGTCATTATGTCGTCATGTGTATGATTTAATATGATATAGTATATAAAAAAAATCTATTTATTAGTAGAATTATTTACAATTATTGTTATTAGAATTTGTTATGCTTTTTTTTAATGCAATAGTATCTAAACTCTTAACACGCCACTGGTGGACTCGTAGACAATGTATTAAGACATTAAGTCCGGCCATTTTATTTACCTTTACGTAAGGTGTGAACATTTATTTTTTATAGAAGAGGCGACAAACGAGCATCTCATCCGATGGTAAGACATCAGCGCAAGAAGAATCGCAAATGCGTTTTCGGCCTTTAAGGAAGATGTAGGCTCTTTTCTTGAAGGGCGGTTTCGTATCGGTTCGGAAACCGCTGGCGACAGCTGATTCCGCAGAGTAGTTGTGCGTGGCAGGAAATTTGGCGTGAAACGCACAGTTTTAGATTGCCAACCTGTCGTGATGTATGATGACAGTAAAGTTCTAAAAAAAATAAGTTAATATGTTTAACCTGTACTTTCTTAGTAAGCACATTACTTAAAAACTGTTGAACTGATTTGTGATCCGAAAATGTGAATAATAATTGTAAAACTTTAAAAGTAAATTACTTAATTTTTTCTACGGCAGTTTTTGTATGAAATACAGATAGAGATATCATAAATTCACCAAAACGATCACAAACAAATTTATTGAAGTTAAGACAGTTGGGTTAACTAGTAAATAAATACTTGTAAACGGACTTGTACCTGCTATAACAATAAATTTGATCTTATAATATTAAAGATAAAATAATGAAACTATCAAGAATTCTATGGATTTTTTTTAAATCACAGGCTCATGCTTTTATTTTGGCGCGTTCCTATTCCTGTTCGTGTGTGTATGTAATTATCCTATATTATGTAATTTTGTTTTAATTATTATATAGAATTATAGACTATGTTGCCTCGTAACGGTGTTATCAATTGTTTAAAGTGAAAATATATCGTTTTGTTTATTGTATTATATAGGTATAATATAGATAATTATAACTTATATTTTATTTTTAATTAAATCAACATATTACTTATTGTAGCTCAGGTAGGTAGAACTAAGAGTGGTAGAGCTAAACTGCAGAATGAATGGGCCGCAGGAATTACTTACCACCAGGTGAACTGTGTGATCCTTTGTTACTCTCAATTAAATTAAAAAAAAGGTAAACAGTGACGTCACGACGTCAAGTACCTCAATGCTCGAAACGCCGGGACAATAAAGATACATGCAAGATATCACAAGCAATTATCTGGAACTCGGCGTCTGGGTGTTTTTCTTCCAGAGGCATTTATTTATATAAAATAAAACTTAAAAACTCCCTCTACAAACTTCAATTGACAACCACCACTTAAGACATTTTGTAATATTATTTCTCTCACTTAACCTTTCCATCACATCTCGTTTGCTACCGCAAACTTCACCCGATAATAGTCGATTTTTTTAAAACGTTTTTATTATTTTTACGTTCTTTCAGTTAACCTTTATATCTCATCTTTTTCAACAAAAATTTCAAGAGCTAATAATTTAAACGTTTCTCCAATATCGACAGATGTAAATCAGCGTCTTTGTCTCATTGAACTCATTATTTCTTAACAACTCCTTATATTTTTTCACTCTTCCCGATAGTAAAAGTTCTAAAAGATACTCTATTTTTTTTAAAAAAAAATCATTGTCTTTTTAGTTTTATGGAACAGCAGACAAAAGCAGCATTTACTTCTATATACACCTGATGTGTGAGAAAGACAGAAACCTTTTTTTTATTGTATAAGACCCTTATTAAGGTTATGTGATATTACAAATTAGCTCCTTTGTTACCCTGAACACAATAAAAAATCAGTTTTTAATTTACATAATAGTTATATACTAACTACAAAACGAATATTTAGAATAGTGTTAATCTGAAAACTTGTGGAGAATTTCTAACGAGGGTCGAGAGGAAAACTTCTTCGTGAATTTCTCACAGCATACAACCATTTCTCTACTTCCTTCCACTCAAGAGATCTTGCGGTCGGCCCCGTCACGAGAGCGGAGTTGATTTTTTTTTTGTCTTCGAATTTATGATAGAGTTCTTTTTGCTTTTGTGACCGTTTGTTTAGATGCAATTTTGTTTGCTGCAACATAATTACACGGCGTCGTCATTTACAGAGCTTGCGTATTTTAAATTTTCTTTGATTTTATTTTGTTGTATGTATTTATGTTTTCTTAGGTACATATTAAATCCGTTTATATTAATGACATTGACTGGCCGTGGCAGCTTAGTGTGTAAGTGCCAGATTTTCGTTATATTAACGTTTATTTAGGTGAACTAATCACCTGCAAAAAGGGCTAAAAGAAAAAAACGTACATATATCGTCATGTGGACTAATAAGGAATGCTTCGTTACTAGTAATTGGATTTCCAGTGCCTTGAAACACAGTAGCCCTTCTGTTATTTGCTGGATGTCATTTCCTCTACTTTTATTTCTACGTTCACTTCTAATACTTTTTATATCTACAACAAATTCTTGTGAAGTTTTCACAGAACTGTTATTAAACATGAGTGAGTACCCGTTGTACATGGCATCGGTGTGTTTTCTTAACATCGATTATAGAGTTAAGTGATGGATAAAGGTTCTCACACACTGCAGTGATCAGTTAGTACATTTGTTTGTTCATCTTGAGAACACAAATTGTTTTATAATTTAACGTAAAAAGCAATTTAAGTAAGCAATCAGCTATTAAATTTAGCTTTATAAAATCATGAGCTTACATACGTACTTCAAAAATTTAATATGACAGAAAGGAATAAAAGTATATTTATCAAATGATAAACCAATAACGAAAAGTAAATGAGGAATGTCACAATTTTTATGTTGGTACTTAACATTGCCAAAGGTAAAGCCAGGCTTCAGTTTGTTTACAGCTGTAATATTAGAGTCAGGGCAGCCCTCACAGAATCTCATATTAAAATAGTACATAAAGCTGCTGTGTTTCTTTCATTATTGGTGATGACGCATTCCATCTCAACCCTCAGGGATGACAATGCATCGTTATGTTTCCTTGTCCAGGTTGAGGTGCCATTGGCCACAGTAATCACTTATCAGCAGATGAACTGTGTGCTCATTTGTCACCTTAACACGATGAAAAAAATAAGGCAAGATACATAACGGCTAATACCAGGTAATTCAGATAATAAAAATATGGATAACATAACATAAAATGATAACCGTTATGTATGTAAATATATATATATATATATACTTATATATATTTATATATATATATATATATATATATATGCCGTGGTATTATGGTTATGTGGTACCATGAAACTCGTCGAGCGCGTGATCGACTCAAGGTTCCGGCAAAAGTGCAAAGTTCTCAGAGTGTCAATATGGATTTCATCCTGGTTGTGGCAACATATACCCCATCTTGGCCCTAAGAACGCTAGTGGAGACTTACAGGTACAGGAAAGAGGCTTTATATATGGCTTTACTTGACCTGCAAAAAGCCTTTTTGACTCCGTACCGCGCCAGGTGATCTGGTGGACCTTGAAGGCGAAGAATGTGCCACAAGCCAAGACTAACACTATTCGAGACATCTATCACAATTCGGTGTCTGTGGTGAAGACTTCCGTTGGTGATACTTGTCCATAACCGAACACGGTTGTTGTTCACCAGGGCTCAGCTCTAAGTCCCTTCTTGTTCAGCGTAGTGCTAGATTTAGTTCCAACAAATACCCACAAACCATCTCTGTGGCTGATGATATATACCGATGACATTGTGCTGACAGATGAGGACAAGAAGAAACTGAAACCAATGGAATGGTGCGCTAGAGAATGGTGGTCTGAAACCAAATGTTACGAAGACTGAATACATGGCGTGTAGTAGCACAATGTAGACCATCAATTTTAAATACCTAGGGTTGTGTGAGTCCGGGTCAATAAATTGTCGACGTCCAAGCCAGGATAAGCGCGGCATCGGCAAAATGACGACAAGTAACCGCTGTCCTCTGCGATCGCAACATACCAGTGAAGATAAAGGGCCACGTGTACAAATGCATCATCCGACTAGTCTTATTGTATGGCAGCGAAGCGTGGCCGGTTCTAGGAAGACATGTCCAGCAGTTACACTTTACGGAAATGAAGGTGCTGCATCCGTGGCAGACTCCGCTCTGATTGAACAGATCCCGCGGTAGGCCCAACAAGCTAGCTGGACTTCGTGAAACAATCTCACGAAAGAGGATGCCGAAGACCTAACGACGAAGTAGCAAAGTGGAAAAGACTCAGCCGGAAAGAGGACCCTGGTATTAGGTCGGGAAATCGCTAGGTAGAAGGAGATATATGTATGTACATGTATGTATATATATATATATATATATATATATATATGTATTATATGTATTTTTTATAAGCAATTCTTGGTCTTTTATCTTTATTAATTAGTTTATTGCTACATCTATCACAATATCTCAACACACGTTTGACTGGTAGCAAATTCTTTTGATATTAAGTCCTTTGTGAATGTCTAATTTTGTTTAGGTTAATACAACAAAGAGTAGATTAATAATTTAATTAAAAATCCTAGATAAGAGCTGATGTAAATATTTCTACATTTTGACTCGACTGATAATTAATATTCAGTAATTAATATTAAATAAAACTTCGTTAACTATGACGCACATATACTCTGGTGTGTTTACACCTTTACATCATGACACGTGTCTAGAGTCTCAACAGAATATCATAAAGTAAAATTAACCGAGCATGCCTTAACGATTATAGTTATACATGTGTACTTCGCAACGATTTAATAGTCAGTTTAACTGTTCGATTCAAATGCATATTAAAATTAGGATTGCTCAGGATTTTTTTTTATATTGTAATTTTAAGGTTGACAAATGAGGAACTATATAAGCGATACTGCGGCTGTGACTTCCACATCTATTTTCAACAAAGATTCAAGATGTACGTGCGTTATTACCCCTGAGGAATGAGATTGAATGAACCTCTAATTGGATCCCCAGGACCTTGCACTCACTAAACGAAACACAGCAGATCTACGTTGCTTTTCCGCGCTGGTATTTTATGAAGGCATGGTTCCTTCCTTGATGTTGTTCATCTGTCCCAAAGTCTGGTCTGACGTGGCAGCTCACTGATCCCTTGAACTTTGTCGATTACCTTAGTTCTTCTGTGTATATACACATTTTGTATTCGATCACACGGAAAAACACCTAATATGCCTCGGCGTAGCTTGCTGAGTGACTTTGACTTTATACGAGCAGCAATGAAAGGCCACGTCTCAGTTCAGCAGAACACTCGTACATATACGTTTTTACATACATATATATATATATATATATATATACACCGGATATTTGAGACAACCTTGCTTCATCCCTGTAAGAAAAACAAATAGGAACAAATAAACGTATACGCTTTCCATGTCAGCTTAGCAATTACTAATAAGGGCGTGTTTTATGTAGAGAATTAGATACAGCATGTCTGTGTCACTTGGGGCAATTAAAACGGCAAAATTAGGCTGTTTCAGGATATTAAAGGGCAGAAGGGAATGCGTGCTTCCAGATTCTCAATTATGATGTCTAGGCATACTATCTTAGATTCATATTTATTATGTAGTAAGAAGAAGGTACATCTTCGTTTTATGTCTGCACTGCTGAGGCGAGCTTTTCAGCTCTCAACCGTTGTCAGTCAGGTGTTGGGTGGTCTTCCACGCGTATGTCGAAGAACCACACCGCAGCTAGTATTAATAGGGCATCGCAATCAAGGATCGATATATATTTATATATATATATATATATATAAATATTTACAAATTTCGGTCCAAAATGTAGTAACCAAACTGTTTACATTAATTTGTTTTATTTTGTAATATTAGAAGTGACAAAGATTTTTGTTTTTATACAAATAACTTTAAATCAGTTTACAAATAAGTAAACTGTGCTCACACAACATCTCTCACGGACAGAGATTCAAGATGCACAAGAAATCGATTTTAATCTCCGGTGCCAACACCAATGCACATTGTTAAATGCAATTTTAAGTGCCCAATTACCACGCGCTAGACGATGAAGGAGACAAAAAATCATAATGAAACTAGCATATGTCGGAGATAAAAAAAGAGTAAAAAGAAACTATGTTTCAAGTTCACCAATCTACTGCTATCCTCTAACACCCTTTCTAAAGAGAAAGCCTATATGATAATAAGCCCAGCAGTAAAATTTATATATTTTGTCCGTCGAGTAAAACAAGCTAACGACAAAACACCAATATACCGATTTTTTTGTACAAAATTTTAGATATTTTCAACAAAATATAAACACAACCCTCAAAAAATACGCACACCGCAATCTGCGACGTTCGAGTTACGACAAACGTGGGAAGCAAGAAATTCGGATTTAATTAAACGAAATTAAAAATGTCTCCAAATAAAATATTTAATAACAGTATTACGTCGGCATCGGGACCGAATTGTGAATTATGAAAAGCTCTCGGGCATTTGGGGGATGCGAGTGATGTATGTACCTCGTTCTTTGTTATAACTGAATAAACCGAAAGGTATCGTTTTATAATGCTTTTTTTTTTGTCTATATAAAAGGAGTCTTGACAGAATATATATATATATATATATATATATATATATATGCATAGATTCCAGTGCTGGGCACAGTGTGTCCTCTCTACTCTCTAGTATTAGAGCATAGGTGGCAATGAGGATTGGAGATGTCTCAGAAATAAATAAATATGTATACATACTATTTACTTACAAACAGTAGTAAAAAGTTACAAAAGTATTTTTTTATGGAATAGGTGGCAAACGAGCAAGCAGCTCAACTGATGGTAAGTGATTACCACCACCCATGAATATTTGCAACACAGGAGTCGCAGATGCGCTGCGTGGCGGACTTTACTCAAACACCCTTTCTAAAAAAGGGGGCCAAACCCAAAAGTGGGATTTACATGTATATATATAATTTAACTCATTTATTTAGCTGAACTCAGATACTCTCAATACTGGTGACGAGGCGTTCTATTACAGTCCTCTGGTAGGGGGAACAAGGCTTGAACAAAGCCGTTCATGCCTTGTTCCCTCCCTCATTCTCATCATTCTCTCACAACATCTCATCTTCAACCTCCCTCTTCGTCTTTTTATTGCGTCTTCCACTTAGTCATTACCATGGATGCCCTATGGTCATCCATTCTTCATTTCATCCACGTATCCTGCCCACCTTGGCGTTGTGGCATGATGAATCTGACAATCGTCTCCTGTTTCATCAATATATTGAGCTGGTGATTCATTCGATATCCACCGTTGTCATCTCTAAGGGGACAAAACACTTTCCTTAACATCATTCAAAATTACATACAAATTAAGCCAAATTTAGATATTTTTTATTGCTTGAAGACTGCTCTGTACAATAGTTATTGCTAATGATTGATGATATGTAGCTTCCCATTTTTAGATATTTTTCTTTCTTAAAGACTACTCCGTCCAATAGTTGTTGTTACTAGATGAAGACAGCTCCCATATTTAGATATTTTTCTTTCTTAAAGACTACTCCGTCCAATAGTTGTTGTTACTAGATGAAGACAGCTCCCATATTTAGATATTTTTTATTGCTTGAAGACTGCTCTGTACAATAGTTGTTGCTAATGATTGATGATATGTAGCTTCCCATTTTTAGATATTTTTCTTTCTTGAAGACTACTCCGTCCAATAGTTGTTGTTACTAGATGAAGACAGCTCCCATATTTTTTGTACTGAACTAATTTTCTTAAAGGAGCTTACAGTGTCCTGGCGTCTAGAAACGTCGATAGCCTTTACAATGTTTTAAGGTACGGTCTACGAAACTTAAGATCGTAGTTTTGAATCTGCCATTCGACAATTATCTTGAACCATCTTCTAGCATCAACAAACAACAAGCAAGCATTTCCAGCTTAGTGGAGGGTTAAACGGAATATAAGTTAACAATACTTATATTCCGTTTAACCCCACTTTAACAGCGCTTTAAAATATTTTTTAAATTGCAATAACCTCGTGAATGATCCTTGGTATGAATTTGTTTCGCGAATTATAAAATTTTAAAGAGAATTAAAAATGTTCAAAATTTAAATTTTAGTTGCATATTAAATGTAACCTACTACCGCCATCTAGTGAAAATTCTCTGCATCAAACATTAGGTATAAAGCTGAAACTAATTATCTATCAGAGCATTTTCACAAGGTCATAGCCAAATATTCGAGCCAAATCTAAATAAGTATCTCCTTATCTTGCCAACATTTCGTCCGTTGTCTTAAATATTTACAGTTCGCATTGCGAAATACAGTAAGTTGAAAATTGTAGTTTCTTTTTTTTTCATCGGGATTTGAATTTATTGTGATTGTGTATTAAAGAGCACTTAGCATGAAAGTACCGATAAAATGTTAGTTGTGACATTGGATTTGCTGGCTCGCTGTTGTCGAATCGACACCTATAGGCTTGTACCAATGAGTACACTAGGAACTTACGGAATACAAGATTGAAATAGCGGCATAACTGCTGTTTCGCACAATTTAACATATCATAACTCAGGGGTGACAAAGTGTATATGTACATATTGCTTCACAAACATCGTATCACTTCATCATTCATCAAATTTCATCCTCATCATCTCGTCGGTTGGCATTGCACCACTGTGCGCTTCCTGAAATTTACTGCAATGCACAACTACTCTGCGGAATCAGCTGTCGCCAGCGGTGATTTCGAACCGATACGACTTAGGGACCTTCAAGAAAAGAGCCTACAGCTATCACAAAGCAACACAATGTGATTCCTCTGGTGTTGCGAATGTCTATGGGTGGCGGTGATCACTTACCATCAGATGGGCTGCATGCTCGTTTGCCAGGTATTCTATAAAAAAAATTGAACCTTTTTGATGGATTGAATATGACATGGACTACACCTCATCAACATCCTTTCACCAATAGTCCACAGGTCTAATCCACATAGGTATGGCTCTAGATGCTGTTAGCTCACTGGGTCAGAGTGCCTTATATGTATATAATAAATAAAAAGATATACATAATTTCGGATCATTCAGATCACCGGATGTAGGTGAATGTTAAATTAAAAACATCATATAATTCCCCACAGGTCCAGCTAGTAAAAGCATGTCAAAAAATCACGACCCAGAGCCTTCGATCCGTTGACTTCCGCAAATTTTCATAGATGGCTCCATCTAGTGGGGGGTCCTCGTACATAGCGTCTGACCGAAGTTGCCATTCAATGATCTTTCTTCTCCGTCGATTATCGGTTCTACGAGCTATATGGCCGGCCTGATCTTTTGGGCTACATCAGTTACCTTCGTTCTACTGCAGATGTCTACGTTGTGTTTGATTGATTCTGATTGCCTCTGCTAGCCCTAGAGCTAACAACGTAGGCTACAGTTTCACCGGGTTGAGAGGTGACCGAGCGCTTATGGCGCTCAATCGACACCTCTATTAGTGGGAGCCTCGGCTTGGACTATTACCCTGTTCTGCGAGAGCGTCTGACTCAGACTGAGGACTCGAATACGACTGATGTCAGTTACTTCTGTTATATTAACCGCAACAAGAAATGTGATCATAGTTTGACATTGTTCTATACGATTAAATATATATATATATAAGCTTTCAATAAAATAGTCCACTGACCTATACAGTAAATGTCGCGAGGCGTTATTTAGCAATAATCAATAGGTTAATATGAAGTGCCTTTTATAAGAGCCCGAGCACAGTGTGTTCATTTTTAATTAACGCTACTTGAGTAAAAACAGTCGATATGCTTGGCAGTGAAAGAAAACATAGTGAGGAAACATGTATGTCTAAATAATAAAAAAAAATCGAAGCCATGTAAAGTTCGCCAATCCCAAGAAAGGACTACGACCGGACCGAAAGGAAGGATAAGATTTATGTATATGTATATAGGCTGTAACTTTACTTTTTTTACTTTTACCTACATATTTATATTGTTATGACTTGATGATAGGTCATATCTACAGGCCCTATCTCTACGCCCACATATATCCTCGATGAAAATGCCACCACACCTAAAGACGAAGAATATTTTTGCTTTGCTTTCGCTTTTGCTTTTTTCCATGACCCTAAGCTACCATTTTACGCTAGTATTCCGGACAGCATAGCCCTAACCACGTACAGGGAATATAATCGTGCTGCAGCTAGTTAATAACGAAGTGACTCTACCAAGTGGAAACGTCTATCTATAAAGATTATGGGTAGGATTTCTCTTATGGTTATTTAATAATTTATGAACACACCAATAGCATAATGTTTCCTTATATATCAATGTATTTGTTGAGGGTTGAATGGGGTAGTGAGAAAGTACAGGGGGTATATTCGTGCTGCAGCTAGTTAATAACGAAGTGACTCTACCAAGTGTAAACGTCTATCTTTAAAGTGTTATGTGTAGGATTTTTCTTATGGTTATTTATTAATTTATTAATACACCAATAGCATAATATTTCCTTATATATCAATGTGTTTATTGAGGGTCGCATGGGGTAGTGAGAAAGTACAGGGGATATATTCGTGCTGCAGCTAGTTTATAACGGTGAGACTCTACCAAATGAAACACTCAAAACACTTTCTTTAAAGATTGTGTATAATTTCTCTGATGGTTATTTATTCATTTACTAACACACCAACGGCATAATATTTCCTTCTATATTAATATATTTGTCGAGGGTCGCATGGGGTAGTGAGAAGGATGTATGATTTCTGTCCTGGGCTTAATGCCCAACTGAATGTAAACGTGTACGTAAACGTAAAAGTACGTAAACGTATGTACGTAAAAGTAAAAAGTAAAGTAACAGCTATATATATAAATCCCACTACTGGACATAGTCCTCGAGTCAGACACTCTCGCGGAACAGGGTAACGGTCCAATCCGACGCTCTCTCTCGGGAACCCTTGTGCTGGTTACCCACTAATAGAGATCTCGACTGAGAGCCATAAGTGCTTGGTCACCTCTCAATCCGGCGAAACTGTAAAAGCCCTAGGGCTAACAGCGGCCATCAACCCGAAAAAAAAAGCTGGATACAGTCCACCACCCGACTCCACTGCTGATTGGTGGATCTGAGATGTTTTTTTTTATTATTTCTTAGATATTTTTCCTCAAGATGTTTTCCTTCGCCGCCCATTACGTGATATATTAGCACATAAAGTCATACTTAACAATTTCGTTGATGCTGTCAGTAAGAATCGAACTCGGTTTGCTCGTGTATCGTGAATCAAAAGCGATTACACACTGAGCTACCACGCTCTACGGCAGGGATTATACGAGTATAGGAAACGGACCTAATCTACCTCGCTTTCATTACTACATAGAAATAATTAGTGTTACGAGTTGGCTTCCAATAGACAGCAACCAAATGGAACATTTCACCACCCAATAGAATCCTTGCAATCAAAGGTGCTTTTAAAAATGAGAGCTTTTTTTAATGAATTCGCAAATGAAAACCTGTGTTGCTCCATTTACAAATATTAATAATATATTTTTCTATACACTATTTATAATTTACTGCAGTAGGTTTTGGTGATTTTTATAGTGTCAAAGTCAAGATACTGTATAAATGGATCAATTCGATTGGAGAAGGTCCATACTCTCATGAGGAACTACTAGTATGGAATACCAGCATAATAATGCTGTGTGTTTGTAGGGAGAGAGTTATGAGGCATTCTATCTCAGTCGTCAGGTTGGCCAACGCATGTGTATCGTGAAGCTTTGGATGTTGATGTCATGGACCACATTTATTATATACCAGTAGATGAAGTGTGTGCTCATTTGCCAACTCAAATATAATCAGAAAAGCTTAACTTAAGTTTATAAGCTTTAAAATTAGAAAGTGTTCAGTATTATTTAAAGAAAAAATTAAATTTGTTAGTTCAATATAATTTAAACTTTATTATTTGTAACCATGAGTTTAATTATGTTATTTTCATTGTGTATGTATATGTATGTATATTGTAGTGAAGATCTTTCATCTTAATTTAGGCTACACTCGTAGGGTTTCAGGTAAACAATTACAAGTAACAAAGCATCTTGGTCTTCAAGGGTATAGATGGATACTCCTCCAGTCAGACCCTCTGTGTGTTGATGAACATCAGCATGAAATACATTCTAAAAAGAAGTTAGATTTTATTGATATACCTCTTTTATAAACATCTTAATAACAAAAAAAAAGATAATCGTACTTAATACCATTTGGAGTACTGTTAATACCAGTGGGGGGCGTGGTGGAATATTATAGTGGATGAGTGCTTTCACTTATTTCCTAGTACTATTTCGTTTAAAGATTCTTGACTTCAACAATTATTTTTATATTGTGGATACGTCATCGAATCGATCTCCAAGTTTCATCCCTAAGGAATCGTAAAATTCGACAAAGGTAAAAGCTATAAATGTCTTATGATCTTCGATAGACGTTTATATTTTAATATACCAAGCTTAAAATAAACTACTGTACTGTATACTGTACGTTTTATTTCGATAACTGAGACGTCTATGTACCTATGTATATAAAGATGAGGACAATATCTCCGCCATGCATGATATATATATATATATATATATATATATATATATATATATATATAAGCTGTCACCCTCGAAAGGGTGTTGAGACAGCGATTAAACACTGACCTACCACGACCCTAACTGTATGTAATGGAATATAATTGAAGACGCCCGTAACAGCTGGTGCCAGAATTTTTTTATAAACAACTATAATGCAACTCCTGCGGCTTTGCGAATCCTGATGGGCAGCGGTGATCACTAACCACTAATGAGATGACTCGAGAGGGGATACAAGGAAGAAATAGACAATACGAGCAATCGTTTACCTATTTCTATTATATTAAACAACATAGAGGTACTCCTTTATTGTCCCTTTCACTTACTCGATATGCATTTAAAAAAATATAGAAGTACTCCGTTATTGTCCTTTTCGCGTATTTGAAATATTGCATATGCAATTTAAATAATATAGAGACACTCGTTAGTTGTCCCTTTCGCTTAATTGATATAATTCATATGCAATTTAAAAAATATAGAAGTACTCCGTTATTGTCCTTTTCGCATATTTGAAATATTGCATATACAATTTAAAAAATATAGAGATACTCTCTAGTTGGCTTACTCGATATGATGCATATGCATTTTAAAAAATATAGAAGTACTCCGTTATTGTCCTTTTCGCATATTTGAAATATTGCATATACAATTTAAAAAATATAGAGATACTCTCTAGTTGGCTTACTCGATATGATGCATATGCATTTTAAAAAATATAGAAGTACTCCGTTATTGTCCTTTTCGCGTATTTGAAATATTGCGTATGCAATTAAAAAAATATAGAGACACTCGTTAGTTGTGCCTTTCTCTATCTAGATATAAAGGTACAATTTAAAATGTACGAAACTAAAAATGTACTCGTAAATGTCCGGATGAATAGGAAAAATCAGTAGAACGCGAACGGCGAGCATTACGGGCGATCTTGGTGACGAGTACCTAGTGTGAAATGTGTCAAGTGTGACCCACTTCACACGTTTCGGTGCTCCCCAATGGGTTGTAATGTGGGATTTAAGATTGAAGGGATCTCTACGGAAGTTTGGAAGCAATAATAGTAGCGAAAAAAATATGTAAATATAAATATACATTAGTTGTTCGCATTAATTCCAGCCGCTGAGTTCAGGACATGCGAACATAATTCAAAATTTCACGATGGTTAGCAGTTCACCGCTGTTAACGCTTTACATGAAATTTCTTGCCACGCACAACTACTCTGTGGAATCAGCTATCGCCAGCCGTGTTTCCGATACGATGCGACTTAGGGACCTTCAAGAAAAGAGCCTTCGCCTTTCTTAAAGGCTGCCAGCGCATTTATACTCCTCTGGTGTTACAGAGTTTCATGGTCGGCGGTGATCACTTACCACCAGGTGAGATAATTAACCAGATTCCTGCCTACTCAACAAACGAAACGCTGTTTTGCACTGATATTGCTGTTTTGGTGTACTCCTTGTGGTGAAGCCGACCCATTCATTATGTATCCAGAGAACTGGGTCACCTCGACAGGGAAAAAATCATACTGCCACCGAATACTGACGTAAAATAGCACCGTAACGCTGCTGTGTTTCGTTTGGTCAGAGGCCGGGGACCCAAATACTGTTAACAAGGAATCTTTAATGATTTTTGTAGATCTAAAGTACCTGTAGTTACCGGTAAACATCAAGTGATTTGCATGCACATTTGTTACCCCAAAAATTAGTAATATACTGGCTTTAGCACTGATACTCTACCAACATACATCCGCAGTTCGTATTAAAAACAACGAAACATTACGCTCTGTTCGAATAGAATGAAATCGGAGGAACCAAAATCTAGATATATAAAATGCAGGGTATTTAAAGTAATTATTTACAGTAAGAAGTAATTATTTAGTTGAACAGTCCTCGCTGTCAAGTATTCCACGGACTAAGGAGGGACGGTCTCGCTAGAGCAACTTCTTAAACTTTATTAAATGCACCCGATTTTCTAGAACGTCACTAATCACTTGCCAACTAAAATTTCTTTTGGGTAGGCTACGGAGATTGTTGTATTTTAGTTGTTAGTAGCATTAATTACGGATAGTAGGAAAAAACTAACTGATGTGTATTGTACCTTTTAAAGTCGATTTTTTTATTACATTGAGAGTAACAAAGGAGCCCACAGTTCACCTGATGGTAAATGATTCCTGGGGCCCACGACGTCTACATTCATCCTTGACAAGGAATCATAATGCAGATGCATTGTCACTCTTCAGGACAAATGGAATGCCTCGTCACCAGTAATAAAGGTCTCCGTATCACTATACTCACCAGGCGGAACGCTGCAGCGTTATGCTGCTATTTTACGCTGGTATTCTGTGGCAGCGTGATCCTACACTGAACGAGAGCCGATTCATTCATGTTGCATCAAGATTTTAGCAGCATCGTGGCTCTGGCTATAGCATTGAAGTCCGGAATGGCTTTCGGCTTTGGGATTTTAACCAGCTTTCAATATTCATTCAATCTCAATCCGAAAATTTATTTTTATTTTATAAATGTAACTTTCTTCTGTACATATATATATATATATATATACATATATATAACTTCCTTTATATTCTACTCTCTTACTGTCTTACTGTCTCTTACTCTATACTCTGCTCTAAATATATTTTTAGTTTTCTTGTTTTTCAATTGCATGCTAGCTCTCTAATTGTCAGGCACCTAGTTATATATTTATTACCTAATTTTGTCTTGTCTATGTTACATTAATTTGATGAACTAACTTCCGGTTGTCCTTAAATTGATAAATAAAATAAAATTTACTATTCAACCTTAAGTATAGTATAACTTGATTTATATTTATAATATTGAGAAGGACGAACGCAGAATACACGGTATGATTGGCATCTGCAACCCATTCCATCCGCATTCGTCCTCGATAAGGAGTCCATTGTCACCCTTGAGGGCTAGAATAGAATGCCTCGTTACCAACTCGTGAACAGAAGATGATGTGGATAACGTTTTCTTTTCTTATAACATATATTGTACTCTTGTTTATTGTCCCAAATTAAATAAAACTACCTGTAAATGTGACTCCGGATCCCTACACTCAGCAGACGAAACACAGTCGCGTTATTGTGCTATTGTACGTCGGCTGTCAGGGCGTGGTCGTTACCCCATTGTGTCGGCCCATTCATTTTGTTGTGACTCTACTACGGATAACTACTACTAGTCTAACTGTAGCATGAGTTGGTTGGCTCTGGTGAGCAGATGGTTCCGGTGACTAATATATAGACAAGGAGGCATTTTATTTCAGTCCTCAGCGGTGATAATGCAAGATTATGAGCGTCAGTTATCACTTACCACGGGAACTGTGTGCTAGTTTGTTAACCCATTTTATAAGACATTAATACTGACGTAAAAGTGGTAGAGCTATACTGTTTGTTTCTAACTGCACAATGGATGGGTCAGCTCGACCGGGAATATAACAGAATACCAGCTTAAAATAGCAGCATAAAGTTGCTGTATTTGTCTGATGACGACCCATCTACATTATTATTCCTTGTCAAGGATGAATGTAGATGTCATGGGCCGAAGGAATCACTTACCATCAGGTGAACTGTGTGTAAGTTTGTTACTCTTAATGAATAAAAAAAGAGAAGCTAGAATCAAACTACGTCATAGCTCTACCACCGTCTAAATAATTCATAGAAGCCTTATACGGCTCTTGATAAAGTTATCTATAATCAAGACATATACGATTTACTGATAAGTGTTACTATTACCATATACATTACGGATTTGTACTGTTTTAGTGCATACAAATACACGACTCTAACATATGATATAATACCTTAATAAATTTAATTAATAAACATTTCTCAAACGCCAAATATACTAGTGGTTGATTAATAAAACTAAAATATTGAATCACTGTCAATGTTAATGCTTTTTTTTTGCATAAAATATACACACATTATTTAAGCGAATAAAATTTGTTTCACGATTTTTATCGCGTTCATTTATATATTTTTATTTATTTATTTAGTTTTTATGTACACAAAGCAAATACTTTGTTTATAAATATTCCAGGAAACTAAGATAAGAAAAGTATGTACAAAGGCGCAGCTTATTTTTACAATAAAAATCTCTTCCAGGAGGCCTGCTGTTGGACATGTTATCGGAGGAAAGTAAAAGTATACTCACAAAAACTAGAGATCTTTTTAAATACAGGACTATATTTATTTATATTTACACGAAATAAAATTAATTTCACTGATTTTGTCGCTTTAATTTCTCTATTTATGCGAATAAAATTAGTTTTACGGTTTTTATAGTATTTATTTTAATGTGTTTCAGATTATTATGTCATATTTAACACAAAAGACTGTCAGGTTTGAACTATTCATTTTATGATCCGATCTACGCAGTAGCTCCGAATATCTTTAGGCCTTACATCTCTACCTCTAGTTAGGGATTTAATTTTACTAATGAGAAGATCCCAACATAAGCACTTTAAACGTCTCGGAAAAAAAAAGATAAAATAAAGGCGATGAAATCCTTAAGTCGTCCCGTGACGTGGTAGCTCAGTATCTCGCTTATAATTTAGCGATACGCGAGCCGAGTTCGATCCCAGTGAACCAATGAATTTGTTGGTTCCAATTTAAGTGCTGAATGAAAATAAAATCATGTGGTACATGTTAGATCGTGAAGTAAAACAATTTTCAAGGAAAACTGTTTACTTTTGGTAAAAAGTAAATATTTTGTAAAAATTAAAAGAGTATATAAATAGAGAACCAATAAAACCTTTTAAGAAAAATCTACACATTTTTGTTTTGTTCTATATAAATTAGCAATTTAATAAAACATTTTTTTTGTGAATAACTTAAAAGTTTATCGGTTGATTTTAAAACAGTAAGTTTTCAACCTTACAAGTGATCTGTATGGCTTGAAAAATTTATTTTATACTGTTAATTCCTCTGTGGTATGTTAAAAATACTTTTTTTCATTCTACTTTTATATTGTTTTATTTCGATTTATATAGTCACAGCACGATTTATATAATAGATAATATAATATAGAATAATATAGAATAGATATGTAGGTGTAGATGTTTTTTTTTAAATACATTCAATACTAAATGTATTTTTCAAAAAATTAGAAAACAATAATTATCTTTATACGTATTTTTTAATATGATACGTAATATTTTAAAATACTTATTACATATAGTTCAATAAATAATATAGACGGATTTTAAAAATTCTATAAATACTAAATTTATTAAATTTTTCTGTTTAATATATAATTAAATTTCTATTGCATTAATTAAAATACTTACAATTCCCCCTCGTATCCTCGATTTCAAACACAACACTAATCCGTCAAAAACACTTACAATAAAAATAACCACTACAAAACATTTCCATGAAATCACAGTACACAAAAAACACTTAGCACACTGATATATACAATAATAATCACTGTGGAACAATTCAAAAAGTTCCGAACGCAACGCCAAAGTCGAGCGAAGTTAAAAATTAATGTTCCGCGTAATATTTATTCCGTGCGACGGAATTTTCCGTGGGTACGACTGCCCGCGACGGCGGTGTAGTACCGAATGCCTTTTGCGCATGGAACATTTTGCTGCTAAAGGGCTTACGTCGCAATGCGTTATAACGTTCGAAAGTAGACTTAAAACATTTTCCGACTATCGAGAAAAATTAAGTTTTGCATTGGCGCTTCAGGATACCGTCGGTATATTTTCCTTGCGAAATATTTCGTTAGTGTTGTATGCGTATTTTGAATGCTCAATTATATCTTTTTTTCTATAGCTTATGCCTCTAGTCGTAAACTCACTGCCATTAATGCTGCTTAATTAAATATCATTAAGTTTAAGCTTAGCTTTTGAGCAATTTTGAGGTTCCTCTACATTCTGCTTTCTTCTTTCTTCCCAATGCGTCACGACATTTATGTTTTAATAAACATCTCTATTATTATCAATCTTTAATAACTTTTATAAATTTGTATGTATAAACATTTTATATAAGGCAATTCAACCGCTTCCCTTTATAGTGTGATGGTAGAGTTACAGTTGTCATCTTACCTGGTAAGGGAACTTTGCAATTTGCTTCTAGTCATACATAATACCTAAGGATTAGTGTGCCTGATGAGTGTAGGAATCCCAATTAGGGGAAATCAGGCAAACCACCTCAGTCCTCAAGAGGGAAAATGCATCTTGAAACCATGTTGAGGATAGATATAAATGCCATGGGCCGCAATCATCACTTAAAAACAGGTGAACAGTATAGTTTATCACCATCAGTTTAAACCCAATTGATCTTTAGTCGTATTGAGCTTTCAAGATTTTAGGTATTTGAGCTTTTGTGTTTTTTAGATAAAAATTCATTGCAGTTAGGTTTTATTTAGTTTTATATTTTTTACATAAATATATATCAGCTAAATAATATGATAATTAAAAATTTCCAAGCGGGGATAGTAAAAGTTCCTTAAGGAGTTTTTGCGAAAGTCAAAAAGATTATAACACAAGTTATTAATAAAATAACAGTAAAGTACAAAATAGCAATTCTTTTTTATCTATAGACTAGGTGGCAAACGAGCAAGCAGCCCACCCGATGGAAAGTAATCACCGCTGCCCATGGACACCCACAATACAAGGGGAGTCGCAGATGCTCTGCCAGCCCTTTTCTTGAAGGTTCCTAAGTCGTACCGGTTCAAAAACACAGCTGGCGACAGCTGATTCCACAGAATAGTTTAAAATTATTAAAAAAAAATATATTAGAATATATTATGAACGTCGTTACGATACGTCATTTAGAAAATAATAAATATATTTTAATATAAATATAAGTTTACAGGTATTGCTGGACAAACTAAAAATTCTAAAATATATTTATTGCAAAAATCAAAATCAATGTAGCGTCCATAGCCTAATGGTTTTGCGTTACGGTCTGCGAAAGTTAAGAAAATTCGAATCCACCCTTAGACTATTGTCGTGCACCATATCCTCAAGCATTTTCAGCTTATTTGGAGTGGATAACTGGAATATAAGCAATTTTAATATTATTGGTAACATTCTTTTTTTTTTAAAACAAAAAATATTTAAGTTCTTACAGCAAGCACAACGCTAAAGCTTAAAGCTACAAGCCTGACACTTCAAAAGATATGCGACCTAAGATCAACAACTGATGAATGTGATATCGTGCTTTATAAATTGTGAACGATATACAACCCAAGAACCGTGGCAGTTGAACGTTCAATTCACGTAAGGAGAGAAAACTGTGTTCGATTCCTGGTAACGCCACCAATTATATTATTGATTGCAATCTTAAATGGTATACAAAAAGATCCAGCTCATAAAAGTGTGTTAACTACAAATGTTAAATGATTCAGATGGTCAAATGATGGAACCTTTGAAAAATTGTACAAGTATATAATTCACTTCTCTAATGACAAATTACATTATAATTTATTCTGTATCTTAAATACGTTACCTGATTATAAATTATGTGTTACTTTTGACATTTATAGAGCTACACTGCAGTTTGTTTCTAGCTACTGAATGTATGGGTCAGTACGATCGGGGTAGGATCATGCCCCCACAGAATACCAGCGTAAAATAGCATCATAATGTTGCTATATTTCGTCTGGTGAGTGTAGGGATCCGGAGACCTTTATAACTGTGTTGTTTATAATGGTGACGAGGCATTTCATCTCAGTCCTCAAGGGCGACAACGTACCTGCATTATGATTCCTTGTCAAGGATGAATGTAGATGTCGTGGGCCGCAGGTATCACTTGCCATCAGGTGAACTGTGTGTGAGTTTGTTACTCTCAATGTAATGAGAAAAAAAAACTAATGACTGTCAGGTGAACTATATTCTCGTTTGTCTTCTATTAATATCATATTCTTAGGGAGCGATGTTTGTCTGTATAACTGCGCTTATCTTGAGATTACTGAACTGAAATGCGTAATAACTAAGTGCAGATGTCATTTTTATGATTTTCATTTCATGCATCTTGAATATTTGTTAATAGATGTATATATGTATAATGGGCGATAAACTGTGTGCTCTTTTACACTTATTGTCACCACTAACATTATAAAAGGAAAACTAAATATAAGCCTTCAACATTGAAAACCACATCCTAATTGATTGAGAATAGATACATGAATATATTACACATATTACTTAATCATCTAAGTTACAGTATAATGGGCTGCGATGACTGTGTGCTCTTTTACACTTGTTGTCACCACTAACATTATAAAAGGAAAACTAAATATAAGCCTTCAACATTGAAAACCACATCCTAATTGGTTGAGAATAGATAGATGAATATATAATACATATTACTTAATCATCTAAGTTACAAACAATCAGAGCCTCCCCGATCGAACTAACTCTGGTCCACATTAATTCTACACGCGTTATTAAGTTGAAATCCACAATCCCGGATTAGATGCGGCTCTGTGCTACCTGAACTAACAACTTATCTAATCACGTACTTACCGGGCTTCGAGTTCGGTCACATTCCTAACTATAAAGTTAGATATAATTATTATGAGAGGATATTAATTCCTAAATCTTCTGGTTTGTCAATAAAAAAGTATAAAATATATTAAGATTAACTTACTTATTAATATAAAGAATAAAATGCTACGCTGCAAAACTACAGTATGAGTGAGTCAGCTCGACCGGGGTGGGACCATGCCCTCATAGAATACCAGCGTGTAATAGTAGCATCCGGTTACCTTTATTACTGGTGACGAGGCATTACATCTTCCATCTCAGTCCTCGAGGGTGACAACGCATGTGCATTATGATTCTTTGTCAAGGATGAATGTAGATGTCATGGGCCGCAGGAATCGCTTGCAATCAGGTGAACTGTGCGCTCGTTTGTTACTCGCAATGTAATAAAAAAAAGTCCCGATGCATTTGAGTGGCTCGATATATATATATATATATACATATATATATATATATACATATACATATATATATATTTATATGTAGAGATCCATTATACAGTTCCGACTGCCTCAAATGATTGGAATTATTATATATATGAAGACACAAGAAGTTTGTTAAGATAAATAGTGCACCAATTAAATTGTCATTACTTTTTTTTTAATATAGTGATAATAAGGGTACCGGGAACCGATTACAGGAAACAAGGTATTTCATATCAATTCCATGACAACGCCTCTGCGTCCTGCAACTTTGTGGAGGTTTGATGCAGACCGCGGTCACCACTTACCTTAATAAGTTGAACGGACATATAATTTAACTCCCAGAACAAATGACTCGTAACACCTTTCCCCCAGGGTGACAGTGCTGTAATTATGAGATCTTATCCCTTACAATCAGTTGAGGAGTTTGCTCGTTATCATCATAAAGGTGTCATAAAATACACATTTAAATATTGGTAGAGTCAAGTCGCAGCTAACTGGTAACTGCAACATAAATGGGTCTGCTCGACTGGGAAAGTATCGCAACAATCTAATTTATTCATTTTTAAGATTGTGGACTTGGATGTCCTGCCCAAGGATCACTATAACATTAATATGAATCTATATACTCACACACCCGCTTATTTAAAGTAAACGTAGAGAAAAGTCGAGGTAGCTCGCTGTCCATGCGCTTTTAATAGTACATGAAGCGAGCAACCCGAGTTCGATCCTCGTTGAAGCAATGAAGCTTTTAAATGCAATTTTTTCGCTGTCCTCGGCGGTGAAAGAAAGCATCCCTGTAAACCTGTGTTTGGCTAATAAATTATTATAAGAGTTTTAAAACAGAACAGCAAAGATGTTGATAAAATTACTATTTATTTATTTAACTTTTATGTACATAAAGCATTTATATAAGGGAAGTAATATAGGAAAGGTATGGTACAAAGGTATGGTATTTTACAATTAAAATCTCTTCCAGCAGCCCTGGTGTTGGAAATTTATTATCGGGGAAAAAAAAGTACACACAAAAAAAAAGAATTAAAGAAAAATTGAGAAATAACGATGTTATTGATTCTGAAAAGTTTATAATAGTCATCTGGAAATGGGAGAAAACTGTATTAAAATATTCCAATTACAATACATACATACATATCTATATATATATATATATATATATATATATATATATATATATATATATATATATATATATATATATATATATATATAAATATATATATATATATATATACATATATATATATATATACATATACATATACATAGTTCGAGCTATTAAAAAAGTTGTTAAAAATATGATATTTCGAAGACATCTCAGTAGTAGTAGTTTCGCACTGGAGCCACGGGTCTATGGACTCGGACTGAACTCCAAGAGAACTATAGACCTACTCGTGTGCAATGGTATTTTTATCAAATTCGGTTTGCTCGCGTACCCTGAATAGAAAACGAGCTAAGACGTCGAGCTAGCACGGGTCTTATTAAACGTTGAATATTAGCGTCGGCTTTCTCAGCCGCATACTAACCAGATCGATAGCTAATCTAGACGTTACTACAATAAAAAAAAACCCATGGATCTAGGATCAGTTGAAATCAGGTCATTACTTTCTGATGAGATATAAAAATATCTCTTGTTTTCACAAAAAGGAATTTTTAATAAACAAAAGATCACTACTTTTAATATATTTTTAGCGATTAGGGTCGGTAAATATAAGACTAATCATATCATCATCATTTTGTATTATATTTATTTTTAAATGGTAGAGTCATTTTGTACTTTGTTTCTTCATCGGTTAGGTCGGCATCGGCCTGTGTAGGTTATATATATATATATATATATATATGGTGTGTATATATAGAGAGAGATAGAGAGGCGGCTACTAATGCTAGATTATTTGTACTGAAAAAAGTAGCACTTGTTTCGAACACTACGACAAAAATAAAAAAAAACAATAAGTTTTGTAGAAATACAGACGTATCTTGCAACTAATGAATCATCCGGCGTACTAATTGACGGTTCTTATAGAACTCAATGAAAGTTACCAGCACACTTTAACCACGCTAACGATCACATGGTTTAATTACAAATAGAATGGTACACGTGATTGGTTAACAAACAATATTTTTATCCAATAAATGACTTTGTTAAGTGGAATTGTAGTTGAAGTGAACTTTCGACGGTTGCGCGGCGTACGGTTGGAGTATCTGTTGGATGATGGGGATATCCTCCGGATCGATTCCGACCACAGCGATATCGTCTGGTTATTGCCAGATGATATCAACTGCGCAGTTTATTTTATAGTGCCGTAAGCATTTGCGCAAACACAGAGACACTCACTCGTCGTCCGCTCAACTATTCAGATGTAATACATATGCAATAGGTTCTGAGGCTGCTTCAGACGCAGTGTCAGGGCCATGGGATATTGTATTGCATTGTTGGATACCCAGCCAGTGAATGCAATATATGATTGTATTGTATGAAAAATTACAAAGGTAACTACAGTTAATTTGATATTCGTCTGACTCATTAATCCTTGCGGCCCATGACATTGAAAATTATCCTCGATAAAGAAACGTAATGCCTTCAAAGAAAACTACCGATCGGACCCATTTATGCCGTAGCTAGAAGCAAACTGAAACGACACTCTACCGCGTAAACTGATAACAAAATGTGTATATATTTATCGTCGGAATACTTCGTAATCATTAAAATATACTAAAATAGTATACTGAACGTAACAAAAGCTCTTGCTAAATATAAGAGACGATTTTACAACTCATCGGAGAGAAATGAATTGTATTCAACTGTTGCGTTTCGTTGATCCGTGGATTTTATAGGACTGAAGTGAAATCTAGATTAACTGTTTTTATGCGGCTCAAAAGACCAACATTATTAATATTCAATCTGAAATAAAACCTGTAGTAGCTCTGTGTCTAAGCCCTCCCCTTAGATAGCGATCCGAGTCGAGGTTTCGTACCTCCTTATGAGGGGCCCTCGGATCGTATTATCGCTCTGTTGTCGACGACGTTCTTCTTCCACAGGGGCCGGAGTGCAGCGGTGGTGCAGCAGCAGTCTCGCTCAGCTTCGCAGCATCGTCGTTGTCTCCTTACTCAGTGGGCCTACCGCTCGCCAGTCTAATTAGATAAAGCTGAAGAGGTCTCTGGACTAACAGCAATACTCAAACACGAAACAAAATCCGTGTCTAAAAGCTTGATTTCCACACGAGCAAATCGAATTCGATCACCAATGAAATTGTTGATCGCTATTCTAAGTGTGCATTTACCACGTGATCGTCGGTGAAAGAAAATCACCGCGAATGACAAAGGCCTCTGGATCCCACACTCACCCGACGAAACACTACAGCATTCATATTGGTATTCTGAGGGTGTGGACCTTTCCCGGTTGTTCCTGTTCATGCCATATCAAAAAATATCATAACGCAAAAGGTTACGCTTTTTCCCAACAGATTAGCAGAATCATCTCAATTTTAAATATTTGTGTATTGTAATTAATAATGTATTTACATATATAGTATATATATCATATATAAGTATGTATATTTGTATTTGTTATATATGTACTATATAATTACGTATATATTGTTTATTTATATAACATGATAGTATTTTATGACAAGTTCTTTAAGCATACACCTACCTCATTTCATCTCTGCATCTCCCTAAGGTTGACTGGTAGAGAATGCCTAAGGCATTAAGTCCGCCTTTACACATACTGTATATGAAGCTTAAATAAATAAATAAATAAAAACATTTTGTAGCATCTAAATGTTAAATGTTATTATGCGATTACATATAAATAGTATTTATAATTCAAAATGAAATACGGCATATGGAGAGCAGGAAATGAGCGACAATCTTCTCGAAGCACCGAAAGAGCCGCGCTCACGGGAGTCAGAATATTATGGCCAATTTAATTCAGGTCTTAAGATGAACTTAGTAACAATTGAAATTTAACTTTATCTTAGTATTCGATATATATATATATATATATATATATCATAATGCAAGGAATTATAATGCAGATGCTTTTTCACCCTTGAGGACTGGGATAGAATGCCTCGTCAGCAGTAATAAAGGTCTCCGGATCCCTGCACTCACCACATGAAACACAGTATAATGCTTTATTATTATGCATTATTATGCTAGTTTACGCTGATGTTCTGTGAGTGCGTGGTCCTACCCCGTTCTTCACCACACGAAATACTTTTATGCTGCTATTTTACGCTGGTATTCTTTTGGGTCTGGTCCTACTTCGTTCAAACTTGCCCGTTCATTCTGCAATTAGAAACAAACTGCAGTGTAGCTCTACCACTGTGGATGTGGACGACGGGATTATGTGGGATTTGTACCCACTTAAACCCCGTCGGTGACCACCCTCGGTGCAGTGTGAGGGTCTCCGGGATCTGCTACGAACCGCACCGGTGCACATCACCGTTTACTGAGCTTGACCAGCACACTCGCCGTGTTAACGCAACACAATCACAGCCTGGCCATAATCCACTGTTGGTCACAGGCCTCTCCCATAAGTTGGTGCAAAGCACGAACCCGAACCACCTGCATCCATCGATTTCCACTAAAAGTAACGACCTAAGCATGTTGCAGCTAGACACTAGCTGTAGTGTGGCTCTACCATTGAAAAAAAAGAAATTGATATTTATTATTAAACTTATTTATATTCTATTATATTCTACCTTTGAAATAATAAATTGTTAGAAACGACGCTGACTCCATGTTAACTTCCTTCACAGCTTCACAACCCTGGACGATCAGAGCCTTCGTCCTGATCGTACGAACCCAACATTTATTCACTTTATACGACGGGTAGGGGGTGCCCCTGGTAGGGTGTAAAATATCACAAAGACGTGATGAACACCAATCCACAATGGTGCTGGATAGTGGATTATACTCATTCACATGTAGAGAGGAGGCCCAGCAGATGGACAGGCAGACATACATACTTTAGTTTTATATTCTATTTCTTAAAGAACATATAGTTTGTATGGATAAAATAATATTTAAAATAACTTTTAAAAACGTTATAGTAGTTTTTTTTATATGAATACAAGCAGACGCTTGTCTACATTCGTCAATAGTTCTGGAGATCACATTGCACGTTTCTATATATAAAAATCATCTCCCTCCCAATATTTGACCTTTCACCTTCATCTCAGCTATTTTGGCGTATCGTGAGAACGCGACCAAGTCAACAAATCCACAAATAATGTCGATGGGATGCTTTCGATCAACACAGATTTTCAAATTCAGGTCTAGTGTCACCTCACTCATCTGATGCGGACCTGCTTTGTATTATATAAGTAACTACTGGCTTAGATTTGATGTCGAAGTATTTACATTTAAATATTTATAGCATTTATTTATTTTATTGGCGACAAGTAAGCACACAGTCTGCTCGTAAGACACGGTCTATCACATCCACATCCATCCTAAACCAAGATTCACATGCATTATCACCCTTGAAGACTGAGATGGAATACCTCATCACCAAATAACGGTTCTCTTATAACTAAAAAAATAGCTACACTGCAGTTTGTTTCTAGCTGCAGAATGAATGGGTCAGCCCAACCGGGGTGGGACCACGCTCTCACAGAATGCGATCGTAAAATAGCAGCATAATGCTGCTGTGTTTCGTCTGGTGAGTGCAGTGATCCGGAAACATTTATTACTGGCGATGAGGCATTCCATCTCAGTCCTCAAGGGAGACAACGCATCCGCATTATGATTCCTTGCCAAGGGTGACTGTAGATGTCATGGGCTGCAGGAATTACTTGCCATCGGGTGAACTGTGTGTCCGTTTGTTGCCCTCAATGTAATAAAAAAATAAAGAAAAAAAAACTTGTCAACCTCCCGCATTCGTGCATAATATGTTACATAACATATTTGCGTTTGCCATTATAAGGTTCCCATTCGAGAACTTTTCTTTCAAATTGTTTTTTATTAGAATAATTGCCAACGAGCAAGCTGCTCGCGTCATGGATTACCGCCGCCCATGAACAACCACCACACCAGGAGTTGCAGATGGGTTGGCGACCTTAAGGACAGGTGTAAGCTCTTATCTTGAACGTTTCCATGTCGTATCGGTTCTACAACCTGTAAGACTGAGTCAGCGCTACTTCAGATTAAATAAATCTATATCCGGAAACAAATATTATGATCACATATTATTTGTAATTCTGTGTGGAGGCGCTCGCTTTTAATTCACGGTACGCGAGCAAACCGGGTTCTATCCCCAGGATTACTATATAATAAGATATTATATTGATCCGTGGGGTCTAGGCATGTTGATACGTCGTACAGGTTCGTTTCTACTGTGGTCACAATTCCCTCACAAAACGTTTGTAAACTGAGAATGAAGTAAAAAAATACTTCAGTCAAGAATGAGTACAAACGATCGTGCCAGGGCTGCCAACCCGTGAATAACTGACTAACGACTCCTCTAATACGTATACGTCTGTCAGTGCCTTCACTCAGTGCTTACTGACTATTAGCTCTTACACTGCGGGCCAACGTTACTTATTCGTGTAGGTCAATTATTTAGAATATTCGAGGTGAAACATTCACAACATGAATTAGATGGTAAAGCCTCGTATATATCAGACATTTATTGTATTATATTACATTTGCGTAACTAAATATTAAAATGAAAATCCCTGTGGCTGAACAAAATTATGATGCTATATTAAAAATGGTATTCTATGACATATAACTCAAAGGATCAGGATAAAATGTCAATAATTGGGGATGAAAATTTTATAATTTCATCATATTGCAGGCGGGCCTAAATTTAGGATAATGTAACTAAATATACAGGGATGACATATACCTAATTGTGGGAGCATGTTGGAAGCAAGTTGCTTGTACTAAACCATTAAGGGAGAGTAGTGGAATTATGATAAGAAACCATGATAGACATCACTGTAGAGCCAGATCGCAATTATAATCCATAAAGCCAACATTTAACCGGAAACGTGATTTTACATTGTACTTTAACGCGTTTTATAATTAGAGAGAAGCCTCCTTGATTACCAACAACCTTCTTACTTGTAATCGAATGTACATTATATGTTATGGGTGACACATATCGAAGTGATAATATTGCACTTGCTTTGTGGTCACTTATTAGGATGGAATATAGTGCAATGATTACTATTCATTCTCTTTTGTTTGCGTTATTTTAAAAAAAGTAAGCTGAATACTATATTTTTTTATAGAATAGGTGATAAACGAGCAAGCAGCACCTAATGGTTAGTGATAACCGTCGCCCGTGGACATCCGCAACGCCGGAGGAATCGCAGATGCGTTGACGGCCTTTAAGAAATGTGTAGGCAGGCTCTTTTATTAAATGTCCCTAAGTCGTATCGATTCTGAAATACCGCTGGCGACAGCTGATAGGTAGAAAACTTCGCGTTGAGCGAAATTTTAATTGATTCCAAAGTTCTACCCGTTTATTATAATAGTTGTTACATATTGATTCACAAACATTTTAAAAGCCATATAATGTTCGGTACATTACAATAGTTAGATTTTTTTCGGGCTGATGGCCGCTGTTAGCCCGAGGACTTTTACAGTTGCACCAGAATGAGAGGTGGCCGAGCGCTTATGGCACTCAGTTGAGACCTCTATATATAGATAACCAGCACAAGGGCTTCCGAGAGTGAGCCTCGGCTTGGACCGTTACTCCAGCGACGCTTCTATCTGTATGGACTGGTACTATTGTTAGAGTATCAGAATGCTGCATCGCGGGTCTTTGGTTCGATTCCAAGTTGGGGAACAATATTTCTTTATCACTAATTGTTGGTCTACGAGTTTAGGTGTTACTTATGTATGTTCCTGACCCTGCATGTAAACCTTTGTCCGACCTCATTACATATAGTACATCGGACTAGGGTAGAAAACTAGTAAGTGCCTCTGTGTTTGCCAAAATGCTTACTGCGCTATTATATATCTTACGCATATGATTTGGAAATCATATACTGTGGTTGCAGTGGTACCAATATATATTGTAGTTGAATTCAATCAGGAGGAAGTCATAACATTTATTTTAACGTCTTTTTATTTATTTTTTAAATGCAAAAAGTTCTGTTAACATAACTAACATTCTGGTTAACTCCAACTGAGCTAATGCTTGTGTTAGGGAATCGCTCACGACAATACTCTAATGGCTTATTGGAACCTACGACCTTAAGTTTTCAAGACCGTACCCTAAACCATTAGGCTGTTGACGTTTTTTATTAGATATTTATTCGAGTAATTTTATTTGAATTATGTTTGGGTCATTATTTTGTCTTCAATTGTATTTAAAAGAAAAAACAACGGCTCCGTGACCCCGTCAGCTGCTAATGAATAGGCCGAGCTCAGCTGTTCGCGGATAGTTTTACATTTTCACACAAACACTCATTTACAACGAAACCGTAATCCTTTTACTTAATTGTTGATACTTTTTTTAAAAAAAAAATATTAAAATCTTACAATTTTTATCTACATAAAGGTAAAATAATTAAAATCTTACAATTTTTATCTATATAAAGGTAAAATAATTATAATAATAAAATTCTTTATTAATATTTAATATTATATTAACTTATCCGTTTTATTTTTTATATTTGAACTATAATTTTTTAATTTTTGTAATTATTTTATTAACTTATTGTCATATTCTACTCCTCTTCCAGTTTTATTTTTTAATTTCTGTCAATAATAAGATGAGCACCTAAACAGCGTGCGTTGTGCACACGTGTCATTGGTGTATACAGGATTATTGGTATTTCAACGTATTTTAGTTAGGAGGTGATAGGGGTAACTATTTGTGATTATTTCAATCCCCATATGCATTATGCAAAAGTGAACCATTTTTGAGTTATCATGTGTAATGTGTAGCTTAAAAGATTTAAGTAAAGTATCAATTTAAATCTCTTTTTTTCTTCTGATTTCTAAACACGTTTAAACATTGGTTATTTATAAGTATTAAAACAATAATTATCGGTCCAAATTTAAAAATGCGAGACGAAAAACGATATTATTTCAATATTTTATTGAGATTTAACCCACTAAAATGCCTTAAATAGAAAAAAAAAGTTATGAAACTTGACTTGCAGACTATTTTAAAACATAACCGTTGTCTTTGCTTTCCAACAAGCATAATGACTAGGAACTTATTTAAAATAAACTGAAAAAAAATGATCTCAAGGAAAGCAGGCGGAAAATCGTATTCGAAATCTTATGGTGTTAGGTACGCATTAAACCAATCTGCAAGATATTCAAACAGCGGTTATAAGTTGTGTTATCAGACGCAAGAACAAATAAAACGGATGGTTTGCCGATACGTGTACATGCCACGGACCATGTGAAAAACGTGCATTTTCTAAATTCAGATCACAAACACACACACACGGGATTAGTCTTGTGATTTGTTAATTGTCATGGCGAAGGCAAGATGAATCGGAAATTGCATTCGTTCAAACTCAAAGGGTATATCCGTTGGTAACATCGTCAACCCTGGAATGAGAACTTCTGAAGGATCTTTAAATTTCCTTTGAGTATCATCGTGTTAATCATATTGATCATCAGTTTTCTTATCACCAAACGCATTGCATTGCATAGTTTTGGTTGATTTAGATTTCGAGTCATGATGACTACCAAGCCGACCTTGACCTTTAGTTCTAAATTCTGTGGTGGTAAATCAGGCACATCCAAGGAGTTTAAAAATTCAGTTGGATAGTTGGTGGCTTTGTCTTCGTTCGTTACACAGTCAATCGATTTGAATGAATGCTGAGTACCAACGATTTCACTCTGAATTACAAAGTTTAAGTCATCAACATATTTATTCTTAGCCGCCAAAACTGGTTGCTAACTTAAGTATTTGTTATTTTTATGGTTAGCAATGATATTCGGAAATACTTTGTTGATGAGTTCATTTTTCGATGAGACGAAATTGCAAAAAGTTCGGAGGAAATGAAATCAATCCGCTCGATTAGTCGGCAGGAACAAGGCCAATACCGATAGTCAGCAATTGGTTGGAGAAATTTTTAAGCATATGGATGGTTTTACAAATCAACTCTCATGTTTGCTGTCAGCTGAAGTTTCTTAACATTGTGCCACTAATTTGATCATTTGAGGCTAGCGTTTATTTCATTGGCTGCAGATCTTGGAATGTCTGGCAGTATTTGGGGCAAATCGCCAGACAGTAAAATCGATACGCCTCCAAAACATCTCGAGTCATGGCGCAGATCTTTAAATGTTCAGTCAAGTGTTTCCAATGCGCGTTTGTGCGCCATGGTGCATTCGTCCCAATTAACGATTTTAGATGATTCTAAAATTTTGCACTTGCGTAGTGTTTCACAATGATACATGTCGGTTTTTCAGTAGTTTGAAGGTTTAACGGCAATTTAACGCTGAATGAGCCGTACGGTATCCTTCTAACAACGTGACCGCTCTTCCAGAAGAAGCAACTGCTACCGCAATGTCAGATGTCGCACGTTTCATGCAAAGCTGCCAAGATCAATGACAAGAGAAATATCATACCAGTTTCACCGCACATCTAGGAAAAATAAGCCACCATTTCCATCATCAAAATTACCTTTCCTTTCCATATTGTATTATAAACTTCCATCTATTGAGGGCTCAACATTCGTTTGAACTGTTTGGTCTAATTCACGCCAATAATATTTACGTTCGAGGTCCAATTCTCGATTAAATGCATCATTCATTCCACGATATGGCACTGGCATTTATAAACTAAGGAAGTGCCGCACATTAGGTTACATATATCTTTGAACAAGAGCAGGGCCTGGTTATCCATCTCCTCATTTGCCTCAAGATCGGGATTTCTTTAACTGACACGAATAAGATGTAAAATGTCTTCTTACGTGTTATCCTATGTAAGCCTAAATGCATTACGGCTTCATTGGGAAAGATTAGCTCTTCTAGGTCACGACATTAATAATAATACACGATTAAATTAATAAATAACATAAAAAACGCAAATTAATTGCATCAATCAATGCAATGTTTATATCCTTTTTTCAAAACAAATCACAGATAACTTGAAACAAAAAAAAATAGACTTTTGCTTATATACTGACAGAATGACTGAAAAAACTAAACTTTATAAGAATCGAAGAAGACAAAGAGGGAAAAGAAGGTGAATACGGAGAAGGAGAAGGAGGAGGAGAAGGAGAAGGAGAAGGAGAAGGAGAAGGAGAAGGAGAAGGATAAGGAGAAGGAGAAGGAGAAGGAGAAGGAGAAGGAGAAGGAGAAGGAGAAGGAGAAGGAGAAGGAGAAGGAGAAGGAGAAGGAGAAGGAGCTTGCTTTGTTTATAATTATTAATTATTAACATTAAATAATTTACGTGAAGTTACAACGTATAGATAAACTATTAATCAAAATATTGTGATGATTAAATAAAATATATATAAGTTTAATAGTTTAAAATTTTAAATGGTCTCAAGGCTTTTTACCTTTTTGGCTCTTTCTTAGGCAACTCACCTTCCTTTAAGCTACATATATCGGTCACCCTCCTTGTCTACGTTGAGTATATCACGCTGAGAAACACCGATCATAGCCCGCTCCACAGCTCGCTGAGTGACTCTGAACTTAGACCAGCAGTGATGGTCTTTGTACCGCAAGTCATCACAGGCAACACGCACCGGTTATAACCGGATATGCGACCACAAAATGCACTCACAGAAAAAATCAGGAATTAGCAGTATAACGGGAAAAAGGGAACCGCCAACCCGATTACAGGCATTCCATCTCAGCCCACAAGAGTGACAACGCACGTACAACTTAAATCTTTGTTCAGGATGACGGTGTGAAGTTGGCTTTTATGTGCTGCATTAATTATTAACCATCAGGTGAGGAGAGCATTTACCACCTTAGTTTTATAATAAAAAATATTTAAAATGTTCTTTGGACAAATAGTTTCTGTTAAACGTAGCTGTCTTCTACGAAAACAAAGATCTAATGAACATTGCTAACGATGCCTAACATTTAGTAGATGACCGTTTTTACTTCACTCTATCATTTAACTACCCATGCACAGGTTAAATTAGCTAGCTAAATTTAACGTGAGGACCGAATGGCGTACTTCCATTACATCCCTCAGACAACTCGATACCAGAATCTTCGGAGGTGGGATAATAGATCCCAACACGGCAATGATATGGTGCTATTCCACGCTGGTTGCTGTGAGGGCTAGGTCCTATCGAGCGGAGCCATACAACTCGTTTCTAGCTCTGTCACATTTATAGACGACAAAAAGATTTAAAATGAGATCAAATTGTTTTCTCTAATAGAAGAATTATTTTATATTAATGCTAGATCCATTAAGGATGACAAACGAACGCACAATATACTCGTAAGTTATGACTTCTGCCCATGACATCTATATCGACAAACATCAGTCTTCGGCGGGGAATCGAACATGGCCCAATGTTCGAATACAATGATGTCGTTAAACGTCAAGAATACAATAAGTGTTATAAACTGTTACACCCTGGTTCTCTGTTATCTGGCTATCGCTTCATATTCTGATTCTGAGAGGAAGCCTATAATTATGATGTTCTCTGGGCTAATTTGGACCGCGATAACATCTGTCGGTTGTAATGGAATCCATTACGAAAACATCAGCAGTAAAACTAAATTTTTTTACAACTAAGTTCGTACTAAGCGAAAAATAATTAGCAACACAATTTAAAGACGATATTGTTTTTTAATCTGTATTTTATCAAAAATATAACGAATAGTTCTAATCCTAATCGAATCAATCCAATCCAAATGAGCGTCCGTCACAAAGAAATAAAAATGAACGGTAAAGACGCAGTTTAAAGAATGAAAAGCAATCGTCGTTCGCGCGTAACGATCGAATGAATCAGCCTGTCAATCACTTACTCATTGCATTCATTCATTGCGCACTTCCCATTCTAAAGACATTCGTTCATTGTCTGTATGTATTTCTTTATATCTTCTTAATATAAATGAAAAGCGTAAACGGAATTTAGTTTTAGAAATAAATTAGGCCCTACCCGTGACTTCGTCTGTGTGGGCTTCATAATTCGGTCCATAGAAAAACGAAAAAATGGGAGTGATAAATAAAAATTCACCAGTCATTTTGTGATATATTTTAAGTTAAAAAAACTTGTGTACACGATATCGTATGATTTATTATTTCCCACAATTACGTGTAAACTTTATACTCTATACTCTTGAGCAACGACGTAAACTAACCAAGTAAGAAGCAAGGAGTGCCCAATTGATTCCTGACACTCGTATGTTCCTCTCTCTGGGCCAAATTTTGAAGACCACGCAGACGTTGCCGTGGTCACGTTTCCATTTATCGAAAAATAAAACAAAGCAATTATACAAGGAAAAAAAATTTTTTTTTTTATATATTAAAAATTATAATACATATAATATATAATTAAACATAAATGATTACATCGTACCATACAATAAGCTAACATAATATATCGTTATATATTCAACTGCATAGTGTTCCTTCACTAGTTCTTTAAATAACACAACAGTTCCCGTAGCACAATATTTATATTATATATACCTATATATAGATATATATATATATATAGCTCTATATTTATCCACCAACCTCATTCTTTTACGTATTTAATACATAAAAATATTCATACAAAGATAGAGAATCCGTATATATGTATATGTTGAATGTTTTTATGGATATATATTACGCATAAATTTAGTAAATATTTAAAAATATTTTATATAATATAATTTACGTCCCGGGGCCATATGGCATTAAGTCAGGGGGCTGATTTGAACTATTACATATATTCTACGTGTAAAGCAAATTTAAATAAATATATTTATGTACCTTACACCAGCACAGGCAGCATTATTAATTGCTATATTAAATTCATAAATACAAATTTCCGAGAAACACGCAGAGCAAAAAGTTTAGACCGCAATGCAATTTCACACTTTTGAATGTTCATCCACAAAATTTAAACGGTTTTAAACGTGAGCGGGGGAAACGTTAAGAGCACCTCGAACATTCTTGATAAAGTAGATTTTAATACAAAGAGCTATAATTAACAATGGTAGGTCTCCGCTGCAGTTTCTTTCTAGTAGCTGCAAAAATAGGTGGGCACGAACGGGAAAGGAAAACCAATAATTTTGGATGTACTAATATTGTTCCCCGGTTGAAAATCGAACCCACAACCTATTAAGCATAGTAGTAGATTTACTCTGTATAGGTAGGATGGCTAAGGACCTCCCTGCACAGAATAACAGAGTAAAATAGCACCATAAAGCTACTGTGTTTCAGACAGGAAGTGTAGCTGTCTGAAACACCCTATTATAGACAGCAATGCATTCATGTGAGTATTTGTTGAATTTGATATAAACCGTATATAGCTTTAGGTTGAGAGTATGGCTTGCAAAATTAAAGTCGTAAGTTTGAAACCACCATTCGACTATATCGCACAAGAGTTATAAGTTTAGTTGGAGTTGTTATTGAAAATTTTAACAATGATACTCCTAACCAAAATAGTTAAACATTTTAGATGCTGGATAAGATATTAATTTGTTTAAACTTAACGTGTTCCTCAATAACACGATATGAGATTCATTAATACAATTTTAGAACAAAGAAATATGTAGAGCAAGAATTTCCCGCCGCCGTGCAATTTCACACTTTTGAATTTTCATTCGGGAATTAAACGAGGTGTAAACGAGAGCTGGGAAATCGTTTAGTCTCATCAAACACACACCTGGAAGATTCCTGACAAATTAGACAAAGAGCTGGTAGGTCTTTGTATGTCTCCAAGTGCTCTGAATGTAATAAAAGTATTTTTTTCTTAATATTATAGTTGACAAACGAATACAGAGTTAAACAAGTTAAGTAACGTCAGAAGGTTCAATATGGACATACTATTTCGCGCTGCTATTTTTTGTATATATAAAATAATAATAGGGTCATTTACTACGGACGTAAGAGCCATTGAATTATAATAGGAATAGTGTAACGACGACTTCACATTGAAACACAACATTACACGTACGGCAGTGAAACCTGTCGCGAAATGGATGTACCTAGAAGCTGCTGCTACAATACTTTGTTTGTTTGCTATACATACATAAATAACTTTGTTTGCTGTACATACGTACATAGAAACTATTTATACCTGTTGGCAAAAGCACAAGCAGTTCATCTGATGGTAAGAGATCACAGTTTTATTTATTTTTTATTATATTGAGAATAACAAACTCGCACACAGTTCACTTGATAGCAAATAGTTCCAGCGGCCCATGATATCTACATTCATCCTTGACAAAAATCATAATGCACACGCGTTGCCACCCTTGAAGACTGAGATGGAATGCCTCGTCACCATTAAAGGTCTCCGGATCCCTACACTAACCAGACGAAACACAGCAACATTATGCTGCTATTTTACGCTGGTATTCTGTGAAGGCGCGATCCTACCTAAGTCGAACTAACCCATTCATTCTGCACATAGAAACAAATTGCAACATACATGTACATTCGCAACACCAAAGGGATCGTAGGTGTGATTCCGCCTGATTTTATAACACTCTCAACACATAACACAAGAACGCACAGTAAAATCACATTACCTTTCTTAAAGAACTGCAGCGTATTTGCGGCCCCTCTGTTGTTGTGGATATCCATGGGTGGCAGTAGGTTTGCTCTGATCCCTACTGGACTATGTTTTAATCCCTTCCTATAGAGGAGGCCTATACCCAGTTAGGGAAATCCCTAACTGGGTATATAAATTACCTTTTATTCGTTAACAGTGGCTTTGCTTACTAAAATTTACTTTTAAGGTATCTCCCCATAAAATGGATGTTTCAAATGGTGTTTAATCTGTAATTTCTTTACTAGTCCAAATGTTTATTCATCGGAGTCAATCGTCTTGAAAGTTTCGACTTGAATCTTACAAGCTAATATTGATAATTGCGGTTGGATTGCTACAGAACTTGGGGAAGGTTGGCATACATACGCCAATATACCAATACAACGTAGTACATTGTATTTTTATAATGTACATAATTTTATTTTATTTGTTAGCAATTAAGCTTCCGTTAAGCACTCAACTAAGCTTATATTAGGTCCTTACATATGACATTAGCGTATAGTGTAAAAAGTTTTTTATGAAATCATTTATTTAATTAATCGAAGTATGTACCATTATTATCTGTGCACTTTCGCCGTTTTATAGGCAGTTCATTGATTCCATTCATTTAAAAAAATCTTTGAAAGCCCTTTGAATTACCACATAGGATTGAATTTTTTGCCTTGCAAAAAATTGTCCAAATTCGGTTTAGTAATGTAACGCAGAACACCATGTGAGTTTGTTGGTGTGCTTCACTCAGTTCATGCGGTACCCATTTCTAGAGATTTTTCGCTATTCCAATTTGTTTTAAGTTAATTAAAATTGTATTGTCATTCACACTTCCTTGTCTCTCCGGCCGTCCGCGGGGTTTGTTTTGAAAACGTCGGAACCAAAAACGTACCGTGCCTTCTTTTACAGTAGCTTCCCCATACACGTCATTAATCCTTCGAGCTGTTGCTGCAGCGCTGGTGCCACCGTGGAACACATATTCGTTAATAATACAATGTTTGTAGTTATCCATTTTGTTAACTGAAGGATGTCAGAGAAAAAAGAAATGGCGCGAAAACAAATGAGTCACTAAATTCGAAACTCAAATAGACAAGCTTAAATTTGAAATACACTTGGATTTGGAATTCCTGACCAAAGCCAGATTATTTGAAATAAAAGTGGCCACTTTGACAGCCTATTTCATATGTAAGAACCTAATAACGCTATATCAATATAGCCGTAACCTTGAGAATACTGTTCGGTAATACAATGGTTGCCGTGCTCGTTTTTATGATGTTTCTAACTTTCAAGTAACTTTATATGATATTCTTTGAAGAATAGGAGTTAAAAAATTGATTGTTAAATTTTCTTATTGAATCTAGAGTGACGGATGAGCACACAGTTCACCTAATGATACGAATTCTCTACGTTCTCCTCGTTAAAGGATCATAATGAAGGCACGTTGTCATCCCTGAGGACTAAGATGCAATGTTAGTCACCAGTAACGGTCTTCGGATCACTGCATTCACCACTCGAAACACTACAGGGTTATGTTACTAATTTACAATGTGTGTTTGCTTCTAAAAATTACCACGAGAAAAACCACGACCGCACAGAATACCGGAGCGAAATAGCAACATAACACAGCCGTGTTGCATAAATTAATTGAGTCCAATCGGGACCCAATGACAAGTAGTATTAAACTAGGCATTCAATTTCATCCCTTAGTGGTACAAAACCAACGCACGTTCATCTCCAAATCTTTGTTGGGGATGGATCTTTGTAGACGCCTCGAGCCACAGATGTCACTTACCATCATGAGAACTGTTCACTCGTTTTTAACCCTAATATTATAAATGAAAATGTACTTTAATCTAGAATTATCCAGATATATCTGTGTTTATATCTAGAATTATTGTACAGTGGGAATTAAAAAAGTGGGATTTCCTAAAATTACGTAACATTAGCAATTGTCGATCCCACAAAATGTTTTACTTCGGAATAATACAGTTATGTTTGACTGACGGGAACATTCCAGGGGAATGTAATTAGTTTGGCCACATTATTTGATTTAGGCATTTTTTAACTCTTTTCGGCAGTAAGACCGATCATTAAGCCGGTGTACACTGTAAGAGATTATTCAGCCGATATTGTATTATTGATATTTTTTTTACACTGAGATTAACAAACTCGCACACAGTTCACCTGACGGTAAATGATTCCTGCGGCCTACGACATCTACATTCATTACTGACAAGGAATCATTATGCAGATCCGTTGACATTCTTGAGGACTGAAATGGAATGCCTCGTCACCAGTAATAATGGTCTTCGGATCCCTACACCCACCGGACGAAACACAGCAGCATATAATGCTATTTTACGCTGGTATTCTGTAAGGCCGTGGTCCAGGTGAACTGCGTGTGGGTTTGTTACTGTCATCGTAAGGAAAAAAAATCCTGCACATTTGATGCCATCTGGTAATAACTAGACAGATATCGGCCGAGATATTTGTTCTGATCCACCAAGATGATGCGTAATTTTTATATTAACTATTTTTGTTAATAACTAATTTAATTGTTACACCTATTATAAGATGTTATCTTAACTTGTATACATAACAACTAATGAACTACCAAAAACTATGATATATCTGCGATAATGTAATCAATAACCATATTCATATTGCCGTTGTCGAAATCAAGATCGTGTCATGTTTAGATTGAGGAGGCTGTTACTTCAATTATCGAAGATTGGAGGTTACGAGAACGAAAATTATATAATGTTCACTCGCAACAAGTACCCACTGTCCCCGGGGTGTCTTTCGTCGTATAACGTTGTAGAATAAACTGTTCAATAAATTTGATGATCTCTTATTCTTTTCTCTTGAATTAGCTTATTATCGACGGACAAAGGAAGAATTTCCCCAGTGAGCTTTAACTTTAAATTGATATCTGTTGAATAGAAAATAGTTTAAATCTGTAAACATATATTAGAGAAAATATTTTATTAACTTCGTCTGTTATATTTTAAGTGACAAACGAGCACACAGTTCTCAGAGGCTCGTGACACCCACATTCTTCGATCAGGAACCATAATGCAGATGGGTCACTCGTGTTGACTAAGAGGAAATGCCTCGTCACCAATAATAAGGGTCTCCGGATCCCTACACTTACCAAATGATAGCAGTGGTATCACACTACATACATATATACAATAAGAAAAACTGCATGAAGATTTTATGATTACTGTGCCCCACTGTTTTATAATAAAATTATTATTTATAATGTTACTAAAACTTATAAGAACCATCAATTTAAAAAGACTTTATACAGTATCCTCAAAACCTTAGATTACGAGTCCACTGAAAAGCTTTTGGAACGATTTGAATGGAAACTTTTACACACACACATCATACACACACAAACATTGCAGTTTATAGCAATTTTCTTTTTAATTTTTATATTATTTATTTTTTCTCTTTTCCACACTTTTTTTTGTAACTAGTAACATTAATTGGGAAGACACTGAAGTTTGTAACACAGTTTACATTTGCACAAGCTTCAGAGTTACACAAACTTACTTATGTCATGTTACAAATAAAGACTATTATTATTAAACATTATTATTATACTCTGATACTCTGTAAGACTGTGGTCCTGGGGTCCTCAGTCGTTTCGACCAGAGAGTTACAATCAAATTATACGAACAAAATTAACAGTTATATATCACTGTTAATTTTGTGGGCTTTTACTTTATAAACAGTTGTGTTGTTTTAGGACTTTATTTGAAGTAGCGTTCAAGTAGACCATCTCACTTATTTTTTTGGTATTACAGGTGACATACAAGGACACAGTTCACCTGTAAGTGGTAACTGCGGCCCATTACATAAATCCATCCTAAACAAAAGTTAACATTGCACCTTGTAACCCCTAAGGACTAAGAAGGAATGCCTCGTTACCTTTTTTTTTTGTTATATCTAGGCAAGTGATTCCTGCGGCCCATGACGACTACATTCATCCTTGACAAGGAATCATAATGCAGATGCATTGTCACCCTTGAGGACTGAGATGGAATGCCTCGTTAACAGCCATCAAGGTCTCCGGATCCCTACACCCACCAGACCGCAGCAGCATTATGCTGCTATTACGCTAGTATTCTATGAGAAGTTCCGCAGTTAATAGCCCGGTTAGCTGACCCATTCGTTCTGCAGCTAGAAACAAACTGCAGGGTAACTCTACCACTGTTAAATTATTACCTGTAATAGAATCTTCGGATCTCTCTACTTATCGCCCTATTAAGTGGCAGATGAGCAATGTTTTTAATCAGTATTACCCCTAATGCCAGGGGTTGAGACCGACACTCCACGCGCAAATTAGTTTTTTGAAATAAAACCACCGTGTTTCGACTGTAGAGAGTTGGGATCCAGAATCTTTTAACTGATGGCAATGCAATCCATCTTAACCTTCAAGGATACCCAGAAGTGTATTGGCTAAACACAGCACAGCGTTATGCTGCGTTTATGCTGTGAGGGCGTGGTAGGACTCCCGGTATAGCATTCATGCTGTAGCTAGTTAAAAAAATTAAAATGTTAAAACTAAAATGAACAGGTATAGCATGAAAAATATCGTTAACGGGACATTATTGTTTTAGATATACACATATGTAGCTTTTCTCTTTCAGTGTGCTACGACTTTATTAATGCTTCAAAACAATTCAGCGGAGGGTAGCAAAGCGAAGCAAAGTTGATGGCTGGAAAAACTCATTTTGTTTCTAAACACAGCGAATGAAATGTGTTTAAATTTTTTGTTATTGCTTTATTTTAGTTTTTAAAGACATAATGTAACTTTTTTGTTCTTTCTTAGTTTTAAGAGGTTAAAAGATTCAATTAGAATTAAATTACATTTAATAATGCAGTATACTTATTGGATTTAATTGAAATTATTTAATTTAGTTATGTTGTTATGTTATATTATGTTCCGTTCCGTCCTGTTCTACCCTGTTCCGTCCCGTTCCAACCTTTCCCTTCCTATTCCGTCCTATTCTGTCCTGTTCCGTCCTTTTATATTCTGTTCTAGTAGGGTAAAGAAAAAAATTACAATTGTTGTTATTCACAATCATAATTATCATCTCAGCCCATCACCCATCCGCTCTCTCTCATGAAGTACAATCTTGACCATAAATGTGCATAAATCAAATTTCCTCAGACTTGCATAAGTTGACATTCCACTCGTCCTAGACCAGTGTTAGCTTTGATTAATTGTTAATTATTAAAAACACTTTTATTTACTAGATTTCTAGACTATTTTAAAAAAAACGGAAAAAAAAGAAACTACTTTACTAGAGTTTATTATACTGCTGGAAATTCGTCTATACCGTAGAATGCAATCCTGACCCACCTGCATTTTTTTTTTGGGTTTTCCCTCTCACTCCTCGTTAGAACAATGCACGTGCATCTTCAACCTACGGAGCTGTTTCTGGCAATATAAATGCGGGGAAGTTCGCACAGAATACTATAGTTAAATAGCAACATAGCGCTACGGTATTTAAACTAGTGGGCGTTGGGAATTGAATAACTATGGTTTTGGCGTGCTATTAAATTCTCAGAGAATACAAAATCTGCATTATGATTACTTATCAAGGATCAATTTGTGTGAATTGTAAACTCGTTGGTCCACAACATCCTGCTTACAATAAAAAAAAACAAACAAACATACCTATGATTATATTCAAAGGTTGGGTATCCAAAGGTACAACGCAGGTGTGTGTTGAATCTAGAGTGGTAGAGCCACACTGTTGCTAGTTATTAACAAAATTAACAGGTCTGCTAGACCGCGGTACCACGTTGACACTAATACTAGGGTGAAATAGCAGGATATCGCTGCTTTGTTTTATATGAGGAGTGTGAGAATCCGGGGACACGCTTACAAATTGTGACGTATTCTGTCTCAAGCCTTAGAAGTGACAGTGATGGTGCATCTTAAATTTTTTAGGGATATAGATTTATTGGACCGCAATTAGCACTTATCATATGGTGAACTGTATGGTCGTTAATCACTTAGTAGGTTAGTAGTTGGTAAACGAACAATCAGATCGCCTGATGGTAAGTGACTGCAGCTGCCCATGAACATTAGCAACACCAGATGAGTCGCAGATGCGCTGCCAGCCTTATAAAAGGCTCATTCTTGAAGGTCCTAAGTCGAATCGATTCGAAAATTCCGCTGTCGCCACTGACCTTTATATGGCAAGTAGAAAGTAGCTACAATGTGTGTACAATGTCTACGAAATATTATTTATTAAAAAATATATTCCTTTGACATTTTGTTTCCCCACGATATATTCCGTTTAGTTCGAATAGTAAATTAGCGTTCTAAATTTCAATTAAAGATTACAAACGTCGGAATCAAACTCGCTTTGTTCGCAGCCTATGACATTGAAGGCGAATGTCCAGAGACTTTGCTGTCATGGCTTGATTAAAGAGACAATAAAAATATTTATTTATAACATTACTATTTTAAGTCTTAACAGCAACATGATACGAGCCATATTACATTAACTACAATAATAGTCTTTAATTCTACGAAGTCGATACCTGATTAAAAAATAACAACTTTTTTAATCTTTACTTAAATCCTGCTTAATCTGTACCTACCTGTATTCAATTATCGAGAAGCCCGAGCGGAAAAAATAAATTAAAAAAAAGAAAATAATAGTTTATAGGCGTCGATTCAAAAATAGAACCCGGTCGATACTGATTGACGTAATAACGGACCGGGGTAAATGTTTAATTATAATCTATGTTGGCCACAAATGTTTGTCCAATCAGCCAATGCGAGCAATTATGGTAATTCCCTATATGTCATTGTGATAAATTGTGTGGGAAGTTGTGAATAATATTCACAACTACCCACATAATTTTATATTTAGAGAGATTTACACGATCAGACATGATAGTTAAAATGCGTTTGTTTATAAGACTCCATTAACGCTGTTTGAAAACCTGATTACTGTGACTCATCCTGAATTCGATTCCAGGCCAATGTTTTTGTAACACAAATTGTTGAATTTCGGAATTAGGTCTTTTTTTTAAATGTCCTGAATTTATCTTTGTCCTCTAATTTTATTGCACATAAATTATGATTTGTAAGAGTGACGATTTAGTATTTATTGCACTATAATATAATCTGCGCAGTTGACATCGTCGTCGACAATAATAATCAGTAAATCATAATCGTAAGTGTTGAGGAAAGCTCATATTGATGTCTATAGCGTTTAAGGGATAATAAAGATTCGGTTGGAGAATAATTTATCTTTTCAATGGTCATACTGATTTCGGTGACGTCCTCTAGATTAATAGCTTAGTAATGTAAAATATGATGTCAACTGCACAGATATATTAAAATTCTGCGCAATTGACATCTCTTTAAATATTATAGTTACGTAAACGTTGGCACAAATACTACAAGACCGAAAATACTTGAATGCTGTGTAAATATTAGACCCTCCTACGAAGGATCAGCAACCACTTAAATGTAAAAATATGATCGAAAGAAAGTACAAATGCAGTGTCAAGGACACAAGGCATGCATGCAATATTCCCAAACACGATTTCCAACAATTTTTGATACACAAATATTGTTCTTAGATCGAAACCAGGCCCCGCGAAGCTGAAACCTCTACTCCAAGCAGCTTCATCGTATCTCTACCATGTATAAACATATTTCTTCTTTGTTATAAAAGTTTGTAAACAAAATCCTTATATTTAAAATTTAATAGCTTAGGAGTTAAAAGCTATATTAAAATTCAAATAGATCGATAATGCAATATCAAATATATAAACATTTTTATAAGCGATGTTTAGAAACAAAACGAGTATTGCAACCGACCTCGCTTCGCTATGTTAACCTGCGCTGAATAGTTTTAAATTCATAAAGGCTGCAGGGCACTGTAAAAGAACCGTAAATCCAGTGTATCCGGCCCAAAGGACCACGAGACACGGAATTCACTTTCTTATTCTCTGATAGATACTCAACCTATCTATCTATTTATCTATTTCTATTTATGTATATCTATTTATGTAATAGACACAACAATTGTGAGTTTACCTGATTCCAATTAAGCCAGTTGGCCAGGACCACTTTACAGTAGTTGGTCGCATTGACTGAGGCTAATGGCTTTTCGTTTCATTTTGTGAGTGTAGTGATGCAGAAATCCTCATTACTAATAACTAGGCATTCCATGTTAGTCTTCATGATAACAAAGCATCTACATTATGATTCCTTAACGAGGGTGTATATAGACGTCATTTGTATCGGGAATCACTTACCATCAGGTGAAGTGTGTGCTCATTTGCAAAATTGTCAATAAATAAAAGCTTAAAGTTCTAATTAATTAAAACCTAATGCACAGTCCATATTTATTAAATATCTTGAGGTCGACAACGTATCTGATATTTATTTCTTATTGGAAATTATGGCGACCAACCATCAGATTCAAACACAATTAATCTGTTATTTGGCCGCTGATTTGTCGGTATTTCTTAAAAAATAATTCTTATACTAAACTAAAACTAATTTTTAATCGGCGACAATAATAAGCAAAACGATTACGTTGACGTTAGTACGTACATCGATTCGATTCTCTCGAATAAGCATTCACAAACAGCAATGTCTTAATGCCCGTCATTGATACGATGTCCAGACCTATAAAGTTTTATACGGCTCCGTAAAATTTAACCTGATGTACAGGATGTTATTTCCTACATATAATTAACGTAACGATTTGTGGTCATAAATCTTATCCTTTAAATATTATTTAATGTCCATTTTGATTTGATTCTGAAAAAAAAAATTAAAATGAATGTTTAATACATCAAATTTAATTATTTATAAATAATAAAATCAATAATACTTTTAGCTACACTGTAGTTTGTTTCTGTGCAGAATGAATGGGTTGGCTCGACCGGAGCAGATCACGCCCACACAGAACACCAGCGTAAAATAGCAGCATAATGTTGCTGTGTTTCGTCTGGTGAGTGCAGGGATCTGGAGACCTTTAATATTGGTGACGAGGCATTCCATCTTAGACCTCAAGGGTGACAACGCATCTGCATTGTGATTCCTTGTCAAGGATGAATGTAGATGTCGTGGGCTGCAGGAATCACTTGCCATCATGTGAACTGTGTACTCGTTTTTTACTCTCAATGTAATAAAAAAAATCATGTCACCTATGACGAGAAATTTTAAAACATTGGCAAAATTATTTACTCAGTAATGGAGCCTTCAAACGAGAAGGTTCTCTTGCTTGCTCATTAAAGATAAAATACAATTTTTTATATTAGGGGTTACAAATTAGCACAAGGTTCATGATGCTAAATGGTTACCACGGATTGTAAATAATATTAAAATCCAAGATACACATGCGGTACTAAGATTATTAAGACGCTGGTATTCTGCGAGAGCTTTGTCCTCCCCATTTGAGAAGAATAATAATAAAGAAAAAAGAGACATACAGTACATCTAAATGCTTATACAATTATATATACATATCATTATATATTATCTTTGGAATTTATAATACTAAGTAAAATAATAGATATTTATATACATTTACATAAACTATAAAACAAAAAATGTTCATATTATAAATACAAACATATGTAAAAGTGAATATATATATAAATATATACATAATTATTATCGATGTAGTGAATCTGCTGACACTACTTCCAACAAATGCTTTCGAATTTTTCGTTTAAACTCTAAGCGATATAAAATATAAAGTAAAACTCCAATAAAATATTAAATGTTTAATCATCTAATAGAACATTGATTGATAAATAGTTTACTTTATTAATAATATTATAAAATAATATAATTTAGTATCCTTACTAAATAAAACTTAAAATTTTAATAATTTATAGTAATGATGAGTAGAAATTAATAGAAAGATTGACTGTTAATGCTTAACTTTCTGATCGATATATAGCACATTCATACTAACTTAGTAATTAGTAGCGTCAACAGCAGAATGGTTTAGGATGTACGGTCTGCAAAACTTAAGGATGTAAATTCGAATCCGCCATTCGACGATTGTCGTGTCCCAGCACAAACATTTTAATCTTATTTGGAATTGTTAACGGGATGTTAGTAATATTGATTGCGCTTTTTGCATCCATTAAAATAAATTATATACATACACACAAAGAGATCTTCTGTTTAATATATCTATAAAATTTTGTTTTCAGTTACTAGAACTCTACATAGCGCTCGCTATTAATTCACAAGACATGAGCAAACCGAGTTCGATCCCGGTGCCGCAGCAACAATATACCACAGGTGTGTATAGAATACCCCGATATCTCTAATTGGGTCATTGTATCTCCAAACTCAACGTATGGACACAAAGCGTTATGCTACGACATTGATTGGCAACTGCCTCGCTAAGATAATATCGATTACAAGCATGCTTTATGTTTCAAATTTTTATATCTTAATTTTCCGATTTTATTGCTCGTGAGTTACATCAGAATAAAGAAAGGAGGAACGAATGAGTGACGCGAATGCTTAAACACTATAATAAATTCTGTGCCGTTGTCGTTATCTGTACATAACCAGAAGATATCACCATGACAAACGGAATAGAAAGATATCTTAAGACTTCTATTGCAACTCGATCTAACGGAGTGATTTTTTTTCTGGCTGAGTGCCACTGTTGAACCGAGGGCTTTTACGGGGCTAACAGTCACTATAATCATAGTAGGACATTTTTATAAAATAACTAATAATCGTATTGTAATTTCAGTATATACACATATTAATATATATGGTGTAATCAGCATACTAGTCAAAAATTATAAATTTTAAATAATAATTTAATTAATATATACGACTTTCACAACACCCTGTACACCACAACAGGATACATTGGACCATAAAATAGTCCAGCAATGAAATTGGATCGGTCAGTTTTTTTTCTTTTCTAACTATCACTCAAGCCGATCCTGGAAACGTTTGGTCCAAGTTACAAGCGATAATGTAGTTATATGGTGGAAACAATGTATTTTAAGAAATTTAATAATAAAATTTGATTAAACCTATACATATAGTTAGGTAATTTTGTAAGATTCTGATATTCCGTCATCCTCGCAAGCAAATATAGTCGTGCGCGAAATGTATACTTATTGTTATTAGATTTGAATTGAATGTTTTTATTTTTATTGTTATATATATATATTATTTCAGTTTTTTTTCTATTTGAATGTTTTTAGTTTATTAACAGACTATCATACTCTTCTCATCTTCCTGTTTTTTTAAAAAAATTGTATTAACTATAAGATATGTACTTAAAAAGCGACGTGGTTATTGGTGTATATATCATAATTAATTAATAGAAATGTGCATAATGTATGCTGTTACAGTCTTTCCAATAAATAAATAAATGCCTCGCCACAAGTGATAGCATTAATTATGATTAGGTCATTCTGTTGACCATCTTTATTGACACCAGCATACAGCTCATCTGATGAAGACATTTCCCTATAGCCCATGGAAACTACATTACTCCTCGGTAAGGAATTCTAACTATCCTATTCTAGAAAAGAAAAAGGAATCATAATAAGCTATCAGTGGTAGAGCTACACCGCAGTTGGTTTCTAGTTGCAGAATTAATGCGTCAGCTTGGTCGAGGTAGGACCACGACCTCCCAGAATACAAGCGTAAAATACCACTATAATGTTACATTGTTCCGTCTGGTGAGTGTAGGGATGCGAAGACCTTTATTGCTGGTGACGAGGCGTTCCATCTGAATTCTCAAGGGTAACAACGCATCTGCATTATGATTCCTTGTCAAGGATGACTGTAGAAGTCATGGCACGCAGGAATCACTTGTCATTTCAACAGATGAACTGTGTGCTCGTTTGTTATTGACAAAGTAATAAAAAAAAAAAACAAGAATGCAAATCATCTCTGATTAACATAAAATGTCATGTCATTAGTAATGAAGGTCTCCGAAGACCTGCACTCACCAGTCCAAACATAGCAGCTGAGTGCTGCGGTTGCAGTTATGCTGTTATTTCACGCTAATATCTCGAATCGAGCCTTAATGTGTCGGTTAGCTAGAAACTAACTTGAGTGTGGCTTTACTACAGTTAATAATGACGTCTTCTACTTTATTAGTTACTTCACCTATTACTAAGATTGACTTCATTCTTTTAGAATCACTAATAAATTAAAAAATAAATAAGTTCTCTTCTATAAATACTGTGTAAAAAAAATATAATATAAAAAAATAAAGTCGTAAAATGTTCCAACTTGCGCCATCCCCTAATCATGTGACGGTACGTCGCACCGGCACTCCGGTTAAAATTTAACTAAATTTTAACACAAATATTTACATTTATATGCGTTTTAGTGCCTCAGTCGGCGGAGGCGCGATGCCCTCGAATTTAGTGATTCGATGGAACTACAATATACGTAGACGCTATACTTTGAACTAGTTACGACCTTCGATTTTATCACCCTATGTATATATTTAAAAGCACTTTTATTTATAATGCCTGTCTATAAACATTAACCAGTTTATCGAATGCTCGATATATGTTTTAACAGTGATAGAAACACCAGCAGCTTCTGGCTACAGCATTCAACCCTAGAAGGACCACGCCCTCATTGAAAACCAGCATAACGCATTTTTCTTTCGGTGAGTGTTGGAGACCCTTATTATTGATTAGCCCTCAGGGGTTACAACGTATGTACTTTATGACCCTGAAAATAATTGATAACGGTGATAACGCATCGCAATCTTATATTATAATATCTCTGTATAACTCTTTCTCTCTCTAAGGACATTTAAACATATCTCTTAGAATTTACATGTCACGGGGTTTTTAGAATACCATTATGTGTAAATATAGATATCATGGGCGGTCGCTTACGTTCATGTGAACTGTGTGCTCATATGTCACCGCTAATATTATAAAAATAAATCATAATAAAAACTATTGGTATATAACAATACGATCATTGGAAATACCGAGTAACATTCCATCTCGTTCTGTATCAATTCTTTAAAGTCGATACTGCAGACGAGCGTATGTGTGTGTGAGAACGTACAGGTGCTGCTAATTTTTTCAGCATGCGCTGTACCCTCGATATGTCTATATAGCCGCGACTACATGAGTAGGTTTATTTATAACGTGATTTTACATAGATATATACTTTGATACAAGCGGTTGTCTTATGTATACGTCCGCCTGTTGAATCCTGCAGATCGCTGTTTAGTAATAATTATATTCATTTATTCGTTCCTGGCACACATAAATAATACATAGCATGTAAGAAACAAAAACAACAAAAAGATTTTTACCTAAACAAAAAAAATATAAATAAAGGAATACCAAGTGAAACCTGCTGTGCGCCAAACAAAGAAAAGGATCTCCACTCAGGTACTGTCGTAACTTGAGGCCACAAAACTGATCTTCCGTGAAGCCTACACAAGAGAAGTGGTACTCCTAATTTTATGAATTATAATAAAAAATAATAAAATAATGCTACGAAGTAATAAAAATTAGATCTATCCTTCAATTTCCGTCTCTTTTTATTTTTTGTATATAAGTATTGCTGTTGGTCCAGTGACCTCTACAGCTTTATCTAATTAGACCCGCTGAGTAAGGAGAAAACGATGATGCTGCGGAGCGAAGTACGAAGACCGCTGCTGCACCACCGCTGCACTACGACCCCTGTGGACGAAGAACGTCGACGACAACAGAGGGGGGCGATAATACGATCCGAGGGCCCCTCACAAGGAGGTACGAAACCTCGACTCGGATCGCTATCTAAAGGGAGAATTGCTGTCTCATAAAACTAGTTTCTATACCAACACGAATGTGCAGGGAGTTGCTATGCTCTTCCTGAAAGAATGCGTGCCGCGACCACTGTTGTGTAATTTAAAAAACTAGTGAAGGAACACTATTTATCTTTATCCACTTGAAAATATATTGAAATATTATGTTAGCCTTAATTATTATTTATGTATTTATATGCAAGTGTATGTAAATAAATATAGTGCTGTATATTTTTTCTTTATTATTTTGTAAGTACACTGTTTCTTATTTCCGATGATATGTATGTCCAACACACGGTCCGCTGGAAGAGATTTTTATTATTAAAAATAAGCTACGCCTTTGATACTCTTTTATCTTACTTTTCTTGTAAGAATACCGTGTAGTATAGTAATAGTATGTAACTATACATAAGCTTATTTTAGTTAGGTATAAATGTAAGAATGCAGATTCCCCTAGTAGCGAAGTATTCTCTCAGGTCTCGTTGGAGACAATGAACGATCATCTTGAAACTTTCCTGAAAATATAAATATCTTCGAGCTGCCGTGACCCTTGTGTGTCCTTAGCCCTAGTTTCATGAAAATAAAACAGTTAAATTTGTAATACTATATCATCGTTTATTTATAAATAAATGCCAGTACGCCGTAAGCTGAAATTAGTTCAAAATAATTTGATCTTAAATAAAGTTTCAGGATGCCTATGTTGATTCATCACCATTACCAGCTGTGGTGGACCATTACAAGTCTACCGTCTACCATCTACTGGTTTATCTACTCATACCTCGCTGGAATACACCTTATACTGAAACACAGTGTATAAACATAGCAGGCATTTCACACCCCTTCTTCCCCCTTAGACTACACCTATGACAACAACTCTATCTACTGGTCAATCTACTCATACCTCGCTGGAATGCACCTTATACTGAAACACAGTGTATAAATATAGTATGCATTTCACACCCCTTCTTTCCCTTAGACTACGCCTATGACAACAAGTCGATCGCGACACACTTTTAAGATAAAAATATATCTTATAAACAAAAATTTGGCCACCCCTGACCATTACCATCTGGTGAACTGTGTGCTCGTTGGTATAATCAAAAAAAAACTAACATACTAAAGACAAGCCGTGGTAGACCATTTCCTGACCACCGCCCAGCTTCTGACTCATGATTCTTTAGCAATTTGATCTCTATCCCCAATGCTGACACCAATGAAATGTTTAATTGCAATTTTAAATTCCGAGCGTGTTAAACGCTCTCAATATTGAAAGAAACCATCGTAAAAAAAAAAACCTGCATCTCTGAAAAATAAATAAAAAAAATTCGAAGACACGTAAAGTCTGACAAATCCGCGGAGAGAAGGGTTGCAAAGCAGAGGGATTTATATAAATAGACATTACTTTACATTTTACTGAAAACAATACTAGATAGCTATAACCATAGATGTTTTTTGTAGAATTTACCCGTCGTTATATACATTTCATTCATTCCGGTGATATTTAAAACGTAAATCACATAATAGGTTCCACCATCGGACCTCACGACGCACTGCTGGATTTCATCCTTTTGTTGTGAACATCCCTCGAACCCGAACGAAGCGCTTTGCTACGTCTTTCATTATTCGTACAGCGAAGGACTGGAATAGTTTGCCCGCGTCTGTCTTTCCCTCCGAGTACAATGTGGGCGTTTTCAAGAGTAGAGTGAATAGGCATTTACTGAGCCAGTGCGCCTTACCATCCAGGACTGCATTTCCGCTTAACATCAGGTGGGATCGTGGGCAAGCAGTTGCTTAGAAAGTATAAAATAAAAAAAATAGATTAAGGTACGGTCTGCGAAACTGAACGTCGTAGGTCCAAATCCGTCATTCAACTATTATCCTGAACCATCTCCTAGCACAAGTATTCAAGCTTTGTTGGAATTATCATCACCATCACAGCCTGTCCACACACTGTCCACTGTTGGGCATAGGTCTCTCGCAAAGATTTTTTTTTTTTTTTTTTATTGGGCGGCTTTTGCCGCCCTCTCGTTCCCTCTAACATGTTTTTGGGTCAGGGACCTGGGGTGCTCTCTCTCCCACAGATTGCCACAAAGCACGACCTCGAGCCACGTGGTGCAAACATTGACTTCCCGCACACTTGAAGAGATCGTCGCTTCATCTGCTAACGGTTAAACAGTGAGTATGCCACTCAAATATCTTTCTTCTCCATTGGTAATCTGTAAGCTATTTATTGGAATGGCTAACCCGAATGTCAGTTATCATTATAACATTGATAGCATTCTTTAAAATAATATATTGATACACGGCGAATCTGTTGCGAGTAATTACAGGCGATAAACAGACATGCGAATTCATCAGCCGTTACGTGATGCCAGCTCGATGGAAAATACGCAGCGGATAATAATGAAGTCACTATCGAAAATGTGGACGGAATTATGGATGAAATTTCGAAATCAATATGGGCAGGAAATCAACTGATTAACTTCCCGTTGTATTTTATAACTCTTTTTTTTAATTCATAGGCAAGTGTCCTCACGATGTGTTCCTTCACCGCTGACACCGTAAATCAACATATACAATAAGAATTAACAATGATCACCGGGGAACGAAATCGGTTTGCTAGCGTGCCGTGAATTAAGAGCGAATTTAGACACCGTTATATGAAGGCTTTTTATAAAAAAATCGAATACTTGTTAAGTCCATCAATCCGTAGTGGAACCGCGTGGTGAACTTACGCTCCTTTCTAGAGAGGAGTCTTATGGCCAGCGGTGGGATAGATTACTAACGAGTATGACTTTACCGTAATAGCCCACAACTGTGGATCACGCTTTCCGGAACATCTTTTTTATTATAATATTAGCAATGCTATTAAAATTACTAATTTGACTTATTACTAGTTAAACGTACCCTAACCCATACTACTAGGCCATATAGGCATCAGCTTTAAATTGTAATCAAACTCTACATTGTTTCGTATAGTAAAAGATAAACCTACCTACCTAGTGACGAGGCATTTTATCTTAGTCCAAAAGGCGACAGCGAATCTGTATTATGATTTCTTATTAAAGTGAATTTCGATGTCATGGAAGAATTACTTATATAAGAAAATAAATAAAAGCCACCTTTATAGAAAAGGTGTTAAAGACTATAGTAATGTTTTTATGGAATATGTATTCGTGGCTTAAAAATCTCCGGGCATGGTTTAACCAGAGCACAAAATTCTTTGTTTCGTGAAGCTATCTCTTAAATCCAGATAGTCCAAGAAAATCAGTTCAAGATTGAAAATTACAAGCACATCGTGCAGGACCGTGTGGCCTAATGGATAAGGCGTCGGACTTCGAATCCGAAGATTGCAGGTTCGAGTCCTGTCACGGTCGATTCCAAATTTACTTTTGCCGGTTTTATTGTAACATGATATAAGACAACAGAAGTCTTTAAAGCTTGTAATCAAAGTTTTTCTAATAAACTATTTAAATTATTAATAATCTCGCAACTATATATTGGTTTGAATTTTATAAACTTAAATACGAAACGTTTTGTAAGTAGTGCCATGTCTCAGTTTAGAAATATCTATAGTGTAGCTCAGCACGTCTAGAGAAACAAACCTTGACAATACACTAGTCTATTAACAGCAGTATGGTAACTAGCAACAGTTTCTGCAGGATGAATGGGTCTGCTCGACCGGGTCAAATAACAGAAACACGGTGCTGTGTGTTTCGTTCATGAGTGTACGGTTTTATCTCAGTACTCAGGGTTGAGAACGCATGTGAATCATGAATCATTGAGGATGTTGATGGGTCCATAAAAAAAACTCGTCATCTAGTTCCAGGATTCTAGATAACGAAGCACGTCATTAGTAATGGATATGTGACATTATTGGATAATCCACTAAGTACAGTGGGAGTAAAAAAGGCTCGTCACCTTAAAGTCGACATTTGCTTGCACTAGGGCAATTATAAACCATGCGAACATTTAATTCATTTATTACATACAATTCACACTATATTGACCCTTGTTATCAAATCAACTGAGTATAATTTTAAAAACAATTTAAAAAATAATTACTAATATACCGGTTGATCACTCCAAGTTGAAAATGCTTGTGTTAAGAGATAGTTCCCGACAATAGTATAATGGTGGATTCGAACCTACGACCTTAAGTTTCGCAGAACGAACCCTAAACCATTAGGCTATTGACGCTTCAACATTTAGTATTTAAGTTATAGTGTTTTAGTTTCAATAGATACTAAAAATCTATGACTTGATAAAAGAATGAATTTGAAAACTGATAATCATATTAAATATAAGAACATTTTACTTGTTAAAATAAGAGTTATCAAATGGTTTTTATTTGATTTCTATAAAAAAAAAGTTGTATACCCCGTACGGTTATCGTATGGCGTTTACAAACAAAAACATATTTCAATGCGACCGTGACAGTACTCGAACCTGCAATCTTGGGATCCGAAGTCCGACGCCTTATCCATTAGACCACACGGTCGTGGCGAGACTATTATAATATTCCGTCATAATCGAATGTCAGTCATTATTCTTCGATTGGGGAAAAAGAATAACAAATATATTCAGGTGATTAAAAAATATCTATCATACTCGTATAAGATTTTCACTCATCTGACATAGGTTTTTTTTAATATTTAAAGCGTCAAAGGATTACCTGATTGTAACAGATAAATGCTCAAAGAAGATTCAACAGATATTCAACATGGAGCATATCCCTTAAGGATAAAATCTCAGTATCAAAGTAATGTTATTTTTTCTTACATTATATTGAGAATTTCCTGAGTGATTGAGCGATTCCTGAGGCTGATGACATCTTCATTCATCTCTGATAAGAAATCATAATGCAAATGCGTCGGCCTTCTAGGAGATGGTTCACGACATCAGACGAATGGCGGATGCAAACAGAAGACCGTAAGCTGCGAGTACCGTACCCTAAACCATTAGTCCATTGGTACTTCATCTTCTGTCTCCCACGTACAGGGACACATATTGAAGATGGGTTGCCGTATTAGTGAAGAAATTATTTGATTCAATTCAAAAATAATAAGCCTGTACTCATTATAAATATTAAGGGTCGGCTACGATGTGCAGAAAATTCGCTTGAACATTAATGCGTATCCCATACTAAACATTTACCGAGGACTTCGAGATCTATCAACATCACGTATTCAGACGGGCGTCGGGACTTCCCGGGACCGATCGAAAGAATACCCCCGAAAGGTCGAAGCTCATAAATTCTTTGTGAGGGTTTTTCTTAGCTTAGTGTGCAAAACATGAGAATTTCCTTAAAGTTATTTATTGTCTTCTAAGCTTTGTTTTTTTTTTCATAGTCTTACAAAGAATCAGATATATGGTATATATATGGGTTATAAATAGCTAGTTTACGTCTGTTTATTATTTATTTTTTTATTACATTGAGAGTAATAAACAAGCACACAGCTCACCTGATGGAAAGTGATTTCTGCGGCCCGTGACATCTCTACATTCATCCTTGACAAGGAATCATAATTCAGATGCGTTGTCATCCTTGAGGAATGTGATGGAATGGCTCCGACACCAGTAATAAAGGTCTCCGGAAACCTACACTCACCAGACGAAAGACAGTAGTAGTAAGGGCGTAGGCCTACCCCGATCGAGCTAATCCATTAATTCCGCAGCTAACAAACTACAGTGTAGCTCTACCAGTGTTGTAATACTATTAATGCATCAAATCATCCGCGGTTAAACTTTACTTTATACCATGTGTACACTCAGGCTTAAGTAAAGCCGGTATAGTTGAAATATTAAGTTGAAATTATAAATAAAACATTTCACCTTTAATACGATCAAAATAAGGCGGGAAGGGTCGTGTTTTTTCCGGCTAAGCCCTGCGCTCCAGGTTCCGAACAATTAAAGATATCCGCTTTAATCCCGGACAAGATGTGGTATAGTTAGCAAAACAAACCTCTAATGAAAACATAAATACAAAGAGTTAAGTAAAGTAACAAGCTATATATATATAAATCTGCTATATATAAATCTGGGCATATGCCTCCTCTCTAGAGAAGACATCAGAGCATAGTCCATTACGTGACTCCAGTCCGCATGTCTTACTTCACATGTCTTTAAAAAGTATTTTTTTTAAATTAATTTATTTATATGCAGATTTCCTCACGAGACATCCTTCAGCACCGAGCACGTGAAAAATTCGAGATAATACAAAGAGTATTTGTTAATATTTATCCTTTCTACAAATTATGGATTTCAATGTTCAATATGTATCGGTATTAACGTAAAAAGTTTGTTTAATATATAAATATCCGTGTCCATTTATTGTATACGTAAATTAAGTCGTTTTTTTGTTTTAAATTTATTTTACAGTGGTCGTGCCACATTACATCTACCACTAGTTTGGGGTTCTGCATGAATGAATCGGTCCGACAGGGGAAGGATCACCATACATTTGGTATATTTCATTCCAGCTTAGCCCTCTGGATGGCAACGTATCTATGATTCCATAAAGCATCAATATGAGTGTCATAATCCACAAGAACCACCTACGGCGTTTGTCACCAAATACAAAAAAGAAAGTCTAACAGGTGATTGATTTTTTCCATATAAAGGCTTCACTAATGATCTCGTTACTGAACAGCTTTAGTTGGAGACAAACGAACGAATACGATTGTTTTTTTTTTTACTTTTATGACCTGCATCATGTCTAGCGATAAGTCGACATCGCAAAAACAACGAGTAATTAATTATCTGTCATAAAGGGAAACCTTATGCAGATGCCATTCTCAACAAAGGAGTTTTATACAATACATCCTATATACTACTTAATTATTTTTATGTCCCTTTGTGAAAGATAAATGGAAAAAAAGAATCTCTATACCTATATATATTAATTAAAAATTTCATCCACATCATCTCGACGGTTGGCAATCAACCACTGAGCGAGCTTTACACGAAATTTTTTTACCAAGCCCAACTACTCTGTGAAATCAGCTGTCGCCAGCGGTATTTCCGAACCGATACTCCTTAGGGACCTTCAAGAAACGAGGCTACATCTTTCTTAAAGGCTGGCAGCGCATCAGCGACTGGTATTAACGATATCCATGGACGCGATAGTCACTTGCTGTCAGGTGAGCTGCCTGCTCGTTTGTCACCTATTCTATATATAAAAATATAGCTGGATTAGAACGACAGTTGCTAGGAAGATGATATAAATTTGAAGTTACGTCCAACGAGTTATTTGTATGGGCTCACGAAAATTCCTTCGCACTGGGCATGTTAATATTTTTTATTGTAATACTTCACATATAAACCAGCGTATTATTTAAAACTAAAACAATTAAATATAATAACTATGAATATAAATTTATAGTCGTATAAAATAAACTTAATTATCTAGAACGCCTTACAAGGTTACGGTTTAGCAAAAATTATATATATTTATATATCTATATATATATATATATATATATATATATATATATATATATATATATATATATATATATATATATATTAGTGCCGATGTGCCTTGTAAGAAATGATTGGATAACACATCGATTCCGTATATGATTAACCTCCAGGATTGTGTCAGCTATTCTGATCGTGATGACGGTGACGAATGACTTAGGAAGTAAACCATGAAGGATAATAAATTTATTGACATTGACAGTGATAGAGCTACAGTGCAGTTTGTTTCTAGCTGCAGAATTAATGGGTCAGCTCGACCGGGGTAGGAGGACCATGCCAATAGCAACCTTCAGCCATTTTTTACACAAATCAAGTAACATGTAATTCTGTTGGTAAAAAAATAAAATAAAAAAAAGGATTCCGTGTGAATATTTTTATATATTACAATTAATATATTAATAAATATTTTCTATTTTCTGCGCCGACCGTACACAAGGATTAATTTCCTCGGCGGCACTAAGTAGGCGTCAAAAAGGGTACTTGAGGGGCGAGAGAGAACTAAACTCGCCAAGAGAGAGGATTTTTTAGTTAGAAAATTGATTAGGACGCTTCTTTTAACAAGCGTGTTTACGTCACTAAGTATTATTTGTCTTAGTTGATAAATTAACATTGGCAAACGTAATGTCAAACTATCCCCTAATGGACCATGGGCCACGTAGAGACTGTAGCCGTGTAGGAAGGCCCACCCCAAGTTCTTACTTGCGTGCATCTATCCTTGCCTTGAAGAAGAGGAATGGTGGAAAGGATTTTCCTCAAGGATAAGGGAGACAGACGCTGGTGGAACTGTGAAATTAAGCGAGAGTATTCCCCTGACTCTGATTTTAACGCGACATAGATTGGAACATCTAGAGGTTTCAGCCGTTACGAGTCCAGAATACATACTAACCTCCGCGAGTTTGGGTATGCTTAAGTTTCCAATATATCTAGAAATTGAGATCCCGGCTAGATGAAGTAACGAGAAGTGAAAGCTTGGGGTCAGTCAATTAAAGTGAATTAAAATCGTGATCCGTAATCATCTGCCGGGGAGGTATATATCTAACTTCTACCAGCCATAAAATCTCTATAATTCAATTGTATGGCATTATCTAAAGATTCTGTTGATGTTGATGCTGTTAGCCTATGCGGCTCTTACAGCTTCATCGGGCATAGGGCTCACGGAACTGAGAGGCTCATGAGGGTACGGTCTTGTGTGTGGAATTAGCCAATACAGTACGAAAAACTATCGTGAGCTACAAATGACTAAAATATTCAAAGTTTACGATACATAATGATAGATTAAGAAGACGTTGCAAATCGCTATCCCTAGTTCTAGAATGATGATGTTGGAGGCATCCGGAGACTTTTATTACTTGTGACGAGGCATTCCATCTCAGTACTCAAGGGTGACAACGCATCTGCATTATGATACAAGGGATGAATGTAGATGCCGTGGGCCGCAGGAATCACTTACCATCAGGTGAATTGTGTATGAGTTTAGTACTATCAGTGAAATAAAAAATAATGATGTCCTGGAGGAGCTCGGAGATTCATGCGAGCTTTGAGTGCAGCTTTTATTTTCTTTTGATTGAGTATAAAAAATATTGTTGTTTTTTTCTGTTTATTTTTTTATTATTTTGCTATGTACCGTTGTGTTCCAATAATAAAACAATTATATATATTTATTAATTAATTATATTTATGCAGATATCTATTTCAATACGGCCAGGATGTAAATAATAATATCATAAAACAAATATATACAATACAATATAAATATATATGAAAAGGCCATCAAGACGGGAGTCCCTCGACAGCGGAGTCCAAACGGTCGAGGGTTAGTGCGATAGGTAGTGAAACCAGCGGACTACACGAGCGGTGTCGAGAAGCACCACCTTCTATATCTGAGCCTTTTGTAATATTATTATATACAAGTTTCTACAGAGGTAGAACTACGGTGGTGCTAATGTTAGAGAATTCTAGATGTAAGGTGAATGCGATGGTTCCACCGCGAAAGATAAGGCAACCCAGGATACCAGCATAATGCTGCAAGGTTCCGTACGGTGAATGTAGGGATCATGGGACCCAATTGCAGGCATCTCAGTCCTTAGAAGTGCCAACGTATGCCACTTGAATCTTTGCTGAGGATGGATGAGGTAGTTTTAGAAATACTTGTCATCCTAATATTATAAAAAAAACGAAAGTTCAACGTAGTATTTTGACTTTTTCTTCCACTACTGTAACTTAAAAATATCATCATCTGATTATCTTAATATAAATCAGTTAAACATCCACCGGGGTGAGCTCATAATGAAGTGGACGCCGTGGGGATTTCGTAATCACTGTAATTAGCGTAATTATATTCACTAAAGGAGAGCTTTAATAAAAACGGTGTAATCATTTTGACCTGAGATAAAAAAATAGTATTAAATTCTGGCAACTTTCGATTAATTTTGAAGGCTATAAGTTTCAATATGGCAGACTGTATCCTTTACGTAAAATGGCGGGAAATTATACGGGTAGAATATTGTTATTTTAATTAATTGTCGACCGAAGCTGTCGCTAATTTCTAACTGAAATATAAATGGGTCGGTTCGAGCGGGAAGGACTACGTACCACAGAATAACAGCGTGATATATCAGTATAAAGCTAATGATTTTGGTTTCGTGAGAGTAGATCTCATGATACAATTAATGGTAACGAGGGATTCCATCTCAGTCCTTAGACGTGATAACGCATGTGCATCTTGAAACGACGCCGTAGCGACGGGGCAATCACTTTAATTATGTTCAACGGTATTATAACTTTGTACTAAAATAAAAAAATATTTATGGCAACTTTTGGTTAATTTTGAAAACTGTAAGATCCAATATGGCGGACTGAAGTCTTTATGTAAAACGGCGAAATAACACTAATAGAATAATTTTATTTTAAAATTTTAAATTGTTGATAAAAGTGGTATAATGTCGCATAAAAAAGCGTCTGGTCAAAGATACAAGTAATAGCTCAAGCCACATTATAAATTTAAGCCAATTCGAATCCTATTCGTTGTTATTATAGAGAATAAATTCACAATTACAAATACATCATACGCTGCGATCGAGGTTGCCATTCGAGATATTTCTTCCCCATCGGTTATCGGTTCTACGAGCTCCACTACCGTATCCCATACTCATTGCCACTTCAGTTTACTGATTCATCGAGCTATATCGCTTACCTTAGTTCAGTGGATATCAATGTTTGGCCTTCGCTTAGGACAACCCCCCACTAGTTGGATTGACGACCTTTGCAAGTCTGCGAGAAGTCGACTTCAGGTAGGCCTATGTTCAGCTGTGGACTAGTGATGGTGATATTTCGTCTCGTGTCGTCGTCGTCAGAGTTCTGGCTGTTGCGTGATGAATCTTAATTTTTTTTATAAACCCAATATTAAATAAAATTGCGGATTATTAAATATTGATTTTCGACGGTGTTATCTGTACATGCATTATGTCGGACCATGAAAGGGCATCACTAGTAAGTGGCTCTACGTTTGCGCGAAAGATTACGGCACTACAATAAATCCCGCGCAGTTGATCAGTCACCAGTGGTAATAACTAGACTGGCTGACTATCACTGTGGTCGAAGTTGGCCAGGAGTACATCGGCATTTCGTATTGCAGTTATCTTCTGTGTCAAGTCATGTTATGTGATAATTAAAATATCCTCGTGGTCGAGAATCACGAACGTATATCCCACGCATCAAATATATACTCGTACGTGAGAGACGAGATCGCCGCCCATTGCAGCAGATTTTAAATGACGTTAATCTGTTAAACCTCTCATCCTCCCCTCACCCCTCACTCCCCGCTTCACTCGCCTGCAACCAAATATCGGTGGACTTTAATTCATTTCGAATAATACGTGCGCTATTGAGAACCGACAGCTTGAGCTTTTCACGGCTATGTGTGTGATGCACAATGTCATCAAAATATTTTTTTTAAAAGTAAACTAACAGCTTTTTTTTATAGAATAATCCCACTGTTGGACATAAGCCTTCTCGTTAGTGCTAGTTTAGTCCACCACGCGCCTCCACTGCGGGTTGACGGACTTAACATGTCGTGGAAATTTTTATGTATATCTTAAACATGCGGGGTTCTTAACGATGTTTTCCTTCACCGCTGAGGGGTAAATCGATATTTAGAATTGCTATTAATAATTAATTCCATCGGTGCCCGCACCGGGGACCGAACTCGGTCTGCTCGCGCTCGAGCGCTTAGACAACAAGTGGTAAACCATTATAAAACGTGATATTATTATCCTCCTGGTTGGTCAACATATACATATATATAAATATATGTACATATATTAAATTGAGAATAACATACGAGCACTCATTATCTGATGGCAAGTGATTACTGCGGCCCGCGACATCTACATTCACCCTTGACAAGGAATCATAATGCAGATACGTTGTGACCCTTGAGGACTGTGATGGAATGCCTCGTCACAGTCAGTAATAAATAAATAAAATACTAAAAATATAATAAAACAAATATATAGGTACATATTTAAAGACCAACCAAACGGTACTAAGACCTCGACAGGGGAGTCCAAACGGTCGACGGTTAGGGCGAAAGGGAGAGAAACCTGCGACCTATACGAGCGGTGTTGATTACTTTTAGTATTTAACTTTTATGTACAGCATTTATACAAGGAAACTAAGATAAGAAAAGATATATAGCATACATCTACATGTATCCTCAACAAGGATCCACCTCAGTCCACGGGGGTGACATAGACCCCGAGGATTGAGGTGGATTCTTTACCTGAAGAGTTTAGCAGTGATTAGCGGCATTATGCTGTCATTCTGGCTAGTATTCTGTGAGGTGGTCGTTCTCCTCAAGAAGTAACTACACCATTTATATCGTACAATACTCAGAATAGATTGTTTTGTATCTTTAAATAGTTTTTTGTTGGTGGTTAATTAGATAATAAATGATTCTTTCCTTTGGTCGTATATCCGGGTATCGCCTAAAATAATTTATAACCTTCAAAAATAGTGGCGTCGAAGGTATGAGGCGACGCATAACATTATAATACATTAAAAACATGAAAAAACAAACTTATAGCGGGCTATGTGTAAATAATCTATAACTTTTATTTATTTTTTTTTTTAAATAGAAATAAAATGTTATTATAATCTTAAGGGGTCGCAAGGGATTTTACTTACTTTTTTTTTGTGAGTTGTGACATAACAATATCTGAGAAACAATGCCCTATACTATAAGGTTATCGACGAATTTAATATGAATCTAAATATTTAAAAAATATATCAACATTTTGTGCTCTAATGTTTACGTAATAAGCCCTTAGCATTGCAACTTGCAGGGGTTTAAACTGACGCCAATGTGCTTAGTGTAATTTATAGTTTTGTTGAACGGAAGCTTTTGTTCAAGGCTTAATTCACATTAAGCCAACCCATTCACGTTGTAGTCACAAACTAACTGCATAGTGGCCCTGTTACAATTTGGGATTGTATTTCAAGCATGTTTATTCTTATAGCATTTTTTTATATAGAACAGATGGCATAGGTGCTAGCAACTCACCAGATGGTAAGTTATCCCACCATCCATGGACACCGCAACACCAGAGGAGTCGCAGATGCACTGCCAGCCTTATATATATATTATAAAAGGTGCCGATTCTTTTCTTGAAGGTCCCTAAGTCATATCGGTTCGGAAACACCGCTGGCGACAGCTGTTCCCATTAGGTAGTTGAGCGTGGCATGAAATTACGCTTAAAGCGCACATTGATGGTTTGGCAGCCAAATGATGAGGATGAAATTATGATTTTAATTGTGATTATCATCAGTAACAACGTACATGTTTGAACGACTGGAGTTATTCCAAACAACCACTCAGAACACTCCCCATGGTAAATTCGGTAAAAAAAACCATAGTGATGTAACATCTTATAACATCATAAATTTATTGGTAGCTACCAATATTGTATTGTATACTATTGTATATATATATATATATATATATATATATGTGGTGTATGTATATATATATTGTGTATTTATACATGTATCATGTATTTAATATTTATATGTATGTATTATTCGTTGCTTGTAATAGTTATTTTTAGTTTTTTTTCTTATTTTATTAATTAGTTTATTACTACACCTATCATACACCTATATCACCACACCTTAGGTTGACTGGTAGAGAATGCTTTTCGCATTAAGTCCTCCCCTTGTGACCTTTTAGTTTTGTTAAGGTTAATGCAATGAAAAGTAAATAGATAAATTACACAACGTTTATTCAAAACAATAAAAAAAGTAATTATTTTAACATGTTTTCGGGCTGGGGGTAAAGGTAAAATTGATGAAATTGATAAAAAGCTAGTAAAATTATTTAAATTGGTGACTGATAAAAAAATCACCATATCTGTTCACAACCAAAAATAAAAATCATGCATTGTCTTGTATTTTTTTTTGAATACTCAATTAATGAATTTCAACATGATTTTTATATTTGGTTGTCAACAGAAATGTTGATTTTTTTCAGAAATGGTAGTTTGTGTCTATCTGCAAAATTAATGGGTCAGCTCGAGCGGGGGACCACGCCCTCACAGAATCCCAGCGTAAACTAGTAGCATAATGCTGCTGTGTTTTGTGTGGTGAGGTGACGAGGCATTCCATCTCAGTCCTCAGGGGTGACAACGCATCTGCACTATCATTCCTTGTCAAGAATGAATTAAGATGTCTTCGGCCGCGGGAATCACTTGACATCACGTGAACTGTGTGCTCGTTTATTACTCCCAACGTAATAAAAAATACTTTTTTTTTCTTGTCTATTTGTAAAGTTATATTATTTATAAGCCTATTCCACTAAGCCTTTACATAAAGACCTGTCTGACGCTATTGGTAAATAAATCATCTTTATTCTATTGAAATAAATAAAAAATATTATTGATAAAGAAGTATTTGAATTGTATCAAAGCCCTTTTACTGATTCAATATTTTATATTATTACGTGTTATTTAAGTTAGAGTAGCAAACTGCTGCGACGCAGGTTCGATACAGTAATTAAAGTATTTACGTATCATAAATTGTTGTTTTTCGCGCTAGGGTATGTTGTATAGACTCGTAGTGTGTCTTTGTCTTTAATACTTCATCTGAAATTACCGATCTTAATGCGCGTAAATTGTATCCGACTCGGGAGGGAGTGCCTCCGGGGCTGCGCGAGTGATTATAGCACTATGACATATCCAGAACAATAGATTTCATCTGGTGGACAGGAGGTTTATTTTTCTTCTATCTCTAAGCCCTAGCAGGGATTCCCAAACTATTTTGGGCAAGAGACCCCTTTTCCAAAATTACTTTAAATCTCTAGTTTTTTTCCTATTAATACAAAATACTTACCAATTTAAAATCGACTTGTTGAGTTTTTAAAGTACAACAATGATACTTCCTACTAAAATATTAGTCATTCTTATAACAATTTGGTACACGTAACATAACTTATACATATATACCTTGAAAGTTTCAAATATGAAATTGTGTTTATTAATAGGGGTCGATGTATTATCCTCGTCGACCCCCAAAATCAGTTTTTGTTTAAGTCGCCCCTGGGAAACCCTGGTCTATTAATGATTTTATTATATTTACACGTATACTGCACATCGAAAAAAATATTTTTTGGGAATTTTATCGTATTTATATTTATCTTTTTTATCCCTAAGTTTCGAAGACTTTTCAACACTCATGTTCACGGGGAGGCCCGAGGTTTTTGACTTACCGATTTCACAGTAACCTGGTGCTAAATCTGATATATATTTTCTCATGGTATTTGTTTATATGTGTATTTATATAAATATATATATATATATATATATATATATATATAAACCTAGTCCAGCCATAAGTTCTGTTACAAATGAAATTGCATTTTAATTTTCAAAATTTATACCTACATATTTATGTACTTAAGTAATTCGTGCCTGGTGACCTGTTGCAGAGTTCTGCTGGAAAGTCCACGGTATATTTTTAAAAAGTGTATTCCTGAGAGATTTCACAACATGATCCAAGACTGTATTTTGATACACTTTGGCTGAACTTTTCGCTCCTTTTTCGCAAAAATGTAGTTTTGTGACTCCTTGATAAGACACGCCCCACCAAACCATCACTGACGCAGGATGATGACCACGTTGTACCTTTCCGACCACTTGAGCAGCTTCTTTTATTAGAACTGTGGGCGTACACTTTATCATTTTGCTGATCGTTGTGTTCTTCAATCGTGAAAATTTTTTCATCGGTAAAGAGGATATTTATATATACGGTGCCTTGCTGCACACCAGCGTATCGCGACAGAAGGCGTTTTCATCGAACCACTGTCTTTAATTATAAAGATTGATTTAGGGCATGTCCTGTATATCGACGATAAGCGCCGAGCTTCAGGTCTTGTTTTATAATACGCGACAGAGTGCTAGCGGGAATCTTCATTCCTCGCGATACGATTTTTACTCCCTAATGGGGTTTCGACGAATTCTGGCTTTAACAGTATTAACAGCCTTTGTAGTTCTAACAGCATGCGGCCGATCTTTTCTGGTCTTCGACAGAGGAAGTGTTGTTGTATCAGTTGATAGTACGATATACGGCATACATACGGCTGATACCAAGATTTTGAAGTGTCTGGTATATGACCGACGGCTCCATACCCACTTTGTGCAAGGCGATCGCTGCAATCCTATTTTGTTTAACACCCTATTCCATATTGTAATTTGATAATGAACACGAAAAAATATGAGAAATAGCCCAAAATCGAAAGAAGTTCTTTAAATAATTTACGTGTTCCAAATTCAAAATAATTAAAAAGTTGAAAAAAAAAAATTTTTACGTAACAATATTTATGGCCAGGCTAGTTATATATCTGAAGGTTGAACGGCAAAGAATGCAATTGGGCATTAAGGTCCACTTTCTAAACCTTATTTAGAGGAAAAAAGGAATAAATAAATAAATAACTACTGCGGTGCAGATACCTCAGCCACAGTTCCGAAATTAAATTGAAATATAAATACAACATTCCCTCTTTAAAGCTGTTAAAATAACGCGGAAAATATCGAAGCTTTTTCTGATTAAGCTCAACGAGCTTTAGTTCCGGACAATTAAGGGATTAAATTCCAGACATCTTGTGGTACGGTCAGCAAAGTTCGGATCAGAATTTAAATATAATCAACTTTTACTTCTTACGTATATTTTATTTTATACATTGTGTTAAGAGTCGTTAACGCCAGCAAATAACGTTTTATCTCCGGTGTCGACACCAAGGTATGGAATCTTACCGATTTAATACATATTTGTAAGTAAAGGAAAAAGACGCCTGCATATATATGTATAACAAGTAATTTTAAAAAAATATGTCGAAAATATGTAAATTGTTTGGAAACATACAACAGTGGTAGAGCTACGCTGCAGTTTGTTTATACCTGCAGAATGAATTGGTCAACTTGACCGGGGAATGACCTTGCCCTCACAGAATACCTGCTTTAAATAGCAGCATAATGTTTCGTCTGGTGACTGTAGGGATTCGGAGATCTGTGTTATGAATACTAGACTAGACAAGGTGTTCCATCTCAGTCCTCAAGGGTGACAACGCATCTTCGTTATGATTCCTTGTCAAGGATGAATGTACATAGATATCATAGACCCCAGGAGTCACGTACCATCAGGGAACTGTGTGCTCGTTTGTTACTCTCAATGTAATTAAAAATTCTGCAATATCACGCTGGTATTCTGTGAGGGCATGGTCTTAACCCAGTCGAGCTGACGCATTCATTCTGCAGTTAGAGACTACAGCGTAGCTCCACCACAATAAAAATGCGTCTCTGATACCGATAACTATTAATTAGTGTTTTTAAACTTCAATTTCTCTGCTGAAGGATCCTTGCATGTAAGGAATTAGTTAGATATGTAAAAAGTTAATCCAGCAAAGATTACGTGCTGGTACTAAGTAGGTAGGGGCCGCGGCAGATCAGTGTCTAAGAACTCGCTTTTAAATGACGGTACGCGTGTAGACCTAGTTCGACACCTAATGCCCGCACCAGTGATATTATTAATTGAGTGCCGATTTACTACGTACTCGCCCATCAAGAAAACATTAATAAGAAATTTATATATATAAATTTTTACGCTGTAATCTTTCTTCGGACGGTACATGCAGGGATTTAGTTTCGTATATAAAAAATCAAACCAACGAGGATAAGGTGACAATACTAAGTAGGTAGTGTCCGTTAGATTTATTTTATGGCTCATGGCCACTTTTAGCCCGTGGGCGTTTACAACTTCACCGTGTTGAAAGGTGGCCGAGCGCTTAGGGCACTCAGCCACCACTTCTGAATGCGTTGGCGCTGGAGAAGAAGTGGCGCAAGAAACTCCAGCGGCTCTCCAATCTATGTTAATAGGTTGAAAACGGTATATTATTATTAATACCGATATATGGCGATATCGCGACGTTTAGTGTTTTGTAGAGGGCTTGGACCCTGGTGGTTGCGTCACAGGGGCGTTGAGGACGTGCCTCGGTGTCCTTCGGACACGAGGGAGATGATGATTCGCGATGGGATTGCGGAAGGCGAGTGGTGGCACTCTCGATCAGCGGATTTAAGCGTCATGCGCAAAGTCGGGATATTTGCGCATATGTCGTTATTGGACGAACGCACGTTTTGTACAGTGTAGCTTTATTACGTACGTACATTTTGCTACTTTGATTAAGTAACGGGTACAAACGACCAAGAACAAAGGTTGCCCGATTTTGTACGCGGTTGATATGCGGACCGAAGGTGAGTCTTTCATCTAGTATGACGTCTAAGTATTTGATTGTCTTTCCTCAGGGGATTAGACGTAAGCACAATGGTAAATATAACTCTATGGTCGGGAGATGCTGCGTTTTATGTCCAGAGAAGTACATCACTCTTGGTGGTATTGATCTCGATCCTCCATCTCCGAAACCAGTTCCCTAAGTTATAGGCCGCGGATTGCAGGCGTTTAAAATATAGTGTCTGGTTTGTATCCAGAAGCTTAGAAGCTGATGTCTTTAGCAAAAAGGGCAAACTCTTCATCGCGAGTGCGCCGTATGTCGTTGGTGTAGACTCTACACTGTAGAGTGTATAGGGGACGGGACCTAAAACTGAGCCTTGTCGAACTCCGGCTCGTAGCAGGTAAACTTCGAAACGCGTTCCCTCGACGCGGTATCGAAAAATACGGTTACGCAGCTCTCGTATGATTAGTACATGTCGATCTGGCACACCGAGCTTATAAAGTTTGTATATGAATCAGTTGCGCCAGACCTTATCGAACGCTTTTGTCATATCGAAGAATAGCGTCCGATGTGCTCCGTGATGTGATGCACCTAATGAGTATAATAATATACTATCTGATAAGGGATTTTTTAATTTGCAAATGAAAAAGGATGCTTCCAATAACTAATATAATTTCTTTTAGAAGTAAACGAGACAGCGGCGTACTTGATTGTGATCACCACCGCTCACGCGACCCCAACACCATAGGAGGTTCCGAGGACTAAAAGAGCAGCTAAACTGGGAGAGTTTGTGAAGCATCTTGGGAGTAGACCGTTACGTCAGAAACGACGTAATGGTAATCTCCAGTTTGACAGCATCGAGAAATTGCTCCACTATATGCTCGTCCGCCAGACGAGCGATTACTCTCGTGAGGGGGGTTGTTCCAGGGAAATAATAGACGAGCTTCCCGCCTCTCACTATCATATCCCTATATAGAATAAGATGGGATAAGGAAGTAGGAAGCACAACAATTATTTACCCAGAAATTGTACCCATTTCCAATAAATGTCTAACGTGTGAACTAGCTAGGGATCGGGAGTTGTTTATTGCAGTCAGGTTGCAGCTTCGTCGTGTAAACAGAAATTATTTAAATTTTTAGCCATCTTGGGAGAATGTGGCCTTGGGAACTTATTTATTCGTGGTGTACTTGTCTTTATCTGTAATGTATGTATCTTCCTTTTAATTCTAAATATAACATTGGCTTTGTTCATATTGAATAATTACCGTTTTTTTATAGAATAGGATAATTATATTCTTTTTTGTATATTATATTTTAGGGCATTGTTTCTCAACTATTTTTCTGTTGCGACTCACGTAAAAGTCAAAAAAGTAAATTAAAAGCCTTGCAACCTGTTTGCTATAAAATTATTATATTGTTATACAATTTTAAATTAATAAGTATTATTACAATACATTATAAGTATATTTACACAAAGCAACCTATAAGTTAATTCTTTCAAGTTGGTAATATTTAATTGAATAAAACTTCATTCCTTTAATGAAGTAATATTTTGTATACAGTTCTTATTTATTGAACGGACTGCGAACATTTTTAATAACAAACGCGACCCCCAGGTTTAAAAACGATAGCCTAGAGTATATTATGCGTAGCATAAGGTCGGTAATACTACCGACCTATACATACCTATGTCGGTCGGATGCACCACCAATTTAACTATTGTAGTGATATATCTATATATATATATATTTATATATATATAGATATATATATATATATCTCATAGCCTTTGTATACTTAGTTGGAGTAGCTAATGGGAATTATATTGATGTTATTAGACTTGGTTTTTAAAGAAAATTCTAAACAGTGGTAAAGCTGCACTGCAGTTTGTTGCTAGCTACAGAATGTACGGGACAACTCGACCGAGGTAGGAGCAGGCCCTCATAGAATACCAGCGTAAAATAGCAGCATAATGCTGCTGTGTTTTGTCTGGTATGTGTATGGCCGGATCCATAGAACTTTAGGACGAGGCATTCCGTCTTCAAGGATAACAACGCATCTGCACTGTGATTCCTTGTCAAGGATGAATGTAGATGTCATGGGCCGTACTGTATGTGAGTTTTTATATACATATATATATATATATAGAATAACAGAGTATGCTAATCTAACTAATCTTTTTTTGTTCGATCAACAAATTCAATGTTTTTAATTTTCATTCAGTTTTTTAACTGTTATCAATTTTTTGTCCAGTAAAGTGTAACTTAAAAGTATTATCATCAGATTATTTTAATAAAAATCGGTTTTACATCCACCGAGGCGTGTCCACACTGAAGTGAGCTTCATATCGGCGAAGTAATTACTGTAATATTATTAACTAAAGGGGATATAAGTGATGTAATAATTTTGCGGTAGGATAAATAAATTGTATTAACAACGACCGAACCGGTTTTGATAAATATTGAAAGATGGAAGTGTTGCAGTATTTTTCATAATGTTCTAAAGGTGACAAAAAAGCACAAAATTCAACTGATAGTAAGCGGTTCCTGAGGCCCCTGACATCCACCTTTATACTCTCTAAGCGATCATATATTTATATTTATTTATTTATGTTTACGTACGTCGAACCACCAACAGAATTACATGCATTTAACCCAATAAAATATGAGCATATAAGTTCCTAATAACACACAACTCCACTTACAGGCGGCCACAGCATGTATTTAATAACAATTTACGTACAACAACTTAAAATAATTATTAAATAATTAACATTTTCTAGGTGTATGTATAGCCATATATATTAAAAGAAAGTTATTAAATTAAAATTTAGTGAAATAAGACCTACGAGTATATTTTATTGGCCGAAGAAATTATGGTCGTATAAATTTTATTTTTGTAAAACGATATTTTGTCATTTAAAATGTCTAATCAAATTTAGATTAAGATTCATTGTCAACAGTAAGATTTTGGGTGTTCGGAACCTTAATTTGTATGCCACAAGTACCCTAAGTGGTGCTACCCCAGTCGTGCCGACCAATTCATGGCGCAGCTAGAAACGCGATGGAGTGTAGCTCTACCATTGGGAAAAAGTTAAGTTTCTTTCTTCTTATTCTATCTTTAATCTTTCTCATTCTCACAATTTTATATTAGTGAAATATTTATGTAATAAAGTTTTCGTAATATAATTCTATTGGAAATACTGCTGTCAATCAAAAATTGTATGATAGATGAAAATTACACCATTTGTGGTTGAAATTTTCAAGAGTTACGCCGTAAGTCAGGATGGCCCAGCGGTCCAATGCGACAGACTCAAGGCTTCCTTGCCCATACGATTCGGCGGAGGGCGTTCTGGTCCTCTATGAGGGAGTGGGTTCGAATCCTCTCGCGACAGATTTTTTTTCCCAATGTTATGTTGTATATAATACATAAATAAAAATAGTAATTGCTAATAAGTATACATCTATATTTTTTTAATATTTTTTTTTCATAACGTTTTTAAATAATAAGCAAAATGTTAATATAATATTAGGGTTTGACAAATGAGCACAGTTCACCTGGTGGTGTGACGACCGCGGCCAATTACTTCTCCATCCAATCCACAACCTGACAACTAAGATGGAATGTCTCTTTAACTGTAATCATTCGAAAAATAATCAATAAATCTTAATATTTTAATTCTATTGAAGCCCGGACCAGCGACGTAACAGTTCAGCCAGCTGTTCCAGCCACTATGCCACAATGTATCGCAAACTTAGAAAATGATTTGATATTATTTTACGTCATTATAAATAATAATTTCTTATATTTACGCGAATACTGAGCTTTGAATAAAACTATTTTACAAATTTTATTTGCGTTTATTAATAAAACAAATCGCGTCGTTTCCATGATCGCGGGGAGTCCTCCCCGTGTTTGATGTCTTCATATCGTAATTAACTTGAACTATCATCAGCTTATAAATTCGTCTGGTTAGTGCAGGGATCCGGCGACCCTTATTGGTGACGAGGTATTTCATCTCAGTCCGCAAGGGTGACATCGTATCTACATTATAACTCCTTGTCAAGGATGAATGCAGATGTCATGGGTCACAGGAATCACTTGCCAACAGGTTAACTGTGTACTCGTTCGTTACTCTGAAAGTAATTAAAAAACTTACCTGTGAAACACCGTAATGTCGGTGATGAAAAAGTTAAAAAATAAACACGGTGAAATCCGTAAAGAATAGTTTTATTCTATTAATAAATATGTTATTCTGCATAACATTTTTGAAATATGAAAGTTGAGTAAAGACTTCAGGGACTTGGTTGTTGGAGTAAGATTTAGGATCATTGCGGGGTGCTTGGTATGGCACGACTTGTGTTTGGTGCTGGTGATAAGAGGACCGATTCATTTCTCACTCAAAGCTTGAGTATAATTATTCAACGGATAAATACAGCTTTATTATAAAACTTACACACTTTTTCTTAGTAGAAACACAGCAGCGGTATGCTGCTATTTCATGCTCTGAGTGTGTGTGTGGTGGTATTCTTTGAGGTCGTGGTCCTACCACGGTCCATTCATTTTGCAGCTAGAAACAAACTGTAGTGTAGCTCTTACACTGTTAAAATTAAAATATAATAAATATTAAATCATTGAATTTACACGAGATTTTAATCACGGGAAAAAACTTATAGTGTAACTTTATAATACCAAAAAAAATACCCACTAGATAAAATCAAGACAAAAAAGACATAACTATGTAACGACCGTGACAGGACTCGAACCTGCAATCTTCGGATCCGAAGTCCGACGCCTTATCCATTAGGCCACACGGTCCTGATATTTTACTGTAAATATTCACTTCATAATGCCGAATGCATCGTGGTTGATTTTGTGACTGCCTTAGATTCTTAGTGTATGAATAATCCGAGTTTAATTCCTGTTACAATTTTAAGTAATGAAGTCTTGTATTTTTTTTAATAATATTACAGGTAAGCACACAGTTCACATCCTCTATGTGTTATAGATCCGAATTCTAAGTACTGAGATGGAATGCCTACACCCATCATAGGAAACAACGTAGAATCGTTATGCCGCTGTTTGACGGCACGGCCCTTCCTCGGCTGAGATGACCCATCATTTTGTTAATTCATCAGAAGATTGCCACTTAAGGTTTCCCTTTCCTTAAATAATATTATGAAGCTTAAATAAATAAATTAACTATAAATCTAAATTTTATTAAAATTTTATAGTGTACATAGACGCAAGCGTAGAAACGCTTACGCAATTTGGGTCGCTACATAAAAATGGTTGACAAACAATGATCTAAACAGAAGCTATCCCAAAAGTAACAAACAATTGATTGTCGTCACGTAATTCATTTTGAACGAGGAAGCTACTCGGAGTAGAACGTTACTCCCTAATTGATGTCCTTTGCCACTTTTAGTGAAATGAAACAAACAGAACACCAGTGAAGAACATCCCTGTATACAAAAGCTACTTCTACGCCCAAGCTTTATTATATCAATACGAATTGGTGCGATTATTACTATAAACCGTAATAACATAGTCTGTAGCACTGTATTCGGCAGCAGTTGTTTATAATTTGTTTTACAACATTAGAGGTAGAGTTAAACTACAGCTCGACCGGGTATACCACGCATAATGCTGCCGTGATTCGTCTAGTGTGTACAGGGAACTGGAGACCTTTATTACTGGTGACGAGGCATTCCATGTCAGTCCTCAAGGGAGACAACGCATCTGCATTATGATTAAAATATTGAACGTATAATAGAATGTAGCTAAAATCTGGGCATATAATAGTATATAGCTACAAACTGGATATAGAATAGCATAAGTCAAAATACTGAACGTATAATAGAATACAGCTAAAATCTAAGCATATAATAGTATACAGCTAAAAACTGGAGTTAGAATAGCATAAGTCAAAATACTGAACGTATAATAGAATACAGCTAAAATCTAAGCATATAATAGTATATACTATGAACTGGATATAGAATAGTATAAGACATACATTAAATAATTATAAGACATACATTAAATAATTATAAGACATACATTAAATAATTATAAGACATACATTAAATAATTATAAGACATACATTAAATAATTATAAGACATACATTAAATAATTATAAGACATACATTAAATAATTATAAGACATACATTAAATAATTATAAGACATACATTAAATAATTATAAGACATACATTAAATAATTATAAGACATACATTAAATAATTATAAGACATACATTAAATAATTATAAGACATACATTAAATAATTATAAGACATACATTAAATAATTATAAGACATACATTAAATAATTATAAGACATACATTAAATAATTATAAGACATACATTAAATAATTATAAGACATACATTAAATAATTATAAGACATACATTAAATAATTATAAGACATACATTAAATAATTATAAGACATACATTAAATAATTATAAGACATACATTAAATAATTATAAGACATACATTAAATAATTATAAGACATACATTAAATAATTATAAGACATACATTAAATAATTATAAGACATACATTAAATAATTATAAGACATACATTAAATAATTATAAGACATACATTAAATAATTATAAGACATACATTAAATAATTATAAGACATACATTAAATAATTATAAGACATACATTAAATAATTATAAGACATACATTAAATAATTATAAGACATACATTAAATAATTATAAGACATACATTAAATAATTATAAGACATACATTAAATAATTATAAGACATACATTAAATAATTATAAGACATACATTAAATAATTATAAGACATACATTAAATAATTATAAGACATACATTAAATAATTATAAGACATATGTACATTAAATAATTATAAGACATACATTAAATAATTATAAGACATACATTAAATAATTATAAGACATACATTAAATAATTATAAGACATACATTAAATAATTATAAGACATACATTAAATAATTATAAGACATACATTAAATAATTATAAGACATACATTAAATAATTATAAGACATACATTAAATAATTATAAGACATACATTAAATAATTATAAGACATACATTAAATAATTATAAGACATACATTAAATAATTATAAGACATACATTAAATAATTATAAGACATACATTAAATAATTATAAGACATACATTAAATAATTATAAGACATACATTAAATAATTATAAGACATACATTAAATAATTATAAGACATACATTAAATAATTATAAGACATACATTAAATAATTATAAGACATACATTAAATAATTATAAGACATACATTAAATAATTATAAGACATACATTAAATAATTATAAGACATACATTAAATAATTATAAGACATACATTAAATAATTATAAGACATACATTAAATAATTATAAGACATACATTAAATAATTATAAGACATACATTAAATAATTATAAGACATACATTAAATAATTATAAGACATACATTAAATAATTATAAGACATACATTAAATAATTATAAGACATACATTAAATAATTATAAGACATACATTAAATAATTATAAGACATACATTAAATAATTATAAGACATACATTAAATAATTATAAGACATACATTAAATAATTATAAGACATACATTAAATAATTATAAGACATACATTAAATAATTATAAGACATACATTAAATAATTATAAGACATACATTAAATAATTATAAGACATACATTAAATAATTATAAGACATACATTAAATAATTATAAGACATACATTAAATAATTATAAGACATACATTAAATAATTATAAGACATATGTACATTAAATAATTATAAGACATATGTACATTAAATAATTATAAGACATATGTACATTAAATAATTATAAGACATATGTACATTAAATAATTATAAGACATATGTACATTAAATAATTATAAGACATATGTACATTAAATAATTATAAGACATATGTACATTAAATAATTATAAGACATATGTACATTAAATAATTATAAGACATATGTACATTAAATAATTATAAGACATATGTACATTAAATAATTATAAGACATATGTACATTAAATAATTATAAGACATACATAAAAATATTTTTTAACCTTTATTACTGGTGACGAGGCACTCTACCTCAGTCCTCAAGGATGATAATGCATCTTCATTATGTTTCCTTGTCAAGGATGAATTCAGATACCATTGGCCGCAGGAATCACTTGCCATCAGGTGAAATGCGAGCTCGTTTATTACTCTCAAAGTAATAAAAACAAAAGTTAAATAAACTTTCAAGTACTTCATTCGTTTTTTCACTCCATTACTGTTTAATGTAGAGTTTCATTCTAATAATTAATTAGGAGTTTAAAAATGAGCACACAGGTCAACTGTTAGTAAGCGATAACTGTAGCTGAACTAAGATTCAAAATGCCAACGTTGTCACCCATGAGGACTGAGATGGAATCAACATCGTTATCATGCTATTTCACACAAGTATAATAAGGCCTAATAATTCCTAAAGAAATAGTACAAGCTGACCCATTCGTAATGGTCTTGGATACTAGCTACTGTGTGACTTTACTACTAGTAATGATAATGAGTACGAGTCGTAAAAAAGGCTCAGAGAAACCTCGAACTTTCGTTTACGAGATAATAAATGTGCATCTATATATTTCCTATTTACACAATAAGTGCATATAATAAATGTGCATCTATATATTTCCTATTCACACAATAAGTGCATATAATAATACCTACATATCTAAATGTATCGCTATGGTAAACCGATACTACTTCCTTAACTTATAACGATGCAACTTGTTCGGTTGGTACAACTGTAACTAAATAACTGTCATGGAGCATGTATTCATATATTTTGTATTTATTTTTAATTCGTGTAGAAAATAAGCACACAGTTCAATTTAAAAAAAGATTAAGTAACCCTCGATGTTTTATTATATTTATATTAGGCAAGGCTTCAAACTATTGCTCCTTCTGCGTAGATTGAACGAAAGGACGTGAGTTACGTAACTTACGTACTAATGGTGCCGAGGTATTCCATTCTAATCTTCAGGAATGAAGTATGATAAATGTAAGCGTCATGTTGTCCTTATCGAGTAAACTCTGGGCTCGTCGTAAAAATAAAAAAAAAGTCCCATATATTAAATATATTATCCGCTGTATCAATAACCATTTTATACAGTCGAGTCTCCCATATTGAATTTTACATTCTATAATAATGCATAGAAATAGTAAGTACTACGTATAACATAGATACTTACAATACTTAACACCGTCATAGCGTAAATACGAAATATTAAATAGTTATAATTGTTTGTATACTTATATTTTGTTATCTTATTGTTTGTATGTTACGTTGTGTACGCCTGTGTGAAATAAAGAGTTTCTTTCGCTCTAACTTTCTTTCCTTACTTGGTAACGAACATGAAGTGTCGCAATATAAAATAAAATTGCTATATTTATAGCGAGGCTAAAACATAAACTATTACGTAAAAGATTGATGTAAGAAGTATGTATTTGGAATAACTAGAAACTAGTTTTTTGTGGTTATCACATATACGCCTATCATAAGGCTAATTTCTTCCAAGGAAGTGTCAGACGGACAATGTTTTTTATAAATTTATATTTATTTATTTTATATTTGTATGGTTTTTGCAAAAGCGGTCTTGCTTAAATTGTTAAAATGCTTAAAATAGTAACACTTTTCTGTGTAAGAATTATTATTTTAAGTTGATCAAAACTATACTCATGTAATTACAATTTTACAGTTCAGGTTATACTTTCAGAATTAAGTTTAACAATAAAATAGATAGCTTGTACGTAAATTATAACACACAAAGCATTCCCGTTAATTAGATAAATCATACAAATGAACTTTAAATAGAAAAATTATTACGTTACGGCTAAACTCGCGCGCCGAAATAGATGATCGTTTTTTTTAGCTTTTTTCATGGAACGCGATACAGAGTACAGCCAAAATCCGGTTTTTTTCTTATATAATAATTTTTCTTATTTAACTTTTTCGTTTTATAATTTTAATATTTTTTTTTGTTTTTCCTTATTTAAATACATTTTATTATTGACATATTCCAGTTAAATTTGAATAAAGCGTAGTGTGATGATGTCCTATTGATCGATTTCGATGTTCTGATTATTCGCAGATGACATTTTGACACTGTGCAAAAGAAATTATAATGCCTTAAGCATTTGCGCAAACACGGAGTCACTCCCCGTCATCCCTTCCCTATTCCGATGTAACGCATGTACAAAAAGATCGGAAGAACAACAAACAAGACAGACCCGAAGACAAACAATTTGTTACGCATAAATCTTCTTCCTCATCGAAACCAGAACTTGCAATACGGCCACAGGCAGCCAAATACACCAAGTGGTCATCAATGACCATCACAATGTAATATACAGATATACATATATGTAAAATAATCATGTAGAAATGGTCTTGTAAAATATAAGGTGGCATGTACACCACCGAATTAATCAAAACCAAAATTACCAGTACTAATGCGGTTTTGATTTTTTTATCTCACGTCAAAATGATTACATACTTAGACGGTCTCCTTTAGTGAATATAATTACAGAGATTACGTCGCTGGCATATCGGATACTTCAGTGTGAATACACCACGGTAGACGTTAAACCGATTTTTATAAAGATAATCATATGATTATATATTTAAATTATAATTTAGGCAATGAAAAAATTAGAACGCTTACAATGTTAAACAATTTTTTTAATAAATCGTAAGATTAAATTGATAATAAACTCCTAATTAAATTCCTATTCGAATAAACATCTCGACTCCATATTAAATTCTATATTCAAAACTACTCTAATGTTTTCTAAACATACGGTCGTTCTATGTACCAAGTACTTGTATGTACTTTAACAACGATTGAGCCACACTGCAATTGGTTCCTTGCTACAGCATGAATAGTTCTATCGAAGAAGGGCACATTTATATGTAATGAGGCGTTCCATTTCAGCCGTCAGGAACGACAATGCATGTGCATTCTGAACCTCCACTGTATGTAATTATTTGCGGACCGTACCACGAGTTGAGTATAATTTAAGGGGAGATATTAATTGATATATTTGCACAAGTAAAATAGTAAAAAAGTGAACTTCACGCCAAAAGGCAGGCGCAATAACGATGACGTCCAGGTAAATTTCGTCGTAATACATTTGCAATAAAATCGTAGAAAGGTTGAGATATAGTGCCACTCGGGACATACTACGTACAACGCATCCAGAGGCGACAACTAGAAATTTGTGATGCACAAATATTATTCCTCGTGGTACTCGCGACATAGGTAGATCTAGGTACACTAACCACGTAGCAGAGAATGGTTTTTTTTTTTTATTTCATCAGTACAATTTACATATCACTTAAAAGTATAACAGTATCTTTAAATAAGATAAGGTTAGACTAGACACTAGGTTCTCACATAAAAAAATTACTGACAATACTTTGGAATGAACACTATGATTTTACACAACAACACAAGTTACGAGTAGGTAAAATGCAATTCTCAGAAGTGTACTGCGCGAGGGCAACAATGGGCATAAACGCTGGACTCGTTTCTGAGATAAAAGAATGCAATTTAGTAAAGTAATATTTTTTTAAAAACATTTTTTATATTTTTGGTATTTATGTTGTTTTTAATCTCTAATGGTAGGTTATTGATTAATGTAGGTAATATAAATTGCGAAGTTCGTTTCCCATATATATTACAATAGGTTGGAATTGATAATTTTTTATGACAAATGCTTCTAGTTTGGTAGTAATGGTGATCAATAAAGATTTGAATTCCAGTCCGGAAATATTGCTCAGTTAATAGATTATATTCTAATCTTTTATTTACGGGAATTACTATGCAATATTTAAATATTTTAATTTATATTATTTTAGGTGGAAAGATTAATTTGAGTAGCCCGTACCGTATATTAAATATTTGATTTGAGGTAGGTTTTATAGGTGCGGCCGTAACTACCTAATCCGTATGACATAATAGATCTTTACCTATAAAATTGCCGTTTTGTATGAAATAATTTAAAGTATTTTTTTGGGAGGCAACAAACTCTTAAAAGGCATTTTGTACTGCCTCTCGGGAATTTATTTTTTTTCCCGCTAAAAAGTTGTCCAAATTTTGGAAAAAGTAATAGTCGGTGGGTGCATGATCTGGTGAATACGGTGGATGAGGGAGAGCTTCCAACCACAACTCTTGCAGCTTGGAGACTGTCTTATGTGCAGTATGGGGTCGCGCGTTGTCGTGTAGGAGCAGCGGGGATGACCGATTGACCAAAGTTGGTTGCAGATGTGTGAGCTTCTCCATCATTGTCTTCAGTTCTTCACAGAACACATCTGCAGTAATGCTCATGCCGTTTGATAAAAAACTGTGATGAATCACACCGTCACTAGACCAACAAACAGTGACCATCAACTTTCTGGAGGTCATTTTTCGTTTAAGGCATTGCTTTGGTGCTGAACCAGGATCTAACCAACTTGCTCAGAGCTTTCGATTGTCGAACAGAATCCACTTTTCGTCGCACCTAACAATTCGGTTCAATATTATTTCATTTCTGTGCCTGTTGTGCAGTGCGAGGCAGGTCTCAACGCGTAAGTAGCGCTGGAGATCGTTAAGTTTGTGGGGCACCCATCTATCAAGCTTTTTTACCTTGCTAATTTGTCGCAAATGGACCAATTTTTTATTTGATGTTAACATCAAAAGCTGCTGCTAGCTCGGTTGTAGATTGAGTATAATCAGCTTCCACAATCGCCTTTAATTCATCATTGTTGACCAAAGTGTCCAGACCACCACGAGGTACATTTTTCAAATCAAAATTTCCAGAACGGAACCGGGTAAAACCGGTAACCGGTTGTGCGCTCGTTTGTAAAGTTCTCTCCGTAAACGTTGTTGATGTTACGTGCCAAAAGTGAAATGGCCAATCCTGAAGAACGACAATTTCATAGGTAAAGATCTAATAATATTGTGGGTGCAAGAATATATATCATTCTAGTCCATGATCGAAACACGCCGGACTTGATAAGGAAAAAAAAACGATGTTTCCCGCTTTATTTTAACAATACCAAAGGTGATATGTTTCTTTTTAACTATTAATTTAATTTTGAAAATGTACGAGCCCCACTTTAATCTGAGCTGTACAAGTAAAACCCACTTCATCTGTGAGACGGTTAACCGGTGAGTGACTTAATTAATCTACTTTATAGCGAGATTTGTGTCATCCACATGACACGGATATTGTAAGAGATGGGTTTTAGATAAATAAACGCCGCTCGCAGAAGGGATGGGCTCAAGCCTAACATAATATTATAGGAGTAAAGGATGCTGAAACATTTTAATCTAAGAACATATTTACAACGTTGTTAAAGGTGCTCAAGTAAATATTAATTTTTAATGAGGTTTTAAACAAAAAAAATCTAAAAGGATCTGGCCATTGGCAAGTACGTGTAATAAAAAAAATGTTTTTTTGTTGTCCTTTATATTAAAATTAAAAAAAAAATATCGTCATAATTGATAATCATTAGTCAGTAGCAACTGACCGAGCCGAGGTTCACTTCTGAGTTAAATTCGGTTTACTCGCGTACCGTAAATTAAAAGCGATCGTTTTGATATCCAGCTACCAAAGCTCTGGAATTTCCTGTTATTTATATGAAACTATTTTATTTAGAAAAAATAAACTAAAAAAAGTTATGTCAGAAGTGGGATTCGAACCCACGCCCTCATAGAGGACCAGAACGCCCGCCGCCCAATCGTATGGGCAAGGAAGCCTTGAGTCTGGCGCCTTGGACCGCTGGGCCATCCTGACTTGTGTTTGTACTTCTGAAAATGTCCAGCATATATCTACTACTTTTTTTACAATCCTTTTATCTAGCAGACCAAATAGATATCGGTTTTGAGTTCAATTCCCAACCGATTAACTAAGTAAGCACGATTGTTCTTTCTTAAGTCATTAGAATCATAATAAACACTCCAAATCAGACCTCGATTAAAATTATTTAAAGCTATCGGTAGAAGTTTGTGTTTAAAAAAAAACATGGGGCCCAGATATCACTTGCTATCGGTATAATTTTGTGTTTATAAAAACATGGTCCCTAGTTATCATTCGCTATCGGTAGAAGTTTATGTTTAAAAATAACATGGGCCCCAGTTCTCATTAGCTATCGGTAGAAGTTTGTGTTTAAAAAAAAAACATGGGGCCCAGATATCACTTGCTATCGGTATAATTTTGTGTTTATAAAAAACATGGTCCCTAGTTATCTTTCGCTATCGGTAGAAGTTTATGTTTAAAAAATAACATGGGCCCCAGTACTCATTAGCTATCGGTAGAAGTTTGTGTTTAAAAAAAAACATGGGGCCCAGATATCACTTGCTATCGGTATAATTTTGTGTTTATAAAAAACATGGGCCCCAGTTCTCATTAGCTACCGGTAGAAGTTTATGTTTAAAAAATAACATGGGCCCCAGTTATCATTCGCTATCGTTAGAAGTTTGTGTTTAAAAAAAAAACATGGGGCCCAGATATCACTTGCTATCGGTATAATTTTGTGTTTATAAAAAACATGGTCCCTAGTTATCTTTCGCTATCGGTAGAGGTTTATGTTTAAAATATAACATGGACCCCAGTTATCATTTGCTATCGGTGGAAGTTCGCGTTTAAAAAAAACAAACACAGCACCGTGTTTAACTCTTTAATCAACTACACTGTAGCTCTACTCTCTTGTCTTTCCCTCATTACTGAGGATTGTGGTTATATGGCATTCTGCAACGAACAATCTACTGCCAACTGTCCCACTATGCCTACCGTCTTTTGGAGGAGATCATAGCATTATGTGGCCGAAGTATGCTATGCCGTGTTCCGACGGACAGATGACTATGAAAGTTTTCTTAACAACCGTCTCCAGGAAGATATTTTTTTTTATTTACAGTAACATAAGAGCACACAGTTCGCCTGATGATGACGGGATGGCAAGTGATTCCTACGGCCCATGACATCTACATTCATCCTTGACAAGAAATCATAATGCAGATGCCTTGTCACCCTTGAGGACTGAGAAGAAACCAGTATTAAAGGTCCCCAAATCTATACACCCTCCATACGAAAGACAATAGTATTATGCCGCTATTTCACGCTGGTATTCTGTGAGGATGTGGTCCTACCCCGAGCGAGCGAACCCATTCATTCTGCAGCTAGAAACAAACTGCAGTTTACCACTGTAAACCTGTGACCCATAACATCAACAGTTATCCTAGATAAGGAATCATCATGCAGACGGGTTCACCCCTGAGCTCTACAATGCCTCGTAATCAGTCATAAGTTCTTCGAGCTCTCACTATTCTATCAGGCGAAACACAGCAGATCTAAACTACAATCTTACGTTCACTTTTCGCACTTATATTGCTACAGCTAGTACATAGTTGTAAAGTGACCTATTGTGCAGAACTAAGAAATTGGTTATAAATTAATATTGATACATTTCAGTACGTAACAAGGCGTAAGAACTTCGAGAAAGAAAATAATGATGAAATTCGGCGATTGTAGACAAGACCGTGTGGCCTAATGGATAAGGCGTCGGACTTCGGATCCGAAGATTGCAGGTTCGAGTCCTGTCACGGTCGAATTGAGATTTTTATATGTACTTTTTAAATTTATGCTTCAGATATTAATACAATTTATAACATGAAATATATATTTATTTTTACAATAAATGGCAAACGAGCAAGCATCTCACCTGATGGTAAGTTATTATAAATATAATGCCGACCAATTTAATCATTTACGAGTTACTAATGTCCTATAAATTTAATAATTTACTCATTTCTGAATGTACCCTCGTTTGTAATTGTAAGAAGTTATCGGTAATCCGCGTTGTGGGCAGCACTCTTTCTTTTTTATTGTATTGAGGGTGAAAAACGAGCACACAGTTCACTTGATGATATATTTTTTTTTTATAAAATAGGTGGCAAACAAGCAAGCAGCCGCATGAGCGCATCACCAGAAGAGAGATAGAGATATTTAAATGTCTTTTAAATTTATACTTCACATATTAATACAATTTATATGAAATATATATCACATTTACAAATCGCAAAAGTAAAATATAATCATAAAGGTAATTGTATATAGACTAGGGATGTTACGCAGGTTCCGATTCCGAATCAGATTCCGAAAGGTCGGAACTTCCGATTTATATTACACCTCCGATTTCGACTTCAGATCCGGTAATATTAAACCGGAGGTTTTAATCGGAGCTCGAAGCTCGAAGAAAGCATACATAAGGGCGGCGAAAGCAAACCATCGGTGCGTTCAAATAGGTTTATAGTATACACCGAGATTTCCCGTGCGACATGTATAAACTTTATACATGTGGTACGGGGAATCCCGATTGCGGGGAAGATAGTCGTATTTTTTTATTTTGAACTGCTCCTAATACATTTCCTTTTTACCTCCGTCTTCGTTTCCGATTTTGGTTATGATTCCGTGTCTGGTTCCGATTCCGAATCCGATAAAACAAATTTAAAACTCTGATTCCGAATTTGATTCCGATAAAACCACCTCCGTAACATCCCTAATATATAGACCCCACTATATCATGGACTTCCGCAACACCATAGAAGTCGCAGATGCGCTGCCGGCATTTAATAATGGAGATATTTAAATGTCTTTTAAAATGTATACTTCAGATATTAATACAATTTATAATAAAATATATATATCACATTTAGAAATTACAAAAGTAAAATATAATCATAAAGTTAACTTCAGTCTATATATAGATCCCACCCCTGGGATACTGGGAATCTCTGGGGTGTTAAAGTTAAGTCCCAGCCACGTATACTTCACAGCAGATTGACTTACATGTCTTTGAAATTTATTTCTCAATAATGGAGGTTGCTCTACGATTTTTTTTTTTGGTTTTCCTTCACCGACCAACAAATAATAATAGGTCCCACAGTAAACTTAAAAGTAATCGCCACTCATCATAATTGTAAAAATGTGTATGAAATACAATTTGTATATATAACGTATTAATATTTTGCATATAAAGAAAGAAAACGTGTTTTAAATATGATGACATTAGTAGAGCTACATTTTTTTTATTATTCTAAGAGTAACAAACTCACACACAGTTCACCTGATCGCAAGTGATTCCTGCGGCCCACGACATCAACATTCATCCTTGACAAGGAATCATAACGCAGATACGTTGTCACCCTTGAGGACTGAGATGGAATGCCTCGTCACCAGCAATAAAGGTCTCCGGATCCCTACACTCACCAGATGAAACACTGCATTATGCTGCTATTTTACGCTGGTATTATGTGAGGGCGTTGTCCTACCCCGGCGGAGCTGACCCATTCATTCTGCAGCTAGAAACAAACTGCAGTGTCTACCACCATAATATCTAATATATCTACAACGGATAATAGTTTGGACTCGACTCGACGGCACAACGCTATTGTGTTTAGTCTGACGGTCATTGAGATTCGCGCGTGTCCATACTCAATAGATGGACGTAGATGTCATAGGACAATATTAGCATAAGACGAAGGATTCAAATAACGAAGCTTCGTATTTCGTGGCTCATTATGGTGGAAGATAACATTGAACAATGAACAAATAATGTACTGAAATTATGATGATAGATGAGTATATATATATATGTATATATATATTTATATATATTAGAGAAGGTAACCTTCCAATAATTTGGAAGCAGGTACATATTATTCCCATTCATAGAAAAGGCCCGAAAAACAAAATTATCGACCTCTTTCTATCTTGAATACTTTTAGCAAAGTACTAGAGAAAATTCTTTACAATTATATTTACCCCGTGTTGTCACCTTCTCTTCCGCTCGAGCAACATGGATTTGTTAAAGGTCACTCTACAATCACTAATCTTTCCCTCTATATCGGCGTATTACACTTAGGAAATAGACGGTGGTTCACAAGTTGACGCAATTTATACTGATTTAGAAAAGCTTTCGATCGTGTAGATCACATTATACTCCTTCATAAACTACAAGCGCTTGGAATAAGTGGTGATCTACTAAGATGGTTTGAATCATACATACAAAAACGGAGTCAAATTGTTACCATAGGAGATTACAAATCTTATAGTCTTTAAGCTCCATCCGGTGTTCCTCAAGGATCTCTTTTAGGGCCTCTTTTATATATTGAACCTACCTATATGACATTGGATCATGTTTTCACCATAGTAGCTTCGTTCTTTATGCAGATGATAAAAAAATATATATGAACGTGAAATCGGAAATGGACTGTCAACTCCTTCAACAAGACCTTAATAGACTCGCTATCTACTATACTAATAACCGTATTGCTGTTAACACTAAACAAATGCACATCAATATCTTTCACTCGCAAAATGCATCGTTTGCAACACGATTATCACATAGATGGGAAATTTATAACTAAAACAAATATTGTTAAAGACTTAGTAGTGACTTTAGACAATGAGCTAACATTTTCGGAACATGTAACACTCATAACTGATAAAGCCTACAAAAACTTGGGATTCATAATGCGAATCTCTAAATCTTTTAACGAAAGGAATTGTATTAAAACTCTTTATATCGCATATGTTCGCAGCGTTTTAGAATATTGTGCCACTGCTTGGAAACTCCCAATACAAGAAACATATAACAGCTATAGAAAATGTACAAAAGAAATTTATACGGTATCTCAATTACCGCATTACGAAGCTAATTATGATACCTCGTGTTTTATTATAAATTACCCGTTGTGCGGGATCGTACATGTGTAGCGGACATGTGGCTACTATATGATGCTTGTAATGGGATGGATTCTTGATTTTCAGCACCTGACACAGCGCCTAATGAGTTTTTGTGCTCCCAAGAAACGAACAAGAGTAACAGAACTGTTTTATTCTCCACAGACTACTTACTTACTAACTACGCAAAAAACTCCGTTGTCAATAGAATATTACTTACGTATAATAAATATTTCTCGAATACAGATCCCTTCCACACATCAAAAGCTATGTTTAAAAATACCATTATAAAGACTCTCAGAGATTACACTCCTTATCACCACCATCATTAGTTTCAAGGGACATTCAAACACACACACACACACACGCTTGCTGACGTAGATTAAGTTCCTTAAAGATCTATTTAATTGTAAAAATCTCATTGCCGTAGTCATGTCTAAGAATGTACGCATAAATAATGTAAATCTATAATGGCTTGAAAATTGCATAAAGAAATTATAAAAGTAATTTTTAATATTGTCAACTGTAGATTTTATTCTAGAAGCTTTCTCTCTAGAGATATCACATGTCTTCGGTTTTTTTTTTTTATTTCTTATACGAGAGGCGGCTTCACGATGTTTCCCTTCAACCGCGTGCACGTGATAAATCTGCACTTAAAAATCACCGGAGATCTAATTCGCTTTGCTCGTGTTACAACCGGATACAACACGCTACCCAAGGCTCCCATGTTTGTATATAACCTAAATTAAATAAGTATCAAAGAATTCCATTATTAAATTTTAAACGTGAATAAATGTTCTAAAAGAAAAAATAACTAAAAGCACAGACCCTTACAGTGGACAAGGCATTCCATATCAAGAAGTTTGGCAGACACGCAGCGGGGTGGGGGTGGGTTCGATAGACAGCCGACTACACGTCGCCGGGGTACAGTCGTAAGCGCATATTATCCCCTATATAACCGACTTCAAAAATATGATTGCACAGGAATAGTAAATAGTAAAATTCAAAACTAGTATATTCTTATAAACTCGTAACTACTTTACGCCGCGTGCCATTGCTATTTGATATGCTCTACCAATTATTATACATGAAGTTACTAGTAAAGCTTAATTCAAACTTTTAGTCTGAGATCGTTACATAATGCTGGGTTCAATAATTAATTATTGTATTTACAATAACTATTGCTTATAATAAATATAACTATAATATGTATTAATCAATTTGTATGTTATTATATTATTAGATATGGTAGAGAATATACTTAGCTTTGCGTCTGTCCTATTGTATTGTACAACGCTTTTTTTATAAAAGTAAAAATAAATAATATAGTTCAAATGCCTCGTATTCATGTCGTTAATACAAAACAAAACATATTATATCTAATAAATTCTTCAAAAGCACATTCGATTAGTAGAATAGTCTGATACCGGAGAGAAATATGTAGGCTTTTAAACAACTAGTCAAAACACTAACCCTTTTTATAAGATGTTAGAATGTTATCATGGCGTGGATTGTTTTTTATAATCCCAATACAACTATGAACTAATCTTTTAAACGAACCCGGACTTTAAAGTGACGCCTAACTGTCGTTGGGAATATCCTAATTTGAGCATTTTAGTGGACTGATTTTCAGGATCTGCAGATAAAAAAAGACCTTCTTCTTTTCCCTATCTCATTACCCTATATTAAGCCTAATGATACACTTCACGTTTATACACTTCCGTTTATACTCCTGCTGTTATGCCAGACAAAGTTTTGAAGCTATTTATAATTTTGAATGTGTACCATATTTGACCGTTTTTAGTAATATATATAATAAGAAAACAGTTTATTGCCTCATATAAATATTTACATTACATATACTTTACATATAAAAAACCAAGTCAAAAGGAAAAAAAGATTTAGTAGGATAAACTAAAAAGACTATACATATAATATTTATATATGTGAGTTTGTAATTTTATAAAAAAAAAGTATAATTAATCCTGATAAAAAATGAAAATCGCTGTGTGACAGCTACGATATAAACCACAAATTTATATAGGTCTAGTTCATTTTGTTTGATTGAAAAATTATAATTAAAAAATTATAATCGTAAATCCTAAGCTCTTATATTATCTTAACATGGATAATGTTTTTTATTTAAGGGACTGTACATACTTGCGTTTAACGTTACCCGGACGGAATCTCTGCGTTATATCGGCCATTTTATTGCATTTTATTTTGGCGCGACTTCTTTCGCTTGTATGGTCGCCACGCGAACACATTATAGTGCGCTACAGTTCCACATTGCACACAAGCGTATACGGCTCTTGGAACTTTGTCACATAGAGCTAACTTATGCCGTGATTGCTTTTATTACGTCATGCGAACGATTTACGTTCCGCCATTTTGGACTGCTAAATCTTTAACAAGATCGTGACATTTCGTTAGACAATCATATTTCTATTACAAGATATTCCAAATTTTATTCACAATTAAAATAAAGACCGCTTGGTTGTTGAGTATTAAATGGCTCGCCTATGGAACGCTATGGAAGCCACGATAATAATAACAGTAATACTTTAACTAATTTCAATATACAAATATATGAATAATTATGGTTCATTTCTCGAATCAGTGCCCTCACCAATTTTTTTATAATCAACAATAAAAGCGTGAACAGTAACTTAATAACAATTTATAAAAAGAAGTAGGTATTTAAAAACCTTAATGTGTGTTTATATGTTTGCTTGCATGCGGATATATGTATGTGTGTGACGAATCTAATTGATGTTTGATACATTAAAGGATCAATATTAAAAAATTATATTTATATAAATAATGGTACATTTCTGTACAACGTTAAGCGCCATATGCATATAATTTTTATGACCTCGCGCAAATTTTAGGAGACGTAATAAAATTTTCATAAATTTTTACGATCCCTAATAACAGTTAAATTTAATAACCACTCTATATTATATGACAACTGTCTACGCCCAGAGGGATGTCGTCGTATTTAATACACATTTTCTAAGCATTTAAACTAAATGTCCGAAATCTTTTGCTGTTAAGTGATTAATTTATATTAATTTTACTTTATGTAACCACGCCGCTATTTAAATACTAACCAGGTCGTCTCGAAAAGAAATTTGGCACGTGTACATTCAATACAGTACTGCTGTTTCCCCTGACTGCCTAGAATAAGATTTATCTGCTGGTGCTCGCTAAGGTTTTATGACAATCCTTCAGCCTTCCAAAAATAGTCTAACAGTTTTATTAAGATCTTCAACCCAATAAAATCCACGGGAAGCTGCTTATTTTCATTAAAGCGCCACTTTTTTGTTTTTATTTGTGCTGACGGCCGCTGTTAGCGCGAGGGCTTTTACAGTTTCGCTGGGTAGAGAGGTAACCGAGCGCTTATGGCGCTCAGTAGAGAGATCTATTAGTGAGTAACCAGCACAAGGGCTCCCAAGAGAGAACCTCGGCTTTGACCGTTACCCTGTTCCGCGGGAGCATCTGACTCGAGTGTGCCCGAGAGGGCGGTGACGCCTAAGTATTTTCCCAGGGGATTGTACGATCAAATAACTCTATGGGAGATGCGGTGTTTTGTTGAGGGAAGTACATGGCTGCACTTTTGGTGGGGTTAACCTCAATCCTCCACTTCCGAAACCATTTCCCTAAGGTGTTGGCAGCGGATTGGAGGCGTTTACAAATAGCGTCAGGTTTGAATCCAAACACGCGCGGTATGTCGTTGGTGTAGAGTGTATATAAAATGGGACCTAGGACGGAGCCTTGTGGTACTCCGGCACAAATGAGGGTGAACCTCGGAACGCGTTCCCTCGACGCGGTACCAAAAGGTGCGATTATGAAGAAAGTCGCGGACGATTAGTACGGGTCGATCTGTCACACCGATTTATTTATTACACCGAATTAATTATTTGTTACTATATGGTTCTGATTATTTCATTCTGAAAGAATTTTATTAAAATTATATATAGTGTTGACTTATATGATTTGAAAGATCCCATTTTATAATGTGGTCTAATTTATTGTTGACATAATAACTAATATATTTTTAATTCGTTTTTCGAATCAATTTTAAGCATATTTTATTTTATCATATTTATTAAAATTAAAAAATATCGTCATAATTGATAATCATTAGTCAGTAGCAACTGACCGAGCCGAGGTTCACTTCTGAGTTAAATTCGGTTTACTCGCGTACCGTAAATTAAAAGCGATCGTTTTGATACCCAGCTACCAAAGCTCTGGAATTTCCTGTTATTTATATGAAACTATTTTATTTAGAAAAAATAAACTAAAAAGTTATGTCAGAAGTGGGATTCGAACCCACGCCCTCATAGAGGACCAGAACGCCCGCCGCCCAATCGTATGGGCAAGGAAGCCTTGAGTCTGGCGCCTTGGACCGCTGGGCCATCCTGACTTGTGTTTGTACTTCTGAAAATGTCCAGCATATATCTACTACTTTTTTTACAATCCTTTTATCTAGCAGACCAAATAGATATCGGTTTTGAGTTCAATTCCCAACCGATTAACTAAGTAAGCACGATTGTTCTTTCTTAAGTCATTAGAATCATAATAAACACTCCAAATCAGACCTCGATTAAAATTATTTAAAGCTATCGGTAGAAGTTTATGTTTAAAATATAACATGGACCCCAGTTATCATTCGCTATCGGTAGAAGTTTATGTTTAAAAAATAACATGGGCCCCAGTTATCATTCGCTATCGTTAGAAGTTTGTGTTTAAAAAAGAACATGGTCCCTAGTTATCATTCGCTATCTGTAGAAGTTTGTGTTTAAAAAATAACATGGGCCCCAGTTATCATTCGCTATCGGTAGAGGTTTATGTTTAAAATATAACATGGACCCCAGTTATCATTTGCTATCGGTGGAAGTTCGCGTTTAAAAAAAACAAACACAGCACCGTGTTTAACTCTTTAATCAACTACACTGTAGCTCTACTCTCTTGTCTTTCCCTCATTACTGAGGATTGTGGTTATATGGCATTCTGCAACGAACAATCTACTGCCAACTGTCCCACTATGCCTACCGTCTTTTGGAGGAGATCATAGCATTATGTGGCCGAAGTATGCTATGCCGTGTTCCGACGGACAGACGACTATGAAAGTTTTCTTAACAACCGTCTCCAGGAAGATATTTTTTTTTATTTACAGTAACATAAGAGCACACAGTTCGCCTGATGATGACGGGATGGCAAGTGATTCCTGCGGCCTATGACATCTACATTCATCCTTGACAAGAAATCATAATGCAGATGCCTTGTCACCCTTGAGGACTGAGAAGAAACCAGTATTAAAGGTCCCCAAATCTATACACTCACCATACGAAAGACAATAGTATTATGCCGCTATTTCACGCTGGAATTCTGTGAGGATGTGGTCCTACCCCGAGCGAGCGAACCCATTCATTCTGCAGCTAGAAACAAACTGCAGTGTCTACCACCATAATATCTAATATATCTACAACGGATAATAGTTTGGACTCGACTCGACGGCACAACGCTATTGTGTTTCGTCTGACGGTCATTGAGATTCGCGCGTGTCCATACTCAATAGATGGACGTAGATGTCATAGGACAATATTAGCATAAGACGAAGGATTCAAATAACGAAGCTTCGTATTTCGTGGCTCATTATGGTGGAAGATAACATTGAAAAATGAACAAATAATGTACTGAAATTATGATGATAGATGAGTATATATATATATGTTAGAGTATGAATATATTTATATATATTAGAGAAGGTAACCTTCCAATAATTTGGAAGCAGGTACATATTATTCCCATTCATAGAAAAGGCCCGAAAAACAAAATTATCGACCTTTCTATCTTGAATACTTTTAGCAAAGTACTAGAGAAAATTCTTTACAATTATATTTACCCCGTGTTGTCACCTTCTCTTCCGCTCGAGCAACATGGATTTGTTAAAGGTCACTCTACAATCACTAATCTTTCCCTCTATATATCTGACGTATTACGCGAAATAGACGGTGGTTCACAAGTTGACGCAATTTATACTGATTTAGAAAAAGCTTTCGATCGTGTAGATCACATTATACTCCTTCATAAACTACAAGCGCTTGGAATAAGTGGTAATCTACTAAGATGGTTTGAATCATACATACAAAAACGGAGTCAAATTGTTACCATAGGAGATTTCAAATCTTATAGTCTTTAAGCTCCATCCGGTGTTCCTCAAGGATCTCTTATAGGGCCTCTTTTATATTGAACCTACCTATATGACATTGGATCATGTTTTCACCATAGTAGCTTCGTTCTTTATGCAAATGATAAAAAAATATATATGAACGTGAAATCGGAAATGGACTGTCAACTCCTTCAACAAGACCTTAATAGACTCGCTATCTACTATACTAATAACCGTATTGCTGTTAACACTACACAAATGCACATCAATATCTTTCACTCGCAAAATGCATCCTTTGCAACACGATTATCACATAGATGGGAAATTTATAACTAAAACAAATATTGTTAAAGACTTAGTTAGTGACTTTAGACAATGAGCTAACCTTTTCGGAACATGTAACACTCATAACTAATAAAGCCTACAAAACTTGGGATTCATAATGCGAATCTCTAAATCTTTAACAAGATCGTGACATTTCGTTAGACAATCATATTTCTATTACAAGATATTCCAAATTTTATTCACAATTAAAATAAAGACCGCTTGGTTGTTGAGTATTAAATGGCTCGCCTATGGAACGCTATGGAAGCCACGATAATAATAACAGTAATACTTTAACTAATTTCAATATACAAATATATGAATAATTATGGTTCATTTCTCGAATCAGTGCCCTCACCAATTTTTTTATAATCAACAATAAAAGCGTGAACAGTAACTTAATAACAATTTATAAAAAGAAGTAGGTATTTAAAAACCTTAATGTGTGTTTATATGTTTGCTTGCATGCGGATATATGTATGTGTGTGACGAATCTAATTGATGTTTGATACATTAAAGGATCAATATTAAAAAATTATATTTATATAAATAATGGTACATTTCTGTACAACGTTAAGCGCCATATGCATATAATTTTTATGACCTCGCGCAAATTTTAGGAGACGTAATAAAATTTTCATAAATTTTTACGATCCCTAATAACAGTTAAATTTAATAACCACTCTATATTATATGACAACTGTCTACGCAAAGACGGGGCTTGCGTATGTCATTATGGGTCGGATGCACGCTTTGTAAAGTGTAATTTTATTACGCAGGACATTTTGCTATTTTTATTAAGTAACGGGTGCAAACGACCTAGGACGAACGCTGCTCGATTCCGTACGCGGTTGACATGCGGACCGAAGGTGAGTCTTTCATCTAATGTGACGCCTAAGTATTTGACTGTCTTTCCCAGGGATTGGACGATCAAATAACTCTATAGTTTGAGATGCGGCGTTTTGTTGCGCCGAGAGAAGTAAATGGCTGCACTTTTGGTGGTTAACCTCGATCCTCCATTTCCGAAACCATTTCCTAAGGTGTTGGCTGCAGATTGGAGGCGTTTACAAATAGCGTCAGGTTTGAATCCAAACACGCGCGGTATGTCGTTGGTGTAGAGTGTATATAAAATGGGACCTAGGACGGAGCCTTGTGGTACTCCGGCACAAATGAGGGTGAACCTCGGAACGCGTTCCCTCGACGCGGTACCAAAAGGTGCGATTATGAAGAAAGTCGCGGACGATTAGTACGGGTCGATCTGTCACACCGATTTATTTATTACACCGAATTAATTATTTGTTACTATATGGTTCTGATTATTTCATTCTGAAAGAATTTTATTAAAATTATATATAGTGTTGACTTATATGATTTGAAAGATCCCATTTTATAATGTGGTCTAATTTATTGTTGACATAATAACTAATATATTTTTAATTCGTTTTTCGAATCAATTTTAAGCATATTTTATTTTATCATATTTATTTAAATTAAAAAAAATATTTAATAAAATCAGACCTTAATTTGCGGAAATCCGAAACCAAATAAAAAAATATTGTGCTGATGAATTTCGAATACAATGGAAAAAGTATCGACATTTCTCGGCCCCGTGTAGGGTTACCACATGAGTCGTGTTGGGTAAGGAGAGTGATAAAACGTATGTACCAACACACCTTCTCCAATGCATCTTCAGTTGTGGAGCAGCGAACACTGTATCTTGCAACACAACAATCCACCTCACGACTCAACGGACTGTCTCAACAACACAGGTAGGCCGTGTGTGGATTCCTCTTCGCTCCCCAACTGGGATCCGACATCGGAAGGACTAGTCTCAAACAATACTCTAATACTTGGTAAAAACAGTATAAAGGCTTTCAAATAATGCACAATTAAGCGTATAATCTTACGAGCCAAAACTGCGCTACAATAGCAACCTTTTGTACATGTCAAAATAATTAATCCCTAGTTTTTGTCTGTTTGTTTCTAAATTCTTTCAATTAATATAGATCGATCATTACAGATATAGAGGCGTTTAGGCAAGCATCAGACTATGTTCTATTTCTACTCTCATTTATTAGAAATAACATTAGAGGAACGTTATATGCTGTGTCAAAAACACGTAATATGTCTCTCTTGAAAGCATACTTTATTTTATTATTTAAATTGATTTAACTTAAGTTAAATCAAAATTTTCCAGTAATCTGATTATAATTATAATATATTCTAGTGTGAACATACGTTATTTAAATAGAAATATAAATAGAAATAAACTATAATCTTAGCTGTCTGCATTTGTAGTAGTCGCCTCTGCGGCGTAGGCCTCCCTAAATCTTTCCAATTATCTCGTTCTCGCGCTACTCGCATCCAACAAGATCTACATATCTGTTTAAAAATATCCCTCCATCTCTCACTTGGTCTTCTTTTTTCCCTTGGTATCCACTCTGTTATACATTTTGTCCGTCGATTGTCGTTAATTCTACATATGTGTCCTGCCCAGTGCCATTTGAGAAGTCTCTGCCTTTTTTTTCGGGCTGATGGCCGCTGTTAGCCCCAGGGCTTTTACAGTTTCACTGGTTGAGTGGTGACCGAGCGCTTATGGCTCTCAGTCAAGACCTCTAGATATGGGTAACCAGCGCAAGGGCTCCTGAGAGGGAGCCTCGGCTAGGACCGTTACCCTGTTTCGCGAGAGCGTCTGACTCGAGGGTGCCTGAGAGGGCTGAACCTCGGCTCGGTCAGTTGCTTCTGACAGAGGATTATCTTAATTAATATCACTATTATTATTAACTACCTGTACCACCACTTCAGAATGCGTGGGCGCTGGAGAAGAAGTGGCGCAAGAAACTCCAGCAACGCTTCTATCTGTATGGACTGGAGAGAACCGGTCAGTGACATGGCGGTATCGCGAATAACTTTGTTTGCGACGCCCCGCCGTCGGCGGGGCGATATGAGGGTGCAATGTTTGTGTGTTGTGTTTTATGAAGGGCTTGGGCCCTGGTGGTTGCGTCGTCAGGGTCGTCGAGGGCGTGCCTCGGTCTCCTACGGACGCGGGTAAATCTGTGATTCGCGATGGGATTGTAAGTGGCGGCACTTACAATCAAAGGGTTTCGGTGTGTGACGGCAGAGTCGAAATATCGGCGAGAAGCCTGCTTCAGGTACTGAGCTATGGTCGGCAGCTCAAGATCTATGTGAAGATTTTCGTTACGCAAGAACCACGGTGCACCGGTGGCCTTGCGCATGAAACGATTTTGTATTACCTGAAGTCGGTGAATGTGACGCGGGGAGGCATGCGCAAAGACGGGGCTTGCGTATGTCATTATGGGTCGGATGCACGCTTTGTAAAGTGTAATTTTATTACGCAGGACATTTTGCTATTTTTATTAAGTAACGGGTGCAAACGACCTAGGACGAACGCTGCTCGATTCCGTACGCGGTTGACATGCGGACCGAAGGTGAGTCTTTCATCTAATGTGACGCCTAAGCATTTGACTGTCTTTCCCAGGGATTGGACGATCAAATAACTCTATAGTTTGAGATGCGGCGTTTTGTTGCGCCGAGAGAAGTAAATGGCTGCACTTTGGTGGGTTAACCTCGATCCTCCATTTCCGAAACCATTTCCTAAGGTGTTGGCTGCAGATTGGAGGCGTTTACAAATAGCGTCTGGTTTAAATCCAGACACGTAGAGGCCGGTGTCATCGGCGAAAAGGGCTAGCTCTACACCGCGAGTGCGCGGTATGTCGTTGGTGTAGAGTGTGTATAAAGTAGGACCTAGAACAGAGCCTTGTGGTACTCCGGCACAAAATGGGGTGAACTCGGAGCGCGTTCCCTCGACGCGGTAACGAAAGGTTCGATTTCGGAGAAAATCTCGTATGATAAGTACGAGTCGATCTGGCACACCGAGCTCATATAGTTTGTATATGAGCCCGTTGTGCCAGACCTTGTCGAAAGCTTTCGCCACGTCGAGAAAAAGTGCCCCAGTTTGGTAGCCCTGAAGAAATTTATTGAGGATGTGCTCCGTGATGCGGTGCACTTGATGTGTGCATGAGTGTTGGGTGCGAAACCCGAACTGCTCATTGATTGGCAGCCCTCGGGACAGCATGAAGTCCTTGAGGCGGGTGAGGATGAGCCTTCATATACCTTACCCAAGACTTTGAGTAGGCTTATGGGTCGATAGGCTGATGGATCGGTTGGATGTTTTGAGGGCTTGAGAATCCCTATGACATCGGCTTCCTTCCAGGTGTTCGGGAAGGTGCCTTTGGATATGGCCGCGTTGTAGATTATCACCAGTAGGTGTAAAATGGACATGGTAGGAGTTTCATCACCTTGTTGGTGATACCGTCGGGGCCGGGAGCCTTGCGTGGTCGCAGGTTTTAATTATGGACTCAACTTCGGTGCATGTAACTTGAGTGACGGAATCGCGAGGTGGTTCCTTACTCCTCCGGTCGACCTCGCTGTTAACCATTTCAAGGTGAGCGGCGTCGATCGGTAGGGTGCTCGGTGAGCATTGGAGCTCGAGATTGTCAGCCAGACATTCGGCTTTCTCTTCGTCTAAGAAGGCGGGTGGTTTATTAGGACGCGCTAAGGGAGGCATTGTTTGGGCGGTGCCCCCTTTTAGGGATTTGGGAAGTCGCCAGTAGGCGAGATGGGAAGGTTCGATGTTGGAGAGGTGATTATCCCACCGATCGTTCCTATACTGGGCTATGCGTGATCGGACTTCACGCTCTTTTTCTTACATCTACTATTTTCGTTTTCTTTCTGATGGTATCGTTTCTAACCTTGTCTGATAGTCTTAGTCCGAGCATACTTCTTTCCATTTTACATTGGCTATGGCTATTTTGTCTTCGTCTTTTCTTTTCAATGACCACGTCTATAATTAGATAAGAAATGGATAAATATCTTTGAATAACTTAATCAAAAGCAATTTATAATTTTTGAAAAGTTAGAAAACTTATTTTTCTGTAGTTGTAATCTCCCAATATATTATCTGAGAACATCGTGAACGCGTCACAACATTCAACAAGTTTTAAAATATACATTTTCTGAATGTTGGCAGTACTCTTCATTTCAATTTCAAACGGTTTTCGATTGTCTCTATTTTATGGCGTTTGTCAAATTTACGAAACTTTCATAAAAGTGGAAATCTTAAAATAATTATGTCAATTTTTAGTGAGTTGCTACCAAAACTCAATGAAATATCTAAAGCTTTCACAAAAAATTTCGATGATACTCTTAAGGTAATTTTTAACGATGTAAAATTAAACTTAATATTAACTGCCGCGCATTAGGAAGAAAATTATGTGTAATCAAGTGTTAATTTAGTGTTCTAGTGTATCTAACGTGTTGAAATAAATGTAGATGTGAAAAATGTTGCATGTTTGCAGGAAGCGTTTGAATGTTTTGATAAGTTGGAGGAGGAATTCCAAAATGGAAAGGTCCATGCACATGAGTCTCTAAGGGACAAAAGTATTCTAACGAAACTGCAGAGCATCAACGAGGATGACGGTAAGTAATCATCATTTTAACTTTATATAATAAACATAATGGCTATTATGCTCATAAAAGTTCCTTTCCCAGTTTTACTTAGGCGCTAATTTATTTCCTAATACTAAACGAAACGGGTTATATTTTTAAAATAACTTAAAATGTTAAGCATTTTATTGTGATCACTTGCCACTGCAACAGATATACCAACGTGTAAGGTGCAAGAACTCCTGCAGGCCAAGTTGTTATAACCCATAGTAAATTACATAAATATCCAGAAATAGGATAGCCTAAAGATAGTATTAGTGCTAACTCTCCTTTCAGTTCTAGGATTCATTTTTATTTCACATCAATTAAGAAATGTACATTTAAATTAAGAATATAACATTATATGAAACTTTATTTTTTTATATACATATTATCAGTCGCACAAATATAACTCTTGTTTTAATATTTACTTTGATATTATATAAATTATAAAAAATATGTAAATTCTACCACCAATTCATATATAAATAAAACTTGTCATATATTTTTTTGTTCTAATGCTCACATGAAAATTGAAAAAAATTTAATTCAAAATCTTAAAAATTATGAACAAATGAAAATTCTTCTGTAAATACTCTTATTTAATATCTTTTGTAATAAAGTACATAAATTATTCATTAAATTGTCTAAGCTATTTAGTACATAGAGTTTTTTGTTTTAAAGCTTTTTTTATTATTCTTTTTTAGTCTAGCAATTTTAATTTTGTATATAGGTAAGTAAATTATTATTCTTGTTATTGGTGAATGTGTTAATTCCTTTCTTTCCATTGCAGATGAATCATACAGAACTCCAGAAGATAAACAAAAACAGATATCAAGTATTAAGGCTTCTGACCTGGAAGACAATTCAAACCAGGGCCCTAAAGTACAAATAGCTTCTAAGAAACGTGGCAAGAATGAAGTGGATGATATGTCAAGTCCAGAACAGGACAAGAGGCAGAAGAGGAATGCTTCTGTTGTTGCTCAGAGTATTATTAGCAAACAGGTATGAAAAGCATTATATTTTATTATTATCACTTATGGCCTCTGGCATAATGGTCAGTCAATGGCCAGTGTAGCATCCAGCAGTGTTGTGAGTTCTGGGTTTGATTCCCATCTGAGAAGCAATATTTGTACATTACAATTTAATGGTTTTCTGGTTTGAGTATGTTGTGTTTGTCCCATGTTCTTGACATGTATCTGAGCCTTCCCTCTATATGCATCATGCATTACATCAGAATAGGGGAGAGGATGATAAGTGAGTGCCTCTTTTTTTTTGTGTGAGGTCTGCTGTTGGTCCAGAGACCTATACCTTTTCTCTCTATTCATCTAATAACTCACGAGGAGGAGGCCTGCTGAACAGGGAGAAGGTGTCTCTGTGTTTGCACAAGTGCTTGGCACTATAAAATATTGTCTGCAGTTGATATCTTTTTTGTGGATTGGCTGAATTCATGTCACAATATTTTTGACGGCTGTCTGCTTAGAGTTCCTAGCTGTTGCATAAATGTATTCACAAAATATATATATTTGTATATTCAATCTTCAATTGTAAACAATGGTTAAAGCTATTAGGCATTCTCTGCCAGTCAACCCTTGAGATGGAGAAACATTGACTGTAGGTGCAACAACAAAGGAATCCTTTATATTAACAATATATGTAACATACTTAATATTGAAAATAAATATATAAATATCATATAGTATATATATTGAATATATAATAAAAATAGATTATATAAATATAAGATTGTTGGAAGTCAATGGATGAGACAATCTCTGGGCGAGGCATGTTTCATCTGCGGACTATTAATAGGCTGCAATGATGATAATGAAAATAAATAACTTTATATTAATAATTAAACTATAAATTCAGATGATTTCCCTTGAGTCATACCCACAGAACAGTCTTAATCTACAGCCTGTTTCTACCGATAGATTCTTAAGAATGTATGTCTAAAGTTTGACCAAAAGAGGTTAACTTGTGGTTACATTTACAGTTACTCTGCTCTAAAGAAAAACAGAATGCACAAACGGACAAGTTACTCAATGAGATTGGTGGTATTATAACACCTGAAATATTGGTAAATAACCAATTATGTGTACTTTCCTTTTTTTGTTTGTAGCTTTGTTATCATTAGGATAATTTATTTATTTACTTTATGCCGAAAGGCTTTCTATGTATTGTGGGTATAAGAAAAAAGTTATTTTAATTTTAAGAGTATATAAATGTAGTAAATAATATATTAATAGAATTAAAATACATATTAATTAAAGTTGGTACTTAAGATTAGTGTTTTGTATGTAGCTTGTAGTAAAATTATATGTATCTGGTATATTTACAAGCTCATATTTCACCTGATGGAAGAAACCATAAAGCATTGTCACCCCTGAGGAATAAAATTTCGTTTTCTCTTTATCATATTTGAAGGGGTAATTGTTTGTGTGAAAAAAATACTTAATAAAATATAATTATGATTACACAAACATCTCTATAAAATAGATGTAAGAAAACGGTGACTGGTTTAGATTGATTTCAGTTGGTACCAAAAAGTACTGACTATAATGATGTACCTGCTTGTCGATTTCGACCACACTGATGTCTTCTGGTTAATTCCAGATGACATCAACTGCACTATATAAATTTATAGTGCCGTAAGAAAACGCACAAACACATGCATACACTATTTATCCCCTTCCCTTATCTAATGTAGTGCATGTGCAATAACATCGGAGAAAGGTTGTGATGCAGTGTCAAGGACATGGGACACACATACAACACACACCCAGATTTCAAAACAAAAAATTTATAATAACATAAAAATATTACATATAGATAACAAAATAAATTGTTGATTTTCTTTTAGTAGTGTGTAGCATGAATGTTGTATCTCTTTGACACTGCATATGACTCTGCTTCTGGTCTTCAGCTCACCTGATGGTAAGTAATCACAGCTGCCCATGAACATCTGTAAAACCAGAGGAATTGTAGACATGCTGCCGCCCTTTAAGAAAGGTGTTTACCATTTTCGTGAAGGCCCCTAAGTTGTGCATGTATGCATTACAGTAGATCCAATAGTAAGAGTTTGCTGTAATATATCCAACATTGTTTACATCCATAATCAAAATAATAATGAAGGTTTATTGCCACCAAAAAAAAAACAATTCACAAAATCCAGTAAAAAGGAAGATCTTATATCTGATAATAATCGCACAAGGAGATGCAACGGATGAAGGTAGCAAAAGGAAGTGGAATCGGCGTATACTGTATGAAAGGCGGCTACACAGTGCTGATTTTCAGTGTAGAGAATGGGATTTCCAGTCGCACACCGCATGAGGAGGAGCATGAAAAATTATATTTAAAAAAAATGAGTGAAAATAAAACTATAAAAACTACTGTAACACTGTGTACTGAACTGTATAATTATTAATAGTTAAGAATAACAAGAAAGATGCATATATTTTACTGAGCGGGTTTACAATTTGCATTTAATGCTATGATGGGCTTGCATTTATTGATTTTGTTTCACCTAAATCAATAAAGGCAAAATGCATCAAAATCCGAAAAAATAACAGTGAGTTACAGCCTATATATATATATATATAAACATATACACATCTCACTGCTGAGCCTCCTCTCTTGAGAGCAATTTAGAGAATAGTCCACGCGGCTCCACTGCAGATGGGTGAACTGCCCATGTCTTGGTTTTTTTTTATTATAATATCTTAGACATGGCAAGTTTGCTTGATATTTTCTTTATTACATTCAGAGTAACAAACTCAGTGACACACTCGCACACAGTTCAACGGGACAAACTGGAATAGTTTGCCCGCGTCTGTCTTTCCCTCCGATTAAAATGTGTGTGTTTTCAAGAGTAGAGTGAATAGGCATTTACTGAGCTAGTGCCCCTTACCATCCAGGACTGCATTTACACTTGACATCAGGTCGGATCGTGGTCAAGCACATGCTTAGAAAGTATATAAAAAAAGTGATGACACCCCCCATGACATCAACATTCATCCTTGACAAGGAATCATAATGCAGATGCGTTGTCACCCTTGAGGACTGAGGTGGAATAGCTCGTTACCGGTAATAAAGGCCTCCGGAGGCCCTACACTCACCAATCGTAATACAGCAGCGTTATACTATTTTACGCTGGTATTGTGCGAAAGCGTGCTCATACCCCGATCGAGCTGACCCATTCATTTTGCAGCCAGAAACAAACTGCTGCGAGGCACCACGACTGTTAGATAATATGCTCGCGTACCGTGAATTGTAAGCGAACTCTAAGACAGCGGGCTACCACCACATTACGACGGGTCTCCAATTCCACTAGATCAGTGTAAAATCCTTCATCAATTTATCATTATCTACAGGTAAATGTTAATCTGAATCAGAAAATGCGCCGTGAAGGTTCCACGGACAGAGGTCAGCCAAGGTCGAGGCGACGTGGTAAGGATGATGACGATAAGGAAAACGCTGAACCCATACTCCTTGTACAAGGTAAATTTTGTCTATTGTAAAAAAAAAATTGTATTACAAGCGGTGACAAATGATCACACAGTTCACCTGATGGTAAGTGATGACTGCAGGCCATAATATCTGCATCTCTTATCATCAATAAAGATTCAAGATGCATACGATCATCCAAGGCAGTTAGAATGCCTCGTGCTTTAATTGGGTTCGCGGATCTCAACACTCGGCACAAACTCGGCTGCCATTTTGTGCTGGTATTCCTGGTGGTATGCTGAAATCTCTCCGCAATGCCAGTGAATCAAGCGTTTCACATAACGGCCTGCAGCGAGTACAGTAAACGCACTATAGTAATGTCCATGAGTGTTATTTATTTATATGATAACACGATTACAGTGAAAGAAGAGAAACTATCATTACCAGAAGCAATGGACCTGGAGTCTTTGCCGATCAATATTAACCTTAAAGAGGAGACGGATAAGGATGAAATTGCTATGCCACCACCCGCCGCGCCAGTGCCAAGTAATTATTTTCTTTTTTTACCGTTATCATTCATGCCAAACGAATGCACATGGAGTAGTGGGGTACATAACCTACACGAGGTATCGCGGGTCATACGTAGGAACTAAAAAATTATATATTTCAACATAATCCCAACATACAGCACACCAAGGGTATAATGTAGACTTTGGATGTACATGTTACCACTTCCTTTTCCGAGAGAGTTACGTCCGGCTGACGTCACAACAATCCCAAGCCAAGGAACAATGCTTGTTTACGTCACAAGTTGTCCATTAACTTGCTTGCTGTGTATATCCTATGGCTTTAACACTGCTCCTGAACCTTCCTCCGATTTTTTTTAAACAAAATAATTTTAGTCATCATTACTAATATTCCGGTTAACCACTCCAACTAAGCTTAATTAATGGTGGATTCGAACTTAGGACCTTTAGTTTCGCAGACGCATCGGATTGAGGGAGAGGGGGACGAGTGAGTGAGTGCCCCCTGTGTTTGCGCAAATGAAACCACCATACGAAACGCGGCAGCATTATGCTGCTGCTATAACCGGGCTTTCTATACTGATCAAACTATGAACTGCCTACATTGGATACTATAAAGATACAACTGTCAAAAAACTTGTGAAGATGTGTTTTCGGTCAATCGTCAACTACCCCAACATGAAGAAGAAATATATAATATTTCACAATTATACTATTTACAGAAACACGAAAAGCTGTACCAAAAGAGAAACCCGAGGAAACCGTGGAAGAGGAAACGAGTAGACGAGCCACACGGACAAGGAAACCAGTTGACGTGACACCCATCGCACCTAGTATGAACACTAATTCTTATCAGACCGAAGTAGATTTTTTGTTAAATATGCTATAGCAGTGCTAATTAAAATAACAACATACCCGTTGACCACTAACGTTTGACTATAATTAAAAAAAAACTTTTTTTTTTTAAATTATAACATATTTATTAAATTATACCTTTTAACAATGATAATTGGATATGTAAATTAGGGAATAATATTGTAATTGCTCTAAAGGGTTATGACATATCCGATATTTAATTTTTTTTTTTTTATGTAATGTATTATTTTTAATTTGCATACTTTTTTTATTACATTAAGAGTAACAAAGGAGGACACAATTCACCTTCTGGTAAGTGATTTGCAATTCAAGATGACATTTTAGTTCTTCATTTTCGTAAGCAAATAAATATGCATTGTGAACCCACATTTTTTTGTCACGTCAACGTGTCAAACTCGGCGGATGTCTGTCGAGTCTCCTGTCTCCACTTTGAGAACTAACAATCTAGTGGCAGGTGATCCTGCTGCGATGGCCTATACGTGGTAGCAACTCGAGAAACTTCTTCCCCATCGGCCACTGACAGCTCACTGATCTTTTGAGCTGTCAGTTTCCTATCCACATTATTTTTTTGAATACGTTTTTTATTCCAACAGTTGCAACATCAACACGTGCCACTCGCGCCAGTTCCCGGGCCATGCGGCAAACGGAAGTAGAAGAAACCCCCAAGGTGTTACGTCCAAAACGGACTCGCGGTAAAAAGGTACGCTTCGTAATTCATCTATTATGCTTTTAAACATAAACGACTTAACTAATACGACTAAACGAGTGAGCGCGCGATACGCTGTGCTACGCTAACAACACGTTCAACAACCCAGCTTGCAGCATGACAGTAAATGCACTATAATGTCTTGCTACTCTGATTTGGTCAGTTTTGTGCAAATAGGTGCAATTTAAACAGACAGACATACATGCAGTATGTCTGTCTGTTTAAATTACACTCATCATCTCGATGGTTGACAATCCATCACTGTGCGCTTGATGAGAAATTTCCTGGCACGCACTACCACATACACTACTACGCTACCGAGGGAGCTTCAAGGAAAGAGCCTACACCTTCCTTACGGATGCGGATGTTCATGGGCGGCGGTGATCACTCACCATCGGGTGGGCTTACTGTTTGCAACCTAGACTATAAAAATATAAAAAAAAATATATCATCAGCACATCCTATCAAACAGTCCACTGCCGAATGCCTCACCCATAGATTGTCCCCAAGCCAACAGCATCCTTACACTTCCCCGCTAACTTGCATAGGTCCTACCTATATCTTGTTGTGTCTATGTTTGTTAAATCATGCAAAAAGGTTGAATGGATTCGAATTAAATTTAGCAGATAGATAGTTTATAACCTTGATTAATACCAGGGGATACGTTTTGTTGTAGATTTATGTTAAAACTAATATCTTTCCTCTGTGTTTTGTATTTCAGAAAGTATCGGAATCATCTTCTGACAATGACAAGAACTCTCAAAAAACAGAAGATAGTATAATTGGTAAATCACATTTACATATATGCTTAATACTAATATATATATATATATATATATATATATATATATATACATAGGTATTCCGAAAGTAAAATTAAAAAAGTTTTTAACAGTGTTAGAGCTACACTGCAGTTTGTTTCTAACTGCAGAATGAATGGGTCAGCTCGACCGGGGTAGGACCATACCATACCATGAACCTTGTTAAGACATACAAATAATAGACACGTATATAGACTTTTTTTTAATTATACTCCCCCTATATTATAGATAATAAGTAACTATTATTATATTTTAGGGTCCCCCGCTGATAAGCCAAGACCGAAAAGAACTAGAAGAGCACAAAAAGCCGCGTAAGTATAGTATTTTGAACATTTAAAATATATATATATTTGTAACAAGTTTGTTTAGAGTTAAAAAATATATAAACTTTTACAATTAAATAATAGGATTATATTTCTATTTCACTTCTTTCTAATTTGGTCATATTGTACAAGCATTACATCGGATTAGGTAGAAGGTATTACAAGTGGGTGCCACGTCTTAGCGCAAATGCTTATGGGGCACTATAACATATCCTGTGCAGTTGATATTTGTCATCTGGCAATGACCGGAAGAGGACATCATTTAAATTTTAATCATTAAACTAGGCTAATTCTTTTTATATTAATTATATAGGTATAAACATATTTTATATACTTAATGTCCTTGATATTTATGTCTAGTTGGTGAAAACAGTGCAAATAAAAATATATTGAAACATAAATAAATAACTGAAATATAATGTTCGACGACAACACGACCCGAGGTCTGGGTAGTTATGTGTCCTTGAGTCTGCATTTGAACCCCACCCTGCCTGCCTTGTTACTGCAACATGCATTATAACAAACTGTCTTTTTGATTACATTTAGAGTAACAATCTCACACACAGTTTACCTGATGGCAAGTGATTCCTGCGGTCCATGACATCTACATTCATCTTTGACAAAGAATCATAATGCAGTCACCAGTACAGTCTGCAGTAATAAAGGTCTCCGGATCCCTAAACTCACCATACAAAACACAGAAGCATTATATCAAACTGGGTATAGGGATTGACGAGTGGGTTATCAGAGTCAAATTTTTGATCCAGGAAGTATTGTTCTTCGGCTAACAATCAGCCCAGGTGCTGCGGCGTAGCGTCCAGTACACCATTAATTATATGTTCGCTATAGTGAGTTTACTATCTTGCTGAAGGCAGGGTTGTAAATCTGCATAGTGATTTATAAATCTAGCTGGCGTTATCGAATAAAATCCCGTGAGTGAGATGAGTTTATCATCACGCTCGCGCTCGAAGGTAAAATTTAATAGTGCATGAGTTTCTGTCTGGTACTATAAACAACTAAATATTATTTATTTTTATGGATTAATTTAAATAAAATTAAAGGATATGGAGGCTTTTTTTGCAAGCAATATTAAACCTGATGTTGTGAATATAACAAAAACCTCATTACTTACAACAAATAATACAAGAGTAAAATTAATTTAGTATTATTTTTAAATTTTCCCTTTTAAAAACTCTGCCTGCATCGATATAGTAAACATACTATAGTTAGTACATAATTAGTAACCAATACTTCACAGTGAACAAGAAGTCCAAAGGGAAGAAACATTACTGAGAACAACAACAATAGTGCCGAAGGAAGAAAGAATATCTCAACCTCAACTTCAACCTATGCAATCTCCAATACTGATGACCAAAGCAAAAATCAACATCAACTCTACCACAAAAATTACTAACTTATCAAAAGAATCGGACAAAATATCAAAAGACCAAATCAACCTTAATACTGAGGTCGCCAGGTTGAATTCTGATCAGCTCACCGAAGAAGCTGAAGATGATGGGAAAGCTACGGATGCTACTAAAATTATAGAAGCATCGAAGATAAATACCACGGTCACATTGAACAATAATTTTGACAAAACTGTTGTTTTGCCCAACGGAGTCTACGAACACCCACCAGTTACACCCAAGAATGTGGTGAGTTCTTTATCAATTACTATCTGCTCGATAATTCAAATCCACTAGGATTTTATGAGTTTGATCCCTGTACACCTAAGCACAAATAAAATGAATACTTTAATTTTTGTGTAGAAAACAGTAATGACGAAAAGATATTAAATTAAAGTATTTTAGGAAATGTAAAGTCAGATGGAACCCTACCCAAATGCTCCAGTACTTGGGTATGACAACTGCTGGCTATGATGTTTAAATATATTTCAATGTATATATAGATACATATATAATGATATATATGTATCCTTAAGGACAAGGTCTGGAGACTTAATTGAGGCATACCATGCAATTAAGTCTCCAGACCCCTACACTGCAGAATTATGGTGGTATTCTGTGAGGTAGATCCTTATCTAGTTCAGCCGACCCTTCATGTCACAGCGAGAATCAAGCACTCCTCACCCTCATCATACCTCATCTCCTCTACCCTCCCATCTCTGAATACTTCAATCAAGACATAAGATGTAAGAGACTCTATTTTTTTGTATCTTGCAGCGCATCATGAATGAGACAGTGGTCATTGAATCATCCGCCAATCGTGAAACTATGGTATTGGAAAAAAAGAACACCATTACCTTGGATGCCACTGTGGTCCTCGAGAAACGTAAGTACTTACTCTTAGTAACGAACGTAACTGGATCTGTATGTATGTTATAGTGCGTTTACTGCACGACGGGGTGGTAAAACGTGTGAGCGTATATTGCGCACTAATAGCATATAATAGCATGATGCTGCCGTGTTTCGTCAGGTGAGTGACCTTTATTACTGGTGACGAGGTATTTCATCTCAGTCCGCAAAGGTTACAATGCATCTGCATTATGATTCCTTGTCAAGGATTTATGTAGATGTCTCATTGCAATAAAATAAGTTATATCAATGCATAATTATGTCGTATCGTATCGTTATCAAAATTTAAATGAAATATATAATAATAATATATGTCCGTGTATTATAAGTTAAAAACAATATACCGTCTTAACTCTTTATAATGAAACTCAGGGACCAAGCATTTTTTATCGTCATTGAGAGTTACCGTTATATGGAGTGAAGATATATATATATATATACGCGGGCACATTGAAAAGTTTTGAGCATAAGGTTGACATTTCAATTCAAAAGAAAAAATAATACTGGCACGTAATAGCCATTTTTTTGGGACTGTCACTGACTGAGGGGTCATTGTGGTTGACTACCTTGAAAAAGGTAAAACCATAAATGCGGACTATTATTGCACAATCTTACAACGTTTGCGTGAAGAAATAAAAATATAAAGGCCTGGTATGTTGTCTAAGAAAGTTCTGTTCCACCAAGATAACGCTCCCGTCCATACTGCGGCGAAATCAATCGCACAAATATACAATTGTATTGTTGCCGCATCCACCCTATTCGCCGGACTTGGCCCCGTCTGATTACCATCTCTTCTCCAATCCAAAAAAACACATGGCAGGACTAAAATTATCGAGAGGTACAAGAAGCTGTGACTAAATATATTGATGAAATTGAAGATTCTTTTTTTTTAGAAGAAATACTAAATAATAAATAACTAGAGACAAGATGGTAAAAGTGTATAGATCATTCTGGAGACTAGGTAGAGAAATAAAATAATCATTAGGAAAAAAATCGTTTTTTTAGGTCGAGCTCAGAACTGTTCAAACTCATATATAAGTTTGAGGTAAACCAACCAAACTGTGCTCTTTTTATATTATAGAGCGTTTATTGTTATAAAGATTTTTTTTTACTTATATACAAATAAAAAAGTAATTTATTCTTTATGGCCAGTGGCGCATGAAAGGAATATGACAGATGACACCTCACTACTAACGGATGATAGTGATACTCCCGATTATCACACACCACCGAAATCTATTCCTGTTACTCAAGTCGGGTAAGTGATTTTTTTTTCTTTATCTTGCAGTCATGAAGAAATAGCTGAGAAGTAATTAAAAATGCTTGGGACCCCTTCACTATATGTATATATAATAATATTTTGATTAATAGTTTATTTTCACAATGCAATCTATAAGTTTATATTTTACTTTAATAAACATACATTGCAGGGGGTCCCCTTTTAATAACAAATGCGACCCCCAGGTTGAGATGCACTAAACCAGAGGTTCCCAGACGTTTTTTTTCTCATAGACATTTTCAAAATTTAGCTGGTTCCGGTGGACGGACCCCCTGTAGCTATATTTCTACCATATTCCCGAAACTCACAAAAAATGTGGAATATGCAAGTATTTACAAGTAACAGTCGCTGAGCTTCTTAAAATATGATCTGCCCACGTTGATAGGTGAAGTCAAGACAACATTTTAGTTCTTCACTATCGAAAGCAAATAAATTTTAAATATTTCATGAACCCCGCTTACGAATTGTGAAACCCCATTATTTTTAGTGACGCTAACGTAGACCCCCGTCGAGTCTCCCGTGGACCACTTTGGGAACTAAGGGTCTAGATTATGATTATATTGTATTATGTATAAATGAAGATAGGGCTTATTGAGATATTCTCTTTTAGGAAACTAAAGCTTCGACCTAAAGTTCGAGGTTTTTGGGCCTTTTTATTGGTGATGAGCTGGAGGGCCAATTAAGACCAAGTACAGAGTGTTTCCTTAATCTGGATTTGTACATAAAGCAGCGAATTTTTTTTTATTGTATGGATGGGGTTACAAATAAAAAAATCTTTTTATTTATAACTAGTTCTGCCGTGAAGGAAAAGGTCCAGCAATTCGAGCAGTTGGCATCCAGAGTGACCAGAAACAAGACCAGAGCCATGAATAAGAAGGTGACACTATTTTTTATGCAAAAACTTACATAACGGTATAATTATCAGAAAAAAATATATAATCTATATATGGATATTTATTCATATTAGAAGACCTTCGTCTATACTGTGACATTAGAAATTCTATTCTTTCTTTACATGCCTTAACAGTTCACTTTAGTTTACCATTGACTTATTTTTTTAAAAAAAGCTAGCGGTGCTATAAATATTTCTAACATTCCAGTTTTTTTTTTAAATGCTAGTGTTAGGAGATGGTTCACGACAAAAGTGGAACCTAGAGACTTTCTCATGGGCAGTGCAGTGGCTCGGAGTGGTCATGCAAGTCTGCAAGAAATCTTTATGGCACAATGCTAAAGTATTGATATATATATAAATCTTCTTACAGTCATGCAAATTTCTCGTGCAATCTGACATTCTTTATCATATCATTACGGCAGTTCTTTTTTTATATAAACAGCCTGTCCATAGCCTAAAAATATAATCATAGACCGTCACAAACCATAGATGCAACATATGCGAACGTTGCACGTGTGCTCGTTTATCACAGCTAATATTATGAAAACTAACACTATTTTACAGTGATAGAGCTACACTGCAGTTTTTTTTTTTCTAGCTTCAGAATGAATGGGTCAGCTCGACCGGGCCAGGAGACCACGCCCTCCCTCACAGAATACCAAACGTAAAGTAGCGGCATAATGGTGCCGTGCTTCGTCTGGTGAGTGCAGGGATCCGGAGACTTATTTACTGGTAGACGAGGCATTCCATCTCAGTCCTAAAGGGTGACAACGCATCTGCATTGTGATTCCTTGTCAATGATGTATGTAGATGTCGTGGGCCGCAGGAATCACGTGCCGTCAGATGAAGTCTGTGCTCGTTTGTTACTCTCAATTTAATAATAAAAAAAAACTTCATTTACAAACGCAGTTATCGACGAACCGATGGGTCGACACGATACAGGCCCTGCCTTGTGTGGGTATCATAGGATACGTTGTTATGGATAAAAACCTCTGCACATACAATTATATAATTATCTAATAATAATACTAAATTATTTGTATATGCAACGATAAATACTTAAAAAATAAAATACGCAACCAACGAGGCATGCAATCCTCCCGATGGTAAGTGATTACCGCCGCTGTACATCCATCCGCAATACCAGAGGAGTCGCGGATGCGCTGCCGGCATTTATGGAAGGTGGCCATCGGAGAAGAGTGGCGGCGTGTTGTGAGGCTTGCCACCAACAGACTGAGGTGATGACCACGACCACTCTATCAAGAGTGATACCGACAAAGAAGAAGAGGCTCTTTCTTTGAAGGCCCTAAGTCGCTTCAGTTCGGAAACACCGTCTATGAACTTTCTTCGAAGTATAACCTCTAATAAGAAATTATATATATATATATATATATATATATATATATATATATATATATATACATTTATTTACAGGAAGAAATAAGTGAAAATCACACACCACCAGACAAAGGCTGCAAGGCGGTTCTGTCTACGGATACATTGAACAAAATGAACGAGATGATATTCAATGGGAAAGTGCCTCAGGTATTCGCATTCGTATGTAATTATCGACGGTGACAAACGAGCACACATGGTAAACGATTCATGCGACGCTTAACAGCTACATTCACATATACAGATTCGCCGTCACCCCCTGAATACAACAACATAATGACTCCAGTCTCCAGATCCCTACACGGAATGAAACCAGCTCTGCGTTAATCTGGTTATTGCGTGGATTTGGTCATTGTACGCCAGAGGTTCTCAGACATTTTTTCACATAGACCACTTTAAAAATTTTCCTGGTTCCGGTGCTGGACCCCTGCAGTTCCATTTCTACCATATTCCCGAAACTCAACATGTTGAATATGTTTTGTCGAGTTTCGGGAATATTTTTATAGTAACAGCCGCTGAGCTTCTTAAAATATGATCTGTTCACATTGATAGGTGAAGTCAAACCAAGTTAAGTTTATCACTATAGAAAACAAACAAATTTCCGTTTCCGACCCCCGCTTACGAATTGTGAACCCATATTTTTTTAATGTCACGCCAACGTAAACCCCCCGATGGGTCCACCTGGACCGCTTTGGGAACTAACGTTGTCCACTATAAGGACTGCACAATTTATTAACTTGTTGTAATTTTAAAGAAATAATTTACAATATATGTATTTGGGGATTGCAAACAAAGTCATGGGAAGTCATACTGACGAAAGCTAACGGCACTATATAATATTTTATATATATATATAACGCCACACTTAGGAATGATATTGATGTTTCTTGCTGCAGCTGATATTAAAACCAACAGATCCATCAAGAAACCTATGCCCCAATCGTTAGAAGGTTATTGTTGACATTGTCTAGGTGGTCACTCCATCTAATGGATCGGCCAATCTGAAGCTGCCACTCAAGATCCTTCCCCATGGGTTAACCGATCTACGAGCTATATTGATATCTACACTGCGTATTCTATCACGCAGAGATACACCCGAGCGTAGTCCGCTCCATAGCTTCGCCGAGTGACTATGAGCTTTTCTAATACATATATATATATATTTTTCAGATATCAAACTCGGCAGCAAAACCGAAACCGTCAAACATACCCACAATGAAACCCCAATCGGCCTCCGCGTCCAAGCTCAGCGGCATCAATAAGGCGAGGGAAGCAGCCGAGGAGTACCAGAAGAAGAAGGAGAAGGAAGATGCTAGAAGGAAGAAGGAAGCTATTCTGGAGGCTAAGAGGGAGAATCAAAGGAAGTGAGTCTTAGTTGCTAGATTTAGAAACCACAAAACCTTGAAGGTCAGTGTACTTGGATGTGAAGGGGACCCTGAATTAGAAATGGTAGGGCCACATTGTGTTCACAGTGGTAGAGCTACAGTGCAGTTTGTTTCTAGCTGCAGAATGTTGGATCAGCTCGACTGGGGTAGGATCACGCCCTCACAGAATACCAGCGTAAAATAGTAGCACAATTCTGATGTGTTTCGTCATGTTAGTTTAGGGATCCGGAGACCTTTATTACTGGTGACCAGGCATTCCATCTCAGTCAATGTAGATGTCGTGGGCCGCAGGAATCACTTGACATCGGGTGAACTGTGTGTGAATTTGTTATTCTCAATGTAATTTAAAAAAAAAATACTGATACACTATCAATACAAGAAACAAAAATAAACCAGTGATACCTATTTTTCATTTAAAAAAATGTACAGAAATCGCAATAGACTTATGCATATTTAATAAAATTCCGCAAATAATAATAAATTTGCCATTAAACATATTTATAATTTGGATTAAAACAAATTAATTAAATATTCCTGCCCTTTGAAGGAATATTGGTCGGTCAAATACGCTTGTATTTAAGCTCTGCGTTTAATACTAGATAAGTTCTAACTTTTTGTAAACACTTATTTTTAAAAAGCTATCTCTTTCCGGCAGCCTGCCTTTGGAAGCGGTTATCCTATTAGTGTTAGTATATTAACGATTCAAAGGTGTATCGTAAAAGACACCTACGTGAAATAAGCTTCCTTCGATTTGACCAAGAAATCACTTAATCAAATCGAAAAAAGAAGTAATTTCGTATATCCAATATTCTCATTGTCACAAGAAAACGCGAAGAGAAAATGGCCGCCGCGGCAGCCGCAAGGGAGACAGCTGAGAGGGAGAGACAGGCCGCAATGCAGGCGGCCGCCAAGGAGCGCATGGAGAAGCAGGCCCACGCCGATCTCGGGAAGCTGGAGAGACTTAAGGAGGTTGAACGGGTGAGTAACAACTTCACCTATTGGTGACACAGACTGGTCTTCCTGGTCTTTATTCGTTATACACTTTAATTTAGTGTACGTAGACCCAATTGCGAGTTAGGTACATTTCAGTCCTCAGGGGTGGCCAAGCATACACATCTTAAAACTTAGTTGAGAATTTATGTAAATGTCATGAGTCACCACTTAAGATCAGGTGAACTTTAATCCGTCAGAAGTAACTGACTGAGCAGAGGTACTGTCCTCTCGGGCACCCTCGAGTCAGTTGCTTTTGCGCCCAGGGTAACGGTCCAAGCCGAGGCTCTTTTTTGGGCTAAGAATTGTCTCAATTAATATCACTATTATTATTATTGGCTATCTGTACCACCACTTCGGAATGTGTGGGCGCTGGCGAAGTGGCGCAAGAAACTCCAGCGACGCTTCTATCTGTATTGACCGGAGAGAACCGGGCAGTGACATGGCGGTATCGCGAATAACCATGTTTGCAATGAGTTGAAATATCATCGAATGATTGTGTTTTTGTATAAAATTTGGCATCTTCCTTGTCGGTTCTCTTTCCTCTCGATAAAAGAGTAGTAAACTTCATCAAGGACCTATGAAAGCCAATAAAAATTCTTTATTGTCTGTGTTCCCTCAAACACTCGTAACACTAAAACTTGTTCACGTCATCTAGTGAATAACCAGATTTGTCGCCGTGATCATCGTAACTCTTCTTTACAGAAAAAGCTAGAGCTGGCGCGTAAAGTTGCAGGCACGGAGGAGAGACGGAAAGCAGAGGAACAGGCCCGCCTGCAGCGGCTCGCGGAGGAACATAAGAGAGCGGAGGCTGCTAGGAGGAAACAGGCGGAAGAGGCTGAAGTGTGAGTTTATTTATATATAAATTTTATTTTCTTTATTTATATATAAAACAGATAAAGGAGCATTGTAGCCAGCAACCTGGGTGGTAGTTGTTAGTTGCATTTCTAAATTCTGATTTACAGGTTGGCAAGGTGAACAGAAAACATTGTGAAGGAACCTGCATATATAAATAAGAAACAATAAAATATATCAAACTTAAGTCCTTTTTGGTATTTAATATCCAAAAAAAGGATTTAGTAGTATTAATTAAAGTCCATAACAGTGTTATATCATGCAGAGGAATGTACTATTTCATTCCATTTAGAATTGTCATCAAACTGTATAATATTTACCATAACTTATTTAAATTTAGAACTCTCATAGAATCATAACTAGATTTTTAAATTTAGAATTGTCATTGAACTATCAATAAACAAACTTATTTAAATTTAGAACTCTCATCAAATCATAACAAAATTTTTAAATTTAGAATTGTCATTGAACTATAAATGAACTTATTTAAATTTAGAACTCTCATCGAATCCATAACTACATTTTTAAATTTAGAACTGTCATTGAACTGTCAATAAACAAACTTATTTAAATTTAGAACTTTCATTGAACCGTAAATAAATTTGAGGCAGCCAGTACTGAATGGCAATATCTTTGATAGCTCTCAGCTCATTACTGCCGCGTTTCGACTAACTATTATACATTTTCTTTTTAATTCAGGACGAGAAAGGAAGCGGCGCTAATGGCGAAAGAAATAGAGAAGAGACATAAGGAATACATTGAAAAGCAAAAGTTGAAATTAAAAATGGCGAACCGAAGTAAGTTTTATAATAATAAAATAATTATATACCTCCATCGAACCAGAGATGAGGTAACGTGGATAACCATGGCTCACATCCTCATAAAATCTTAGTACCCTCAAGCTTACCCTGAATCTTCTGCTGATATAAGATAACCTGTATAAATTTGATATTTTTATCTAAATTACCTTTTTTTTTATTTTACGCCTACTAACATATTCTCTCGAAGTCTAGAGAATGCCACTGGGCATTAAGTCCGCCCTTGTAAACCTTATCTAAGGAATATATAAATAGCAGCTTAACAGTGGTAGATCCACACTGCAGTATGATTCTAGCTGCAGAATGTCGTTCCATCTCAAGGGTGACAAGGCATTTGCATTAAGATTCCGAAGATGTCGTGGGCCGCAGGAGTCACATCATTACGTGAACTGTGGTGCTCTCAAAGTAATAAAAAAAAATAGATTTTAAAAATATTTTTTTTTATAGAAATTTATTCATAGTTTTTTTTAACAAACTTGCCTAATTTAAACAATTTTATTTTCACTTAATGTATTCTAAATTGACATAACTTACTGAAAAATTAAAAAAAATCAAAACGACGCTGTAGGCTAGATTGCTTAATAGCAAATCGTTCAGCTACCCTCCGTGCTAGTATGAAACTGTATTTTTTATTTATTTATTTCTAACATGTTATATACAATATCATCTTTTACTTCAGGTTCTTAAACATTTTGGTTTGTGACAACCCTGCACATTCTCGCTGGGTAGTTTACAATATATTTTTTTTAATTTGGGACGGTTACGCCCTACACGTTGCTGTATAAACTAGGGACTTGAGACATTAGAATATATAATTGTGTTAAATGTGGTGTAAGTTATAAACTTATATAGGTATATTCTTTAAATATTTATACATATATAACATAGTGTAATATATTTTAATAAGTTTAGTTTAGTTGATTTATGCATGAAATATGATTTTAGTTTAGATTTTATATTTTACTCATTTATCGAATGTCTTATATTGTTTGGTATTTCGTTAATCAATTACGGCAGGGCAGTGTGGCCAGTTTACTGTGAGTAATTACCCGAAGGTGTTACAGTACAAGCAAAATATACAGATTAATACAAAGTTTATGAAAGTTACATTTAAAAAAAAATACAAATTACAAATTTTTAATATTTACTTTTTACGTTAAAATAATAGTTAGATTAGGTTAAAAAATTAGATTATAATTAGGTAGATATTATGGCACAACCAATAATTTTTCAGTACACTCATACTCCATCTTAGAAAGGTATTCATGAATTGTTACTTTTAATTTAAATTTTGAACATTTATTTAAGGGCATCAATTTATTTATGCGATTATAAAGCAATGGTCCAAAAAAAAACAAACCGAAATATATATGCGCAATGGTCTTATACCATCGGATGTAACAGGATCTCAACGAACCAAAAAACTAAACCGGTAAATAAACAATTTGTTAATAATAATAGAAGGCAGTGCTCCTCGACACCGCTCGTATAGTCCGCAGGTTCCTCTCCCTTTCATCCTAACCCTCGATGGTTTGGTCTGCCCTGTCGAGGGATTCCCGCCTGGTTGGTCCTTATATATGTATTATATTATATACATTTGTTTCTTTATGTTTATAGTTTTTTTTTATTTTTCTATTGACCAACCGAAGGCGGAGATGATGAAAAGATATCTCCTAAATAATAATAACAATTCGTATTTTTTTTTCTCTTATTCAGCACCGTTGAAACACCACAGTCAGTACCCTCCACCAGATGCTGTGCACATGGCCGACGGCTTCCAGAAATTAAACTCCGACTCGGACGAGGAACAGCCACCGGATGTTTGTATACCTGCGTGGTCTTCGAGCATGGTGTGTTATCCTTTTATTATTATTTATTTTAAACTGTCCACAATGATACTGGGTTTAGTAAGTGATAATCCCACCGCTGGGGGTAACACAGTAAGAGGATAATTATTGGCCGATCGAACACGATGAGCTACCATCTCCCACTTGCATTAAAAAAAAGTGTTGTACGCATGTCCCGTGTCCACTGACACTGCATCCTAACCTTCCTCCCCTCCGATCTTATTGCGCGAGCATTACATCTGAATAGGGAAGGGGACCTCTGTGATTACGGTACTATATTAGATAGCGATCCGAGTCGAGGTTTCGTACCTCCTTATGAGGGGTTCTCGGATCGTATTATCGCCCCCCCCCCCCCCTCTGCTGTCGTTGACGTTCTTCGTCCACAGGGTCGGAGTGCAGCAGCATCGTCGTGTGTCTGCTCGGCGGACCACCCGCTCGCGAGTCTAATTAGATAAAGCTGTAGAGGTCTCTGGACCAACAGCAATACTCATACATACAAGAAAAAAACGGCGCTATAAAAATATTCCGCGCATTCGATACCATCTGGCAATAACCAGTAGCTAACTGGCAACGCATCTACGACTCCTCTGGTGTTGCAGACCATCGCTTCCCATTGGGTGAGCCGCATGCTCGCTTGCCACCTATTCTATAAAAAAAAAAGATATCACCGTGTCTCGAAATCGTGATCGTCTTCTAATTCATCAAACAAATATTTAATTCGTTAAATAATTGTAATAAACTGTTATATTCAAATAAATAATCGTTTATATCTTTTTATTAAATAGTTTATTGCTACACCTATCACAATATCTCACCACACCTTGGATTGATGGGTAGAGAATGACTTCGGCATTAAGTCCGCCCTATGTGAATCTCTAACTTTGGTAAGGTTTATGCAATAGAGTGTAATTAATAAATTATAGTTGTATTTAGTTTATATTATAGTCACCCGTCGTGCTCCCCAGGGTCGACAGCGGCGTCTGTCCGTCCAGAGGTACGTGGTGGCCGGGCTGGTCGACAAGCTGTTCACGGTGCAGGTGTACAGCCCCGACCTGCGCGAGATCTTCCCGGGCATCGACCGCGCGCGCATCAAGCGCACCTCCTCCGCCGTCTGGCGCACGCCGCCCACCGAGCTAAGGTAAGTGCCAATGCCGGGCCCGGCCCACCTCCTGGATGGGATGTGTCTTTCTGTGACTTCCATCCATCTCTTGGGAATGTGTATCAACGATAAAATTGTACGGACCAATATCATACGTCGAGACGTTCGTACGCATATTGAGTGATGCCGTGGTTCGCAGGTGAACTGTGTGTGCGTTCGTAACTCTCAATGTAATAAAGAAAAGTCTTTGGGGTGCTGTGTCCAGCTGTGGACTAAATAGTATAATGATGATCTGATATGATGATAGTAAAATTATAATTTATTTATATATTACAGGTACAAAACATAAACAGTGCGCGCTGCTACGTCGCTGGTCGCCCTCGCACCGTATTGTAAATACTTTCCATTATCTGGACATACGGCTTAGATATCCTACACTTAACCACCTTTAGTTACTAAATAAACGAGAACCATCTCAACAATATTATTAATCTATAATTACACATATACGTATATTTGCAAATATGCATTGCTACACAATCCGTTCAAATTCATTTGTATGTGGTATGGCTATAATTACGGACGGGGAATAATATCACTCAAAATTAGTTACTTTCAAGACAAGAATGGGTCTGCTGGTCGGATGGACCAGCGTGAAATTACAGCTGCTGTGTTTCGCTTGATGAGTGTAGGGATCCGGAGATTTTGTTTCTGGTGACGACGCGCTCCATCTCAAGTCCTCGAGGGTGACAACAGATCTAGAATCTTTGTTGTGGATAGATGTTCTTGATGATCTTTGCTGTCTTTGATTATCATAAAGTGCTTGTTTATCTTGTCTTATAATATATATATATATATATCTAAATCATATACACGACATATGAATGTAATAACTAAATATATCTCACCACACTAAATAATTCAATAAAGGAAAAACTATTTGTTCTAAACTAAATTCCGTGTATACACTATTTTTGTCTTATTTGCGTGTGCGCACAGCTTTCTATTGTTTCGAAAAGGAAAAAAACTGATACCTCAGTAAAAATTCAATTGGCGTTTGTGTGACACACACCTAAATGTGTCAACTATCTAAACCGCTTATTTGACGTGATGTGTTCCAACTTAATCAACTATTTTGGCCGGATAAAATGAATCATTTTTATATAAGTCAAATACTAAAAGACTTCATTATAATTCAATATTTATTCAAATATTTTTTATTTTAAAACGATTCTTTTCTAAACAAAAAAAGTATAATATATTTCAAATATTTAGTAATTACTCTTACATCAGCAAAGAAGGGCAATCTCAGCCACGCACGACACGCGATCGCGTATTTTTTTTACACAGAGTAATAGAAAAATAAATCGTAGAATGAAGTTACGTTTTTTTTATTTAAAGACAAGTACATACTCCGACAGTTTTCTAATGTTTCATAAATCACTTTTATATATAAAGGCTTGTGTACACACAATCTATTACATTTGTCACACAATTGGAAGTTGTGTTAAACATATTTAAAGATAACGTTTTATAGTTTTAAATTATGTATTTAGTGTTTATGTTAATATAATTAGGCGGCCAGCAATTAAATAGTGCAAAATCTATCCATCTGTTTTAACTGTGGAAGTAGTAAGTACTACGTACAACGGGAACATATCACACGTGGAACGTCATTTATTAAAAGGTATTTTAAGAAACATTTAAGTTAACAGTAAATAATTTGCAATCGACGAGATATTTACATATATTTCGAAAGGATGACCAAAAAATTTGAAGCACCTCCATCTTTTCTTTTTTTTTCATAAAAGTAAACGCGTTTGGATAGTTTGATTTAAATGTTTTATACCTAACTGTTGTACGTTGTACATATTACTTATATATTTGCGCACAATTTAGATACATTACATATGTCTAGATGAACTTAAAAATACATTGTGCTGTACAATTTAAGTCTATACTCGCTTACCAAATTACTTTTGTAACTGTTGGCCGAACTGTATTTTATATTTTAGTACAATATTTACACATTCAATATCAATAAATATATGTTTTTTAAGTTTTTTTTATATACTCTTTACATTTAATATTATTTGTAACCTTACATATTATATGATAAGGTTAGACAGTAATAATTCAATTTAAATTCAAAGTTTTTAAGATTGCTTGTTTTAAAATTTGACTAGAAATTTTATTTTTAAACATTACCTCACACTGCCTGGACACGATTCCCAATACCTGCTAAAGAGGCATTCATTTTAATCTTCACAATTGAAACAAAACCTTGATTCCTATTATAAATATAATGTCTATATATATCCTAATCGTACAAAAACTAATTTATTTCTCTTTTTAGACATTTCTGGTTGCATTTAATTTGTAAATATACATCTAACCGTGTTTTTAGTCTGGTTTCAATAAATCTAAGACTTGAAGATTTATTGAAACTTCAATAATAAATATTCTTTTGCATGATTTGACAATAGAAGCTTCAACTTAATGTATTCGGAATATCATTCTTGTGTAAGGAAATATTTCTTATTATAAATTAAGGGCACGTAATCAACCCATGGTTTTTTGCTTTGTACACCACTATCTTTAATTACCAGAAGAAATTGATTACATAATAATTTTCTTAAAAATTTCTCAGAAATGTTTAATAAAAAGTATTGAATTAAATAATGCAATGCAATCGGTATCTTGACGTGCCGTCGTAACGGTTCACAAATAATTATCTTTTTTAATTTTTCAACACCATTCTTTTTCCATATATTTACTTACTAGCGGTAGCAGATAACGCTATTTTGTTTTTTCTGGTAATTAAAATATAGTGTATACACGGTATATAGATTGGTCAAACGTTTCGTCGATTAAAAGATGTTTGACGGAAACTTATTTGGTAATGTTCGTCGACTAGGTCACGTGGTTTAGTATAATTTAACATTAAGACTGCTATGGAATTAAATAAAAATTTACGTTTAGTATTTTAATGTGTTTTTATATCCTATTTGGGGGAATGGCGGGGAGGGGGGGGAGGATTAGTGTAGTGCCGCGCTAGCTCGGTGTACCCTAGCAACCATGAAGATGAGAAGATGGAAATTAATGGAAATTAGCATAATGTTGCAATAATTCGTATGGTGTTGAAGGGATCCGGCGACCCGATAACAAGTGAAGAGCCATTCCGTCTCAGTCCTATCTTGCGAAGGTGAACTGTGCTTAATTGTCACCTCTCAATATAAAAAAAAATGATCCTGTGTCTGATTCCCGTTATCGACACTAAAATTAAAGGACTTTTTACAATTTAAAATTGTTTTGCACATGAATCCTGGAAATCTATCAAAAAATATTTCGAATACGACTCGATACGAATAAAGTCTGCCAACCCAATGTTGCGACGCGGCTTATGCCCAGCCGTGGAATCTCTTTTTAAAGAAATGATACCTTTCGCTGCAGGAAAACTTGTCGAAATGTTGGACTTCTGACATCCTCACTAAACAGAACACGTCAGAAAGGTCAGAAATTTTGCATACTAGAGATTTTTATTAATCGACGTCAACAATAGTTTTACGACTGCGTGGTTGTTTTATTATTATTATATAGTTTAAATTTTTCATCCTCATCATCTCGATGGTTGGCAATCTACAGCCGTGCGCTTCACGCGAAATTTCCTACCGCGCACAACTATTCCGTGGAATCAGCTGCGCCAGCGGTGCTTCCGAACGGATAAAACTTAGGGCCCATCATGAAAAGAGCCTACACCTTCCTTAAAGGCCGGCAGTGCATTTGTGACTGTGTTGCGTATGTTTACGGGCGACGGTGATCACTTACCACCGGCTGGTCTGATTGCGCTTTAACCATCTATTCTATAAAAAAAATATATGAGTGATCACTGCTATATTAACAGCAGACTGAAGCAGTCTGTATTCCGTTTCTTGGTAGAGTTCCAGAAAAACAAGGGGTTTGTTGTGTTGTAAACCAATATAGTTAACGCAACATTCGGTATACAGGTGTAAATACTTTATTTTTAAGCCGATTTATTCGCGAAGAAGCTGCTATAAATAATTAAAAAAAACACCTTGTTAAAAAAATTTAAATAAAAAATATATTATTTTTTATTTACCACTAACAATTTGTCATAAATTGATTTGCATTGTCATAAATTTCCTTCACTCTATATTCTGTCTATCTAGTAATCTTTAATTGACTTATTAGTCATTTAATTTTTATATGTAACGTAAACACTGTTTAGAAAAAGTTTCCAATGGATGGACTTATGACGTTTGGCATTCTCAATCGGTAAAGACTACGAGACAATACAATACGTACTTAATATTAAACAATATATAAATAATAATAAACTAAATATACGAATTATAAAATAAATGCACTAAATATATAATGAAAAACATAACGACGACGCTACATAGATTATCTACCTTACCATTTTATTATCATGACGAAAATTTCACCTAAAACCATATTCTTACAGACATTCGTATAAATTAGTAACGTTCGTATTATAAGTTGAAATTAAGACTGCCCCTGAAAAAAAAACACGTAACGTTTTACAAGGAGAAAAACACTATCTTGATGGTTCAACGAATCACCATTGTACGCTTTCCACGCACATGTACTTGGTGGAATCAGCTGCCGCAAGCAGTATTTTCGGACCGATAGGACTTTGGGACCTTCAAGAAAAGGGCCGACAGCACACCTGACTCCTCTGATGTTGTGGATGTTCATGGGTAGCGGTATTCACTTACCATCAGATGAACTCGTTTCTCGTTTACTGACCTTTAGAAGGTCGAAGGTAAAGTACGCGTGCAACTCAGTGTACGTGACAGAAGCTGAACTTCTTTGACGATCTAAACCTTAATTTGTAAATATATTGTAGGGGAAAATGGAAGAGGACAGAGAACAAAAACTAGCAGAGAATACTTTTCTCCCTCCAGCAAGTACCTTCATAAACTTTTATTCAAACGTTACCTATGGAAACTTTACACTTTTATTAAACCTTTAAACTACCTTTATCCTACTAAAATGTTCTTGTTAAATACCAAAGGTGAAGTCGTGGATACGGGGCGTTTTGCTGGTCACAAATGTCACTAATACGCGAACAAACAGAGTTCGATCCCCGATGCAGTCACCAATAAAATTGTTAAGTGTCATTTTAATTTATTATTTACCACGTGCTCGAGGGTGAAGGAAAAAGTCATGAAGGTCTAAGAATTAAATTAAAATAAAATATTTCAAAAGTTAAAATAAAATAGTTCACCAGCCGCGTGGTGGGCTCGAAGTCCCAACACTCAGTTTTAAGATATGACTAAGAGGTATAGGACGAGATAGAAGATTTTTCTTGTTGCTAAAACCCCTCCGCATCTTTACCATAACGTGTCCAATGATAGCAAACAAAAGAAACTCCATCATCACGTCCGAATATCCAGACACCATAACTTCAAGGATATGCGTTGCAAAAATAAAAGACTATAGTCTATACAACTCTTTAATCACAACCCCCCCTGTATCCTGTATCACACTCACAAATCAGTATGATTTTTTAAAAAAGAAGCTCCATCAATCATCACGGCCAAGGATGCAGCCAGCCTTACTTCGAGGATATGCTTTTTAAAAATAAGACTAGTCTATACAACTCTTTAAAGCTAATCCCCCCTGTATCCTTACCATAACATATTCACCGATAGAAAATATGTGTAAATTTTTAAAAAAGAAGCTCCATCAATCATCACGGCCGAGGATGCAGCCAGCCTTACTTCGAGGATATGCTTTTTAAAAAGAAGCTCCATCAATCATCACGGCCAAGGATGCAGCCAGCCTTACTTCGATATGCTTTTTAAAAATAAGACTAGTCTATACAACTCTTTAAAGCTAATCCCCCCTGTATCCTTACCATAACATATTCACCGATAGAAAATATGTGTAAATTTTTAAAAAAGAAGCTCCATCAATCATCACGGCCGAGGATGCAGCCAGCCTTACTTCGAGGATATGCTTTTTAAAAATAAGACTAGTCTATACAACTCTTTATAGCTAATCCCCCCTGTATCCTTACCATAACATGTTCACCGATAGCAAAAAAAATCAGTATAATTTTTTAAAAAAGAAGCTCCATCAATCATCACGGCCAAGGATGCAGCCAGCCTTACTTCGATATGCTTTTTAAAAATAAGACTAGTCTATACAACTCTTTATAGCTAATCCCCCCTGTATCCTTACCATAACATGTTCACCGATAGCAAAAAAAATCAGTATAATTTTTTAAAAAAGAAGCTCCATCAATCATCACGGCCGAGGATGCAGCCAGCCTTACTTCGAGGATATGCTTTTTAAAAATAAGACTAGTCTATACAACTCTTTATAGCTAATCCCCCCTGTATCCTTACCATAACATATTCACCGATAGAAAATATGTGTAAATTTTTAAAAAAGAAGCTCCATCAATCATCACGGCCGAGGATGCAGCCAGGCAGCTTTACTTCGAGGATATGCTTTTAAAAATAAGACTAGTCTATACAACTCTTTATAGCTAATCCTGTATCCTTACTCATAACATATTCACCGATAGAAAATATGTGTAAATTTTTAAAAAAGAAGCTCCATCAATCATCACGGCCGAGGATGCAGCCAGCCTTACTTCGAGGATATGCTTTTTAAAAATAAGACTAGTCTATACAACTCTTTAAAGCTAATCCCCCCTGTATCCTTACCATAACATATTGACCGATAGAAAATATGTGTAAATTTTTAAAAAAGAAGCTCCATCAATCATCACGGCCGAGGATGCAGCCAGGCAGCTTTACTTCGAGGATATGCTTTTAAAAATAAGACTAGTCTATACAACTCTTTAAAGCTAATCCCCCCTGTATCCTTACCATAACATATTGACCGATAGAAAATATGTGTAAATTTTTAAAAAAGAAGCTCCATCAATCATCACGGCCGAGGATGCAGCCAGCCTTACTTCGAGGATATGCTTTTTAAAAATAAGACTAGTCTATACAACTCTTTAAAGCTAATCCCCCCTGTATCCTTACCATAACATATTCACCGATAGAAAATATGTGTAAATTTTTAAAAAAGAAGCTCCATCAATCATCACGGCCGAGGATGCAGCCAGGCAGCTTTACTTCGAGGATATGCTTTTAAAAATAAGACTAATCTATACAACTCTTTAAAGCTAATCCCCCCTGTATCCTTACCATAACATATTCACCAATAGAAAACATGTGTAAATTTTTAAAAAAGAAGCTCCATCAATCATCACGGCCGAGGATGCAGCCAGGCAGCTTTACTTCGAGGATATGTGTTTTAAAAATAAGACTAGTCTATACAACTCTTTAAAGCTAATCCCCTGTATCCTTACCATAACATATTCACCGATAGAAAATATGTGTAAATTTTTAAAAAAGAAGCTCCATCAATCATCACGGCCGAGGATGCAGCCAGGCAGCTTTACTTCGAGGATATGTGTTTTAAAAATAAAAGACTATAGTCCATACAAGTCTTTATTGCTAACCACCACTGTATCCTTATCATAACTGTTCACTGACGGCCAAACATCTCCAAGTGCACCGGCGAAAGGTGTTAGAGCCAGTTTGTGTTTTGCGTGTAATTTCACCAGCCCACTCTAGATTGCTCAGGGAATGTAAACAACTGTATGTAACTATTAAAAACATTTTGGCAGTTTTATAACTCAAGATAATTTAAAGAATTCGATTACATAATTTAGTTTTGGACATAAGAAAAAATAAATCTGTGTTACTTTGTTCGTTTTACGTGTGGTAACAATTTAATCCAAGGCTGCAGCACCGGAGATAATTTCGATGAGCTCCCTGGTGATCACGGCTTGACGGGTTCTGTTGAATGTCAATGTGAGTTTGTCAATCATTTCCCCGGCATTCTTGGACGCGTTGTCCATGGCAGTCATGCGGGAGGACTGCTCCGAACAGGCTCCTTCTTTGAGTGCGTAGAACACCATGGACGCAAGGGAGAACTCCATATAAGATTGTAGTACTTCACTATCCAGCGAATCGTAAATAGTTAGTTTGGGTGCAGCCTGCAATAAATGGATAAATATTTGTAAGATCATGTGATGTGTTAGACATCTTAGACAGCGGGCTACCATGGCTCTATATTATTATAACAAATACATTTTTATTTTTAATTCAAATTGATTTTATAAAGTTCAATAGGTAAATTATCCATTTTAGATATAAGTAAGAAAAAAATGTAATAGGAAAAAACTCTTTTTAGATATTAAGTAAGAAAAAAGTTTAGTAGGAAAAAATCTATTTTAGATACCTATTAAGTATGAAAAAATTTTTGTAGACGAAAATGCTTTTTAGATATTAAGTAAGAAAAAAGTTTAGTAGAAGAAAATGCTTTTTAAATATTAAGTAAGAAAAAAGTTTAGTAGGAGAAAATCCTTTTTAGATATTAAGTAAGAAAAAAGTTTAGTAGGAGAAAATCCTTTTTAGATATTAAGTAAGAAAAAAGTTTAGTAGAAGAAAATGCTTTTTAAATATTAAGTAAAAAAAAGTTTAGTAGGAGAAAATGCTTTTTAGATATTAAGTAAAAAAAAAGTTTAGTAGGAGAAAATGCTTTTTAGATATTAAGTAAGAAAAAAGTTTAGTAGGAGAAAATGCTTTTTAGATATTAAGTAAGAAAAAAGTTTAGTAGGAGAAAAACTTTTTCAGATATTAAGTAAGATATAAAATACTGAAATGGACTTGAGTATTTTTGTCAATAACAAACAGTTTTATATAACTATATACAAACATTACCTCAACAGCTTTCCTGCTGAAGAGTGGCAAGTCGGCCTGGGCGTAAGACACGACGGACTTGAACTTATTGTAGACAATCTTGCCGGAACCGAAGTCGTAGCCGGAGGTCAGGATAGCGTTAGCCAGCGTGGCCGCGTCGAGGAAGGTGGGGGGAAGACGTCCAATCTGTTGGTGGTGAAGGTATATTTTTTTATTTGAGTGTGACAAACGAGCACACAGTTCGCCTGATGGTGATTGATTACTGTGAATATATAACACCAATTCATCCTCGTTCCGGGATCATAATGAGTTGTCATCATTCAGATGAGAAGCAGCAATGTTATGCTCCTATTTTGTGAGGGTATGGTCGATATTACAAGTATATGACTATAAAAAAAAAAAAAAAGACTCATCAGATTTTAATAAATAACCTGCACAGACACAGTTTGTTATCAAAATTTCTACATTAGTAAATGTTATTCTTTTTTGTAAATTCAAAATTACCTATCAGCCCTGTTAATCAATAAATATAAGGGAGAATCAGAAAATATTGCAGAGTTGTCCGATGAGTTATAAGATAATAATCTATTATAGATAATAAGATAATAAAGAAACAAATTACACATTTGTCTTCGATAAGGAATCATGGAAGATGAGAGGTCTCGTCATCACTGTTAATAGTCTCCGACTTCTTGAAGGTCCTTAAGTCGTCTCGGTATGGAAACACCGCTGGCGACAGCTGATTCCATAGAGTAGTTGTGCGTGGAGGGATATTTCGCGTGAAGCGCGCGGTGGTGGATTACCAACTATCGAGATGGTGAGGATGAAATTTAGAATTCTGTCGTGAAAACTTTCAAAACATTCCACATGATAAATTCGGTAAAAAAAAGTGCATAGCATGCATATCCTTTGCGGATTTGATCCTTCTCCCGGATCTAGACGACCCATTCAGCTAGAAGCAAACTACAGCACAGTCTTGGCCACTCTTCAGAACCCGTACCTCATTAGCCACACTAATGATGTGCTTCGAGTACAGCCGCTGCAAGATTCCGCGCGACTTGTCACCCACGCAGATCACCTTGATGTTCTCAGCGCCGGGCTCGGACAAACGAGTGCGGATCACCTTCGACACGCCCGTGTGGACAGCTCCGCAGAGACCTGCAAATGGGACAGTTAGCACATGGGTGATTTGCCAGCACTGGTGGTGGAGTTGTTAGAACACCTCCCAATGACCAACATTTAAGTCCTTAGTTCCCAAAGCGGTCCACGGAAGACTCGACGGGGGTCTACGTTGACGTGACGTGACGTGAAATGGCGGTTTACAATTCACGTAAGCAGGGATGCACGAAAATTTATTTGCTTTCGATAGTGAAGAACTAAAATGTTATCTTGACTTCACCTATCAACGTGGGCAGATCATATTTTAAGAAGCTCAGCGACTGTTACTTGTAAAAACTTGCATATTCCATATTCAGTACAACGTTTCGCCGTCGCCGCTGGATGGAGTCACTTTTTTGATTGGCCAACTTTACTTTTTTGACATCCAATCAATTAATTAATTAATAAACCAATCAATTCTTCATTTTTTTTCGAAAATCATTAACTTGTGGTTGGAACTCAGCCACAACGCAAATTTCCATATTTTTGGGAATATAGTAGAAATGTAGCTGCGGTGGGTCCACCGGAGCCAGCTAAATTTTAAAACTGGTCTATGAGAAAAAAGTCTAGGAACCTCTGACTTGAGTGGTATAGCCACGCCGCCAGTTTATAACTGCAGCGTGAAAGTTTCAGCCCGATCGGGGAGGGACCAGACCCTCGAGGAATACCAGCAAGAAACAGCATCACGTTAACTCATTGTATGCTGCATTCACCATACGAAACTTGCTGTTTCGTTTTGTGAGAAGAGCAGGGCTCTGGAGATCATATGACAGGTACTCCATAGGTATTCCATGTCAATCCTGGAGGTGGACAAGTGCATTTTGACTCTGTCATGAGGTGTCATGGGCCGCAGTCACCACTTGCCATCAGGTGAACTGCTTGCTTCAGGATGGATATAGATTTATTCATTTTCAACAACGATTCAAGGTGTGGGTGGGCATTGCCACCCTGAAGACTGAGCTGACATCTCTTGTTACCGGTGATCAGATCGACGGCATAAACTAGAGATCTCCACTACTTAACTTACCTTTTAGTTTAACACCACATCTACTTCATCAAAAGACATGGTTCACGACAAGTATTTCCTCGCTCCTCCTTTATATTTTATATTCTTACAGCGGCAGAGCTACACTGAAGTTTTTTTCTAGCTGCAGAATGAATGGGTCAGCTCGATCGGGGTAGGACCACGCCCTCACAGAGTACCAGCGTATAATAGCAGTATAACATTGCTGTGTTTTGTCAAGCTAATAAAATATTTTTGTTATCTTTGTATCTGTGGAATCATCTGTCGCCAGCGGTATTTTGAAACCGATGCGACTTAGGGATCTTCAACTAAAGGGGCCGGAAGCAAGCTTGAGACTCGTCTGGTGTTGGGAATATTAATGGGATGTGGTGATCACTTACCATCTGACTAGCTGGTTGCTCGTTTGCCACCTATTTTATAAAAAAAAATATAAGCTTGTTGAAAAATAGACTTAATGTGTTATCTAACCTCTATCAGAGGTCATGGCTATGTAAAGCTCCTTGGGCTCGTCCTCAGGAGGGGCCACCTAGGAATAAAAATAGCTGTTTGAATACAAATTATTCTATTTTAGTGTATATTATATAACATTTATTGTTTAATGTATTTATTCATGTATTTTATTTATTATTATGTATATAATGTATGTTACATATAATTTTTATTAAATTTAGGACTTTGAATATTGGCATCTGCAGTCAATGTTTCTCCATCTCAAGGGTTGACTAGTAGAGAATGCCAAAAGGGACCCTTTTTATATAAATAAAGTGCTTTACAGTTGAAAATTAAATAATTATCATCTTCACCATGGCCTAATAACAGTATACTTCTTATCCATCACATCACATCGACTACTAACCACAAACTTGTATAGATAGTAGCTCCATCTAGTGGGCGGTCGTCCTACTTTGTGACGCCAGCTCGAGTGTTGCCACTCAAGATTTTTCCCCATCATTTATCGCTTCTACGAGCTATTGAGTATAAATAAAATTAAAAATATGCGACAGCCTAGACAGCGTACCCACAATAGGCACAAGACAACTAGCTATAATAGATCAAATTCTACTAGCTTGTGTCAAAAAGTTCACCCTGCTGACATTTATCAAAGACAAACGATTTTTTTTTCTAATTAAATAAGTAACAGCCTATATATATATATATATAAATCACAATGCTGGAATTGGCCTCTTCTCTATAAAGAGAGCAGTGCATAGCCCAACACGCGACTCTTCGTGTCTTGGCAAACAAAGCTATCCACGCCTAGTCAAACATCTTGTTTGGAAAAAAGTAAAGTAACAGCCTATATATATATCAATCCCAATGCTGGGATTGGTCTCTGCTCTAGAAAGAGTCTGCAGTACATAGCCCACCACGCGACTCTTAGTGTCTTGGAAAAAAAATTCACACCAAGTCAAATGTCTTGTTTGGAAAAAAGTAAAGTAACAGCCTATATATATATAAATCCCATTCTGGGGCATAAGCCTCCTCCCCACAAAGGGTGTTGGAGCATAGTTCGCCGCGCGGCCCTAGCGGATTAACTAATTAACATGCAATAAAAGTGAGAGCTTAGTTACTCATCTGTTCTGTAAATATAAGTGGTGTGGATACAGGATACTCAAAATTGTTACTACCTCAGCCCTTTCATAGAAGAGTACAGCGCCCTCGCCGTAAGGACGCGCCGCCTTCAGTTCTCGTTCAGCACGAGTGTACCTGGAATGGAAAATCTAAATGAAAATTGTTTATTGTCATATGCCTTAACAGGCTCTCTTGTACATGGCAACTATTGAATAATGATTTATTCAATAGTTTAGAACATTATCTTCCAAAAAGGTAAGTAAGAAGCCTTGCAACCTCTTCAATATAAAATTATAACATTTTAGTCACTAATTTATTTACCCAAAGTTATCATATGTATACAAGTCATATATTTAACATATTGCAACACCCTTAAAGAACAAACATAACAGTAAGAGGTGTTATGGCATTACAGCATTTAGATGTGTTTACAATTCCACCTTCAACCTCAATATCCTAATGGTTTGGGGAATGATCTGTGATTATGTATGTCACAGGATCACATGCCTATTGTAAAGGGTTAACGGAAATGTCAGTAATGTGATCAATGTTGCTAGCATTCATTTTAAAAACGTAGGGATTTATCCCCAGTATCTAAGTTACTACAATACCTATGTCGGATGCTTGCTTATGATGATGATGATATCCTCCTGGTTGATATCCAGCAAGGCAGTATCTTCTGGTTATTAACAGACAACATCAACTGTACAGAATATTTTTTTAGTGTCAAGCGCTATGACAAATACGGAGACACCCACTTGTAGTTGATACCACATTCTAATGTAATGCATATGTGATAAGATCAGAGGAGGGCTCAGATGCAATAACAAGAGAATGGGACATACACTGCTGCTTTGTCACATGCTCACCCAAGTTCACCAATCTGCAGTGTAGGATTATGCTCTAGAGAAGCCGAAGTTTTATTACCACTATCAAGCACATAGACAGTGTGCACATGAGATATCAAACAAGTGCATTTGCACATTTTACATGTACATTACATTTTAGCTACGTCTTACAAATAGACTGTATATGTATATTTGTAAGACGTAGCATTCTCTTTAGCCACTACTATAACTAAACTGAAAAAACTTGTGCTTAGAGACTTTTACTACCTTTTATAAGCTGCGTAAATATTCCATATTTAATATAATTAAATATATCAATAATAGAACTGATCTCTTTTGGGAGTTATCTGACAATGCATTTATAATTTTTTCACAATTACAGTAATAAATTCCTTTATAAATATATTGTCTTTACATTCTGTAATATTTTCTTTCAGTAATGTCACAGCAACTGTTAGAGATGATATAAGTATCCTGAAGAAGCACTAAACCTTATTCATATTTTCCTTTTATATATTGAATATATAGCATTTTTAAATTAAAATTTAATTTTCTTTTTGTTTCTCTCCTTGTTACACTTACTTGGCCGCTGATACCATCTTCATGGATTGAGTAATCTTTTGAATGTTCTTTACGGACTTCAAGCGAATAGAGATTGCTTTCAAAGTGGCCATGTTACGTGTTTGCTGTTGGTTAACAACCATGGTGACCTGGGCGCTAACTCCAGGCGCTAAACGACCTAACATTTTTGCGGCCCTGCAATAATATGACAAATTATTAGTAATTAGACGATTTTAGCAGGTTATACCGAAGTTATGTAAGACTGTCATTGAAGGTTGCAATTTTTGCAAATAGCACCAAAACAGAGCACTTTATTCAAGCAAAACAGTACGATTAGAAAGCAGAAGATGATTGAGAATGTTGAATAAAATACATACTTTTTAGTTCTTTTTGGTCGAGTAAAAGTAACACCAGCCGACAAAAATGTCGCTGGTCAAGACAAGAAGACGTCGTTATTCGCTGTCTGGGATACCACCACTAAAAATAAAAAAATATTTAATCTGACTTTGAAGTTCAATATATAGAACGCATTCATAAGAGTCAAATTAAATAAACCTAAAATCTCTTTGAGTACACCATCTTTCAAATATCACACTGCTTTCTCATCTTAGCAAATATGTGATATAGTAATATTATATATTTGTAAATTATATTTTGTAATGAAAAGTAATACTTGTTCTAATTCTAATATAATGACAATATCCTCTGATTGTTGCCGACATCAGAAAAATGAAAATAATTTTATATTCCGTTACCCATTATTCATTCGTCATTGTTTTTAATACTCTTTTAGTTACAAATTTACAACTGACATTATACATACATTGACTATTAAGAAATTGACGAAACTAATCGAACTACTAAACCAGAACTAGTACTGCGACTAATATCATTACGTTAACTTTAATTACTATTATTGATGGTGGTAAATTAGTGGTGAGTGTCATGAAAAAATATGGTATACATATGATTTTGCTTTGATTTAATCTAGTATGGATTTGACATCAAGAGAATCAACAATTAACAATAAAAAAAATTATGTCAAATATGAAGAATCGATTCTCTTAAAAAGACAACAAAGGAAAGGGGATTCCATTTCACACATTTATTTTTGTCTTACATTCTTAGTAAAATAGTTCTCAAATTGACTGATTTCGATTAACACTACTGGTAGACAATCAGTGGGAGCAATTTGTAATTTTCAGTTTTGTTTTATATTCCTTACAATTTTATAAGTAAAGGAAATCAAAATTTAATATAATAAGGTTCAGGCAATAGTCCATCAGCAAAGCCACGTGCACTAGAAGGAAGGAATATTTTACAGTTGAGGTTGCTATTGGGTTAAGATAGTTTTTATATTTTCATACCCCCAATAGTGTTGTTTTAACAAATTGTGTAAAAACAACACTTTTTTTACCTCATCATTAAATTAATTAAAATAATAGGTACGAAATAAGAAAATAAATTGATTGGTTGTTTGTTATATTATCATGTATTATTGTGATATTTTACTTTACTCTTTTCTTTTTATCTTTGACTTAGGCATAAAATTATTCCCAATATTACGTAGTAGTAGTTTTATCTTTTTTTTGGGACCTATTTTATTCAATATATAATAAAATAAAATTTCATACTATACAAAATGAAGATTATATTTAAGAACAATTGTTTATTAATTTACATAGAATCTAGATACTTTTAAATTAAAAGTTTTTCTTTTGCCTGAGGGCCTTACAGCCAATTCTAAAAACATGTAATTTATAAGCAAGACAATTGAGTTGACAGTGACACTTATTTGTGTTTTTATTCCTTAATTTTGTGATTCATTATTTTGATTTGGTTTAAGTAAATAAGATAAACAAAAAATGCCTGCACCAGATTCAAATACCCAAAACAATACTCAAGAAGTTATAGAGCAACCAGTAAGGGAAATAAGTCAGACTGATCATATTAACAAGAAATTGTTGACTTCACTTTTCAAACGATTGGATGAAGGCGGTGATTCTTCGCTGGCGAAGATGTTGGAACCTGATAATAAAAGTCAGGAAGATGATGAGTGGAGTGAATAGTGTAGTGCTTAATTACTTATATAAGAAATAAATTGTTCTATATTCTAAAATTTTCTTTTATTTTATGTTTTTAATTATGACGTCGCTTGATCAATTCCCATTATCTAGGGTGCCTTCCCTTTTTGGACTTCCACTTTGCCTAATCCTGCTCCAAAATTTCAACTAACTCCAAATTCCACATCCAAAAAGGAATGTATACATGTAACTGACATTTGAAGGGTACCCTGAATATGAGTCTTGAAGAATAGTAGACGATGTTACTGTATTGCAGTAAGATCAGAGAAATGATAAGATGCTGTTAGATACTCCGAAAACTACTCCATAGGACTGATTTATTATAATTTATTAAACCTGACATATCTGGGGATCCACAATCTATGTAGGGTATACACCCTACTTAGATCAGTCTTATAATATTCAAGATTTAAATTGAAACTACAGATTAAAATTCTATTAAGATTTATCTATGGATTAATAAAACATTGTTATGATCATCGGTTAAAAGTTTTCAGACCTTTTTTTTTTAATTTTGTAAGAATGATAGAATTGCTAATAAGATTACTAGTATTTCAGTTAATCAATATTAATTTTGCTGTTCTAACCACGTTTTCTTGTTCTGTTTGTTGTTGCAATGACAATTATAAGGCATTCCATAGGATAAATTTGTCCGATAAATAATTATAGTTCAGGAGTCGAGGGTGGCATAAATTGCCCACACTTCATTAAATATCTTTTACATTGTAGAACCAAGTGATGACTGGAACTTTATGTGATTACCACATTGTATCAACATCACAATCAATCACTAGTTCACTGCTGAGCATATAAATATGCATTCCACCTAGATTTCCCTGTATCATGATCCTACGACAATATATGCATGGATTTCTGGCTAACTTGCATATATTGTCGCTTCATCAGCCGTGTAGTCTAACTGCAATTACCACTTCAGGGTTGCCAGAACCTTTCTTTCCCATCAGTTTACTTTTATATTAATGTATAAATGTGACAATAAAATATTTATTTTATTTAGATCTATTTTTATTAAACTAAGTGACAAAAATGTAACAATTACAATAATTTTGATTTCATTAAACTACTCTTTCAATTATCATTTCAATACCAATAAGATTTTGCAGGCGCCCTCTCTTCCTTGATGCCCATTGACTCCATGACGTCCATTTCAAACGTAGCTAACTTTGGTTGAAATGTGATCTGTAAAAAATTAAGTAAAATTGGGATCCATAGACCTATATTACCGGTGACGAGGCATTCCGTCTCAGTCCTTCATAATGATTCCTTGTCAATAATGAATGTAGATGTCAAGGTAAACTGTGTGTTAGTTTGTTACTCTCAATATAATTAAAAAAAAGATATTTTATATATACTAGGCAGGGTATTGTATCATAGTCTATCACACGGCTCCACTGTGGATTGACTGATTTCACGCACATGTCCAACTTTTTTTTTAAATGTAATGTAGTGTGTATATAAGCCAGTGCTTGTCTCCAGCTCACCTGAAGTTAATTGGTGATGTAATCATTGATGGTGGAGCGAGCTAGCACAGCAAATGCCTATTCACTCTTCTTTTAAATACACACATTGTACTAGGAAAATATTTTATTTATCTCTAAGGTTTCATGAAGTTGCCTCGTGATACTTTCGTTCACAGCCGTGCATATCTTATCCGTCCGTAGGGGTTTATGATGGCTTGACAAAAAAATGGGTGTTCACAATTCGTAAGCGGGGGTCTACGAAAATGTTATCTTGACTTCACCTATCAATGTAGGCAGATAATATTTTAAGAAGCTCAGCGACTGTTACTTGAAAAAACTTGCATCAATCAATCAATTAATTAATTAACCAATCTATTCTCGCTTTTTTTTCGAAAACTATTAATTCGTAGCTGGAACTCAAGCCGCAACGCAAAATTCCATAGTAAGATCTAATCTTCACATTTTTGACGAGTTTTGGGAATATGTTAGAAATGTAGCTGCAGGGGTCCACCGGAACCAGCTAAATGTTGAAAGAAGTCTATGAGAAAAAAGTCTGGGAACCTCTGGATTAAACCGACCTAAAGAAACCTGTGGATAATTGAAGTTTAAGCTGTAATAAAATATACCAAGCAAGCCAAGAAAAGCAATATTCTTGGAACACACATGGGTGGTAAAACATTTGCATTATGATTCCTTATAGAGGATGAATGTGGTTGTCATGGGCAACAAGAATTACTCACCATCAGAAGAACTGCCTTCTCGTTTGTAACACACTTAACAGAAACCTCTATACCTTTGTGACATCACTTGCAGCTGTGTCCTTGTCTGAATTCTCAATGTACAATGCCTTGCTTTTGAAGTCGATCGTCTCCTCGGCTCCTTTCGGCACGGGTATAACGCGACTGCTTGCAAGAGAAACTCTCACCTGGTATAAAAAAAAAAAAAAAAATTATATACATTTTTTAAACAAAACTGTACATAAACTAATTTTTTTTATCGCCCTGCACGCACAAACAATAAATATTATTCCAGTTTAAACATCTTTCATATACCATATAAATATATTATCAAATATGAAATCAGCAAATGCACAGTACAATTTAATACTTACGAGGTGATCTGAAAGTAACCAAAATTAATATTAACAATGGTGATTATAGTTAAAAAAATAATTTAATTTTCTAAATAGTGTCCTAAGAACTCATTGCATTTAGTCCATATTTTTTATAAACACAGAATTCGGTATCCAATGACTAAGATTCGCAGAGAGTTTTTTTATATGAAATTTCTGGTCACTCTTTGATCTCCCAATATGACATTTTCGACTGTTTTAACGTTATCTTCACGTTAGGGAAATGGATGGCCGAACTTCGCGATGTTTATCTTCCGTGGATGTTCTGCCCAGCATGAACTCCTTGGCTCAGCGTGTGACTGCGGAGTATGGAGGAGCACTGTACCCCAAAGTTTCCATTGAGGCGCTGTGTATGTCTTTGGTAGACATTTTTTTTAAACAGAGGTGCTTGATGACAGCTCTAATTTAGTTTTTCCTCCATTTTACACTTTTTATATAAATTATTTATGCTGATCTGGTGGGTATGTGGACATACAAAAAAAGATTTTTGCAATTTTTGTCTGTCATACTCATGAAAATATATATTTTATATATTTATTTCACCCATATATTTGTGTATATGTATACTTGTATCTGTATGTGTGTATATTATTTATATTATTTTACACTGTGAGTGAGAGAAAATGTTGATACATTTTATATCACCCACGAAAATAATTCCTTAGATACACTTATATTTCAATGGCATAAAAACAGAAGTAATAACATACCTACATACCAATGCCATAGTCATATACACCAGTCACCCATACACAAACACACACACACGCATTCACTCACCTATGTAGAGATAAAACTACCGAAATTGCTAGTTAAATACAATACGGTTCATAAATGGCTATTAACTAATTGTATAATACTGAATTAAAACTTATTTATTGTAATCAGTTGTTTAATAAATTGTTTGGCAGTTGTATTACTTAACAAATAAATAAATGAGTCGTGCAAAGAACAGGGACAGGACTCTCATACTCGATATAAAATGTAGATGTATTCTCAAATTCGTGGATCAAGATAGAATGCAGAATTGATAGGGAAGGGAAACCAGTGAAGGTTTTCTTCACACACCATGCGCAATATGGTAATTGTTAATTGGTATTCTGTTAGTTTTGCCGGTAAGAATCCATTTGCTATCAGCCAGAGTGACAATTAACCAGTCTCATACTTCAATTGTCTATGTACAGCATCCATTCAAAGATGAATTCACATCAGCAGTTCTCATATCCAAAGTGTTCAATCGGTGACTTATAGCCCAATTAGATTTTTCTTCATTGTAGATTTCATTTACCAGTGAAACCTTGAGATTAATTGCCATTGATCTTGGGGAGTAAACACATACAAACAAACATGATTTTATAGCCTATATTTGAGTGAATACAGGCTAGATGCACTCAATAAAGACTTTATGAAGTTTGGGCATAGGTTCCTAAATGCTGCAATTAGAAAAATAGTAATAGATTTATAGACTTATTATAGTAATTTTCAATAGTGGCAGAGTGACACTGCAACTGGTTCCCAACTGCAACATGTATGGGCTGGATCAATTAGGGAAAGCTCAATAACAGCATACCTCTGCTGTGTTTCATATGGTGCATAGGAATCTGGAGACTCGGTCTTCAGGTAACGGTAGTGAGGAAGAGAATTCCATCTTAGTCCTCAAGTATAGCAAAACATGTGCAACTTGGAATCTTTATTGAAGATAGATGTGAATGACATACAATAGATCAAGTTTGTAGAGTTGCCAGTTTTCCAAAATAAAATCACTAACCTTATGTCCTTCCTCAGTAAATCTCCATTCAACTTCGGTTGGTTTCAAAGTCTCTGGATCGACGAGTTTAACATCTGTGGTGACCAAGAGCGGCGCTTCAGATTTAATTGTGACACCGGGGAAATTTTTATCTTTACCAACCTGGAAACAGAGATAAAGAGATTAAATAGTTTAATAATTAATATGTATATTACAAAATAATTAATTGCATTCAGCAAAGGTGATGGATGGTTAGACGTACAGAAAATTTAAAACATCAATGTCGAAAAGTATGTTTCTTTGCTATACCCTAATGTGTTAAATACATAACACTTAAGAATCGCCACAGTGGGCATGGCTTAATAGAGCCGCAGCAATGGGCGTGGCTTAACAACGTCGTCGCCCACTTCCTCAGCCACATAACATTTGTTTTAGATGCAGTTTAAATTGAAAAAAGTTGAATAATGGCAACTAAAATAAGATACCATTTGGTTGTATGAATATAATTCTATTAAACATCCTAAAGGCAATGTGATTTCATTTCATGTATAAGTACATTGAAATAATTTCTAATATGGAAGTTTGATGGTGTTAGGTAATATTGTTTGAAATATAAGAGAATGAAACATGCACCTGGTGGAATTTGCAGCATGTGCTGCCCACATTTATCAAATTAAGGATTCAAATTGGTGATGTGTTGCCACCCCTGAAGACTAAGAAGAATTACACCATTAATATAAAAAAGGAACACCAACGGACCATTTCATGCTTTTATCTTATAAAAGCATAGTCCTTTCCTGATCAAGCCAATATAGATATGAAATAATTTAAAATTAAATTTACTTACCACTCTCAAATGTGTATTTAGTCCCTCCACAAACACCCAATTACGCTCCTGTACAACTTGGGTCACAATGCCCTGTTTCCCTTTATCTCTGCCAACCATAATCTCAACACGGTCACCCCTGGATTCAATGAAACAATATTTATAATTATAAAAGTAACAATAAGGTTTCAATGTTGGTGATATACCTATATATATATGTATATATATAGGTATACCTAGTCCAGCCACAAGTTCTGTTACAAATGAAAATGATTTTTTTTTTAATGAAGTAATGTTATTATTAAAATTTATACCTACTTATTTATTAGTCTTAGCAAAAAATAAAAAAATATACAATTCTAAAGGTGGCCCCTTTGGTTTTTATACAGGCCTTTAATCTGTTTGGCCACGTATCTATGGATTTACGCACTGTTTCCAAGGGAAATTTCGCCACTGCTAGCTCCAAGGATTTTTTAAGAGACTCAATGTTGCCATGTCGCTAAGAGCAGGCCATGTCCTCTTAAACTGACCATAATTAGAAGTCTAAAGGGTTGAGGTTTGGGCTAGATGAGGGCCAGTCTTCAGCTCTTTTAAAGTTCGGAACGTTGGTTTCAAGCCAGGCTTGGGTAGTTCGTGCCTTGTGACCAGGTGCAGTCCTGCTGGAAAGTCCACGGTATATTTTTAAAAAGTGTATTGCTGAGAGGTTTCACAACATGATCCAAGGCTGTATCTTGAAACACTTTGGCTGAAGTTTTCACTCCTTTTTCACAAAAATGTAGTTTTGTGACTCCTTGATAAGACACGCCCCACGAAACTGACGTGATCCCTGACACAGGATGATGACCACATTGTACCTTTCCGACCACTCGAGCAGCTTCTTTAGAACTGTGAGTGTACACTTTATCATTTTGCTTATTGTAGTGTTCTTCAATCGTGTAAATTTTTTCATCGGTAAAATATTTCTGTGCCTTTCACCTGCGTATCGTGACAGAAGGCGTTATGATCAATCCACTCCCTTTAATTGTAAATATTGATTTAGTTTTATGTAATAGCATTTATGGCCAGACTAAGCATAAATTGCTTGTACTAGGAGATGGTTTACAGCAATAGTCTAATGGTGGATTGGAACCTATGACCTTAAGTTTCTCAGACCGTACCCTAAACCATTAGGCTATTGATATTTATAAATGGGATGTGGTCTTTGGCCAATTGAGATCTGATCATGCTGCTTGAAATAAACTGCTGCTGGTTTAGCTATCCTGTTATTAAATTAAAACTCGAATAACTAGATATTCTGATGAATAAGCCAAATGACTATCAATTCAAGTTCAGTCAAGTGCAATATAAAATAAAAAAGTTGTAATAATTTGTTGATATTAGACATTTTTATTTATTGTTAACTAAGCCAATAGTTTTTTTTTACCTAATAGGTACTATTCATATTTTCTTTTTAATTTGAAAGTTTTTATATTTTAATATTTAATTGTTATTACTCCATTCATCTCATTATTTTTTTCATTCATGTTATCTATATGATAAGTACTTACATAGCACATGCTTTACACACCTATCCTCCTTAGCATCCTATTTGACAATAAACTACCAATTCAAATACAAAATTAATAATTTATCAAGTTTACAAGCACTATGGTATTTCCAAACCGATATGAGCTGTTATTGTCACTTTGACTCTTCTAGTATTATGGATTTCCATAGGTGGCAGTGATCACTTACATATGGGTGAGCTGCTTGGTCATCTTTCACCTATTCTGTAAAAAAAATATTATAAAATGTGATGTCGAAAAGATTTAAGTGATTCACTAATCTATCCAAGGGTTGTTAAACACCATTTTTGCTGATTTCATTTTACAGCTGTAAAACCTTTTTCCAAAACAACTATCAATTTTAATTGTGTCTGTTACTTATGGACAACCACTTGCATTGAGATTCTTTATCCATTGACCAGATGTATAATATAAATCCATCTGCTGGGAATAGGCCTTCTTTAGAGAGGGTGTAAGAGCAGAGTCCACCATGCAGCACCACTGTGGATTGGCGGACTTCACATATTTTTGATATACTTATTTACTTGTTTAATATAATAAATTTTATAGAAATGCAGATTTTATTACAGTTTTTCCTTCACTGCCAACCACGGGGTATGATATTATGGTAGTTTTATATTAATTAATAAAATATTTACGTACTTAAAATAACTCCATTCGCCTACTGGTTCCAAAAAAACCTTCTTCCTATGACTATTAGGTTCATTGTCTCGCCTAAACTGAGACGTCCACGGCCTGTGGGTAGTAAAACGATATTTTTTACGAGCTATTTGTGCCGCTGGGTATTGTGGATATCCCGTAGGATTCTTCCAATAAACCTAAAAATAAAATAGCAAATAAAATGTTAGGTTAATTTTTTAAATAATGTTTAGCGATATTCAATAAAATATACCTGCTCATAGCTCCTCTTCACGTAAGATTCGGGTAAATTTGAATATTTAATTGTTAAGTCTCCAACTTTCTTTCCCAAATAACTGAATATCCTCATTTTTTTAAATCAAAATTGTCTAATTTTATACGTCAATAAAAAGTTATTTTGAAGCATAGAAGGAATTGCCATTTTACCACTACAAATATTACAGAAATGTGATAGTTGCACAAAATGTATTTTACTTGATTTAGTATATATAACAAATAAAAATATTATCCATTACTGGAGGGGAGTTTATGTATATATATATATATATATATTGAATATACGATGGGAGGTCAAAAAGTTCGCGGAATGAGAGGGAAGGAAGTTGACATTAAACTCAAAACTATTTTTCCTTCTCAATATATTCTCCCTTAAACCTAATACATTTTACGGATCTCGCAAATAATTTGTTTATACCGTCAAAAAAAAATGTGTGTTTTTGGTGTCAAAATAGGCCGAAATTGCCGACTTGACTTCTTCATTGTCGTCAATTTTTTTTCCACTCATCTCTTTCTTCATTTATGGAAATAAATAATAGTCACTAGGAGCCAAGTCTGGACTGTAGGGTGGGTGATTCAGTAATTCGAAGCCGCAACGGTGAATAGCGGCCGTCGCAACATGGCACGTGTGAACAGGTGCGTTGTCGTGCAAAAGGAGCACACCTTTTGATAGATTTCCTCTTCTTTTTCCTTCATGGCTTCTTTCAATATTTTCAATAACTTCTTCTGTTCTCGCTCCACAGAGCTCCAAAAAGTGACGAGAACACTCGACACGGTGGCGTTTTTGAAGTGGCGTGAGCATTTTTGGAACCAGATGGGCACTGACCTTAGTCATCCCAAGATGATGATGTAGGATATTTAAAATAGTTGATTCGGACACTCCAATCATTGCTGCAAGTTGTTTCTTCTTAAGCAGGGCATCTTCCAATACAAGTTTTCCAATACTATTTTTCGACGATTTCCGGAGCCTGAATTTGCCGTCCGGAGCGGGGGTCGTCTTCAATGGACTCTCGTCCTAATTATTCGTAAAATAATATTATACTTTATCATTTTCAGAGAGATATTAGATACAATGTGACCCAATTATAATTACTGAAATATATTTAATAATACTATTCTACTACTACTAGTATTTTATACTGATTGGATATGTTTTAGATTATGTTCATTGTATAGGACAGAAAAATCTTAAATTTAAGTTACATGAAATAATAATTATTAGCCGTACTAGAACCACAACAAAACAAACACCTTCGTTATGATTGCTTCAGCAATGTCTATAGATACATTGAAAAAATTGTAGCTGCGAATCTCTTTTTGCAGTTTGTATCCTTCGCACATAAGACAATTGTGCGAAGGAGAGTAAAAGGATATACTCACTAGGGAAACTATCAAAATCGAATCATATTAATTTTAATATATGTACTTTGTACATTTTTTTTAATAGATATGATCGCTATTATGGACAGATGATGTAACTTGAGTGGAGGAGAAATTATCAGAATGTTAGAAGCTAGCTCTTGGTAACGTGTTGTGGCTATCGTTCTAGACACTGCGCGCCTATTTATAATTAATGCTCGTTAAAATCTAATGACGTTATTTACTGTATGTTGGATAAGTGGCTTCATCAAGCCCTGTTCCCAAAGGCCATTTATTGAGTCTGGTAATCGAAAGGCCCTCTTCCAATTGGCCCGTGAACACATAAATTAAGCAGAAGAAAAATGGTGTTATGTGTTGGTTTTCTGATAAAACCTGGATGCCAAGAAAGTTTGAATGATCTTAAATTCTGTAAGTTTATGAATATTGTGGTGAAAAAAAAACAGAGTACAAGTGGGTATTTGAAAACGTATGATATAATACATTCGCAGACATATCGGGTCCTTTATATATCGGTTGAATTTAATTCTAAACGATTACAGTATAAGTTAATGTAATATGCAAGTATTATCTTTAGTTTTTGTTAGTTTATTTACTTTGAATCTCAGCGTCATCAGTGATTTAATTTCCTATGAGTAAAAAAAATCAAAAGACTATTGCAACAAAACAAAACATTGGTATTTTCTTAGTTCAGATATAGGTAAACTTTCTGGTTAATATTTAAACCCTAGCCATTTTCGCAAGAATGGCTAGGGTTTAAATATTAACCAGAGTGTTAACCCGTCCAAAGAGACACAGCATTTTTTGGCCTCTTTATCTCATTAGTTAATAATGTTAGTTTTTGTGCGTATATATAAAATTTATATTTAAAACTCTATAATAGCATTCTTCTAAACTGCCACTTATAACATGTAATTTTTTTTCTAAATATTTCAACTAGCTACAACTTAATATAATAGTGAATCGCATAATATTTTATTAACTCTTTTCTCATTAATCATGTGGAAAATATATATTATTTTTCAAAACTTTGCCTATGTCTGTTCCATAGACAATTGACGTAAATCAGCTGTCCAAAAACAGTTGTTGTAGGTGGCAGCACAGCATCACGTGAATTTTCATGGCGGTGTTGTAGGGCTAGTCCCGTATAGTCTTGTGATTTCACCGAAAAACTGCTGTTTCGACTATTTAGTGTTAAACAGCATATTTTTTTAAGTACCGGGTGAGTATTGTACAACGCTTAGACTCGTGCCGTGTATATTTAAGTCGTGGAAGACTTTTACGCGCTATCACAAATTGTCAAAATTTATGCTACGGTCGTACTATGGGGTGGTTTGGGGTGTAATTTTTGAACGAGACATAACTGGCGCCAGGTTGTCTGGCGGCTGGGTGGGCGCCAATGCCCTGGTTTCGTTATTGATTTACTCTATTAGTCGTCTTGAGTTCAAATTTGGCTATAAACACCATATCGCTCCTCGCGTCCAAGAATGGTGGTCTTGCAAAATCGATTATTAATACAAGAAGAAATGATTTTGTTTTGTTAAAGATGTTCAATTTACTGGATATTAACGGACGGTTATTAATGTTACGTTATACCCAAGGTCACTTATTGAACTTGAATCTTTTTCAGCGGCGAAGATGAGTGAATATTGGCTAATAAGTGCCCCCGGCGACAAGACATGCCAACAGACCTGGGATACCCTCAACAATGCCACCAAATCTGGCAACCTCAGTGTCAACTACAAATTTCCGATCCCTGACCTGAAGGTAAGTTAGTTTTTATATCATTTAATTTCTATAGGAACCTTATTGGAATTCAATTAACAAAAAAATGGTTTATTAAATTTGGTAAATTCCAAGTATTTTTTAAAATTAAAATACTGATTACTTATATGTATATATTAATTTAACATCCATATTAAATTATTAATTTATTTTATTAAAAAAAATCACAAGAGGGCTTTATCCAATAGTGCCTAAGTTTGATGATGCTATTTTCATTTAAAAAAAGTAGTGCTAGCAATGCTATTAACACTCACACTGCTTAAAATCATTTATCAATAGTTGGGTATTGGATTTGATCCTGTGATGACAAGTTATGTAGACCATTCCTTAAACCATTAGACCATTGATGTATTAAAATGATGATCCAAGTAATATTATAAATGTACAAGTTTTTATATTTGTTACTCAATCACAAAAATGGCTGAAAAGTTTGGATGTGTGTTATTCATTAAAAAAACAGTTAAACGGATTTGAATTAAATTTGGCACACAGATAGTTTAAACATAGAATGTTTTATCCTGGTTAAAGAAATGGCTTCTCTTCTACTGGTGACTTCATTTGTATGGACTTCAGAATTGGGTCTAGAGAGAAATCAATAATATATGAGACAACATTGTATGATTTATTATTTTCCACCAGTATGTGTGCAAGGAGATGCTTCATGACAATAGTTGAATGATGGATTGAAACATACAACCTTAAGTTTCAGTCTGTGCTCGAAACCGTTATCAGCTATTATTTTTAAATATGGGATGATACAATTTATATTTAAAACTCTATAATAGCATTCTTCTAAACTGCCACTTATAACATGTAATTTTTTTTCTAAATATTTCAACTAGCTACAACTTAATATAATAGTGAATCGCATAATATTTTATTAACTCTTTTCTCATTAATCATGTGGAAAATATATATTATATTTCAAAACTTTGCCTATGTCTGTTCCATAGACAATTGACGTAAATCAGCTGTCCAAAAACAGTTGTTGTAGGTGGCAGCACAGCATCACGTGAATTTTCATGGCGGTGTTGTAGGGCTAGTCCCGTATAGTCTTGTGATTTCACCGAAAAACTGCTGTTTCGACTATTTAGTGTTAAACAGCATATTTTTTTAAGTACCGGGTGAGTATTGCACAACGCTTAAACTCGTGCCGTGTATATTTAAGTCGTGGAAGACTTTTACGCGCTATCACAAATTGTCAAAATTTATGCTACGGTCGTACTATGGGGTGGTTTGGGGTGTAATTTTTGAACGAGACATAACTGGCGCCAGGTTGTCTGGCGGCTGGGTGGGCGCCAATGCCCTGGTCTCGTTATTGATTTACTCTATTAGTCGTCTTGAGTTCAAATTTGGCTATAAACACCATATCCCTCCTCGCGTCCAAGAATGGTGGTCTTGCAAAATCGATTATTAATACAAGAAGAAATGATTTTGTTTTGTTAAAGATGTTCAATTTACTGGATATTAACGGACGGTTATTAATGTTACGTTATACCCAAGGTCACTTATTGAACTTGAATCTTTTTCAGCGGCGAAGATGAGTGAATATTGGCTAATAAGTGCCCCCGGCGACAAGACATGCCAACAGACCTGGGATACCCTCAACAATGCCACCAAATCTGGCAACCTCAGTGTCAACTACAAATTTCCGATCCCTGACCTGAAGGTAAGTTAGTTTTTATATCATTTAATTTCTATAGGAACCTTATTGGAATTCAATTAACAAAAAAATGGTTTATTAAATTTGGTAAATTCCAAGTATTTTTTAAAATTAAAATACTGATTAGTTATATTTATATATTAATTTAACATCCATATTAAATTATTAATTTATTTTATTAAAAAAAATCACAAGAGGGCTTTATCCAATAGTGCCTAAGTTTGATGATGCTATTTTCATTTAAAAAAAGTAGTGCTAGCAATGCTATTAACACTCACACTGCTTAAAATCATTTATCAATGGTTGGGTATTGGATTTGATCCTGTGATGACAAGTTATGTAGACCATTCCTTAAACCATTAGACCATTGATGTATTAAATGATGATCCAAGTAATATTATAAATGTACAAGTTTTTATATTTGTTACTCAATCACAAAAATGGCTGAAAAGTTTGGATGTGTGTTACTCATTAAAAAAACAGTTAAACGGATTTGAATTAAATTTGGCACACAGATAGTTTAAACATAGAATATGTTTTATCCTGGTTAAAGAAATGGCTTCTCTTCTACTGGTGACTTCATTTGTATGGACTTCAGAATTGGGTCTAGAGAGAAATCAATAATATATGAGACAACATTGTATGATTTATTATTTTCCACCAGTATGTGTGCAAGGAGATGCTTCATGACAATAGTTGAATGATGGATTGAAACATACAACCTTAAGTTTCAGTCTGTGCTCGAAACCGTTATCAGCTATTATTTTTTAAATATGGGATGATACAAGTAATATTTGTACCACAAAATGTATGTATATAGAGGTACACCGTTCAAGTTTGTATATTTGTTCAACTTTCGTAATATTCTCTTACTTATAATTCTAAGTTGAATAGATTTTTTTTTATTGTTATATAAGTAAGGGTGCGGTTAATTTTCAATTTCATTGTCTTTAAAATTATGTATATTAATATAATTTTAATGTAATTTAAATGTTGTTTAAAATTGTATTAAAGTAACCTACAATACATGCAGTGAATTTTACCAAAACTATAAAATGTGATCAATGGTTGAAATTTACAATTTTCTGGTCAACATACAATTTACTCTATCTCCTTCAAGGAATTGGATATCTTGTGTATTCTAGCCAAACTAAATCATATCAAGGAAATGCGTTAACTCTATCAATATAAAAATTAAACTCGCAAAGTCTATTTGTAAGTAGTCTGATTATAGCTACTAGAATAAAAAATATCACTGATAATATAAATCATAGAATAAAACATTAATGAATGTAATCATCTACATTTTTAAAATCTTTGTACACCTGTTTTTCCTATAACTTTTTTTCTTAGAGTTTGCTAGGACTTTATAGCATATTTTGGATTTAGCGTATGTTGGATTCTGGTTGAGTAAGGAATTATAGAATTGGAAGGAATATATGTTCAATGTTCATACTCTTACTGCTTTTGTATGAACATCCAACAGTTTTCTGATTCCTTATTTGCAAGTGGTATTGTCTTTGTTATCAATATTTACCTAATTTTGCACTTATCTTACAATATCTTTATATATACCAGTCAGATTTTATAGGTCTCAATGAAATGCCTGTTTTTGGGGTGAATACCTATGGCATTATAATAATTACTGAGCAGTTGATATAATATTTTGATTGACAGAAAATATAGATATGATAAAAATCAAACTGAAGGACATTAAAAGTCTAAAAAATAGAGGATTACTCTCATTAGGGTTAGTAGATTAGGTAACAATTTAAAATATGATAATTGTTTCATATTGTGGTGATATGTCTGCTAAGGCCGCATTGTTAGTGGATGATATGAAGCCTGAAAATGCAAGTCATGAATATAATAGATTCTCGTAAGCTACCTCTGTATGACAAAATAATAAAAATAGATTTGTTAGTAATAGGTACTTATCTTTGTATTGTATATTTCACCTGATGTTAAACAATTTTTGCGGCACATGATACTGTGGACATCCTTGATGAGGAATCGTAATGCAGATACATTGTCAACCCTGAGGATTGAGATACATACAGACAATAACAGAAGCATTAAGCTGCCTTTTTATGCTAGTCAACTGTGATGGTTCAGTCCCAGCCTGGTCGAGTCCACTCATTCGTGTTGCAGTTAAACTAGCAGTAGTGTGACTAGCACTGCTGTCTTACTATCTTAGATCTGAATCACTATTGTGTACTGTATGCACTCTGTCACATTTGGGATATACCAAATAGAGGTGATGTGTTGGTATCTTTTTTTTTGTCTGCTGATAACTTATTTAACAAAATTATTTATTGATTCCTTAGGTGGGGACATTGGATCAGTTAGTGGGGCTGTCGGATGACTTAGGAAAACTGGACACCTTCGTTGAAGGAGTCACAAGGAAGGTAGCTCAGTACCTTGGAGAGGTGAGTTATGTATAAATTTAATTACTTTACTAATAACAACAGCATTTCTTGACTAAACTAAAAATTTCATCAAATTACAAAATAGGATAATTATAAATTTTTTGTATAATTTTCTTATTACACCCTATATATCATGGTTATATATTTTGAATCTGATTGGTGTCATCTAGCTTTTCGATACAGACCTCTTCCAGTGTCTTCCTCATTTTACTACAGTTTGTCTCTTCCAAAATATTTCTGAGAGCTTTCTTCTATTATGGTCACTTACATACTACCTATTTTTACTCACTTTCACATTACTTCTTGGTGGTTACATACCATTTGATGGTTTCTTTAGATCGTTTTTGTTGTCTCTCATTATGTGTCCTATACGATGGAAGAAATGTTCTAGAGTGGCAATCTCAGACTGGCAGACACAGGTCATCCTACCCCCCACCAGATGAAACAATGACCTGTGCAAGTTTGCTGGAAGTCAATGGATGCAGGTGGCTCAGGAAAGTGCTTTGTGGAAATCTATAGTGAATGCCTATGTTTAGCAGTGGGCTATGGATAGGCTGTGATCATTTTGTGTCCAGTGCAGTTGCTTTTTTGTTTATATTATATCTCTTATTTTCTGATTCCATACTTATTATCATTTAATTTGGTAATCAGTACCTCTTCATGCAACTATTAGTTGATTATGATTCTTTTGTATCATAAGGAAATGTTAGCGGTTAGTTTTTTTTCCTATGTTAGAAACAATAGATATTGTTGACAAACAAAATAAGCTATAGTTCACCCGATACTAAGTTCTCTCTGTGGTTCATAAACATAGTTACTGTCAATGATCAGACAAGATTAACATTTAAATTTTGTGTTATTTAGTGGCAAATTTTGATAGTTTGGTCTTGGTCATTTTTTTTGGAAATATTAATCACAAGTTTGTATTTCATTATTTTATTTTTTTTTATTTTTTTATTACATTGAAAGTAACAAACAAGCAGACCGTTCACCTGATAGTAAGTGATTCCTGCGGCTGATGTTCATGGAACATCTACATTCATCCTTGACAAGGAATCAAAATGCAGATTCATTATCATCCTGACTGAGATAGAATGTCTCGTCACCAGTAATAATGGTCTCCGGATCCCTACACTCACCAGACGAAACACAGCAGCATTATGCTGCTATTTCACGCTAGTCTTCTGTGCGGACGTGGTCCTACCCGGTCGATCTGACCCATTCACTGACTCTGCAGTTAGAAACAAATGCTCTGTAGCTACCACGATAATGCATCATATAACACATTCACATTAAGTATGATACAATAATAATACTTTTAGTGTACTCATTTTATTTTGATTGTCAATTATCTGGCAGAAGTATGCTAATGTAATGTAATCACACTCCTGCTATAATGATGTGAATTATAAAGTTTTTAAATGATTTATTCTAAATTATTTAAATTTAGAACATTCTAAGACTACTTTCTTGTGAGTTGGCAATAAAGGCCATTTGATGATGATTATGGTGCATTGGCTCCGTGTGTCTTGTTGCCAGCCAATAGCCTATATTAAATCCCTGGTGTGCCTTGGCTGGTTTTATGTCACATTCTAATATAGACATGGTTTATTTGATGGACCGATGCACCATGCATTGGCTTCGAGTGACTTGATACCAGCCAATAAATACCCTATATTAAATCCCTGGTATGTCTTGGCTGGTTTTATTGGAACAAAAAATTCTAATATACACATGGTGTATTTGATGGAACATGACTTTTTTACTATTTATGTTTTAAAGTGATTTTAAATAAAGAAAAATGTTGCACAATTTCTACAGACATATTTCTAATGTTGAATGTGTATTTTGGGTTGTTATATTAGGTTATATAACAAATATTATTTCAATTCAACAGGTGCTTGAAGATCAACGTGACAAACTTCATGAAAACCTGATGGCCAACAATAGTAAGTATTTTTTTTTTCATTCACTAGATTCATTCAATTTTGTCCTATGGCACTAAACATTTAAATTAAGAGTTGTTTTCTTAGATATGTTTCAGTTAAAATAGTTTAGTGCCATCTAGTTGGTTTATAGTAATGTTTTAAACATTTTAAATAAGACTCATTACAGAAAAATACTTCAACTGTTTCAAATAATTTAAATTTAAAATTTTGCATGACGAAATATTTAAAAAGAGAAATCTATTTAGCATGTGTGGGAAATATTTATTAGAGACACAAGGCTATGTTTAAATTCGAACAGTGGTGTTGCTAGCATGAATAACTAATTATGAAATATAGAATGAACTCGTGTAGAGGTATAAATGAATTAAAAGCACACAGTAGTGCGAAATTATTTTAGCATGTCTCGCTGAATTTCCGTGGTTCGTTTATTTTTATTTATTTAATTTAATACTTTATTTTTTTAGATCAAATTTTTATATTTTGCATGTAACCCTTTTATTTTTTTCTCACACTTACTCACGCATTTTTCAGCTGGCATTAAAAAATTTTGATAAGATTATATTATTTATTGTCAATATTCATACACATTTATTGCACAATACGACAATATAATATACCATGTATATATTACGCACACAGATATACACACCTCATTTAATTCATAAAATAAAATAAAATATTATAGTAAATAATCTGCAAGCACTAATCCGCACATATTTCTTAAAACTTTTCAAATCTTCTCTTCAATATAATTTTGTATTCTGTTTTAAGTTCCATAGATATTTACGGGAAAAAAACTTTACTGTTTACCCCCCAAAAAACTTTAAATTTAAAAAAAAAACACATTTATTTTGAACTTTTAAATTTTGACATTTTGTAGATCCGGCTAAAAATTTATATTTATTATAAATACGGTCCGGATTAACTGTAACATGAACACCTCAGTCACCTCAATAACCATAAACACTATATAGCACTTGAAATGTCGAGAATTAAAAATTATATACATTTTTGTATATATATATATATAATATTTGCACACAATTGAATAATTATTGAAGAGAAGCTTTGTTCATAGCACACATAACCAACAGTACAAAAGCTAAGAATGTTGAGTGGACAGTGTTTTTACAATGGGTTCGTTTATTTAAGACTATTTCGAACCCAACTAAAATGTGCATATTTTTTATGTGTTAATTGATATTTTTCATCGTATGTAAGAGTGTTTGTGTTGCACTGTTTTAAATATATTTATAGAGCATTTATTAAATTGTGTAAAGGACATTAACAAGGTGATATTTCAACAGATTACATGCTACAATCTATAGCTGAAAATATTACAACACATTATTTTTTTTATATTATATTATGGTATATTTTATATACGCATTAAAGTCCTTTAAAAACAGGATTTTTTTTCTCTCAATATATTATTTATGCACATATTTTATGTACACTTATAACATGCTTTTTTCACCTATGAGTTATGAATGAAATCATTATTTCTTTGTATTTAGTCTATATACTAGATTTCATGAATGCTAGATATGGGATTGCATTTCAGTGTCTGAAAAGTGGAAAAAAATTTGCGGCAGTGAGTAATAGTTTTTGTTATGAAAAATATATCTGCTTCTATACCGTAAGCTTGCTACAGATATGTTGCCATAGTTATGGACAGTATTCATGTAGTGAAAGATATATGTTATACATAATATATTTATATGTGACTAAGAAATATTTGTTTTAATTATATATGTATAAACAGTATGATTTTTATCATTATCAAATATATTTATGTAAAATCCATTTAATTTATAAAATATAAAAAGTTTGGAAGATCTTCATTACATGTTCGCGTGTAGATTTGCGTTAACATGGCTCAATCATCATAGGAAATTCTACAATTCAACAGAATACTGGAGGTTGCTTTACACTTGACTATTTTTTAGGTCTGAACGGGTTATATTTAGATCTATTTAGAGCTATGCTGCAGTTTGTTTATAGCTGCAGAATGAATAGGTCAGCACCGGGGAAGGACCACCTCACAGAATACCAGCGTAAAATAGCAGCGTTATCCTTCTGTTTTTTGTCTGATGAGTGTAGGGATCTGGAGACCTTTATTACTGGTGACGAGGCATTCCATCTCGGCCCTCAAGGATGACAACGCATCTGCATTATGATTCCTGGTCAAGGCTCAATGGGGACCCCAGGAATTACTTACCATCAGGTGACTTATGATTAGTTGTTCATCTCAATGTAATAAAAATATGCTTTGTTATAGGGCTGTCTATCTATTTTTTAAAATTAGAGGTGACAATAGAACACAGAGTGAACTTGATGATAAATTCTGACTGCGGGCTATGTCTATAGCCCGTCGTCAAAAAAGATTTTATGTTTGCATGCATTGTCATCTCTGAGGACTGAGGTAGAATAGCACCTATTCCCGTTATGCTCTTATTTCACGTTGATATTCTGCGAAGGCCTAGTCCTCCCTCGGTCAAACCATTCATGTTGTAGCCAGAAACTAGGCGGCTTTATCACTGTCAAAATATGACATAGCAGATAATTCTTTCCACTTGAGACAAGCCCAAAATTGTAGTGGTAGAGTTGTTTGTCTATCTACACAACAATCTACTTAAACATTATAGAATTGGCACTTTTTAAATTTGTTTTTTTTTTACTTGTGTATTTACAGTGTGTATCTTTGTGTTGAATTTAGTACAAAATAAATAATGAATTATTTTTTTGGCTGTGTTAAAGATGTTGACATTGGATATCAAATTATTACTAAACTATATACATCAAATTATTACAAAATTATAATGCATTTCATCAATCAATTTTTACCCTTTTTGCATAGCAAGTTATATGGAGGATATGGAAACGGTAATTAAATATATATAATTAAGTACAACATATTAATACAAAATCTGACAATATCAATATGCCTTGTAAAAGGTATTTGACCTTTTCAAGGCATAATGAATATTTCCAGCCCGTTAGAATTAGACGGCGACATATTCTCGTAATTACTAGATATCTACGTTGCGCGATATATTCATTTCGCGAAAATATAGAGACGCTAGTTTATTTCCTAGTCCAATGTAATGCGTTAATATCGGATCGGAGGAAGGTTGATGCAGTGTCTAGGACAAAGTATATATTTCCAAACATTTAGGCGTTATGCTATTTATAGGTATATATTAGTATTTTTTTTACATTAGATATTTAGGCATCATCTGTCGGCAGGAGAGTGGTTGCCCCATGGATCACATGAGTGCTCTGAATAAATTTATGGTGATTAATGTATAGTTATAAATGAAAAACAAAACATATCGTATACCTACGTGATTTAAGGTATTTTATTGAAAATAGAATATATAGACAGAGAAAATAGAAAATGTTTAGCGCAGCTGTTATATTGACATTGACAGTGACATTTCTTGTTTTTTAATTTTATATCTAAATAAATAAACTATAACGATTTCTATGGTGGGTTTTACTTGTTGTACTTTTTAGTAGCAAGACAGAATGGTGATGAGTTTTCTTAAGTATTAGGTATTTTTGACATTGTTATATGTATGTATGTGCGTACTAGTTGGCAATATTATAAAAATGTTTAGACCAATGTGAATGTAATTAAGATTTAATTCACTCATTTGTAATTGATTTCTTACTTATAATTTGTACTTAGTTTAAGATAGACATTAGTTGGTGCACAATTGTGAAATAATATAAAAAAAAACAATGATGTCATCCTTAGACAATCGTAATCACTGCCTCACAAGACATTCATAGCTTAGCCATCAAGCTTTCATATTGTCTATGCTTTACGCTTATTTTCTATTATTATGTCTATTTTCTTTTATGATTTATTTCGCTCCTATATATCCTAACTAATTTCCTCTTTTTTGTTCCGGTTTGAGTCGTGAGGCGATTTGTTTATTGCGTTAACTTGATCCATGCAAAAGATATTCGAGAGCGTATATTGGCATTTTTGGGTTAGTCTAGTCTGTAAGATTAATACTAGCAAAGTCGTAATGTTTTGCAGAGTCCCTAGCAAACGATATGCACTACAAAGTGATACATAAAAACACGCTACTCGGCCAGATTGTTAATGTCGCTAGGGCGAAAGTTAAACGGGCGGTTGGGTTGACGCGATCGCCTCGTTCGGTTCGCCCATCAACGCCCTCTGTGCGGAATGCAGGCGTCGAGTCGTATGCTGACCCAGGGGGAGGGGAACCTCCCCCCACGCCGACGTCACCAGTCTACGACTCGGCTTACTCTGAGCAACACGGCTGTTGGCCGTGCGAGCATCGGGAATGTTCCGAGGGTGAAGTCTCCCAGCCATCCAGCGGGCGGTCCTCGCCGCGATGGGACGACGACGAAGAGCGGACGCACCACATACTTACCCAAGGTTTAGGACAGAAACCCGACCTGGTCCCAAAATTTGATCGGAATTTGAGGCTCGCTTAGCTGGCCAGTTATTAACACATCCTCACCCTTTAATACGTAGTTAGATTGCCTAAGTCTCAAATACTGCTCAAATCGCTCGTGTAAAAAAAGCTTAAAAAGTTATTTGTAGTTTAAAAACGAAACTTTGCTATATATATAACAAGTTTGCGTTTTTGCTAGCGCTGCCTGTTGACATATTTTTTTAATTTAGTTATTCATTTATCAGGATGTTTGGCATAGGTTGTGACGGCAGTGATTGCGTTTTGTTTGTGTTTCAAAAATAATATACATATAATTTAATATTATTGTAACGGTTTTAGGCATTTGAATTTTTAATTAAGCAGGTGGCGCTGGTAGCGCCATTTTGTTTATTTCGTTTGTCAAACGTAAACCTTCACGTGTGTTGCCACGCTACACTGTTCATGTAATGAGCTAAGTGAATCCAACTCACAAATATACCTTTTGTTCTGTCGTTTTGTATTGCAATTGTGACGGCTAAAGTTGTGACGTCGGCTGATATTTATAAATACAGATATAAACCTTACTACTTGTGATAAGGCATTCCTTTTTAGTCCACAGAGATGGCAACACATTATGATTACTTTTCGAAGTTGACATGGTTCACAAGAATCATTTTCAGGAGAACTGTGTGCTCGTTTGTCTATCCCCTAATACAATTCAGAATTAATTAATTGGTTTGATTGTAAAATAATATATTTAAAAATTTATCTCCCTTTAAAATAAAAATGATATCAATTATTTTCATAGTTTCCAAATAATCGCAAAAACCTATAAATTCATGGAATTTTATATTATTTAAATAACGATTTTACATAAATGTTTTGTTATAAACAAGTTGGTATTTATAAATATTTGCCTACGATAAGATCCTACTGAGAGGGCATTTTATGAAACATATTTGATTCTAACCTTTTAGATTTTTTAGTTGTTATACATGTCATTTTTTAGAAATATCAAATGAGATTTAAATCCAATTCCATAAATACCCTCGAATATATACGCTTTTAAAATTATTATTCAATGTAGCTTTAATAATTATTTCAATTTAATTTTTGCTTTTAAATGTCTAATCGAGTGTTTATATTGTTGCTCTTTTAATATTTTTTATCTGTCAACTCTCCCCAAAATCGTAACCTAAAAGACAGATACAAAACTTTGTTGTGCGATCAATAAAGTTTACATTGTATCTATATTTATGACGTTACGTTATTACTGTTAGTGTTGATGAGTTCCGGAAACAGGCAAGGATTACGAAAGCTATATATAAAGCATTTTCATAGAATGTCGGCCTTCATTATTTCTAAATAAACTTTGTATTTCGTCCGGAATGCTAAATGTATTGTGATTTTCGTATATCACCATATTTGTACCGGCTATATCAAGGTATCACCGTATACTTATCATTTTTATTATTATGTAATATACGCCAAAAATATCTTTCAATTTCTAGCTATGTTATAACAGTCTGCAATTATATTTTAAAACTGCATTATATTATTGATTTATTGTAAAACTGCATATTCAAAGTTGTACATTGGCATTATGTTTATAAAATCTCAATTAACTGGAGGAGCCTATTTAATATACGCTATATAAAATTTTATGGGAATATAATAATATAATATTTCGGTTATTATGCGTTTTATAATAATATCAATTGAAACTTTAAACAAAACATTTATCAAAACTTATTTTATTCTCATCACCAAATATTAAAAATAGTTTTCCAAGGTGTACTCATATCCAATAGAGCACTTATGATACTTTGACTTTTATAAATGGATTATATGCAATTTTAAACTTTTATTCGTACTTAATGATGTTTCGGTTTTCGTTCGGAAATGGAGTGTCACTATACTGTAGAATATAAACAAGCGTGTTTATAACTCTTGTAATTATATTTAAAAAACATTTTTATTTCGTATGTGATGTTCTGTATTTTTTATAGCTTGGACAGTAAAAATGTTTTAGTTTATTATTATTGTGGCTGTTCCTTGCATGATGATTGTTACGCATGCGTTATATAAGTGTTATTTTAGACATCTGTTAAAATCTTCATACCAGTTTGCAATCGACGAATATATTTTAAAGAATACTAGATACGTCAAATTAGATAGATAGATAGAACTTCGCTCAAGTATTATATTTATTTAATATAAACTATACATCAGTGGATATGGTTCTTAAATTTTTTTTTTTATGCGACGCCGTTTTCGTTTACTATTAACACAAATTTACTCAACAAAATTCATTTACTTGTATTTTTCAAAATTTTGCTATCTACAGAATTCTTTAAAGTCGTTACCGGCCTGTATCATAAGTTATGTCTATGCAAAACGTTCAATCAAAACCTTCCAAAAAATATATGACAAACAGAACTAAATACGTTCAGGAATTTCTGAAATTAGCGGATTCAAACTGACTGGATGGATGAAATTTCACAGAAATTCAAACCGAACTCCAGAGTTAAATAGGCATCTGCTTTATGGATTCCCTATAGAAGGTATATGTGGATGACACGTTATTTCTACGTTTATTCTGTTCTTTTATGGACAATTCAAATAAAATATTTAGTCTTATTAGTTTGATTGTCAATATATTATTATCGGTTCGGGCAAAAAAGGAAAAAGTATTTAATCGTATATTTATTATGTTAGTAGTATCGTAACTAAAATAGGACTCGCTACGAACTAAAAACTATATATATTATTAAAAATGCTGATAAGATACTTTCATGAAACTGAATTAAATATATTTAAATCAAGCGAATGAAAATATTTACCTTTTTTTTCATGAAGAAAGAAAATACTTTTTACGTTTCATGGAGTAATTATCGGCCCCGCCGACGGCGAGGGCGTCGCAAACAAGGTTATTCGCGATACCGCCATATAACTGGCCGGTTCTCTCCAGTCAATACAGATAGAAGCGTCGCTGGAGTTTCTTGCGCCACTTCTTCTCCAGCGCCCACGCATTCTGAAGTGGTAGTACAGGTGGTTAATAATAATAGCGATATTAATTGAGATAATCCTCTGTCAGAAGCAACTGACCGAGCCGAGGTTGGGCCCTCTCGGGCACCCTCGGGTGACAGTCTAAGCCGAGGCTCTCTTGGGAGCCGTTGTGCTGGTATATATAGAGATACCCATATATAGAGGTCTCGACTGAATGCCATGCTTCCAGCGCTTGGTCAACTCTCAACCTGGTGTAACTGTAAAGCCCACGCTAACAGCGGCCATCAGCCCGAATAAAAATGGAGTAATTATGTGTGAACCATCTCCTAGCACAAGCATTTTCAGCTTAATTGGAGTGGTCAACTGGAATATTAGTAATGTTAATATAGCATTGCTGATATATTTTTTTTAAAAAAACCAGATGTGTTGCTACCCCTAAGGGTTACGATAGAATGCCTCGACCGTTAAAAGGCATAATGTCTTTCCATCAGCGATCTGCGAGCATACTTATCGCAGGATGTGCGTGATACCTACTGATAGGATCGTTTGATTTTCATATTTTCTTATTTCATATTTATTCATTGTAACGATCGGAGGTTTTTTTTACATACACGCTGAATAGAGCGATATGAAGTACAGACCCTGTACGCTGCCGCGAAAACCTATCTTCCTAACCCAGCTTAAAGACACCTATGTGTTTCTTTCCAACAAAGCTGATTTTACATCACTAGGCGTGTAAAAAACCTCCCATCATCATTGTATTAAATATGATGAACGAGCAAATCTTGACGGTCAAATCACTGAGGACTGATATGGAACGCTTGGCCACCAGTATTAAGGGTCCCCGGATGTGTACGCACACCAGAGGACACGCAACAGGGTTATGATCCTATTACACACTATCAATCCCTGATCGTGCTGATCCATAGCTGCCGATTGAAAATAGTTCATAATAAATAGTTTCGCATGTTAGCTCTGCTCATCAAAGCTTAGAGACCTCCGATGGTGAGGCAAGCCCTACGCTGGTATTCTGTTTTTTTTTAATTCATCTTAATTCAGGATATAATTTCCTCTGTCAGTTGCGTAGATTTCTAGCATGTTTTAGGTTCCATTCTACACTAATACGTGTACATTTTTTATACTTTTTCCGTATATATGGTATCTTGGTTTTAGTTTTAACGTAGTTCATTTATATATACATGTTGTAGTTAACTTTTGAATTGAAATAAACTTTCAGTGCTAAGGATTTTTAATTGTATTTTTGTCACCTTTTTTTTTGGGAAATTTTAGATGTTGAAGATCTATTTACCTCATGACAATATTTGTATTAATTCGAAAACTGCCTATAAGTCTGGTTAATGTAACTTTTTGATACCGAGTAGAGTCACCTGCGTCATAAATGATGCTGTATGGACTACAAAAATCACTCATTCTATTCTCTGAAATCGGATATTTTATTATAAACGTAAAAAAGAAATGCAAAAAAAAAAAATTCGCGTTAATTTGGAACATGCTGTAACAGATCATGACTAGAGAAAGCGTCTTTAATGTGATTGTTATAAGAAAATGATTGAAAGAAAACAACGTTAGGTTTGATTTTACATTAATCTGGACGCAATTTTTTTAAATAAATCTTATTTAAGTTGACTAATCAATATTAAGGTATGCTACTCTTTTCTAACAAGCCAGTTCTTGTTAACAATCCCACCTGGTTTTGAGTGGTGATGTAAAGTTTAGACGTAGATGTAGAGTACAATAGCTCAGCAAATGCTTATTCACTCGTCTCTTGAAGACACTCAGTTTATACTGGACGGAAAATGTCATACTTTCAGGCAAATTATTCCAAATCTTCCAAAGCTTCGAATTGAAAACGACGAAGCATATCGCTTCGTGCGTAGGTGGGGAATATCCAAAACTATGGGATAGAATCCCATCGTGCACACTCTCCAAAATGTATCCTGTTAAACAACGAGAGTCTTGGCAACCTTGCGCCTGTTCTCAAGGTTAAACAGGCTTTAATCAAATGTGGGTTTTTAATTAGCCTTTTGCTATGCCTCTCACGAGTCTAAATTAAAGGTTGCAAGAAGGAAATGAACGTGCACTTTTTTTTTAGATATTATGGGCTGCAGTGATCACTTATCACATCAGGTGAACTGCGTACTCATTTGTCACCCTTAATATTATTTAAAAAAAAAGAACAGCGGCTCACACGATACGTGCTAACTCGCACCTAACCATGTGCCACCCACCCGTCTTGTTATGGACATATTTTTAAGAGATTCTTCGTCAATGACAATATTTTTTTGAAAATAGAATTATATGTTTTATCCCCGCGCAAATAGCGGGCAGGAAGCAGCAGTTTTCTCTATTATTTATCCGCTTATGTAATTCATCATGCGGGTCTTCTGTTGAGCTACTGTCATACTGTCTCTTTTTTTATAATATGGAGGGGAGAACCGAGATACCGTTCATTTGATGGTAAGTGATCACTGACCCATGACATCTGCATCCATCATCAACAAGGATTCAAGATGCATCTGCTTTATTACTCCTGAGGACTGGGATGGAAAGCCTAGTTCCCTGTAATCGGTTCTTTGGAGCCATAAACCAATACTCACCATACGAAACAGCGTTACGCTGCTATTTCCTATTGGTATTCTGTGTTCCCTCTGCACTCTCTCCACCACAATTGATAATGTTAATAAATAAATGATGACAGTGAAGAAATATCTATATCACATTCTTTTTCACTGCTTCATTAGATCCGAAAATATTTTTATATTAACGTTTTTGTAATAATGAAGCTCATTTCTCGACGAATTATACAACTACGCGTGAACTATTAATAATCTAATCTAATAAATAAATATATATAATAAATATATAACAGCTCGTGCATCTCAAAGTTTTTTTTTATTGGATAAAAACATAGCACAAGAATACTTGGTTACCTATGAATAGCATAGTTTAATGGTGATAAGTCACTTAGAGGTTCTCCTTCTTACGGTGCCTTTTCAATGCTGAAGCTCGGCCGCCAACTTTGTACATAGGCCCGGAGCCAGTCCAGAGCGAGACGAAACAATTCATCGGCTGACTTAATCCCCGTCCATTTAGAGATTTCACTTTAGAAGTTAGGATGAAATATATATTTACAGCACGTCTAAAACTATTATTTTTTTTTAATAATTGTTTTTATTGCTAATTTTTTAATGTCATTTAAATCTCGTGATCAAGTGTTATACTTTATACACTATATATCCAGATAGTTGATACGCATATAATTTTCGAACGTTAAAAAATTTAATGAAAATTAACATAATTATGAAACGAATGTTTCAAGTTTATAAATTGTTTTAAAACAGACGTATAACTGTTCAAATTTCCTGTGCCTGTCTAGTCGTAGTGTAATTAATCCTAATGAAAATATCTCATAGTTTCATTGATTTACTTAATATACAAATGAAGTACTTCGATTGAGTTTATTAATGTTTAACAAATGTATGATTTTTAATCCAGAATACTATAAACATTGATAATTTTCTATATGACCTGACAACGACGATATAATGGTTTTGAGGTTGAGTGAAATGCATTTACGCATGACATGATAAGAGCAAAAGAGACTCAAATAATTCTTTCTTTTCCTATAAGTGTGTATAAGCTTTTTACGACTACTATATTATAGATGAGAAAATAACCAATCAAATTAAGAAGTCGTTTCTGTCAAATTGTATAATTTATTGCAGTTATTCTACCATTTTGTAAAGGATTTTAAAAATGGCTGGATAATAATCGTTGGCAACGTTGTTGAAATTCCTTACAGGTATGAATGTTAGAACGATTTAGGATTATACTTGGAAGTTAATCAGGCCTCTCTCTAGTTTGTCAGATTTGGCATTTCTTTTTGACAGTGACGTTGATAGCAACATCAAATTACTGCAGGCTATTTTGTGGACGTAGTCAAAATAATTAATAAAAGGTTTGTTATTTAAACCCTTTTTAGGGTTTTTAAATTATGCAATAGTAAAACCGGATAATTTCGCTAAACCATATTAATGTACAAGATTTTAACAGATGCCTGTGTAGATTTCGGAATGTTTTTAAACTCTGGAATGATTTGTTTGATGTTTATATTGCATGTTTCCGTTTTGATAGTGTACATGTATTTTGTGTTATTTTTACCATTAAATAGATATTTATTTGTTTGCTTCGTTTATTTTATGTTTAGTTGACTATTTGTTTCAGCACTTACACCAAAAAGAAAAGATACTATTTCCTTTTTATACTAAAAATAATATTAGATTAAACATATTCCACAACATAAAATTGTTATTATCTGTGATAATATTTTTAAAAGTGTGCACAGACTATAAAGTTTTTTTTTCGGTACATGTTGTGAGGATATTTTATATGACAATATGTCCCATAGACATTTCGAAATATTTTTTTTTGTGTACCACGAAGGTTAAAGTCTTGTGCCATCAATTATTGTGTTATTTGTATTAGTTTAAATATAATGTCTTTCAGATAGCACCTAAAATTAATAGGGAATTATAATTATTAACATTTTAATACTTTACTATAGATTACATTAAAATCTACGCAGGTTATTCGTGTTTTCTTTTTACTTTTATCAATATTTTTTCAAATACTTATGTAATTAAACTGCACTAAATTTATAAATATTTGATTACTCGGCGGTACAGTATATGTAATGTATAGAACGTTAACCTTCTATCAAATCGATTTTATTAAGAATTATAATGTTTTAGAAATATGCATGTGTGACCCATGTCTTTCATAACAAATAACTTAAAACTTCTTGGGAACGATGTTCTTTTTATGATATGGAAAGTCGGTTTATCTATGGGATATATTCGAGTTGTAATTAATAATAATAAATATAACACACAATAAAGCAGGGGAAACGTGCCATTGCAAAGATAATTTATAACAAGAACGTACGACTTAGTTTAACTATGTCAAGTTTCCCTTGCCCTTCATGTCTCTTATTCTTTTCGTGTAACCATTACAAGTGGTTTTTAATGTCTTCGATGCTTTCCAGGCGACCTACCGACGTATCTGACCCGGTTCCAATGGGACATGGCCAAGTATCCCATCAAGCAGAGTCTGCGTAACATTGCCGACATTATTAGTAAACAGGTGTGTGGGAATGAATCTATAATCTCATTAATGGTGTACAATTTACATACACACGCACACACATTCAACCCGGTGAAACTGTAGAAGTCCTCGGGCTAACAGCGGCATTCAGGCCGAAAAAAAAAACGCGTACACACGGACAACCAATATATACCGTATTTTTCGGACTCGTTAAGTCGCGCACATTATTACATATAAAAATGGACTTTTGCCGTATTATGGTCCCAAGGAAGTATTAAAATATTTTTTTTCAATAAATCAGTCTCTAAATATGAGGCGCGCGAATTAGTCCGAAAAATATGGCACGCCGCTGAAGGTTGGTATGACACAAGTTATCTCAAGACAAGCGGGGAGTCACCGATTTAACTACACTCTTTGTCTATGATAGTCGATAGCTGTATTAGGCGTGATGAGATGAAACATGACTGAAATTATGGATAGAAAAGATTTGGGCAAAACGTCCAGTTACACTGTTTAAATAGCCCGCAAACAACACAATCAACTTAGAAGCTTCTTAAAAAGAATGAATACAGAACAGAAACCACCTTTTTGTTTATACCTGGGTAAAAAAATTATGAGAAGCTGTGAAAGATGCCGGATGCGTCTTATGGTCCGAAGGAAACATTAAAATATTTTTTTCAATATATCCTGTCTAAATTTGAGGTGCGTCTTATAGTTGGAAAAATGCAGTATACGTGCAAACACACAAACATGCACGCACGCACTCATATATACACAAACTCACAAAGCTACATGAGCATATGAATTTGCATTGTAAAGAGAAAGAACCATAGAGAAAAATTGATGATTATATTGATGTTTAGAATCTTACCACGATTACCTTGCTACGATGCCGCGCTATGGGATTGATTACTAGCTTAAGAACAATTTTTCGGTCACAATTTTTTTTTATTATTTTTATTATATATATCTCCCGTGACTTTGAGACCTTCCTCCGATCTTGTCGTATGCATGACTTCGGACTAGAGACGAGTTATTGCCTGATGTTTGCGTAACAGTGTACCCTATTAGAATTTGCGCACTGTAATATGGTAATAACAAGAAAATATCCATGGGTTTTATCTCATGCTTTCATGTTTTAGTGTAGCTAAACATATGTAATCACATGTCCCGACTGACTGACTGATTTATCAAAGCAGAGTATAGACGGATCGGGCTACAAACTTGAAATGTTGGCAGTTGATTCCTTTTATGTTGTAAGGTCCATCCACTAAGGAAGGATTTTTGGAAATTTTACCCCTAAGGGGGTAAAGCAAACGGGGTTGGATGTAATATCATATACCTTCATCTGTTTAGAAATAAATGCATATGTACGTCGGCGTTTTTGAGAGGTTGAATTAGGGGTTGAAAGTTTATATGGTAATTTCGGTACTTTTGAAGGAAGTAGCATGAAATTCAACATGAAAGCTTCTTATATATTTTGATTTGTATTGCTTCTTCTATAGTTTGGGAAGAATATTATAAATAAGTTTACATCTAAGCTCGATAGATGGCGTTGTGCACCGTTTCTGAAAAGCGCTATGGTTTCGTTATGGCGGATTTTTAGCATTTTTTACTATCATTATGCAGATGTGTTGTCACCCTTGAGAACTGAGATGGAATGCCTCGTCACCAGTATTAAAGATGTCAGGTGTATTCTAAGACTGCTAAGATACTTTTAGTTTCAGCATAATCCAAAGACTAACTATGCAGATATTTTCTTTTTCATCTGATGAATGTTAAGGAGGAGGAGGAATCTCAGTCCTCAAGGGTGACAGCGCATCTGCATTATGATACCTTGTCAAAGATGAATGTAAATGTGGGCCGCAGGAATCACGTACCATCAGGTGAACTTCTTCGAATCAACGAAGCTGATAAACGTGGATGCGTCTGATATAAATAAAAACGTTTAGCAGATCCTTGTAAAGTTGGAAAGAAGAATTGAAATCAAGCAATTTGTATTTGAAATTTCTCTCCGCAATTAAGTTTTAAGTGGTAATTTGGATTGGTGTAATAACGGTGTCATATAAGTACATATGATTATTAATTTTATGTCCCCAGGTGGGTCAGATCGACGCGGACCTGAAGGTGAAGTCTTCCGCCTACAACGCTCTGAAAGGCAACCTCCAGAACTTGGAGAAGAAACAGACGTATGTATTTCATTTTGCGTAATATATTTTTTATCCCATCTGCCTTTTTGTGTTGGTACCATCCACCAATTACGATTAGAGGCGTTCCATCTCATTCCTCATGGGTGACAACAGTTGTCCATTTTGAGTATTTATCGAGGATGTCATGGGCGCAGTCATCACATACTATCAGGTAAACTGTGTGCTCGTTTGTCATCTTTAATATTATTAAAAAAATAATATGATACTTGTATAAAGAAACAAATACATACAATATAATATAATACATATATAAAGACCAACCAGACGGGAATCCCTCGATAGGGCAGACCAAACTGTCGAGGGTTAGGGCGAAAGGGAGAGACATCTACGGACTATACGAGCGGTATCGAGGAGCACCGCCCGGAGCTGCCCGTCCCGGAGTCCCAACCGCCTCAGGTGATTGGGATTAACCCGTTTGCAGATACGACTATAGGAATAATTAAATTATTATTATTATTAATTTCAGTGGAAGCCTGCTAACCCGTAACTTAGCTGACTTGGTGAAGAAGGAGCATTTCATTCTGGACAGCGAGTACCTGACTACGCTCCTAGTTATTGTACCCAAGTAAGTTGAAGTTAGTGCTTCATTTAGCAGTGCTGGAGACATATCGAAACCTGTTTCTAGATTCATCGTGAATGAACCGAACACGTACTGGTGAAAATAATTAATCATACAATGTCATTTCATACGTTTTTCATTTCTCTCCGGATTCAATGTTGTAGTCATAGCAGAGGAAGACGCGGGAAGATTATTACCAATATATTTAAAGTTACCAACCTCAATATTTAACTCAATTTTATAACGTTATATGTATGTATATACAGGCTGTTTACTTTAGTTGTTGACTATTTTAGGCTGTGTTATATACAGGCTGTTTACTTTAATTGTTGTTATAGACAGGCTGTTTACTTTAATTGTTGTTATAGACAGGCTGTTTACTTTAATTGTTGTTATAGACAGGCTGTTTACTTTAATTGTTGTTATAGACAGGCTGTTTACTTTAATTGTTGTTATAGACAGGCTGTTCACTTTAATTGTTGTGTTATACAGGCTGTTTACTTTAATTGTTGTTATATACAGGCTGTTTACTTTAATTATTGTTATAGACAGGCTGTTTACTTTAATTGTTGTTATAGACAGGCTGTTTACTTTAATTGTTGTGATATACAGGTGTTTACTTGAATTGTTGTTTGTTTTAGGCTGTTTTATAATATAGGCTGTTTACTTCAATTGTTGTTATAGACAGTATGTTTACTTTAATTGTTGTGATATACAGGTGTTTACTTGAATTGTTGTTTGTTTTAGGCTGTGTTATATACAGGCTGTTTACTTTAATTGTTGTTATAGACAGGCTGTTCACTTTAATTGTTGTGATATACAGGCTGTTTACTTTAATTATTGTTATAGACAGGCTGTTTACTTTAATTGTTGTTATAGACAGGCTGTTTACTTTAATTGTTGTGATATACAGGTGTTTACTTGAATTGTTGTTTGTTTTAGGCTGTTTTATAATATAGGCTGTTTACTTCAATTGTTGTTATAGACAGTATGTTTACTTTAATTGTTGTTATAGACAGGCTGTTTACTTCAATTGTTGTTATAGACAGGCTGTTTACTTTAATTGTTGTTATAGACAGGCTGTTCACTTTAATTGTTGTGATATACAGGCTGTTTACTTTAATTGTTGTTATATACAGGCTGTTTACTTTAATTATTGTTATAGACAGGCTGTTTACTTTAATTGTTGTGATATACAGGTGTTTACTTGAATTGTTGTTTGTTTTAGGCTGTGTTATAATATAGGCTATTTACTTCAATTGTTGTTATAGACAGGCTATTTACGTTAATTGTTGTTTGTTTTAGACTGTGTTATATACAGGCTGTTTACTTTTCGTGTCATCTATCCTTCAGGTCGATGTTCAACGACTGGAACGCCAACTACGAGAAGATCACCAACATGATAGTGCCTCGTTCCACTCAGCTCATACATCAGGACAATGACTACGGACTCTTCACCGTCACTCTGTTTAAGAAGGTAACTTGATACTGATAAATAAGTCATTAAATTTAAAATAAAAACATGTTTTTAATCATCATAGCAGTGTTACTAACTTTCCGGTTATCCACTGCAATTAACTGAAGATGCTTCTGCTAGGAGATGGTTCACGACAATATACGATGTTTAAGTTTAGCAGACCGTACCCTATACCATAAGGCTATTGACGCTTAGAATTTTTATTAAGGGTGACAAACGAGCACACAGTTCACCTGCCGGTAAGTGATTTCTGCGCCCCATGAGAACCACATTAATCATATAATAGGATAAGGAAGCATAATGCAGATGCATTGTCACCACTAAGAACTGGTTGAATGTCTCGTCATCAGTAACAAGATCTCTGGATTCCAGCACTCACCGGACGAAACACAGCAGCGTTATGCTGCTATTCTATCAGAGTCCTTTCTAGACTAAGCCGACCCATTCGTATTCGAAAAAAAAATGTTTGAAGTCCTACTGAGCCTAATGGCTTAGGGTACGGTCAGCGAAACTTAAGGTCGCAGGTCCGAAACCTTCGCTAATGTCGTAAGCATAACCCAGTACACGCATTTTAGTTTAGTTGGTGTGGTGGTTATGCGGGTTAGTATATGTATAATCTTAGTGAGTATAAAATGCTCAACTTTGGGCAGGAGCACATCTTTACCAGCTTCTTCCATATCACCTCATACAGTGACCCAAATCCTCAACGACCAAGCTCTTTTCAGTGGGATTGATATCCTAGCCTTGCGAATAGATATTGTATCTTTATGCATTTCTTACCGAATTTATCATGTTGTGTGGGACTGTTCTGAGGAGTTGTTCGGATTAATTCCAGCCGTTGGGCTTAAACATCTTACATCAAGACAATTCAAAATTACATCGGTGCACCAAATTTGAAGCGTTCAAGTGCGCATTGCTGCGAGGACGTTTTTGGGAACTTTCTGAGCGTGGAATCCTTTACGTAATCTTCAAATAGTTTTCAAGCAACACTAATGTAATGCCCTAATGTCCAGAATAAAGAAGCAAACAATTATCTTGCCGATTCTCCGACTTTTCTTAAATTTCGTCGGCAAGTTTACAAACGAAAGATCCATACTGGCGATGGTCTTTTTCGATTCAAAGCAATTCACTCAGTTGTCGTAACCTGTCACGATAAACTCGATGTCTATAATACACAGCCAATAATTGCTACTTACTATATTATGGCACCACTGATTTAGTCGTTTCTGGTTTTCTTTAAACCATGATATTCATCGAATGCAAACCTTCAGATGTACATGCAAAATGTATGCACTTGCCCCATTCAAGTGTCTAATATAGTACGAATTTGGCTGACAAGTAACTATTTCCTCAGTTTCAATCAGTCGTAGTTCGGTATAGGTCGCGGCACATACGTCTAGCGGTGAACGAAACGTGGAGTGGATAGCTGCGCGTGGGCACTGTCGCGAACGCAATTATTCATTTGTACATATTGATTACGAATAAAGAGATTTAGTTTGTACTTTTTTAAGTCTAAGCTAGGTCGTTTAAACTATAGTCGACGCATTATGAACTGAGGCTTCGGGTTATAAATCATATTTATCTGTCTGTCTCGCTCGCACTTACAGGGCTTATGGAGAGGTGTTGTGATGTGCGTAGGAATTGTGGAGGTGAATATCGATAACAGGATAGGTAGGATCGATATGCTAAATTATGTTTAGTATAAATAGGAATAATTTTTCGCTATCTGAAAATAAAAGTTTTTAATTTGTAAGATAAAATGTTTGTTTCGACGTAATCATAGAGAAACTGTATAGATCGTGATGTGGCCCTGAAAGGGCCGTTTTTATCTTTACTAGGGATGACGCCGTGTGCGCAGGTCGCTAAGTATCGATAACGGGTTGAATTGCGTGGCACATTCCTACTGTCAGTGACATTTATTGTCCGACGACTCAGTTTAAAATGCGTCGACTATAGTTATATAATAAATCATCATCATCATCTCACTAATATCATAAATGCGAAAGTTTGTATGGATGAAATTTAGCTCGGACATAGATTATAGTCTGGAAGGCTACTTTTTTACGCGAAGTTGCGGGCGGAAGTTAGTAGATTTTTTTTAATTAATTACAAATGTACATTACAGTGTACCACTTTCCACATAAATAAAAGTGTGACAATTTTTATTTAAAAAAGAATTAGAATTAAATTTAGAAAGCGACTGTACACCGCGAGAGAGCGGGGTGTCGTATCGGTGCGCGGGGCAGAGTACGACTGGAGAGCCAATAAGCGCTTATGCATGGCCGCCCGCTCCCCTTTTCATAACGGGGATACCAAATTTTCGACTTCTGTGCATTATCGGTCAGCGCTAGACTATTTGCCGCAACTTATATCATTATTGGGTTTAGTACCGCAGTCGCCGGTAGGAATGTCGGAAGTGAAAAAAAATATCCATGTATCGATATTTATTAAATTGTCAATATCGACGTCGATATCTCGGGGAAAAAATATCGATATATTGAATTTAAAATATCGATATATCGATACTTTTTCAACAAGCCTAGTCGCCGGCCTACCTTCACGCACATCCTTACGGAAATGATGCCGTCCTCGTTTAAATTCTCCGAACCTCGAACGCACAGACACGGGGCTTCGTCGCCAAATGCCAATTCAACTATCTGGTAACTTTATTGTTGACTTGAGTTACAGCGAAAATCGTAAGAAAATCATTGAGCGAAAATCTTCACCATTTAAATTCAATGTATCATCATAGCAATTTTCTAAAGGACGCCACGATGAAAAAACAATGACAGTCCCGCAAATTAAAAAGTAATATGTTACCGGAGCGTTCGATTTTCGAATTCCGTATTTTTTTATTTCTTTTATTGTAGACTGCCGGTTCGAGAAACGTTCAGTATACTCGCACGTATTTGATAATAATGAATGTTTATCTATTATAATTATTTTAATATATAGTACTTTAGTAGTAAATTGATGTAATCTGGTAAAAACCAGGACAGACCAGAGATGCGCCGGTCGACACCGGAGTATAGAATCCGGCTCTTCAATTCTTTTAAATCTTCAGGTCGTGGAAGAATTCAAACTGCACGCCCGCGAGCGCAAGTTCGTCGTCCGCGAGTTCTCGTACAACGAGGCGGACCTGGCCGCCGGGAAGAACGAAATCACCAAGCTGGTAACAGACAAGAAAAAGCAGTTCGTAAGTGTTTTTTTTACCATCATCGGTGCACCTTTGTCACACTTGACATAATAAATCTCACGGTATCATCACGCCCCGATGGCGAGATTGCTACAAATCAAAATCCAAAACCACCTGCATCCGAATACGTGCAAACCGCACCCTCGAGTAAGACGCTCTTGGGAGCCGTTATGCTGCAAAAGCCCTCTGGCTAACAGCGGCCATCAGCCCGAAAGAAAACCAAAAAAAAAGTGGTGGATCGTTCTACAGCGACTATCGCCGATCCGTGGTTGCCCCGTCGGGGACACATCAGAACATTAATGCATATTCCTTTTCCCCAGGGTCCACTGGTGCGGTGGTTGAAAGTGAACTTCTCCGAGTGCTTCTGCGCTTGGATCCACGTCAAAGCACTGCGGGTGTTTGTCGAATCTGTATTGAGGTAAGTTTGTCAATGACATATATTTATATACACTTCCCCCGCGCTGCCCTGCCGATTGGCGTGGCGGACTTTATGTATTTTATTTATTTATTTAATTTTAAAGTTTTGTGTACACAAAGCATCTATATAAGGGAAGTAATATTGGCAAGGTATGTATGTACAAAGGCGAAGCTTATTTTACAATTAAAATCACTTCCAACAGGCCTCGTGTTGGATATATTTTTGCAGGAAAAAAATAACATAGTGATCTCACAAAATAATAAAAAAAATTAATAACTTAATATTTTTCTTCACCATCGAGCGTTAAAATTGCAAGTTGTCCATCGGTTCAGGAGATCGAAATAACGATGCAAATTTGTCATCCCTGAAAAATAAGATGCCTCGTCACCAGTAATATTTTTTTGTTTTAAATGTAAATGTATATAAATATCTATTATTTTACTTAGTATTATAAATTCCTAAGATAATATATAATGATATGTATATATAATTGTATAAGCATTTAGATGTACTGTATGTTTCTTTTTTCTTTATTATTATTCTTCTGTCCCTACCATGATTTCTCTGAACCCTCCCAAGGTTGACTGGTAGATAATGCCTTAGGCATTAAGTCAGCCTTTGTGCATATGTTAGTTGTACAAAAGTTTATAAATAAATAAATAAGGGTCTATCCGTACACTCACAAGACGAAAGGCAGCACAGTTATACTGGTAATTCTGTGAAGGCGTGTTTCTTTACCAGTTTCTTTTAGTTCAGTTCAAGCATTAGCATCTTTACCACTGTGTGAAAAGTACAATGATTAGAATTTTGAACTAGAATTGGCATAAAAAAAAGCACTACTGCGGGGTAATATAATTGAATTATGTGTGATTAGTTTAGTTATAAATCGTTATCATCGAATGGGGAAGGGAGACACGTTGCAGCAACTTTCTTGCTGCACCATTAATGAGCCGGATCGATCAGGGAAAGACCGTGTTCTCAGAGAATACCAGTGTGAAATAGCAGAATAACGCTGCTGCCCTATTACATGTAACGAGACGTCCAATATCAGTCTTCATGGGTGACAATATGGCACACTTGTCAGCATTAGTTTTATATAAGAAAAATCTTTTGTGTAGCAAATTATGTAATTCCATATGTGTGCACTTTTTCTCCCCTCTCTCCCCTCAGATACGGGCTCCCGGTGAATTTCCAGGCCGCCGTCCTGGTGCCAGCTCGCAAGAGCATGAAGAAACTGCGCGACGTGCTGCAGCAGTTGTATGCGCACCTCGACCATTCCGCGCAGCAACACGGACACGGGCAGGCGGCTGAGGTGAGATGCGATATAGATTGCAGCGTTCCTTCATGGAAGAGTCTCTATCTACTACAGTCGACGCATTATGAACTGAGGCTTCGGGTCATAAATCATATTTATCTGTCCGTCTCGCTCGCACTTACAGGTCTTATGGTGAGGTGTAGTGATGTGCGTAAGAATTGTAGAGGTGCATATCGATAACGGGATAGGTACGATCGATATGCTTAATTATGTTAAGTATTAATAGGAATAATTTTTAGCTATCTGAAAATATAAGTTTTTAATCTATATGATAAAATGTTTGTTTCAACGTAATCATAGAGAATGTAATGAGTGGCATAACAAGAAATCTTATATTACAACCCTTACTCGTAACGAGCAATCAGGAGTCAGAGTGCTAATGAAGGTCACGATGACGCATCGACCCCGCGTGCGCAGGTAGCTAAGTGTCGATAGCGGGTTGCATTGCGTGCACATTACTACTGTCAGTGACATTTATTGCCCGACGACTCAGTTTAAAATGCGTCGACTGTAGTCGAGGACAAAGTTCACCTCATGTCAGTCTAGATCAGAGGTTCCCATTCGAAGACATTCGAAATTTAGCTGGTTCCGGTGGACCCCTGCAGCTACATATCTACCATATTCCCAAAACTCGACAGAAAATGTGGAATATGTAAGTTTCTACAAGTAACAGTCGCTGAGCTTCTTAAAATATTATCTGCCCACATTGATAGGTGAAGTCAAGTCAACATTTTAGTTCTTCACTATCGAAAGTAAATAAATTTTCCTGGAACCCCTATTTCTTTTTGTCACGCCAACGTAGTCTCGCCATCCCCTGGGGGTCCACCTGGACCACTTTGGGAACTAAGGGTCTAGATCTAGAAAATATGTAGGTCAATCATCAAACGGATCGGTTAAGTTGGGGAAAGACCGAATCCTTACTGACCACCTATGTGTTTCAAATGATGAATGTGTTATAAACTATATATAACGATTCCATATTAGTTGTAAAGTGAGTTTGTTAAGAATTGATGGTAATTGATAGATGGATGCTGGTTGAGCTGGTCCATTGCTGTCAGAAATTATATTCAGAGTAGCTTTACCGCTGTGGAAAAAGTTGATTGAGTGATAATGGATATTTTATTTTAAATGTGTGCTGAATATAATCCTCTCCCATCCATCAACTGTCCGGAGGCTGACTTGCATAGGTCTCAGTCTTGCATACTCCATCTAGTATGTTCAAATGTTAACAATGACGTGTGCTAGTTTTGTCACCACTATACATATATTAGCACAGTTCAACAAACCAGACTTCTATTTTTATTATTTAGGTGGTATTTTTTGTTATATCTCTCTGGTTGGTCAATAAAATAAATAGATAAAATATTATAAACAAATATATAAAATACATATATAAAGACCAACCAGATGGGAATCCCCCTACTGGGGAGTCCCAAACAGTCGAGGGTTTAGGCGAAAGGGAGACAAGCCTGAGGATTATTCGAGTGGTGTCGAGAAGCACCGGCTTCTGCATAAGAGCCCGGAGCTGCCCGTCCCGGAGTCCCAACCGCCTCAGGTGATTCGAGAGGCTGGTTGGGATTAACCCGTTTGCAGATACGGCTATAGGAATAATTACTTAATATTTTTTTTATTATAGTTTATCTTATATCCTAATGGCATATAGGATAAGTATACCCATCAGACACCTAGTGTGTACGATTTAGATCTGTATTTCATCTGGTGTACCCTGATGAAAGTTCGTATTTTATTTACAGAATGTGGAGTTGGCCGGCCTTGGCTTCGGGCAGTCAGAGTACTACCCTTACGTTTTCTACAAAATCAATATCGACATGATTGAGAAGGCAGTCTAGATGGGTGACTACGCCGCGTTACATATGTAGGTATGTGAAAAATTAAATATATATATCCCACTGCTCCAGAGATCAGCCCTTTAGTTCGGAGCTTTAAGAGACAAGTCGATTGAAAGGCAACACGGAGTGGTCCCAGGAACCTGGTAGGGTGGGAAGGTGAGGCCTCTCCTGGATTGTGACCTGAAGATCTAGGATCTTATCTCAATTCCCATTGAGAGGGTTTTAGTTAGCAACAAATGTCACATAAAACCGTATCTTCCCGCCAGGTGGCAGGGTATCTTGTATAGATTTCCTCCCCGACACTAAAAAAAGGCTCCTTCATAGAGTGTGCATAGAGCATAAGACTCCACTGCCGATTCACATGGTCTTATTTATTATTTCTTTGCCGTGTAGGTTTTCTCGCAATGAGAGAGATGGATACTGGACTTGTTGGCCATGAGTGAGCGAGACAGATAGTGACGCCATGCAGATTTTTTATTATTTTATTAATTTTACTTACTTTCGTTGATTTTAGTAAAAGTGTCATCACTATCTGTCTCGCTCATGTCCAGTATCATATATATCTCTCTCATCATTTTGCCGTAAAATTAAGAACCCACCAAGAACTAGTGTGAATCAAAAACATTTTAACTGAATAAAATGGGTTGGCAAAAATCGGGTAATTTGAGGTTTTTATTTTTTACTCGTTTTTTTTAGTATGAAACTAACAAGTATTGTACCATTTTAGATTCCTGATTAAATGCGCCAACTTTTAATGCCACGTGCCAAGGCACTCTAGTACATTTTTTTTAAAATAGGACCGTTTCAGAGTCGAAAAATTTTGAAAATTTTAAATTTATAGTTTAACAAATTAGTCTTAATTCTAGGAAACTTGGGGCAATTGTGTCATTATTTTTGACTGTCATTCAGATATGTTATTTAGGGTTATGGTTCCAAAGTTTAAATGAACAAAAATAATAAAAATTAACCACAATAACCAAAAAATGGTTACAGTTTGACCAAATTTTTTCTTAAAATGCCCATAATTTCCAAACTGCATGGGATAGATTTTTAGAAGTTACGATCAATCTTGTCACCTCGATTTTTCGGCTTGACGTTGAGTTCTGGGACACCCTGTATATATATATATATTTATTTAACCATATAATATTTTTTTCATCAACAGGTAATGTTACCAGATCACGTTGCCCAGGCGTCACCGCGTCGAGCAATAGTCGCATTGTTACATTGTACAATTTATTTTATTCCCAGTAATAATTTTGAAAAGTAGCAACACTGTGACCCCCCGTGTAAAAAAAATCAAATTCGATTTCAATTATATATTCTTCTATTTATAGAATTTTCGAGCGTTTTTCCGTTTTAAATATATATACTTTTTTTCACGTTCATTTTTTCGATTCAGATTATTGTGACATTATATTTATTTTGTGTTGCCATTGTAGAAAATGCTAAATATTTCGGCGTATTTGTGCTTCGGCTTTCGACATTACAGGAGTTTTGCTAAATGCAACATTTACAGTATTATTGAGTTGCGTTTATATATATAAAAAATATAGATTAGTCCGTCTGTCCGTTCGGAAGCCTGTATATTAATGTTCATTGAAATTAATTATATTGGATATTATTGAATGCAAAGCTATGTACATAAGAACATTCCTCATTATAACTCGTGTAGTACATAATAAAATATTATTCAAGTTACTGTTAACCTGTTGTTTTTTTTTATTCCTCAAAATAAGGTGTAAGTCTTGTATGGTTGAGCCACGTCGCAAGTACCTTTTAGTTAGTAAATAGTTCCAAGGACCAAGGTTTTAATAGTAATATATAATATAATAAGCGGATTCGTTTTGTGAAAGAAATCGGAGACCGTCAATACAAAACCTATTTGAACTAATTTACGTATAACTAATTTAATTTGTATGATGTAACTACCTGTAAGTGGAATTATGTGTCTTCGGCAACGGAACGAAGAAAAAATATATTCTAAAATATAATCTTTGACATTTACGAAATCTGTTAAAATGTGTCGGAGAAATTTATATACTAACCGCAAGAGTTCATATATCATCCGGTCATCCGAGTTGTTGTTACTGACACAAAAAATATCGTCTATTTGTCAATTTTTTTTATGGTTAAATGTATTGGTCTTATAATAGTGTTGTGTATAATTAATTATACAAGCAGAAAATTTTAACGTTTTTTTTGCATACTTAATCTATTTACTGGTTATCTATAGATTGTATTCCAGATAATTCGCAGTCGATGTCACTGTCAGTGTCTGTACAGGAGCTGTCACAATCTGAATCACTCTCGTAGCCATGCATGCTCGCTTGACGGCTTGTTCTACGGGAATAATGTAACCACGATTCTATTTTTCGTGTTCACTTATAAAATAAGATTTCGTTCAGCACTGTGTATAGTCTTACCCATGTCTACATAAAACTATCAAACTGATACAATCAGGTAAAAAAAACAAACGAAACCAAACGCACGTACGTTAATTGTGAGATTGCTCACGGTACTGACGCGTCGTAGGTGAGAGCGGTAAGAAGGCGGGGTTCGGGAGGGGAGCGTGCATTCCGCTTAGGTCTCAAGTTAACTCTTGCGGGTTGTACATGAATAAAACGTGCGAAGCGGTAAAATCGGGACCGGGTCCGCTCGACGGGGAGAGTATTACGCCCTCACAGAATACTCGCCTGTAATTTCGTATGGTAATGTGGGGATTCTATTTGATAAGTGACAAAGCATTCCATTTTAGTAACGATACCAATATGATTTTTTTTGACAATTTTCATTTTAGCTCATCTAGATAAGTGATCACCGCCGCCCATGAACTTCCGCAATAGCAGTGGAGTCGCAGATGCGTCGCCGGCCTTTATGGAAGGTGTAGACTCTTGAAGGTCCCTATGTCGCATCGGTTCAGAAACACCGCTGGCGACAGCTGATTCCACAGAGCAGTTGTGCGTGGCACAGTGCTGGATTTCCAACCATCGATATGACGTGGATGAAATTTGGAACTGTGTCGTGATATTAATGCGAACGACGCATAAACTTGAAGAGTGGATGTTTTTTTTTCCTTTATTGAATGTGACAAATGAGTACACTTATTAACAGCTGATTGTAAGTCTTGATATAGGCCCATGACAACTACATTCAACTACAACAAAAAATCGAGATATACATCCGTTGTCCAATCCTGAAAGAAAAGAATCAAAGGAACTGAGTCTTAGTTAGATTTAGTTATATGTGTGCTATTAGAGCTGGACAAGCACAAAACCTTGAAGGTCAGAAGGGTGATCGCCTTGTTGGAGGCTAAGTAGCCATGCTGTAGTTTTAGTCCGACATAACTCATTCATGCCCCCTCAAGTATGTATGTGGGTATGAATAGGCGTTTGCCAACGTAAAAAAAAGGCTAGACCATCTGTATCGACACGGAAATCCAGTTACTGGTCTCAGGACTTCGCTTAGTATCAGGTGACGTGTACTCGTTACCTTTATTTTCATCGGTACCTTTTTTTTTATAAAGTCCGTCAATAACCTAACACAATATTTAAAAATAGCTTAGTGTCAGACGTCATTCGCGACACGATTTCCCGCCATAGTGTACAAAACATATAATATTTACGTAATCCCATGCCCCCTACGATGTAATTATCTATCCTTATCTGTTTCTAACAATAATATTATCTATTGCAATTCTAGCTTTCGTTTAAAAACATGTTTTGAACTGTTGTGCCATTTTCAGTATATTATTATTTAATAGCTTGGCAACGAAGTTCCTTTCGTTAAAAAAAAAAAAATTCAATAAATTATAACAATTTCTAATCGATAATATTGATTATTTCCTTTGTTATTGACAACTTTTTCCCAACATTCAACAAGATTTTCAACACATCGTCAGTTTCGACTCAATAAACTCATCCATCAAATATAAATAAATGCATTAAACGAAACTCCGCGCGTACCATTTGCAAGAGAACTAAAGAGATGGAAATCCACATAAATGCACACGTAGAAATAACATAACATAGTATCCGGTAGAACAAAACATCTTTCAAACAATCTTTAACATTATGCCAATACATCGATTGATTAAATATATAATTCCACCTCGTCGGCTCGACAGAGGTAGGACTGCGCCGTTACGAGATGGCAGCGTTAAATAGCATATGATGCTGTGTTTCGTCTGGTCAGTATAGAGTTACGGAGACCCTTATTACGTGACGAGGCATTCGATCTCGGTCCTCGGGTTTGACATCGCATCTTACGTCCTGTAATAAACTTGGAACGTCAATAGCGTAATTGTTTTGGGTACGGTCTACGAAACTTAAGGTCGTAGGTTTGAATCCGCCATTAGACTATTGTCGTGTTGTCGTGTTGGAGTTGGAGTGGTTATCCGGTATTTTTTTAAAGAATATTACCAAAGCTTTTTTTTTCATATTATATGATGTGCATTATTATTCACCAGTAGTCCCCATCTCTCGCTCTTGTAACGACCAAACGAAAAAAGCGCCAGAGATAGATATACATTTTGACGATCTCACAAAATTTAAGAGAAAGATTAAAAATATTACATAGGTTACTATTTGTTTTAATGTAGCGAGTTAACTTTTATTTAAACGTAATTTTTATCAATGTTAACAATTTCATAACTTTTTTTTTTAATCTTGTTAATTATTTTTTGAATTTCTTTTGTTTTTTAGTTTATATTCATTCACACATTTTTTTAAGCATGCTGTGGTTACCTATAATTGTGGGAACAGTTACAACAGTACCTTATTCTTGTACAGTATAAAATATAAATGCTTTATCTTGCGTTGGTAATCCATTTAATATAATCAATAAATTACTAATATTGTTTAAAAAAAATACACATGTAATCATTAGAGATGTTCCGACGAGTCGGTAAAGCCTACTATCCGGCAACTATCGTAGTCGTGGACTATTAAGCAAAGTGCGCCGATTATTCGGCTTCTTTGCATGTATTTCTCAATAAAATGTATGTAGGGGGACTTACATTAAATAAAATGTATGTAGGGGGACTTACATTAAATAAAATATATGTAGGGGGACTTACATTAAATAAAAACCTTGATTGATTGTTTATTAATACATAATATAAATATCACTTTTACAAAGCGTGTCCTTTGGTAATCGGTTTCTAAAACTATATGAGTTATCAAACAAACTTAGTTTCTTAATTAACAAAGCGACATAATATCTTCTTATTTAAATAAAAGAATAGGATTTTTTTTATTAACGAACTGAGTAATATTAAAGCATGATTGCATGGACATTATGTATGCTAAAAAAATTATATCAAAAAATTCTAAGCATTAACTGCTTCATGAAAACAAAAAAGACGGTAACGTTCATACAATGATTCATAACCGTACACAATTAAATCAAAGTGACAATTATGACGAACAAAAATGTCATCATCTTATATTTTTTATAACTTACTTATACTTTTTAATTAAAGGTATAATTTACCATCTAAAAGACTAAAGCTTCTGCCCTATATGGCAGCAGTCGATTTCTTTTTTTCATATTATATGATGTGCATTAATATTCACCAGTAGTCCCCATCTCTCGCTCTTGTAACGACCAAACGAAAAAAGTGCCAGAGATAGATATACATTTTGACGATCTCACAAAATTTAAGAGAAAGATTAAAAATATTACATAGATCTTAGGTTACTATTTGTTTTAATGTAGCGAGTTAACTTTTATTTAAACGTAATTTTTATCAATGTTAACAATTTCATAATTTTTTTTTTAATCTTGTTAATTATTTTTTGAATTTCTGTTTTTTAGTTTATATTCATTCAGACATTTTTTTAAGCATGCTCTGGTTACCTATAATTGTGGGAACAGTTACAACAATACCTTATTCTTGTACATTATAAAACATAAATGCTTTATCTTGCGTTGGTAATCCATTTTTCACAATTGTTTAAAAAAAATACACATGTAATCATTAGAGATGTTCCGACGAGTCCGGCAACTATCGTAGTCGTGGACTATTCAGCAAAGTGCGCCGACTATTCGGCTTCTTTGCATGTATTTCTCAATAAAATGTATGTAGGGGGACTTACATTCAATAAAATGTATGTAGGGTGACTTACATTAAATAAAATGTATGTAGGGGACTTACATTAAATAAAATGTATGTAGGGGACTTACATTAAATAAAATGTATGTAGGGGACTTACATAAAATAAAATGTATGTAGGGGGACTTACATTAAATAAAATGTATGTAGGGGGACTTACATTAAATAAAATGTATGTAGGGGGACTTACATTCAATAAAATGTATGTATGGGCACTTACATTAAATAAAAAGTATGTAGAGGGATTTACATTCAATAAAATGTATGTAGGGGGACTTACATTCAATAAAATGTATGTAGGGGCACTTACATTGAATAAAATGTATGTAGAGGGACTTACATTAAATAAAATGTATGTAGGGGACTTACATTCAATAAAATGTATGTAGGGGACTTACATTCAATAAAATGTATGTAGGGGACTTACATTCAATAAAATGTATGTAGGGGACTTACATTAAATAAAATGTATGTAGGGGACTTACATTCAATAAAATGTATGTAGGGGACTTACATTCAATAAAATGTATGTAGGGGACTTACATTAAATAAAATGTATGTAGGGGACTTACATTAAATAAAATGTATGTAGGGGACTTACATTCAATAAAATGTATGTAGGGGACTTACATTAAATAAAATGTATGTAGGGGACTTACATTCAATAAAATGTATGTAGGGGACTTACATTCAATAAAATGTATGTAGGGGACTTACATTCAATAAAATGTATGTAGGGGACTTACATTCAATAAAATGTATGTAGGGGACTTACATTCAATAAAATGTATGTAGGGGACTTACATTCAATAAAATGTATGTAGGGGACTTACATTAAATAAAATGTATGTAGGGGACTTACATTCAATAAAATGTATGTAGGGGACTTACATTAAATAAAATGTATGTAGGGGACTTACATTAAATAAAATGTATGTAGGGGACTTACATTCAATAAAATGTATGTAGGGGACTTACATTCAATAAAATGTATGTAGAGGATTTACATTCAATAAAATGTATGTAGGGGACTTACATTAAATAAAATGTATGTAGGGGACTTACATTAAATAAAATGTATGTAGGGGACTTACATTAAATAAAATGTATGTAGGGGGACTTACATTAAATAAAATGTATGTAGGGGACTTACATTAAATAAAATGTATGTAGGGGACTTACATTAAATAAAATGTATGTAGGGGACTTACATTAAATAAAATGTATGTAGGGGACTTACATTAAATAAAATGTATGTAGGGGACTTACATTAAATAAAATGTATGTAGGGGACTTACATTAAATAAAATGTATGTAGGGGACTTACATTAAATAAAATGTATGTAGGGGACTTACATTAAATAAAATGTATGTAGGGGACTTACATTAAATAAAATGTATGTAGGGGACTTACATTAAATAAAATGTATGTAGGGGACTTACATTAAATAAAATGTATGTAGGGGACTTACATTAAATAAAATGTATGTAGGGGACTTACATTAAATAAAATGTATGTAGGGGACTTACATTAAATAAAATGTATGTAGGGGGACTTACATTCAATAAAATGTATGTAGGGGCACTTACATTGAATAAAATGTATGTAGAGGGATTTACATTCAATAAAATGTATGTAGGGGGACTTACATTAAATAAAATGTATGTAGGGGGACATACATTAAATAAAAACCTTGATTGATTGTTTATTAATACATAATATATATATCACTCTTACAAAGCGTGTCTTTTGGTAATCAGTTTCTAAAACTACTTGCTTGTAAATAAAACATATATATGAGTTATCAAACAAACTTAGTTTCTTAATCAACAAAGCGACATAATATCTTCTTATTTAAATAAAAGAATAGGATTTTTTTTATTAACGAACTAAGTAATATTAAAGCATGATTGCATGGGCATTATGTATGATAAAAAAATTATATCAAAAAATTCTAAGCATTAACTGCTTCATGTAAACAAAAAAGACGGTAACGTTCATACTATGATGCATAACCGTACACAATTAAATCAAAGTGACAATTATGACGAACAAAAATGTCATCATCTTATATTTTTTATAACTTACTTATACTTTTTAATTAAAGGTATAATTTACCATCTAAAAAGACTAAAGCTTCTGCCCTATATGGCAGCAGTCGATTTCTTTTTGTTTCGTATATGTTCCCGGCCTCTGAGAACAGCCGCTCACTGTAAACTGAATTCGCGGGACAACAAAGGTACACCTTGGCGATGCGCGATATTTCAGGATACCTAGAACTATGGTGGCTCCATCACTGAAATGGGTCATCATAGCGCTTTATCTCCGGTAACAATAGGACCAGTTCATGAGCTGCTTTTGACCTGTCATCTTGAATATCTTCTATTTTTCTTGATGCAAATTTTTGGTAGTATTGCCAAAAATTCTTGTGTGTTGCTGTTTCTATATTGTCTTCATCGATGGAGCTGCTCTGTAGATCATCTTTGCCACTGTCGATCTCGTCATCGCTCATGCTATTATTATACTAAAATTGAGACCTAATGGTGATGAGATCCTCTTTCGTGAAACTGTTGCTTACATCTTGGATCCAACAATGAAGCCAGAGTGAAGACTTTGTTATGCTCTACGTCGACCCTACTCTTCAAATAATTTTCTAGCAGGACTTTTATTTCCATGATTTCTTAGTTTTCATCATTGTAAATTTCTAGATATTTTTGTAAGGTTTTCAGATGAGGTATTACTTCAGACACCGAAGAGCAACTTGAACTTATAATCTATGTAATCTCTTCAAATGGCTTTAGCAATTCAATACTTTTGCCGAGTATTTTCTATTCTTCAGTAGACAAATTTTCGAAATTTACATATGTTTCAGCCAGGTATAGAGAAAGAGTCCGTTTTTGTTCGAAAATGCGACGTAACATATAGTATTTCGAATTACATCTGGTACATACATATGTCTTGGACAAGGTGGTGGTCTGACAAATTTAGTTCTTGCTGCAAATCACGAAGTTTTGACTTAGCTCGATTAGAATGGTTAAAGTGTGTCACAATACGTCTTGATTTTCCAAATATTTGTGTTGGTACTCCCTTAAAAACTGTATGTTCGATTGCTTTCGTCACGTACAACGGCGTGAATTTTCGTCGATCTATATCCCACAAAGTTGGAATTTCTTCTAAACAGTTTTTGATATTATTGGCGGTAAGCGTCACGGTGATCGGCTTCACCAACTAGTCGGCCTGTTTACAACCGCCTAATTGGCTAGTCGGCCATAGTAATAATCGCACAACATCTAGTAATCATCCATATTGAGGATGAATTAAGGTGTTTTGAAGTTAGCCCGGCGAAACTGCAATAGCCTTCTGGCTAGCAGCGGCAATCAGACAGAAAAAAAAAGGCATTGACCTTCGAGAATCGTATACTTGTGTTTACTGTGTGCTCTTTGTTACTCTAAATATAATTAAAAATATATTTAGGGATTCAATTTCTGATTTTAATATATCATTTCAAATAAATAAATAAATTATGTAATATAGGACGTCGGTTACACAATAATAAAAACGTGCGAAAACAAAAAGATAAAAAAAAAACAATATTTTAAACCCCCGGTCACATTATCGGGGAACGCTGATGGGTAACATTTGTGAGTTTTCGATAAGGAGGCGAACCTTCGTGACGACTCGAATAACAATTGAAATTTTGTATAAGATTTTTTTTTCTCATTTATTTACAGTGGCAAACAACTGTGGCACACTGTTCATCTGACAGTAAGTGATGTCTGCGTTCCATGACATCTTCACGAACCCTCAACAACGGTTCGAGATGTACATAAGCTAAATGGGTCAGCTCGATCAGGGAAATTCCACGAATTCACAGGATACCAGCGTAAAACGTACGAAACACGAACACGATTCGTCTGGTGAGTGTAGGAATCCGGAGATCCTTACTGGTGACGAGGCATTCGATTTTAACTCTGAGTATCTTCACAGGCACAATTTAGAAGTCATCATATTCCGCCGGGAGGTTGCTTTCAAATATGGTCTTGTGGATCGGAGATTATAAATACACACCGGTGGTCGTGTATCACAGATATGAATATTCTTGTCAGTTATGTCAGTTATCACCTTTGAGGACTGAGATGTCTCTGAGTAACTGGACCTCCAGCTTCCTCCACTCACCAAACGAAACACAGCAGCGTTATTCCGCATTTTATCGCTGTTATTCTGCAAGAGTGCGGTCCTTCCCCAGTCGTGCCGACCCATGCCTGCTATAGCTAGAAATATTTATTTAGTTATTCAAAAATCGTTGAACATTTACTTATTAAAATTTAATATTAAAGAAGTAGAAATAAACACATTTTCATTATTCAGTCAATCGCGTAAATTGTTGGACAAAAAAACCATCTCTGGATTATGGATACATCTTTTTTTATTGTATGTAAGGCGATAAACTAGCACACAAGATTCCGAGATTGAGATTGAGACATTGTCAACTTGCCTCGTCTGCAATATGACTAGGTCAGCTACACGGGGGAGGGACAACACCCTGAGAGAATGCCAGCTTAATGGCCGCTGTGTTGATACGGATCCGCTCTCTCGGGCACCTCTGGGTCAGTTGCTTTCACGCGCAGGGTAACGGTCCAAGTTGAAGCTCCCACTTTCCTTGTGCTGGTTGCACCTTAACATATAGGTCTTAGCCGAGTGCCCAAAGCCCTCGGCCACCTTTCAACCCGGCGAAGCTGTAACAGCCCTCTAACAGTGGCAATCAGCCATAAAAAGGCATGGATCAGCTCAGTTTTCACTAATGGCAATGGATGTGCATCTTGAGACTTTTTCAGGATCAATGGTATCCGTATCGTTGTATTTTGTTAGCCAGCCTTAATATTCTAAAAAATAAAAATAAAAAAAATGTTCGTAGCGAACACGAACTTTTGTAACGACGAACTATCGTCCGATAATGTAAGCGGGCCCTTGCACTCTACGTAATACCTATTTTATTATAATTGCATTTTTATTATCTACGCTTAGTAACATTTATTTGTGAACAATGAACTTTGAATGCAACTGCCGCCCCCATTTAAATTTCAACCCTAAAATATACGTTTTAAAGAACAAATTTTATTGAATAGATTTTGATACTGATGATGCCATTTGAATTTTAACTTTATGCTGTTGTTTTAAAGTTTATTTAACCAGTGCAGAGTTTGACCTTTATTTAAAAGGACATCTTAATAAGAACTGCTTTATCGTAAGAAGTTAGATTGTAAGTGATATTAATATAGAAAATACTGGAATAATTCGGTTTCTCTTTCAGTGATAACCAATTTAATGATTTTAATAATAACGGTGACAAATAAGCACAATATCAAACAATAGACATACAGCGTGTAAATGTAGTCAGTGATGACCTTACGGTGTCACTTAATGAGATAGAATATGCAACGTACTAGACGTCCGCTGTAGAACGAAGGCGAGCGACATAGCTCAAAAATAAGCAAAATGTGGTATGACAAAATGTCACCGTTGTTGAAATCTCATGTTAGCGGACGTTAGATAAATATACTGGATTTAAGGAGACAGGAACATCGCGAAGGCTGTTTTTTTTAAGACGTACTATTAAATATACTAACATCTTATGGACCTTCAAGAAAAGAGTCTACATCTTTCATTAAGGCCGGCAGCGCATCTACGACTCCTCTGGCGTGGCGGATGTTCACGGACGGCGGTGATCTCTCTCCCATAGCTCAGATAATTGAGCTACGAGATGGTTCACGGAAATAGTCGAATGGCGGATTCGATTGATTAGACCATCGTGTCTCAGTCATATTTATAGCACGGAAAAGCACTATAAAATTGTAATGATGATTTTAATCAATAGTCTATTTACACAAAGCAATCTATAAGTTTATTATTTCATGTTGTTATTGCACGGTAATGTTTTTATTTTCTAAAACTACATAAAGGATTTTATAGGAAAAGATCGCGACTGTCAATGGACCCATATATATACTATAGATAACGCTTCAAATATACATAATCATCTTGGAATCTATAACTCTAGCTTGATGTACATACAAAGGTTTATTTTCTAAAACTACATAAAGGATTTTATAGGAAAAGATCGCGACTGTCAATGGACCCATATATATACTATAGATAACGCTTCAAATATACATAATCATCTTGGAATCTATAACTCCAGCTTGATGTACATACAAAGGTTTATTTGCCATTTCGATGCACAAACACTGACCTACTCTTATCGGTCATTAACAGCACGTGTAACAATATCAAAATCACGTTTGTATCACGCACTTTTACACTCGGCGTTGCATTGTGTTACGCTAATTGATAAGTGGAATGAACTAGACCAGTATATATATATATATATATATATATATATATATATATATATATATATATATATATATTTAAACTTTATTGGTACCTTATACCCAGTGGTAGAGCTACGCTGCAGTTTGTTTATAGTTACAGAATGAATTGGTCAACTCGACCGGAGTAGGATGACGCCCTCACAGATTACCTGCGTGAAATAGCAGTATAATGCTTCTGTGTTTCGTACGGTGAGTGTTGGGATCTGGAGATCTTCAAGAGTGACAACGCATCTGCATAAGGGTGAATATAGATGTCACGGGCCGTATATACCTATATATATGTATGTTGAATGTAGAGATCTAACTCTGTCTTAAATCTTAGTTTTTATTAATTATAGTAGCAATGCTATTAAAATTACTAATATTCCGTTTAACCACACCAACTAAGCTGAAAACGCTTGTGCTAGGAGATGGTTCACGTGAATAGTCTAAAGCTGGATTCGGACCTACGACTTTAAGTTGCGTAGACCATACTCTATAAATCATAAGGCTATTGACTCTTCAAAAAAAAAAGTCAGGCATGGAGCCCTAATACCATAAACAAAACATTCTTAATAACATTTGACGATACCAAGCCCGATAAAAAAGAAACAAAATTCGTTGAGCCACACTGTGGTTGGTGTTCAGATTCAACATTAATGGATCGATTCGACAGAATAACATTGCTGTGCGATGAGTTCAATGATGTGGGAACACAATTACAAGCACTGGACCGTTAGATAATCCGTCAGAAACCGCCGAAGCAGAGGTTCGGGCACCCTCGAGTAGGTTGCTTTCGCGCAACAGGGTAACGGTCCATGCCAAGGCTCCCTTTCGGGAGCCCTTGTAATGGTTACTCGCTTATAAATGTCTCGGCTGAATGCCCTAAGCGCTCGGTCACCTTCAAACCGGTGATGTAAAAGCCCCTGTCAGTTCGAAAGAAAAAAAATGAAGCGTTCCATCTCTGTCCTCAGGGGGTCCCCGCATCTTGATTAGTTGACGATTGTGATGTCGCAGTCATCACTTACTAGTTGCACTCGTTTGTCACCCTTAATTTTATAAAACAAAACGTATATACTCTAAATTTAGTAGAGTACAGAAGTTTAGTACTTCAATCTACACTTGGCCATTTTTCAATGCTTTATAAGTATTTACGATGTTATTATTATTTTTAATTTACAATAAATTATATGAGCACGTCTCAGATTACAGATTAAATAAAATTTCTAATCATAAATATACTTATTAAAGTAATTTTAAAAATTATCCTAGAATAAAAGCAATATTGACAGTTTAATAAAAAAAAAAAAAAATCCGTATACCATGCTGCATAATAAAACAGAAGTTAACAAAATCAAAAACCAAACAAGAATGAAAAAAATCTCAGCCATATTGCTTACGGGTCGACTTCAAGAACTCTTTTTATATAGTCGGTTATGAATATATAATAACAAAAAGTCTGTAACCGTTACTGAAGGTGACATTCTTTTCAGTTTATCTGATGTGATAACACTCATACGATGACTGAGAATACAGATAGCATACGTCATGATGATAATAGAACTTCACCAATGCTAAGGTCACGAATATGTACAAATATGGTCATCTTCGACCACGGCTATATCTTCTGAAATAATACTAAATGAAAATAAATTGCGCAGGATATATGCGGACTTATGTCGTGAGCATTTGCGCTTTTGTTTTTAAAAAAAAATCTAAAAAGTATTGACTGTTCTCAACCTTTTTTTAAAAATTTAGTGACGGTCCACTTTTTTTAAAGACTTACCATAAACAAGTTTATGTTTTTGATTATTATGACTTAAGACTTTGATTTTATGTAAGACTTTGTTGTGCAGTGTATTTTGCTGTGTGTGACAGGTCACGTATGCATGACACGAATATGGGAAGAAGTGAAATACATTAAGCGATTATAATGACGTATATAGTGTCGTTAACGCCACATTGAATACTTGTAGAATGAATCCTTATGTCTATCTACTTCAAGATATTGATCTTTGTGACAGACCCTGTATGGCTCTGACTTTTATAAGGCCCTCAGATTTAACCTGTATAACCTACATAAAATCTATCTTCACTAAATTACTTCTAATAAATTGTAAATAAAATAAATGTTTTTTTAGTCTCTCTGTTTCGCTATACATGTCGTGAGTACATAGCGATCACCGTCAGTATTATTATTATCTATTGACTATATACTAGTTGACCCGACAGACGTTGACCTGTTCAAATATCAATAAATTTGATTTTTGATAATTTTTAATATTTGCATAAATTATCCAATAATCCCATAGAACAAAAACACCTTCAACATTTCCCGAATTTGCTAATTATCCGGGCAACTTTTCTGTTAAAAACAATGGTCCGGCCGTTTTCCGACGAACTTTTATTAATACATAGATCACACCAAGGGAATTTTCAATACTTACTTATAATAACAAAAAATCAGGTGCACCTAACAAATAGGTATAGATAACATTTAATGGTATATATTTGACGCATGTTTATCATGAGTACCATGCGTGATCGCTTGGCAAACCGGCAGGCGATAACTATACTGATAAAAGGATAATAACATTGGGAGTTAACGAGTGGAAAGTATTGTTGGTAAAGGATGTAGGTCATGGTTTGCTCTTTCAATGTTCATATTCGGGGTTGACATACGTTTTTTTTTTAAAATAGAGCTGTCAAATGAGCACACAGTTCACCTGATAGTTTTTTTTTTTTTATAGTATGGGCGGCAAACGAGCTTGCAGAAAGCTTTTTTATTTTTAAAATTACTTGCTCCAAATAAGTATATTTCGAGTAAGTAATTTTATTAATCAGAGAAATGCAGTGATATTAGTGTTGTCGAAAATATTAATAAAGCTTTGCAAAATAAAAAAAGAAGAACATCCGCAACACCAGAGGAGTCGCAAATACGTTGCCCGCCTTTAAGGAAGGTGTAGACTCAATGGATATTCATTCTAAAATAGATTCAAGAATTAGCCCTGAGGACTGAGATGGAATGCCTTCTTGCCTGTATTCGGGTCCTGGGATTCTAATAATCAGCATAAATAGAGCAGCTTTATGTTAGCACTTCACGCTGACACTCTGTGAAGGCGTAGCCCTTCCCCGGTCAAGTGAGTTCCCAGCTAGAAACTAGTTACACCATAGTTTATACCATTTTTAAAACTCTAGCACACAATTCAAATATTGGTATATAATAGTGCCGTGAGGAGTTGTGTAAACACAGAGGCACTCACTCATTGTCCCCTTCCTTAGTCCAAGGTTATGCAAGTGCAATATGATATATGGAAGGTTCAACTGCAGTGTCAGAGACACGAGATATGTTAACTACACACTCGGTTCCGTAAACCAACAATTAGCGATGCTGAAACTTTTTTTTTCTTCAAACGGGAATCGGTGCAGACTGGTGATCTAACCATTACGCCGTACGGCTGTCTTATCTGTTTATTGTCTCCCTTACTCAGCTGGACCTCCGTTCGCGAGTCTGTTTCGTGAAAGCTGTAGAGTACACAAGATCAATAGCGTCACACAAACTGATAAAAATATTCTAATATCGTCTGAAAGTCTCTTCGATTGATTACTTCTTTTATTTCCAGACACATTTCCTTTCTACTATTTGTGCGAGACATTATCGACTTTAGAAAAGATATACAGAAAGACCGATGTCTCGCAGTAGACTTAAAAAGATTGAATATTATATATATATGAATAATATAACATGAAAGTGATTCCTCGTTCAACTTCGATAAGGAATTATAATGTAGATTGCCGCCCCTTAGGAACGAAACACACACTCACCAGACGTAACACAGTACTGTTATACCGCGGCTTGATTTAACACTAGTACTCTGAACATGGTCGTTCCTCAGATGGTTCGTAGTTAGGGAAATTTGTTATAATTAAAATCCAAAAACTGGTCTAACATTACGCTGATCCATTTGTATCAAATACAAAAAAGAAAAATAACTAGAAAGAAACTCGATTATAAACTGCTATTATCACTAAAACAATTAGTGCGTAAAATTTTAAATAATTTACGATTCTGCCTCACCTGTTTAACTCGTTGTCGTATCAACTATGGAGTGAAGAAACATTCATTGTCTAACAAACCCAAACAATTTCGATTATATACAAACAATGTTCAAACAAATACACACGTCTAACATTCTATTCGCGGCCATATTTGTATAACAAAACTAATAACATTTCATTAATTATTTAAATTATTGTAAATTTTAATAAGGACATCAAAACAGGTTTCAAAAGTGTATTACGACAAAAATGAAGCGATAATCCAACCTATTTCTTTATTTGTTTACTTTTTCGGGCTGTTCGCCGCAGTTAGCATGAGGGCTTTTATAGTTTCACGGGCGTTGAAAGGTGACCGAACGCTTATGGCCCTCAACCGAATTTAATTTCTTATTAATTCATCAACACAAACAAACACACACGCCAGTACTAAAATCCGCATTGTCTTAGGTTTAAATTTTTATTGTATTGTGAGTAAATGTAACAGGTTTAGTGACTTGTCATCCAGGTTAAAAACCTAAGCTCCAGCTGTCACAAAATTTTGTATCAATATAATTTATTCTATACCATAACTCGTTTATGTTTGTGGTGAGAAATATATAATTATTGTTATTATTCTTGAAATTGCCGTCCGCACGGTTACGACTGATTCCATTAATTATATTAAATATATATAGTCGAAGTAAATTATGGCACATGATCTAAGTGTCAATATTATGTAATAAATAGAATTATTGTAAATATAATTAAATGCCTTCAAATCACATTGACACGTAAACGCAAACCTATTATTTCATGTACTCATAAACTACGTATTGTGGCCAGAGTGTTCAAGCAGCTACGTATTGTGGACAGAGTGTCCAAGCTGCTACGTATTGTGGACAGAGTGTTCAAGCAGCTACGTATTGTGGCCAGAGTGTTCAAGCTGCTACGTATTGTGAATAGAGTGTTCAAGCAGCTATGTATTGGGGACAGAGTGTTCAAGCAGCTAGGGTTTATTATACGTGTCTACAACTCCTTCACAAACATAGAATGCATGAAAAGTCTTTTACTACACCTGCGTGCGAATCATTCTAGAATACGCCTGTAGCGGCTGGTCTCCACGCTTACCGTTCATATTCAAAGGTTAGAAAAGATACTAAAACGTTCCTCACTCAACTCGGAATTATACACAAAACTCAGTTATATCGTGCCGCACGCATATACGAGAAATATTATTGCAACTTAGACATCTACCATATCACATCTAAACACGCTATAAAATATGAAATTAGTAAAATGCACAGTATGACGTAATAGTTTATTCGTGGAAATATATTTCTATCTATTTATTTATTACATTTATAATTCCTTAAATGCATTTATTAACCAATGGTATACAAACAGAATAATTCACACATGCCAATAAACACATTCGCACACACAAACATACACGTAAACACAAGCACGAACACTAACGTAAACTTAAACTACCAAAATTGTCTATTATAGTTAATACTGTTCATAAATACTTTCAAATCAATTGTTTAATCCTTATTTATTGTGACCAGTTGCTTTATAATATGATTTGTAAGTCGCTGTTGGATTACCTAATAAATAAATAAATATTTCGATAATTTTAAATCTAGTGTAATCTAGTGTATATTTAATATTGTGTTTATGTGGTAGAACTACACTGTTGTTTGATTCTAGCTGCAGAATGAATGGATCAGATTGACGGGAAAATACCAGTGTCAAATAGCAGCATAATGCTGCTGTTTCGTCTGGTGAGTGTAGGGATCCGGAGACCTTTGTTACCGGTGACGTGACATTCCATCTCAAGGGTGACAGCGCATCTGCATTACGATTCCTTGTCAAGGATGAATGTAGATGTCATGGGCCGTAGGAATCACTTGCCATCAGGTGAACTGTGTGCTTGTTTCTCACCCTATCCCAAAAAAAATTGTGTAAATATTTTATATAACTATTGTGTTAAATAAAATACATATTTAGAAAATATTACGTTCCGTATTCCATTAAAATAATTTAGTTAAAGCTGTAGAGGTCACTGCGCCAACAGCAATACTCATACACATAAAAAAAACATTTATATTAAAATAAACTCGCATAAATATCTAAAGATATTAAATTTATTAACTTATAAAAAAGGACGTCAAAAATTACTCTGTCTTTGTTTTATTATATATTCGGAATACTAAGAATAAGCCTTTTCATACGATATCCATATATTAGATTAAATAAAATATATTATTACGGTTTTAAAAATGTCTATATCATATTTACTTTTCATGGCGTCACTTTTTTATTGTCACTACAAAAATAACGACACCTTACAATTATTAATATTGCCCTATGTTACTTGAATTAAATAACACAACCCCAATTATTAAGATTCCATTTACCCAGCTGTTGGGATGCTACAAGGAAAACAGAACCTCTGTTATATATAAAACTGAAGGCATGATTGATCCGTCCCCGGTGTAGACAGTCTTGTGTGTTATAGAACATAGATTAAAAATAATAGAACAATGTATTACAATATTGTTATACTTACAGCGAGAGAACTGACAAAAGCAATGAGCATAGCTTCGTAAACTCGTGTAGTCCGTTTCTATTGACATTTGAGCGTCGCCTGCCGGCACGTTCGGACGTGGGACTTTAAAGAGTAAATATATTGTTTTGCTTAGCCGCATAAAGTTCGTGAGCATGGAGATTTTATTTAAAGTTGTTTTATTTAACCTGTGCATCCAAGCAATTGTTTGCAGTGCGGTGAGTTGGGAATGTTATTTTTTTTTATTTCAACAATTAATTTTAAATATTTTTAAGATGATAACTAGTAACAAAGGACAATTAAAAACTTAAATTATTTTAAAAATGGTTCGTGAGTTCGAAATAGTAATAAAAAGGCAGAGTTTAAAAGTGAGTTTGCAATGATTTCGTGATAAAAAAAGAGTACGTGTAATCTTTATAAATATTAATAAATATAAATATTATTCTGTTACGTATTTACTTTAATTGTTATTCTTGATTTATTAATAATTTTAACTTGGTAATAAATTATGATTCAATATGATGTTAATTATTAATATTAGATAAATAGAATTAAAATAGAACGAAATTAAATTAGGTAAAGTAATTATGGATAATTTCTGAAAATTGTATGTATGTTCAATAGTGTATATAAGACAAACTATAATCAGTCACTGCCATAGGCAGGAGAAAAAAGGTTACCAAAAAAATTATTACCCTCAATTCGCACATAAATGGTCTATTGGTTTTGGGTAAAGTATGCAAAATTGAAGGTTTTAATCCGCAATTTAATTATAGTCGTAAACCATCTCCTACCACAAATATTTACAGCTTAATTGTTGCCATTTACTCGAATTTTAGTAATGGTAATATCATTGTTATCGAACTCTTTTTTAATAAAAGTTATCCAAGAATTCGTAAGTACGTATATCTCTATTTTTATATAGCAACAAATCCTATGTATTTTTAGTGACTATTTCTAATATAATTAATAATATTTATCCTCTTTCCCTTTAAATCAAATATTTTGACAGCTACCGCATCGCGGGTCCGAGGTCCGGCTCCCAGCCGAGGGACAAAATTTGTGTATCATAAGTTTTTGGTTTTTTTTTCTTCTAAACCTTCCTCCGGTTTTATCGTACTTACATCGGATTGCTGTGTTCGCGTGAATGCTTCCGATGTAGTTGATGAAAACTGGTAATAACTGGATGTAGAAATCGACCCGCAACGACATCATCGTCATTTCGAATCAATAGGTTTTGGGGTTTCGGTTTTAGAAACGTAGGTTCGAATTTACCACTCGATTATTGTCCTCAATCATCTCCCATCACAAGCATTTAAAACTCAGTTTTATAATTTACAGTTAGTAGTAAACAGGTATGTTAGCAGTAATATAAATTGTACTTCTAGCATTGTCTTAAAAAAAAAACGTTTTTAATTTTTATAGCTTGCGTGAAAATATGGTAAAATATTACAGCTTAAAATTACGAGCATCCTTCCAAAAAGTACATTAAAAAAAAAAGAAAAACGTAATAAACAATTCAATTAAGAGAAAACAAAAATTATTTAAAATATAACGCGGTAAAGAAAACTTCCAATAAATATTATCTGCGTTATGACTCTTTGTTAAGGATGAATGTGGATGTGGGCCGCAGGAATCACTTGCCATCAGGTGAAGGAGGTTTTTTACTCTCAATGTAATAAAAAAAAAATTATTATATATAATTATTATTATTGGCGTTATGTGTTTCAATCTTTGCCTTATTTTATCAATTCCGGTCCAATTAAGAAATGTATATATTTTTTGACACGTAAACACAATTTGTGTGGAAACTGTCCTGATCGATTACGACCACTCAATACAGGTAATGAGACATTCCGTCGCAGTGACCACGGGTGAGAACGCATGCACATCTTGTGCACACAGTTCACCAGATGATAACTACATTCATTCTTGACAGGGAGTCATAATACCCTTGAGGACTGAGATGGAATGCCTCGTCACCAGTAATAAAGGTCTCCGGATCTCTATACTGACTGATCTGAATAATATGAAATATGGCAGACGTATTAAGAACCGATGCAATGCAATAGACCATTGTTTCTCAATCATATTTATGTCCAAGTATAAGCCAAAAAAGTAACTCGAAAGCCTTTACATCAACAAAGCACTCACTTCCAAATCCACTTTAATATAATAATACTTTAATTAATCGTTTATTTATACGTTTAAACTTTCAAAGCTCCCCCAAGCAGGCACAATTTTATTGCTGCAGTGGGATGTAAGATCATACGCGTCCTAATACTAAATGTACTAATAACAGATCGTTTTATGTAATATAATAAATATAATATAATATGTAATTTTTCATGTTGTTATTACGTGGTAACCATTAAATTTTATAAAACAATATTAATTTGTAATATTTACCCATTTAATACAACGCACACAATGGCGACCCACTTTGGGTTCACAACCCTTATGTTGAAAAATTATGTAATAGACTTATTGTTTTAGTTTTTAAAAGTCGAAAAATATTATATTTAATTTAGATATAAATAAATATATTACTTTAAATTCATCATTTTTTTCTTTTTTACATAAAGGACATTATTTATAAGTAATTTTGTGATACTTTTTAATATAAATAAGAAAATTGCCTTTCCCATTAGGGATAAATTAATATCATCATCATCAAATATTACAGTTGAAAATGAAAGCCACCATATTGCCTATTACTGTGAATATATACAAGGTACTTCAAGAAAGAGTCTTTAAATATGCGGGTATAAATTTGATCAAATCGTCCGGTTGATAAATGCCTGATCTGTTCGTTGAATGATAGTAATAATTGATTGATGGGATATTCACTCAAGCACGTGATTCAAAGACAAACATTAGTCTACCTACATGGTTTATTTATTTGCACATGTGTATTGCAATATATAAATTAAGAATAACTTGTACTAATAATTTAAATTTAAATAAAATAATTTGTAAATATAAAAAAAAGTTGATTCTCCTTGCCATTAAAAGTTATAATCGCAAACGTAAAGATTGTCTTGTGTCACAATGTAAACATTTCTTTGTTTTCGTTTAGTTATAAGATTTATTTTTAAAACGCACCTCGTACAAAGCAGAGTGTATACGTGACGTAAACCACATGCGCTCTACAAAGGGATTAAAAGTAAATTTGGGCCGTATAGTCGTAGAGGGAGATGATATGTACCTAGTAGAGAAGGGTCAGAGTGAGTAAAAAGACATCATGCACCCATCATGTGTTTAGGTCGGTGAACATCACGTTATGAATAGGTGAACCATAAATTCGTTTTTTTTTCACCAAATATTAGTGTTCTCATATAGATTTGACATCTCGTATTTGTAACACTCGTAATACTGTTCGTATTTAAAAATGATATTACAGTACAACGACTTTTTATTGAACCTTTTTGTGATATGCTTTTATTTTTACCAAATTCTTAGGGTCTACTCAATTCGTGCATATTACTTTATTTCTCTAACTTTTGAAGTTATTGGTGGCAATGCAAAATAGCATATAACATTTTTTTAAAAATGTACATAATTACGTCCAGTAAAACTAAAAACTTTTGGTAACACTTTACGAATGTTTACCATTAGTTCATTGCATTTATGAAAAGGGCGGAAAAAAGTTTCTGATTTTTTGTCCTTTGTTAAAGCATGTAGGTATGCTCTTTTATCTTTGTATCGTATGTTCTATTATTTGTTTAATTTTATTTCTTTTAAGATGGTTTTATTAAATGAAATGTGTGATTACATGTAAGTATACATGATAGTAATATTTCAATTCAATTTTCAACAACTTCCCGATATCACAATAATCTTAAAATTTGCAGACGCATTAGGAACCGATGACAGTACAGTAATTTCATAAATATGCGTGTTGCATTAGATTTTTTAACTCTAAAAATATTTAGTGGACTGCCGAGTGGCCTGATGGGCAAAACCAAACAAACCAACAAATATATAAGATTAGCGTATTGGTACGTAGTACGTTTAGGGACTCTGACACATGCATGGAGGACAGGATTCCTCCGAGCTTATTGCGCGTGGTCATTACATTGGGTTAGATGAGAGGGTAACTAGTGTGGCCGTGTTCGGCACTATAATTTCGCAACGATGATGTCATTATAAATGTCCAGAAAATAACCCCATATTTTAAATCAACAAGAAAGATATAAATATCACTAACTAATTCATCTATAAATACAACCAGGGTCAAATCCTGCCAATTATAGGGACACCTAGTGTAAAGGATGCTATAGAAAAGAAAAAGCAAACCATAAACTATAATGTTACATTCGCGTTTATAAAACTATTTTTTTCATTTCTTTCATTTTATGGTAATAGATATTTATTTATTCTTGACATGACCTTTTTGAAGCATGGCTTATGAATACTATATGTATTTTTTTCTAGAAATTATATTTAAAATTAATAAAATATTCTATCTATAAACGATAATAGACGTTACTTCATGATTTATTTTATTTATGTGAATATTTCATATTTAATTTAAAAAAATCTACGGACTTTTTTTAATTTAACGGTTTATTTTATTGCTTTTAAGTTTCGAGTGCTTTACAGCACTCATGGTCACGGGGGCACTGAGGTGTTTAACGTCCTGAGGGCATAGTATACTCGAACTACCGTTAGCGTTTTATTAATTTATTTTTATTTCAATCTACGTAGAACAGATTTAGAAGTATTAGACGTTCAGAGACCAGCTTCTGATATAATTTTATATAAAACAGGACCCCGTAGATGTTTTAAGTCTAGATGACTACGGTATGCTTTTTATTAATATAATGCTACTGTGTTTCGTCTGGTGAGTGATCCGGAGACCTTTATTACGGTGACGAGGCATTCCATTCCAGTGCGAGGGTGACAATGCTTCTGCATTATGATTTCTTGTCAAGGACGAATGTAAATTTCGTGGGCCGCAGGAATCACATACCATCAGGTGAACTGTGTGTGAGTTTGTTACTCTCAATGTAATTAAAAAAAATGCTTTTAACACTTTGTTTTAATCGATCTTTTTGTTATTCCTTTACAATCAAACTTGTATACTCCTGTATCTTGTAGAAGGATATTGCATTTGACAGATTGTTAAAACTGAAATTTTCTTTGTTGGTACAAACCATGCCAAATGCTTTTATTTCTCGGTTAAAGATGTAAACGATCTTGTCTGTTACTTATTTATTTATTTAAGCTTTATATACAATACGTATATATAAAGGCGGACTTAATGCCTTAGGCATTCACTACCAGTCAACCTTAGGGTAATGCAGAGGTGAAATGAGGTGGATGTATCCTTAAAACCTTTGTCGCGATTAAAAAACTATTATATTAATTATATTATATAAATAAACAACATATGCGTTAGTATTAAATATATATGTACTATGATACATATATGTGATATATATACAAATACTGTGTAAACTCATTATAACGATAAACTCTCTATAACGTAGAAATTATTATTGTTATTATTGTGAATTTGTTTTTATTTCTTCACTCCATATAACGGTAACTCCCTATAACGATAAAAAATACTCGGACCCTTGAGTTCCGTTATAAAGAGTTTAGTCAGTATATATAAATACATATTTATTTAATATTGATATGATTCTGCCAATCTGTTGAGAAATAGCTCCCGAACTTTCACCTTAAACGTGTAACGATTTGTAACCGCCCCCTCTTATATATGGTTGTAGAGCATATACCTTCACTCGGTCACCGTAAAGGTTCGGGACACCAGTATAGTCATGTACAGCATACTTGACATATAGTAGCTCAACAGTCAGATGTTTCTTGTCATATCACTCGAGATTTCTTAATCAAAACTTTACATAATAGCTAACCGTATTGGATGATGTTGGGATGTCACCATTTAAAATATACTTAAAGTAAACGAAGTAATGCACTCAACTATAGACAAACGAGACGCTAATAATATTTTTTTGTGTACCGCAGCGGTCATTCACCCTTCGTTTTAAACGAGGTAATGACCAACGAAATTTAGACATTGTTTACGTCGAGTTATCTTACATAAGTACAAAAGGAAGGTGTCACTCGAACATCGTGCCAAAAGAGAAGCACAAAAATACGTAGTCTTTAAAAGAGTATGGTCACCCTGTTCCTCTAATTAATTACAAAAATATAATGTTTTATAGCTAAATTCAAAGCAAGTCTTTAACAATACATTTTACAGTTTGTTTAATAGAATTGTTATATAATTTTAAAATATAGAATTAACATGGACCAATATTTTCATGGTTACCCTAGTTTATAAGTTTTATGGTGAAATTGTGAAAGAGACAAACTCCAAAGAGTTAGTCTCTCTCAATTTGTTTTGTGTGATTATAATAATATATGTAAGATTAATCTTTTGCTTTATTTTTAGTAATTACATATTACTTCCGTAGCTTATATAATATTAAGTTGGTGATGATATCCTTCAGATTTATTTCGAGCAGTGCGATATCACTTTACCAGATTACATCATTCAGGGTATATTAGAGAGCCGTTAGCATTTGCCCAAACAAACACAGACGCACTCACTCGTCGCCCCCTTCTCTAGTTTGATGTAGTGCATGTGTTCAGGTGGTGTCCACAAGTCACGGGACAAGTCAGGGGAATTAACATCGCACATGGGGATCGGCTCGGAAGGAGACAATTATATAAAGTATAGTGTACAAAAAATTTTTTGTTTCACATTTAATTTTTTTTACGATAAATATTTAATGCTTAATTATGAATGTTTTTTTTTAAGAAATATACAATATTAGTATTTCATCGCAATTCAATAACCAAGAAATGGTGACAATATTAATTATAATCATAATTTTAAACATTAAATATTTTGCCTAAAATAAAAGAAAGTGAAACAGACACTTTTGCACGCGTCATTTTCCGAGCCAAGGCCAAGTGCCATGTTAATTCGCTCAACTTTTACATTACATTCAGTCCAAAAAACCAATATGTTGTGACATATATATAGTGTACCCGTAACTAAGTCAAAACTAAATTATATAATATATTCTATGATAACGTGTAAGGAGTGTAGACGTAAGGAGATTATTTTGTGTCTCCAAAAATAAAAGAAACTAAAATGGCGCTACTGTAGTTGTGGTGAGAGCTTATCAATATTTTTAGGTTATACAAGCTGTAAATATCCACTACATTTACATTTAAAATTGTAAATTAATCTAAGATGTCTTCATTAACTACTCTCGTAAAAATTTACCAATAATTTGTTGCCGATCTGTTTCATAGCTAGGTTCACTTCGACGACAACGGTTATTTTTAAGTTATACCCTCTAGTATATACAAGGGCTATTATAGAAACTTTATTTAATACATTTTGGTAAACCTTAGTTGCTTTTCTATGCATCTTTTACGGAATCTACACTGAGGAGTGCTACCATGAGTTTTATAATATTATACGTGTTTGGGGGTTCACTACAGTGCGATTTTATTAAGTAATAATAATTAATTAATAGAACACTTCATACTACAGCCTTGCCGAATCAAATCCTAGCAGGGGTACACCATTTCAGCTACAATGCTGAAATGCTTTGGCAGCGTCCCCGGTGCTGCAAATAATAATGAAAAGATTATCTGGGTGACATTCTCGCTCGTTTGCCTCTCTCCTTTGCATAAAAAACAAATCCTCCTTACCTCTATACTCTATAGTAAGGTATAAAATGATAATAAATTATGATGTACACATATTATCTGTGTAGATGTATTTAATATATAATATTAATAAAGACTCAAGGTTATTATTATTACTAATAAACCCTCATCATTGTTGTCTGTTTTATAAATAAATAAAATTAAATAAAAAAGAAACCATTACATTCTGGTGGGAACAACTATAACAATCGAAGTAGGTATGGTGACGACAACGATGTAGGTTTGTCGTCACGCTAGCTTATTTGCTTACCATAATTGGTGGTGAGTGGATTAGTGGTCAGAGATGCATCATCAAGGATGCTGGATTCTATTTCTATGCTATGTCTACATTTGTTTCAGATAACTTACAAGGCTGCAATTGTATCGGGAAACTTCAGGAATGGAGTGAATGATTTTATACCACGTATTAGTGAAGCTGCCAAACAGGTATTTCTAATTAATACTATATACTAATAGGTTAAATTCAAACAGTGGGATATTTTTTTTTATAATCTGTCTTCACTAACTGTGGTCACTCTGTCCATCCCTAATCTCATTTATTCTATCTAGTATCTAGTATCCTATTATAGTATATTTATTAATACTGACCAAATAAATAATTTCATAGATACAGCGCCTATGGGGTGACGTCCGCGTTAATTTAATATAAGTAATTAATATAAATTTAAATATATATTTATTTATATATTTATTTATATATATATATATATATATATATATATATATATATATATATATTGTTTAAAGCTTTAAAGCTATATTCCAAAACTAATTTGGGCAAGAGATCCCTTTTCCAAAATGAACTATAACTCGGAGCCTAATAGCCAAGTTACTTTAAAAATCCTATCTCTACTTTTTCTTTTCCTATTGATACAAAATTTATTAAGAGTTCCCCATTAAAAGTTCTAAAAAAGGCGTTACTTTACTTTACTTGAGACACCAAGCGTCCAGTAGTCTAGGCGAACGAAGTCACGGGCACATCTAGTATTATATATATTTAACACTTATATTAAAGTAAACTTAGAAAAGAAATCACTCACGTTTTTATTTCAGAATGCTGATATCGTGCTGTTGTCCACGGCAGCGTCAGATTTCGAGGGTTGCGGAGACAAAGTTTGCGGTCCTGATCGATATGATGAGGTAAACTAGGGTTCTTGAGCGACAATCTAGTAGGAGCGAATAATAATAAAGGAGATATAAATGTAGATAATTCCTAGTCAGACGTAACTGACCGAGCCGAGGTTCGGTTCTCTCGGGCCCACTCGAGTCAGACGCGGAACAGGGCAACGGTACAAGCCGGGGCCCCCTCTCGGGAGCCCCTGTGCAGGTTACCCACTGATAGAGACTCTCGACTGAGCGCCATAAGCTCTCGGTCACCTCTCAACACAGAATCACAATCAGGCAATCAGACCGAAAAAAAAGAAGACAATCTAGGACTGACAGTCGCAGTTTAGGACGACCACTTATGCAACTCTGCGGGAAGTCGAAGGATGCAGTTGGCTCGGAATCGTGGCTTGTGGTAATCCATGGGGGAGGAATGAGTTCAGCAGCAGACTGCGGATAGGCTGTGATGATTATGAAACTGACTATAATAGTGTAATTAGTTTTCTGTATTTTTTTTATATTAAATGTGACTACATCACGACAGAATGTAACCATCTCGATGGTTGGCAATCCAACACTGTGCGCTTCACGCGAAATTTCCTGCCACGCACAACTACTCTGTGGAATCAGCTGTCGCCAGCGGTGTTTCCCAACCGATACGACTTAGGGACCTTCAAGAAAAGAGCCTACACCTTCCATAAAGGTCTTCAACGCATCTGCGACTCCTCTGGTGTAGAGGATTTTCTTGGGCGGCGGTGATCACGTACCATCGGATGGGCTGCGTGCTCGTTTGCCGCCCATACTATATAAAAAAAGACTAATCAGCAATGTTCACCTAGCATATAGCAAGTGATTCCGGCCCATCAGACATCTAGATTTATCCTTGACAAGGAATCTTAATGCAGACGCATTGTCACCCTTGAGGACTGAGATGGAATGCCTCGTCATCAGTAATAAAGGTCTCCGGATCCCTACACTCACCAGACGAAATACAACAGCCAGCAATTATGCTGCCGTATTTCACGCTGGTATGGCTATTAAAAATGACTGCGACCCTATTACGTTTACGTCCATCCTCGTCAAAGATTCAAGATGTACATCCATTGTTATCCCTGAGGTGCTGCGTGGTGCATGCTCTAACATCCTCTCTAGAGAGTAGAGGATACCCAGCAGAGATATATATATATATATATATATATATATATAAAACTTTATCTTTCCTTTTACTTACTTATTCTGAGCAACTATTCCAGGTCGTGCGTAACTCTTCGGCTGCAGCGAAAGAATACGGCGTGTACGTCGTGACGAGTCTATACGAGAGGACACGATGCCACAACGGCGAAGAGCTGTTGAGAAGTAGCTTGGTGTTCGACAGGAATGGGGATGCTGTTGCTATGTAAGTATCTTATTCATGCTGTAGCTAGAGAGAACCTGAGGAGTGGGATCGGGGAAGGACGTTTATATATTTTTTATAGAATGCTGTTAATATTACTAACATTTCCGTGATGTTCTCCAACTAAGCTTAAAATGCTCGTGCTGGGAGATGGTCACGAATATAGTCAAATGGCGGATTCGAACCTACAATCTTAAGTTACTAGACACTTTAGGTTACATTTGACTATTAACGACCAAGGGCAATAAAAAAGGGTTATTAATGAATATCTAAATAACAATGATGCATGGAACTATTGATTGTTCGAGACGACCTGTTGCTGCTCCTAGACACGAGTTGCTACGTCGCCCTACATTTCATAAAAAATACGTTAAAACGTATATTTGTAACTTATAATATCACGGGCGGCAGGAATCATTCAATTCAAATCAATTGAATTGTGATCATTTGTCACCCTTAATATATTACAGAAGTAATTACCGTACTGAACAAATAACAAAAGTAATTGGGGTCACTGATAGTTTATATTTGCTAATAAATATGTTGAACAATTTTCTTAGAACAATTACAAATACGACGGTCGATCTGAACAGGTTTTTTCTCTTATCTCACGACACAATCCCTCGTATTTCCTTGGTAGGGAAAACTTCAGGTTTTTCATGGCTGGATAATTGCAGATAATAAAACTATGCGAGAGCGTCCAATTAGTGTTCACACCTTACAAGAAACGGTACGAAGGGTGGACTTGATGCGTCGTCAAGGCATTCTTCGCTACCAGTCAACCCGTGGCGTGTGTTAAAAAATAAATATATAAAATTTTTTGAGTGCGCAATCTTTTTTTTTTCTTTCCTTTTAAAAAAATAATATCAGCAATTCTATTTAAAAATACTTATATTCCGGTCAATCACTCTAAACCACCAAACTGATAATGTTTGTGCTAGGAGATGCTTCACGAGAATAGTGTAATGGTGGATGCGAACCTACGACCTTAAGTTTCGCAGATCGTACCCTAAGCCATTAGGCTATTGACGCTTCAAAATATAAACGGAAACAGTTTGAGTTTGCATCAACATTACGATTCCTTATCGAGGATGAATGACGGTGTCGTAAGTGATAACTGGGCCCTTACTTCCGCTTTTTTTATTACATGTGAGTGACAAACTCACACACAGTTCACCTGACGGCAAGTGATTCCTGCGGCCCACGACATCTACATTCATACTTGACAAGGAATCATAATGCAGACGCGTTGTCACCCTTGACGACAGATGGAATGCCTCGTCACCGGTAATAAAGGTCTCCGGATCCCTACACTCACCAGACGATACACAGCATCGTTATACTGCTATATCACGCTGATGTTTTGTGTGGGCGTGGTCCTACCCCGTTCGAGCTGACCCATTAATTCTGCGGCTAGAAACAAACTGCAGCGTAGCTCTACCTCTGTTAAATTGTACTGGTACTCTGTATTCAGCAAGGATTCAAGATATATATGCGATTACCCTTGAGAACTACGATGGAATGGAACTGGGTCTTCGGATCCCTACGAAAAAGCGTATTCTATCACTTCACGTTGGCATTCTGTGAGTGTCTGATCTTTCACGGTGCGATGACAATTCCACGGTCTTAAAATATTACGGTTTATGGGGCTTGGTAGATTTATGATAATGGACGGATGGATGTATTAGATTACTTTCAGGCGAACTGTGATAATTTGTCACCCTTGACATCAAAAGAAACCTTCCGTCCGTATAAGCTCAATCATATTTTAGTTACAGAAAAGCAATAGACCACTTCTCTATATGCAACACAACATCTAAGACGGTCACATTCACCGCCGACTTCGGTGTGAATTTCTCGGTACTCATGGATGAAGACATCATCCTTCAAGACCTTGGGAGCTTGAAGAATGAGAACTTTATCGTTACCCATGGAACTGCGGATATGGCGTATTTCAGAGGTATTTTCTTTGATTAAATCGCCTAAAGAAATATCGTTAGGAGAGAATTATATGTATAGTCACTTTTAACAGATGTAGAGTCATGCTGCAGCGTGTATCATCAGCTCAACTGAGGAAGGAACACATCCTCACAGAATTCCAGCGTGAAATTGCAGTATAATGCTGCTAAAAATTGCAGACCCTCTCACAGGACTGCCAGTCCGGGGTTGCCCACCTGATGGTAAGTGATCACCGCCGCCCAAGAACATCCGCAACAACAGAGGGGTCGCAGATGCATTGCCGGTCTTTAAGGAAGGAGTAGGCTCTCCTCTTGAAGGTCCTTAAGTCGTATCGGTTCGGAAACATCGCTGGCGACGGCTGATTCCGCAGGGTGGTTGTGCGTGGCAGGAAATTTCGCAAATTTTCTGGTGGTTATTGTTTCTACGGGCTATATTTATATTTTTTTATATATCAGGTCTTTACCTATGAAATTGCGTTCTTCAGTATTGACCATTTCAAAACAAAAAATAGTTTTGATTGGCTGTGAATTCTATTATGATACCATAACATAACTTAATATCCTAATTAATTAAAGGCGATTGTGGAAGTTGATTATACTCAATCTACAGCCGAGCTAGCATCAGCTTTTGATGTTGACATCAAAACAATATTGGTCCATTTGCAACAAATTGGCAAGGTAAAAAAGCTTGATGCTTGGTGCCTCACGAATTTACCGATCGCCAGCGCAATGTACGCGTTGAGACGTGCCGAGCGCTGCTCAACAGGAAATGGATTCGACAATCGAAAGCGCTCAGCAAGTTGGTTAGATCCTGGTTCAGCACCAAAACAATGCCCTAAACGAAAAATGACCTCTAGAAAGTTGATGGTCACTGTTTGTTGGTCTAGTGCCGGTGTGATTCATTACAGTTTTTTTACCAAACGGCATGAGCATTACTGCAGATGTGCACAGTGAAGAATTGAAGACAGTGATGGAGACTTTGAAAAATAGAAATAAAAAAGTTTGAAAAAAAAAAACTTATTTCATACAAAACGGCAATTTCATAGGTAAAGACCTATTATTTCGCATCGCTTCGCAACATCGTCGTTGTCTCCCTAATCAGCGGGCCTCCCGCTCGCGAGGTCTCTGGACCAACAGCAATTCTCACACACAAAAAAAAAATTATATACCTAGTCTTTTTGGATTATACCCTATGTAGGAAATATTCCATTCTCTGCTATTCTATTCTTGCGGCCATTACCCGCCTTATCTGCTGCATGCTTATGTAATAATATGTGGTAAGATGACTGTTACCTCACGAAGTACTAATAAATAACCATAATTATGTACAGTTACTATATAATTTATCATTTTTATCATTATTACTTGTCTTTTATATAATTTAACACTTACATAACTTATGAGATAGATCTTTATTAATTATAATTATAAAAATAAATCATAAATTTATTTTTATGATTACAGGAAATAATTTGATTTCGTCCTGGGCGTACACATCAAACGCTAACGTGATCTCGGACAGTGGGATCTATGCTGGGAAAGCTGGTCTGCAGACCGGGGGACTGGTCTTTGAGATTAATAAGAATGGAGGAGGTAAAATATTTCTAATAACGTATACGTTTTCATAGATGTTACAGTGTTAGCACACTGCTTGTTTCTAGCTGCAGAATGAATGGTTCAGCTCGAACGGGGTGGGACCACGCCCTCACAGAACACCAGTTTGCCTAGCGAGTGTAGGCATCCGGAGACCTTTATTTCCCGGTGACAAGGCATTCCATATCAGTCCTCAAGGGTGACAACACATCTGCATTATGATCCCTTTTCAAGGATGAATGTAAATGACATGGACCACAGGAATCACTTGCCATCGGGAGAACTGTGTGCGAGTTTGTTGCTCAGAATGTAATAAAAAAAAAAGCTAAGATTCAAAGGACAAATTGTCTACTTTAAGGTTTTGGTTTGGAAGGTTACAATCCACCACGAGTTTTAAGTTCAAATGTTTCCATAAGAAGAACAAAGTTTGGCCAAAAGTTTGTGCCAAAGGATTTTTTTTTATTTTTGTTCTTAACGTCTTTGTGATTATGCAAATACTTACTACACTAGAATACATCCTGCCCAGTTGACCATTGACATAATATTCGAAATAAGTTCGGTTTTTTTTTTAATTTTAGTATAAGCTTATATTTCTCTTGACATTTAATTGCAGTTAAATCAGACACGTTATCATTAAACCCCATCGTGTTACGTGACTTAACCGCTGAAGACGTGAACCAGTACACCATCAGACCCTTGAACCTGGAGGCCAGCAGACGAGGATACAAAGAAACAGTGTGCCACGGGGATTTCTGCTGCGAATTTTACGTGAAGACAAAAACTTATGGTATGTACAATTTTTTCAATAAATAATTTTACAAAGATTTTTTTTAAAGACAAAAAACTTTATTATGTGAATAAATTTTATGTCTATTTTTTATTTATAGTTTATATATATTTAATGTAGTTTTAGAAAATTAAACATTACCATGCAATAACAACATGAAAAAATAACAGTACAGCTTACTTTGTGTAATTAAAATGTTATTAGAATTGAATATTGAAGCTTTTCCGTACTATAAATATGTTTGAGACACAACGGTCTAATGATTTAGGGTACGCTCTGAGAAACTTAATGTTGAATCCGCCATTAGACTTTTGTCGTGTATCGAGCTGAAGCTGGGAGCCTCGGGTTGGACCGTTACCCTGCAAGTTTAGAATTTAAGGTTAAATGCACTATCGATGTAATTGTTCCACCATAGTCATTTTGTCTTTTTGTGGACTCACCATATATGCTACGCTGACGTAAGGTTAAGCATTGGAGCTCTTAAACCCATCGCTTTTTCCCTGTGTAGAAACGGACTTCCCGGTTGTGGACCCGTCAACCCATCTTCCCTTTAAATTTGTTGTGCTACTTGCGGAACGCATTGCATATAGGCTTTCGATTTACAGGTGCGAAAGCTAATGAAGCACAGTACGGGCTGTCGGTGTTCGCCGGGGACCGTCGGATGGGTGGGCGTTACGTCGCCGTTGAATCCTGCAAGCTCGTAGTTTGCGCCGCTCTCTATAAACGGTCTTGCGCAGTTGGGTAAGTGATAGACTGTCGTCTAATTTTTCAAGCAAGATACATAAAAACTTAATTAAACTTTTGAGATACACTGCAGTTTGTTCCTAGCTGCAGAATGGATGGGTCAGCTCGATCGGGGTACGACCACGCCCACACAGAATGCCAGCGTGAAATAGCAGCATAATGCTGCTATGTTTCGTCTGGTGAGTCTAGGGATCCGGAGATCTCTATTACTGGTGACGAGACATTCCATCTCAGTCCTCAAGGGTGACGACGCATCTGCAATATGATTCCCTGTCAAGGATGAATGTAGATGTCGTGGGCCGCAGGAATCACTTGCGGTCAGGTGAACTGTGTACAAGTTTGTTACTCTCTATGTAATGTAATAAAAATAAGAGACACGCGCCAGCTTGACAACGCTGCTTGAGACCCAATAACAGGTGACGAGGCAACTCTGTCCTCACGGGTGACGACGCATGTGTAACATGAATCTTAGTTGAGGTTGGATGAAGGGTTGCAGCCATCACTGGCCATCAGGTGGACTGTGCTCCCTTCTCCGTATGTGATTCCCTCGCTGTCCTTATTGTGATGTAATGTGCGACAATGGGCATACATTCGAAACGCTCAGACACGGAAATTATATAAAATATATTTCACGTGAAAACCGAAACAGACAGAAAAACTAAATATCTGGACATGGCACACAAGGTGATAGATATACGGGGTGGTGTGCCAACCGAAATTATTCCTATAGTCGTATCTGGAACGGATTAATACCAACCAGCCTCTCGAATCACCGGAGGCTGTTGGGACTCCGGGACGGGCAGCTCCGGGCTCAAATACAGAAGGCGGTGCTCCTCGACACCGCCTGTATATTTTCCACAGGTTTCTCTCACTTTCGCTGTTATCCCGTCGACGGTTAGGACTCCCCGTCTAGAGATTTCCGTCTCGTGGTCTTTATAAATGTTTATTGACCAGGTCGAGAAAAAAAATATCCCCAAAATAATAATAAACTTTATTAGACACAAACATTTGTATATAAGTTACTTTATAAATTATTTTTAATTTAAGAGAAAGAAAAATAGTCTTGTTAAAATGTGCTAATATATATTATAATATGACAAGGCGGAAAATCGAAGCCAGGACCTCCGTCGTAGAGGCCTCATATTCGATCCACCACGCCACGCTACAATTTATGTCAATGTGTTTATTATTAAAATATCTGTGTATAAAATATTTCTTTATTATCTCTTTTACAGACTAGAAAACGACACTAACGTCACATTCGAAGAGATATCTATCAAAGGAAACTTCGCGCCACAACAGTCCGCTCAATTTCCTGTCATTTTGACAACACAAACTTCACTGTCATCTGACAAGTTTACATTTGCCACGGCACCTGTCAAAGATGCTCTAGAAGTGAAAATAGGGTTGCTAGACATAAATAATATATTTAAGTTTGGTATTTTCGGACGTGATTTTACAAAAGATTCTCATGAAAGTATAAATTCAAACAACACGAATGTAAATTCATGTAATGCTGGTAATTTTTATGATTATATTTTTAATGAGGACGTTGTTGAATTCTTTGATTATCTGTGGATTAGGGTTAAAGTTGTGATGTTTATTGTCTCTATTTATATTTTAGAGATGATGTAATATATTTGAAGGGCTGGAATAAATACTTATCAGGTTTTTATTGATTTTTAAACCGAAAAAGTATACATTTTAATTGATGTTTTGTTGCAACCGTGCATGTTTCCATTATAGAAATGTTATAATTAGTATTTTACGTTTACTAATAAGGCATTTATTTAAATTCGCTCTGTGCAAAAATACCAATCTATTCTTAGAAGAAATCTATTTTTAGAAGGAATCATAACATGGGTTAGTACTTCATATTTAAATTGATTGCATTATTTTTAATTTATCTTATTCTTTAATTTAGAAACTTTCTCAATTGTAACTAACATGGATATTGGTCAAACTTTTAACGTATGTTAAAAATGTCCATGTGATGTCGCTGTACATGTATTACGTGATCTAACAAGAACCTCGTGTTATAAAATGTATACAAAATTTAATTTTCTTTTATGATACTATCTTCGGAATAAGGAATCTTACCTCAGATTGTTTGTTTCCTTTATCTGTAAAATGATTTTTTCTTTAAAAATATAATATAAAAGTAGGGTTAAATTTTATATTTAAATAATGTTGCCCTAATATAAATAATATTATTAAATATTTATATTTAATAAGGTTAAAATTATTTTAACAGTAATCAAGCACAGAATGCAATTTTCTCTATTTCAAACCACTTTCTACTAATTCCTAGTTATTTACTTTTTAATAGAGCAATCGACTAAAAAATCATAGTTAATTCATCTTTGATACTAAATAGTTATAAAATAAAAAGGGTGAAAATGTAGTTCTATTTATATACGGGCAATGGTTACCAAGTGATTTCAAGTTTACGATTCTATTTTGTGTTTAATTTGAAAATCTCTGAGAACATAAATACGTTTAAAATTGTAATATTTTTTACATGTCGGTGGATATATAATAAATATATATAAAATAATTTTGTTCAGTAAGATTTTTATAAAAAGGCAACAATGTTGAATCACGACTGATTACTGTGATATTAGATTTATATTCTGTGGTAATAAATATTATGTTTTTCTAGTAAATAACGACGTTTTATTTTGTTACTGGTTTATATATATATTTTGAAAACTGAAATAAATTAACTCTGAAGAAGTTGGAAGAGTAGCAGTATTAGTAGTGTTACCCCTGTGGACTAAATTGGAATACTTTTTCCTTCACTCCTCATACGAAACAAAAACGTTATACTTCTATGTCACACTGGTGTTCTATGAGTACAGTCCGACCAGTTCATGCTACAGCAGGAAACGAGCTACAACGTTCCATTATCACCATCATTTCTTCTATCATAAAAGCGACGTAGTCCTATATTATCCCGCTAGATGTCGGCTTTCTATATTATGAAGTATAGTGAATTTTATTTAATTTTCAGGAATAGTTGTTTGTTATATTATACTATATATACTATTATAGATTGTGTAGTATTGCAAAAAAGTAATAATAATAAAAAGAAATGGACTAAGAATAATAACTTTTAATATAAAAATAGCTATAACTAGTTTTCTTCAACTTTTTAATTATTTTGACTTTTGAATTTGGAACACGTATATTATTTTAAAAACTTCTTTCGATTTTGCGCAATTTCACATATTTGTTCGTGTTCATTATCAAATTACTATGAATGGGATGTTAAAGAAAGTAGGATTGCAGTGATCGCCTTGCACAAAGTGGGTATGGAGCCGGTCATATTCCAGACACTTCAAAAGCCGTATGTTCGTATATCGTACTATCAACAGATACAACAACACTTCCTCTGTCGAAGACCAGAAAAGATTGGGTCAAACGCGTGCTGTTAGAACTAAAAATGCTGTTAAAGCCAGAATTCGTCGAAACCCCATTAGGAAGCAAAAAATCGTATCGCGAGAAATGAAGATTCCCGCTAGCACTCTGTCGCGTATTACCAGAAGCTCGGCGCTTATCGTCGATATACAGGACATGCCCTAAATCAATCTACAATTAAAGAGAGTGGATCGATCAAAACGCCTTCTGTCGCGATACGCAGGTGAAAGGCACAGAAATATCTTCTTTACCGATGAAAAAATTTTCACGATTGAAGAACACTACAATAAGCAAAATGATAAAGTGTACGCTCACAGTTCTAAAGAAGCTGCTCAAGTGGTCGGAAAGGTACAATGTGGTCAAAACTACATTTTTGTGAAAAAGGAATGAAAACTTCGGACAGAGTGTATCAAGATACAGTCTTGGGTTATGTTGTGATACCTCTCAGCAATACAGCTTTTAAAAATAATGACTAATAGAGACTAATAAATATGTAGGTATAAATTTTAATAATATTACATTACTTCATTAAAAAAAAAATGCATTTTCATTTGTAACAGAACTTACGGCCTAGGTACATATACATATATAAACATACCAATTAATTCCGTATCAATTCAATTCAAAAAATATATAATAAGTTAAATTAACTTTTAGATTTTATCTAGGTATTCTTCGGAAGCGTCGTCCTACCCCAGTCGAACTAACTTATCTATAATGTGTCAATAATATGCCGGAGCGTACCTCTAGCACGTAAGAATGTTGCTGCAAGAAAACTAAGTGATTCATAAATTAATATTTTATTTACAAATATTTGCTTCGTAGTATCCATTTACATCTGTTTCCAACTGTAGCTATCCATGTCTATTGGTCTGCTTGCCTTTATTGAGTTCTTTCATATGCTCTTCATCGTCATCGGCTAGTGTTTTTTCTATCCAATCCATAAATGATTCCACCTGAAATTATAAATAAAAACGACTCGTGCGCTACGGTTATTTTATGTTTGTTTTTTATGTTCTAGTTTTTGCGCCAATGTTTACGGCGCTATAAAATATACTGCGCAGTTGATCTGATCTGGTTCAGGAGGACATACATCACACGCAGAACTAAAAACCAACAATTGGAGATACCAAATATTGTTCTTCCTACTGTGTTTTTTTTTATTACATTGAGAGTAACAAACGAGCGCACACAGTTCACCGGACGGCAAGTGATTCCTGCGGCCCATGACATCTACATTCATCCTTGACAAGGAATCATAATGCAGATGCGTTGTCACCCTTGACGACTGAGATGGAATGCCTCGTCACCAGTAATAAAGGTTTCCGCTTCCCTGCACTAAGCACCAGACGAAACACAGCAACGTTATGCTGCTATTCTACGCTGGTATTCTGTGAGGTTGTGATCCTGGCCTCGGTAGAGCTGAACCATTCATTCTGCAGCTAGAAACAAATTGCAGTGTAGCTCTTTCACTGCTAAAAGCTCTTATCTAGTATTCTTTCAAAAAAGTCACTGTTCGGCTAAAGCTTGGAAAGCATCATGACTTGTTGGTTAAATAACAATTACCTTAGTGTACACATCTGGTTTTCCTTTAGCACACGGGATGCCCCAAGAGACAACGCCGACTTGACGACCTTCCCGTACCAACGGCCCGCCGGAATCGCCCTGAGAGGAAACGTTTGTTTTAATATTTAGCTTTCCGTACATACGATGTAACAACGGAACCCTGAAGGTGTCACACTCCCGTTGTCTATCTGTCAAAGTATATTTTCTCGGAATCGTTAGATGATTGGATGTCACGGAGAAATACAGTAAATGAACGATTAATTTTTTCTAAAAGAAAATTCTAGTGCATCATGTGACGTATCAAATATAAGAAGAAATTGACAAGAAATATACGAAAGCCGAACATCCCCCCCGCCCCTTCATCCGCCCTTATCACTTCCCTTATCTGCTCTGTAGGGACTAAATACCTTCATGTCTTTTTCCCGGCCAACTTACTTACGGGACGAGTTGTAACAAAGTGTTACTATCACTGTTCGCAGCAGATGAGGAAGTAAATATATGAAATATTCTTACATGACACGCTCCCTCGCCCTCTTTCGTGAGGGCGCAAATCTGGGACTCGAATATCGGATTGATTTCCTTGTGGGCTTCTTGGCATTCCTCGAAAGATACGGCATTGAGTTCCAACTTCATGAGATCGTTCGGCACTTTACCTGGATACTAAGGATAAATATGTCAAAATAATATTAATAATAAAGAAATACACAGCCCCAAAATAATAGTAATATTTTATTCTTCAAGACTTGTCCAATATTCTCACGTATGTTCATCTCTTCAGTCTCAGTCCTTAATAATCATAATTCAGCTCAAAAAAGCAGCTCATCGATAGTCCACTGCAAAACATAGGGCTTCCCAACAAATTATCATGGAGTACGATCCCGAGCCATCTGCAAACTTGCATCGTTCATCTCTCCATCTAGTGTGAGGGTGGGGGTAGGGCGTCCTGCAATGACATTGCCGGTCCGAGATTGCCAGTAAAGAAAAAAAGACGTAGTAATAATAGTACTCGTACATGTGTGTACTCTTTAATCTATGAAATGTATAATTTTTCATATTAATTTTCTTAGGAATTCTTTCACCGTATAGAATGTCTATTTTAAGAGCTAATAATTTTTGCAATCGTAGTTCTTTTATAATTTGTAGTAATTTATTCTTTATACAGATTGTTGTTAGAGTTGTCACAGGTCGAAATATTCTTTTTTATTTTTTATTACGCGCAAGTTTCCTCCGCCGTTGAGTAACAACACAACCGACGTAAGCAACACTTAAAACTTCAATTAATAATATGTTCACATCCACCGGAATAGAACTTGGTTTCCTGGCAGCGCTTAGACACAACTATCAGCTTATTTGATGTTTTTTTATTATATCAGATAAAAATTTAAATTATTGAAATATAACCTCCAAAAGTAACAATAGCAAATTTACGTCTATTAAAATTTTTAAGGAAATGTTATATTTTTAAATATTTCACTTCACCGCGGGCAGTTTATATTACTGACGGCCGCGTGATGTGGTAGTTAGAGTATTGGGCTACTCATGGATTCGATTCCCAGTTAAGAAACAATATCTATGTTCAAATTGCTTTGTATAAATTGTAAGTAGTCGTGTGTTGTATATTATCTTATCCAGAATACATATTGTTCTTGAAGCTCAAAACTCCTTTCACTTTTGAAACTTCTTTTTGCCATTGTTTGTCAGCCCTTTAGTCCTAAGGCTAGTTAGGGCTAAGACGTGTACCTTAGTCCTATTATAATTCTGCCTGTCTTTTAAGAAGGCGAAACGGAGATCACTGATTCGCGGACGACTGACCGTCCAGGATACCAGCAACCAGGGGGGACGGAAATACGTTGTACCGGGTTGCCATAGCGCAACGAGAGTGCGTGCTACGGTGATAGCTGATAACTGTCAGGTGGTGGCATCAGTCCATCGGTAGAGGATACCGGAACGTTGAGGTTCGCTTCGCTTGGGGACACGCATTTTAGTGGATATAAATCCAACGTAACTCGACAAGGTTATGTTGGATTTTTATGGAAATGGAAAGACATTTCCACTAGGAGGCAGGGTACTTTTGTGCTTTGCATCAGGTATTGCTTAGTTCTCATGTGGTATGACGTCATATACGTGCGGTTATATTGGTGGTATTATTTTTTGTGTATGTGTATTGCTGTTGGTCCAGACTATACAGTTTAATCTAATTAGACTCGCGAGTGGGAGGCGTGAGTAGGGAGACAACGACGATGCTGCGAAGTTGACGCGGAGATTGCTGCTGCACCACCGCTGCACTCTGACCCCTGTGCACGAAGAACGTCGACGACAACAGAGGGGTGATGATACGATCCGAGGGCTCCTCATGAGGTGGTACGAAACCTCGACTCGGACCGCCATAAAGGTCCACGCTACAACGCAACAAGCTGTGTTATATGCTGATACCCTACAGGAGTCATGTAGAAGACTTACGGATGTGGTCCCCCAGCCAGTGAGCAATAGCTTCTCCCCGGGCATCACGGGCTCGTTGTTCAGCTCTATGGCGTCAACATCGCTGCCGAACCTCATCTCCATCAACGTGAACACTAAAGCGATGTCGTTCTTGATGACTTCATCGTCATAATTCTCGTGACGGACGAACTTGCGTATTGGATAAGGAGTGCCGCCCGATCTGAGCTGGTTGCTGCCGACTACCGCCATGAAGTATTGGGGTTTCATTCTGGAATTTTTCAATGGTGTTTTCTTTTTTGTAATTTTGATAGACATACGCTGCTTTGTTTTTGCCCGAAGAATGACTGGGTCAGCACGACCGGGCTGGGATCAAGCTTTCACAATACCATCGTGAAATACGCTACCGTGTTTCGTATGGTGAGTGTAGGGATCCGGTGACCTTTATTACTGGTGACGAGGCATTCCATCTCAGCCCTCAAGGGTGACAACGCATCTGCATTACGATTCCTTGGCGAGGATGAAGTTAGATGTCGTGGACCGCTATAATCACTTGGCGTCAGGTGACCTGTGTCCGAGTTTGTTAATCTCAACGTAATAATAATAAAAAATAATAATAGATGGTCTGGCTGACTACTTCGAAATCTTCGGCTCAATGTGCAGGTCGTAAATATTAACGCAACCACCTGTACTCTCTCGTGCTGTCCTTCTCTAAGTTGGTGGAACGCTTATTCGATAGAATTGAAACGTTCAAATGCAATGAACGGAACATTGGACAGATATATACAGACACGTCAAGTCAAGTGAGTTTAACTATTTCACTTATTAATAATTTTGTTGCAATACTTTCTATGTTTTATTGATGAAAGGAAAATATGCAATGTATTATCATTTTCCTGAACTTACCCTTAAATCAAGACTATAAGGGCGATTTTCCTTCGATAACAGTCCCGCAAAATGTCAGTGTTTTGACGAATTAGTGAACCTGTATCTTGTTTTGTTGTTGTTCTATTATTTTTTTTGATACAAGTGGTTCGCAAACGAGCGCACAGTTCACCTGAAGTTATACCTGCAGCCCGTAACATTACACTCATCCTTGACAAGGAATCATAATGCAGACGTGTTGTCACCTTTGAGAACTGAGATGGAATGCCTCGTCACCAGTAATAAAGGTCTCCGGATCCCTACACTCACCATACGGTACACAGCAGCGTAATGCTGCAATTTAACACTGGTATTCTGTGAGTGCGCGGTCCTTTTCTGGTCGAGCTGACCCATTCGTTCTACAGCTAGAAACATACTGCAACGTAGCTCTACCACTGTTCAAAAATGATTATTGATTTCACCTGATATTTAATCAAACATGACATTTACATTCAGCCGCAATAAAGAATCAGGATGAACAGGCGTTGTGACTCAGAGGTGTGGGAAGGATTTTTATTGTATTGTATTGAGGTGACCGACGAGCATGCAGTTGCCCTGATGTTAAGTGATTCCTTGGACTCATGACACCCACATTCATTCCCAATAAGGAGTCACACTGCTTTGTCATTTCTGTGGACTAATATGGAATAGTTCTTCACCAATACTAAGGATCTCCAAACCTCTAAACTCACCGTGCGAAACTGCAGCATTCCTGCTATTACGCACGCTGGTATTCTATGAGGGCATGGTCCTATCACGGTCGAGCTGACCCATTAGTTTAGCTAGAACTAGGTTCTTTAGACACTTTTTATATTATATCTGTAACAGGATATCATTTTCCAAGATCATAATTTACTTATTACCAACCTAATATCGAAGCTATATTATAATTTTGTTGTAGTGCGTTAAATTCTAATTATAGAATTTTAAACTGGTATAACCATTTACCTGTCCACACAATGTGCAGCTGTCAGAATAATCTTGGTTGTGACTATTGACGCCCCGCAGAAGTGTCGGAATCCAAACCATCGTAGAGAAACCTGGTAGGGGGCCGAGCCGTTAGGTGCTTTCGTGCCCCCGACAATGCGGTCCCAATTCTCTCTGCCGTCATTCGAACCAAATATCGCCGATGATGCTGAAAGAAAGAGGTCATTAAAGACTTCTAACAAATGTAGAGCGACATAGAATTTGCTTCTAGATGGTTCGACTGGTTACGTCTATATTTCGTTCAAAAATTATACACAAATCGTTCTTGGGTCAAAATACTCTTTAAAGTAACTAATAAAAAGAAATCTACAACTCTCTGTCAGAATAAGCAAGCAGCATAAAAACAACAGCATTATGCTGCTATTTTCGTCTGGTGAGTGTATGGTTCCGGAGATACAATTACTGGCAATAAGGATCTCCATCTTGATGGATGACACCCAAAAAAATAACGATTCTAGTTCTATTTATTTTGCAATACTACAATACAAGGTAGCTCAATTCAAGTACTGGAAAATGTTTCTTTCACTTTGGCAATTGGTAAGAGTATTACTTACTAGGTAATACTCTTACAATTTTTAGGAGGCAAAACAACGGTGTTATAAGTTTAACCAAGACAATGATACTACTTAAGGCGTATGCTTTTAACATTTCGACGAATAAATAAAATGTTGCCATAAATATATTGTGATAAAATCCTGCTAAAATTTCAAATGTACAAGTTTGTATGTTTGGACGTTATTTATATTTTTGGCCCGATATATGTATGTTTGTATGATTGAATTATTGTTACTCAATCACTCAAAAATGGCTGAATGGATTTGTGTGCAAATTAGGACAAGTATAGGATTAATATAAATTGATAATTGTCGTCGAACCATCTCATTTACTGACGTAAAAAGTATTCTATTTATCTATGTATGTTATAAACTGTCTGTATGCCAAATTTCATTCAAATCCATTCTGCCGTTTCCGAGTGATTGAGTAACAATAATTAAATCATTCAACTTACATTCATTGGGAAACAAAGTATAAATAGAGGCATGTAATGGGCAGATACTAGTATAAAATAATTGTTTTTATAAGCCGTAATTAGAAATTTTAGAGAAATTCGAGGTTTTAGAGATATTAGATAGATTGTAATTTTAGTATAAGATCTTGTATTTCGTGTATAATTTTATTAAAAAATTATGTACGAAAAAATTATATATATTTGTTGATATAGAAGAATGAAAATATATAATAATTTCAACACGTCTTTTATAAGTCAGGATGGCCGAGCGGTCTAAGGCGCTGCGTTCAGGTCGCAGTCCACTTCTGTGGGCGTGGGTTCGAATCCCACTTCTGACAAAATAACTTTTTTATCATAAATTTTATTATTATTTTGTAAATGTATATAATAATATAAATGATGTTTATATTTACATTAGCTATAATTTTAATGGCTAAAATTTAATTTAATGTAATTTCTGTTTGTAAAATATATGAATATATGTATGTATATTAAAAATACTTTACCACAATCGGAGAGACCTACTGCTAGCAACACTAAAAATCGAAATTTTTTAAACATCTTTAAATCACGCTCTCACCACTGACATAAGACGAAAGTATATTCACAATAAATAACTAAAACGTAAACGTTTTATTTAAATGTATGTAGATGTTTCACAAATAGGTATGTACAATTACAATGAGCTAAATATTTGTTGATATGGACCCCTATATCTTAAAATACCTGCATAAAAATCAATCTATCTGTGCGTGTAGAAAATTAGTAGAGGCATCTGTGAATCTGGAATACATTATTTTCTTAATGCAATTAAGTTATAAGAAAAACTCTAAACTCCGATAGATGGCGTTGAAACTAAATTTAATCATCCGATAATGTCCGTTTATTTCAATACTAAAACTCTACTAACAAAAAATCATTTATATAATTAGACTTTGTTTATATATTTTATTATATATATATTAATACATATTTATATATATACCTTTGTCAGTCAGTCATACAGTGCCATGAACCAAGCTCACAGAATATTAGCCTAAAATAGAAGAATCACTCTGTTGTGTTTCGTTTCGTGAGTGTAGAGATCCGGAGACCATTACTACTGGTGACGAGGCATTCCATCTCAATCTTCAGGTGTGAAAACGAGTCTACATTATGATTCTTTGTCGAGGATGAGGATGAGAGCGTCTTGCCCCGGTCGAACCGCCCACCCCCAATTAATTATGCGGCCAGAAAAAATCGGCAGCGTAGCTCTACCAATGTTATAAATAAACAATATTAATAATCAAATAAATATAAAGACAACACTATTACTAAAATTTCCAGATTGAAACGAAGATTTATTTATTTTCGATTTATATATTTTATTCTGGAAATTTGTGTATCGAGCATAATTGGTTGCCTGTCACGGGCGGCGAGAATCATTTATTTTAACCGTGTCCACATTGCCACCATTGAATTGATAAAAAAAAGAAATAACAATGATGCTCGAAATACAGATTTCTGCTGAGAAAAGCCGAGAAATTTGACAATTGATTTTATTGATAATTATATATGGTTATCCCAACAAAAACATTTTGTAATTGCGATTAATAAATCGCACCACCGCTTGCGCCGCCCGCCGTCCGGATTCGCTATGTTTAATACCAGTAATACCAGTACGTGTTTTTTTTTGTTTGTAGTAAGTATTATAAATTGTAAATAGGTTTAGGGTACGGTCTGCTAAACTTAAGGTCGTGGTTTCGAATCCACCATAAGACTATAATAGTGAACTATCTCCTAGAACAAGCATTTAAACTTAGTTGGAGTGGAAAATATCGAGAGGAAACTTGCATGTCTAAGAAATAAATAAAAAAAATGTTGCGAAAATATCGATGTCGAGAAGTCCGCCAATACGCACTTTATTTGTAATAATTTTGTCGCACATAAGTAAACAAAAAATTTAATCGCATATTTACAATCTCTCACCATACATTGCCCGATTTTATTCTGATAATTTAAATAAACTTTTATATAGTATATGTAGTATTTATTTATTTATTTTTATAGTTTTATTTTTAGTTTTTTTTGGAGAATTCTTTTTTGTTTTTTTTTTAATATATAGTCGTATACTCTATGTTACATGTGTTACCCTACAGGACCCTTATGTGTTTAATTTTTTAATCAATGTTTATTATACGACTAAAGCCTAGCGTAAAGCTTGTACATACATATATGTATTTACACTATCAGACCTCGAATGAATAGAAAAGCGAGGTCTTAACTATATAGTGGCGTCACGGTCGCGTGGCATGGGTGCTTGTTTCGATTCACATTTTTTTTAATACAGTTTCAAAAAGTCCAGGAGTTACACAATACTGCATAACTCCTGGATTTTTTTGAAATTGTGTTAAAGTGCAACTGGAGTTTAAAGATTAAATCTAAACATATTTGTCTGACAAAGGGTAGTAAGATTTATAATTAGTTAGTTGGTTTTATTAAATTATATCCTATACATATCTAAATATTCGTTCGATGCCAAATTGGGCATGCCTTACATCGAATTAGGAAAGGGAATGAAAAGTTTACTTGTCGATGGTTCGTCTTGCTTTTAGATGCATCATGAAAGATTTAGCTCGACTTAGGAAAGATGACGCCTTCACGGAATACCAGCGTTATTTCGACTGTTACTTGTACGGTGAGTGAAGGTTTCCAGAGACCTTGTTACTGGTAGATCTCAGTACAGGAGCGTGGCCACATGATGTGAACGTGGCGATGGATATCATCATGATTTTTTGTTGAGGATGAATATAGATGTCTATGTGATTATCACTTACCATCAGCTTTACTGTGTGCTGTATTTTTAGTTTCATAAAAAAAGCAAGTGATTGGTAATCGATCTGAATTGGGCTCAGGCATCACCTGCCTGTCCTATAAGACGCCTAAAATGGGACTTCGGGTTGGCGGGCGATCAAGAAGTGGGACTTGATCGTCCACTAAAGTGAACCCAGGGAGGACGCCAACGAGGAGTGGTCCCGGGTGGAAACCGGAAGTAGTACAGCAATGGGGCTAAAGGAGTCGGTGCAAAGTGCAACCGGTGCTTTTCGCCGGGACCCCGGAGCCCACCCCAATACACTGAAGGTGGCCTGTGTTTTCAATTCAGGGGTATTTTTGGAAGATTTTCTTACCAAGCAACGAAGATTCTATATCCGTCTGAGGAACCTTTGTGTGCTCCACGCAAATTGTTGGCTTCGTGTGTCTCTGAACCAGCATAACCCATGCATTGTTATTAGGAAAGGGATGGCGAGGGTATCTCAGTCCATAAGAGTGACAACGCATCTGCAATATGATTCCTGATCGAGTATGAAAGTGAGTGTAATGGGCCGGAGAAATGACTTAACATAAGGTGGACAATGTGCTCGTTTGTCACCCTTAATCCAAAAGAAAAATAACAATTTCTCATGCATGAATATTATTAAACTATATCTCGGCTGTGTTTGAGCCCAGAACTCGATTCAGCAGCCAGGTATATGAACACTATGCCGCGCTGTCACCTGACCCAAACAATAGGCAACATTTGTATTCAGGCTTTGCTGCAGGAAGGATGTGGACAATTTGCCAGCAATTGCGAGCTGAACGCCCCGCGCACACGTCTGCGATCGTGGAGCATTTACATACGTGATTTGTACTTGAAATCGCGAAGGTGTTGCGCGCCGGAGGTGGCATTAAACGGTGCAGTTTGTGGCTGCAGCATAGATGACCAGGTAAGGAATTCAGCTTTACACATACCAGCACATAATAGCAGCATGACACTGCTGTTTCAGATGGGGAGTGTAGGGATCCGGGGGATAGATTACTGGTAACGAGTATTATTATAATGAGGGTGACAAACGAGCACTATACCCGACAGTAACTAATGACCGCGACACGTGACATCTATATGCATTTTCAACAAAGATTCATGATGCTGGTTAAGAACTGATATGAAATCTCGTTACCTATATTTTGGGACTTTATGAACTCATTATACGATGTACATACATCAACGTAATGTTGCTATATCGTATTCGGTGAGGGCGTGTCATGAGATACATCTAAAAACCAGCCGCAGCGTAACTCTACCTCGTTCAAAAAATCATGCTAATAGCATATGCAATCCATGAGCATTATCATTTATTGAACAATTATTAGATGAAGTGTGCCAAAGACACAATTGTTGTTTGTGTGTTTTTGCGTATTTTTCATTTGTTACACATAGTTTCAAAATCATTTATTATAATTTACTACTTAACTAACATTCAATGACTTAATATGAGCTAGTTTTTTTTAGTTTTTCTTCTAAGCCTATATCATAATAAGTATAAGTGTGGCGGTTCCTAATCCATTCATTTTCCAATTAATCAGTTATGAGAAATCTCAACTTCATTATTTTCTTCATCAGCTTATTAACAACTTTATTTTTATAGACCAAATGTTTTATAGTCCTTTGCCTTCTCCAATACTTTTGTTTGTTTTTCTCATTCATTCTTGTATTGACTTACGATATAATTTTCTGGCGCCACCGACAACAATCCGATTGGTATGGAACGCATTTTATTATCAATGTACATGCTAAAGCATTTAATTTATTTGCTATAAGCATAACAGTTCATTCGCGGTTACAGTTATTGGCGGGAAAAAGTGACAGGTCGCATGTCCATGATGACATTGTCAGTGTGAGGTGAATTTAAAAAAGGTAATGTGACGTTCCATTGTAGAAAGTTTGCATTTTATACTATTATTTGTATAGTTTATGTGAAATAAATTTAATAAGGTTAGTTGAAATTTAAAAATATCGCCATTTTGTTTTGAATTATCATTATTTGTATAATTACGTAATAGTTTTCATAATACAGTTACAACATCAAATTCATAGAGAAAATATAAAAGTTAATTGACTTCAGAATTACGGCGGTAAAATAATTATTGCAATAAAGAACGTACTATAGTTTATGAATAATTGATTTTAGCATTTCTCGCTCCTTTTTACATTACGTTTTTAACTGACGTTTCGTTTTTCCATGTATAAAAATAAATATTTATACTTTAATGATATTCTACTTTCTCTTCATTTTAGAATTTAAAAAACTTTATTCGAAACAATGTCAAACAATACTGTGTACGTGGTCGGGTTGAATTATTCATAAAGTCCATGTTTATTGAATACTTCTTACAATGGTATAGTAACGCCGTAGCTGCCACATAAATGTGTTTGTTCGACTGGGGAAAGGACCAAGCCAGTGGGTTTCGTATGGTGAATGTAGGATTTCATTTGCGACCCCTCTGGTGTTGCGGATGTCCATGGGCGGCGGTGAACGCTTGCCATCGGATGGGCTGCATGTTCGTTTGTCACCTATTGTAAAAAAAAAAACCTCACGAGTGACATCCTAAATATCTCTCTAATCATCCAAAATAGAAAATAGTCCTGGGATGCTGGGGACGTGCAAAGGGACACCGGTGGATGGTTACCGATGGGATTTTAGTGAGCATAAATCCCATATAACGTTTTTTTCTCCCCAGAACTTAGGGTATCTTTTGAAGACTTCCCCTGCCTTCAAAGAAAAAGGTAAATCGATCTTATCCTCAGAGGCGAAAGCGTCGTCATCAGGTGGACTGAGCGCTCGTTTGTTATCGCTTACATCAACCAGTTATCACGGATGCTGAGATCTGAATACGTTATCGTGAATAATTGTATTTATCTTATATTGTCATTATGTAAACATTTTTATTTGTTATCTTTATTATTATCCGTGTTAGAAAACATAACGTTCCATAGTGATTACTGGGCGACGTGATCATTTAGATGCGGTTTGTGTCAACACTGAGTGTTGATTCATTATTTTTATATCGACATAAGCAAAGCACAGTTATTGTCGCGTCAGTTACGACTGTGTTTCGGAAGAGTTAAGGAGAGCGGTAATGTTTAGAGAGTTATTGTGTTTTTGTATTCTTGGCGGTGAGTTATTTCAAATTTAATTTTAACGGTGGTTAGCAATCTGAAGTGGTATCGGGCAGGCCATATAACTGTCGTAGAACCGATAAACGTTGGGAAAGAATGGTAATCAAGTTTCGCGAGTGTCCTACGGACTTTTTTATATATACAAAATTAAAATTAATTACAAACTAATTTAATTAACGTGTTGCCATAGTGGGATGTCAACAACGTATGTCTAATATTCTTAAAACTAAATATGTATTTTTGTAACTTAACCTATGTGAAAACATAATAATCATTTGTAAAGAAAGCACTGGAAGGGAGGTTTTATGCTGACATACGGACAATGCGTACCTCCATTACTGAGTCCTCGATAGACCACCTCGAACTGACAATCGCGGTTCAGGACGGCCCCCACTAGATGGAGAGTCTGTGCAAGTTTGGGGACAGTCAACGGATGAAGAAAGGTTGCTAAGGATCATGTTTTGTGGAAATCTTTGGGGGAGGCCGCTACCCTACGACTATGGCTGGGCTGCGATGATGTGCTTACGATTATCTGTAAACTTAGGTCATGTAAAATTTTCTAGGTATAACCGTCATCACATGCAATATCGATGACTGTCACGGGGACCCCGTCTTCCACCCAGAGGAGGGGCTACTATTATCGCCTCACTTTAACTGGCTGGGTACTCTGCAGTATATTCACGGTAAAGTTTCTTCTGCCTAATGAAATAAAACGTAAATGGTGTTGAGTTATAAACTAGCTTTTGTTCTTGTATTGAAGGTGACAAATGCCCACAGGTCCACCTTATGGTAAGCTTCACGTGCGGCCTATGACATAAACATTCATCCCCGTTACAGTGGCAGTTTGTGTCTGTCTGCAGAATGAATGGGTCAGTACGACCGGGTTGGGAACACGCCCTCACAGAATACTAGCGTAAAATAGCAGCATAATGCTGCTGTGTTTCGTCTGGTGAGTGTAGAGATCCGGAGACCTTTATAACAGTAATAGTGACAACATGCATATGGCATTATGATTCCTTGTCAAGGAAGCATGAAGAAAAAAAATGTAGATGCCATGGGCCGTAGAAATCATTTACCATCAGATGAACTGGTGTGCTCGTGTGCGTGAATACCAGCGTAAAATAACAGCATAATGCTTCTGATTAACTATATACCTATATATATATATATATATATATATATATATATATATATATATATATATATATATATATATATATGTGTGTATAATATTTATTAATGACATAAGATTCTGCTAGAATTGTCAAATATTGAAAGAACAAAAATAAACTTTGGAAATACGAAAGTGGTCAAGTTATTGAAATAAAAAGGAAAGAAAATGACGCACAATGTATATTTCTAGTGATAATGATTCTAACATTAGACATTCGACAGTACACATGGTACAGCTACACTTCAGTTTCTTTCTAGATGTATAATTAATGGTTCAGCTCGACCGGGGTGGGACCACGCCTTCACAGAATACCAGTTTGTCTAGTGAGTGTAGGCATCCGGAGACCTTTATTTACCGTTGACAAGGCATTCCATCTCAGTCCTCAAGGGTGAAAACGCATCTGCATTATGATTCCTTGTCAAGGATGTATGTAGATGTCATGGGTCGCAGGAATCACTTGCCGTTAGGTGAACTGTGTGTGAGTTTGTTACTCTCAATGCAATAAAAAAAAAATAGTGATCACTTCTTCACTTAAACAAATAATAATAATTACAGTAATGAAATTCAATAGGGTTCTATTGTACTTAATTATGCAGCTTTGGTTTAATCTTATAAAGATGATAGTTTTAACTGTTCCTAACATGATTATGGAAACTTTTCTTTACTTGTTTGCTTTCTGTTTATTTTATTGTCTTACGGTGTGTTTCTTTACGTTAAGTTATGGTGGGTCAGGTCGGAATATCATCGGGGGTGTCTTGAGTTCACCTGGCCCCTTTTGTCTAATATTTTTATCTGATTTTGTTAATGTTTGTTAAGTTTACGTTCTGTACTGTATTTCTATATTTAAGTTTAAACAAATAAACATTTATTATCGATTGTTGATTGAGTCTTCAAAATTATTACAATCTCCCAATTGCTTTTTTTGTATTAGCTTTTATAATTATCTAATTGAAATGATTTGAAAATAGAGAATTTTACTATATAAGTGTTGTAAAGTGTCATATGTTAGAGGAGATGATTAAACCTGAATAAATCGAATGATTAGTTTTTATTCGTTTCTGAGTAACCGCATCTGGATGTAAAACATTGAACACACCAAGTCTTCAAGTCATCGTAAGAATATTTTCAGTGGAAGAAGGGACACCTCACTACTACTGGGTTCCTCGAGTGTCGCTGATCTCCAGGCAGTTTGTCCTCGCCACCGCGAAAGATGCTGCCCAGGTCCCCGATGGATATGCTTTGTAAGCTTCATTAGTCTGCAGCTTTTATTTGGAAGCATGATCAGAACTTTATTGGTGAACAAAAAATTTAATAAACCAAAAAACGGTTATCGTTTTTTACTTTGGAAGAAGAGTCTCTTGAGAGAGTCATGATTTATAGAATAATGGACGCGACTGTGAGAGTATATATAACTTTTATTAAGTTATATCAAATAATCAAATTGATATAATTAAATTTAACAGCGGTAGAAACAAGCTCGTCGGAAATAGCTTAAAAGATTTACAAGCTAATGTGGCGATGGGTTGGTCAGATAGCTGCGTGTAACCGATGGGGATGAATGGTTGTTGAGTGGTAACCTGGAGCTGGCAGTCACAATGTACCACCACTAGATGGAGCCCCGACCTATGCAAGTTTAGGGGAAGGCAATGGATGCAGGTGGCTTATGATTGTAGTTTGTGGCAAGCAATGGCAGTGGTTGAGCTACACTGCAGCTTGTTTCTAGCTGTAGAACGAATGGGTCAGCTCGACTCGGATAGGACCATGCCCGAACAGATTACCAGCCTATAATAGCAGCTTTATGCTCCTGTGCTTCGTATGGTGAGGGTAGGGATCCGAAGGTCTTTATTACAGGTATCGAGGCATTCCATCTCAGTCCTCAAGGGTGACAACGCATCCGTATTATGATTCCTTGTCTAGGATGAATGTAGATGTCATGGGCCGCAGGAATAACTTGCCGTCAGGTGAACTGTGTGTGAGTTTGTTACTATTAATGTTTAAAAAAAAAATCCTATGTGCGAGGCCTATGTTCAGCAGTGGACTATGGATAGACTGTGATGATGATGATGGAAGCCAAGCTGTAGTGTGTTTCTAGATGCTACACAAATGGAGAGACCTCCATGCCATGTTCGCCTAACTAAGCGTGGAACATAGTGAAGATATGCTTTAGCAAGTATCTGCCTGCGACACAAATGGATCGCCTTCGACGTAGCATACTTTCACAGAATTCTTGTGGAAAATAACAGCAAAACGCTATTATATTTGAACTGACTGATTTTAACTGTGGTAGAGCTACACTGCAGCTTGTTTCTAGCTGTAGAACGAATGGGTCAGCTCGACTCGGATAGGACCATGCCCGAACAGATTACCAGCCTATAATAGCAGCTTTATGCTCCTGTGCTTCGTATGGTGAGGGTAGGGATCCGAAGGTCTTTATTACAGGTATCGAGGCATTCCATCTCAGTCCTCAAGGGTGAAAACGCATCCGTATTATGATTCCTTGTCTAGGATGAATGTAGATGTCATGGGCCGCAGGAATCAGGTGAACTGTGTGTGAGTTTGTTACTCTCAATGCAATAAAAAATAGTGATCACTTCTTCACTTAAACAAATAATAATAATTACAGGTAACGAGTGTCATTTCAGTTTTCGCAGGTTGAAAACGTATGTGCACCTTGAGTCCTTATTCAGGGTGGATGTACGACGATGCCATGGGCAGCAGTCATCACTTAACATCAGGTGAACTGTGTGTGAGTTTGTTACTATTAATGTTTAAAAAATCCTATGTGCGAGGCCTATGTTCAGCAGTGGACTATGGATAGACTGTGATGATGATGATGGAAGCCAAGCTGTAGTGTGTTTCTAGATGCTACACAAATGGAGAGACCTCCATGCCATGTTCGCCTAACTAAGCGTGGAACATAGTGAAGATATGCTTTAGCAAGTATCTGCCTGCGACACAAATGGATCGCCTTCGACGTAGCATACTTTCACAGAATTCTTGTGGAAAATAACAGCAAAACGCTATTATATTTGAACTGACTGATTTTAACTGTGGTAGAGCTACACTGCAGCTTGTTTCTAGCTGTAGAACGAATGGGTCAGCTCGACTCGGATAGGACCATGCCCGAACAGATTACCAGCCTATAATAGCAGCTTTATGCTCCTGTGCTTCGTATGGTGAGGGTAGGGATCCGAAGGTCTTTATTACAGGTATCGAGGCATTCCATCTCAGTCCTCAAGGGTGACAACGCATCCGTATTATGATTCCTTGTCTAGATGAATGTAGATGTCATGGGCCGCAGGAATAACTTGCCGTCAGGTGAACTGTGTGTGAGTTTGTTACTATTAATGTTTAAAAAATCCTATGTGCGAGGCCTATGTTCAGCAGTGGACTATGGATAGACTGTGATGATGATGATGGAAGCCAAGCTGTAGTGTGTTTCTAGATGCTACACAAATGGAGAGACCTCCATGCCATGTTCGCCTAACTAAGCGTGGAACATAGTGAAGATATGCTTTAGCAAGTATCTGCCTGCGACACAAATGGATCGCCTTCGACGTAGCATACTTTCACAGAATTCTTGTGGAAAATAACAGCAAAACGCTATTATATTTGAACTGACTGATTTTAACTGTGGTAGAGCTACACTGCAGCTTGTTTCTAGCTGTAGAACGAATGGGTCAGCTCGACTCGGATAGGACCATGCCCGAACAGATTACCAGCCTATAATAGCAGCTTTATGCCCTGTGCTTCGTATGGTGAGGGTAGGGATCCGAAGGTCTTTATTACAGGTATCGAGGCATTCCATCTCAGTCCTCAAGGGTGACAACGCATCCGTATTATGATTCCTTGTCTAGATGAATGTAGATGTCATGGGCCGCAGGAATAACTTGCCGTCAGGTGAACTGTGTGCTCGTTGGTTACTCTCAATGCAATAAAAAATAGTGATCACTTCTTCACTTAAACAAATAAACATTTATTATCGATTGTTGATTGAGTCTTCAAAATTATTACAATCTCCCAATTGTTTTTTTTTGTATTAGCTTCTATAATTATCTAATTGAAATGATTTGAGAATAGAGAATTTTACTATATAATTATTGTAAAGTGTTATATGTTAGAGGAGATGATTAAACCTGAATAAATCGAATGATTAGTTTTTATTCGTTTCTGAGTAACCGCATCTGGATGTAAAACATTGAACACACCAAGTCTTCAAGTCATCGTAAGAATATTTTCAGTGGAAGAAGGGACACCTCACTACTACTGGGTACCTCGAGTGTCGCTGATCTCCAGGCAGTTTGTCCTCGCCACCGCGAAAGATGCTGCCCAGGTCCCCGATGGATATGCTTTGTAAGCTTCATTAGTCTGCAGCTTTTATTTGGAAGCATGATCAGAACTTTATTGGTGAACAAAAAATTTAATAAACCAAAAAACGGTTATCGTTTTTTACTTTGGAAGAAGAGTCTCTTGAGAGAGTCATGATTTATAGAATAATGGACGCGACTGTGAGAGTATATATAACTTTTATTAAGTTATATCAAATAATCAAATTGATATAATTAAATTTAACAGCGGTAGAAACAAGCTCGTCGGAAATAGCTTAAAAGATTTACAAGCTAATGTGGCGATGGGTTGGTCAGATAGCTGCGTGTAACCGATGGAGATGAATGGTTGTTGAGTGGTAACCTGGAGCTGGCAGTCACAATGTACCACCACTAGATGGCGCCCCGACCTATGCAAGTTTAGGGGAAGGCAATGGATGCAGGTGGCTTATGATTGTAGTTTGTGGCAAGCAATGGCAGTGTTTGAGCTACACTGCAGCTTGTTTCTAGCTGTAGAACGAATGGGTCAGCTCGACTCGGATAGGACCATGCCCGAACAGATTACCAGCCTATAATAGCAGCTTTATGCTCCTGTGCTTCGTATGGTGAGGGTAGGGATCCGAAGGTCTTTATTACAGGTATCGAGGCATTCCATCTCAGTCCTCAAGGGTGACAACGCATCCGTATTATGATTCCTTGTCAAGGATGTATGTAGATGTCATGGGCCGCAGGAATCAGGTGAACTGTGTGTGAGTTTGTTACTATTAATGTTTAAAAAATCCTATGTGCGAGGCCTATGTACAGCAGTGGACTATGGATAGACTGTGATGATGATGATGGAAGCCAAGCTGTAGTGTGTTTCTAGATGCTACACAAATGGAGAGACCTCCATGCCATGTTCGCCTAACTAAGCGTGGAACATAGTGAAGATATGCTTTAGCAAGTATCTGCCTGCGACACAAATGGATCGCCTTCGACGTAGCATACTTTCACAGAATTCTTGTGGAAAATAACAGCAAAACGCTATTATATTTGAACTGACTGATTTTAACTGTGGTTGAGCTACACTGCAGCTTGTTTCTAGCTGTAGAACGAATGGGTCAGCTCGACTCGGATAGGACCATGCCCGAACAGATTACCAGCCTATAATAGCAGCTTTATGCTCCTGTGCTTCGTATGGTGAGGTTAGGGATCCGAAGGTCTTTATTACAGGTGTCGAGGCATTCCATCTCAGTCCTCAAGGGTGACAACGCATCCGTATTATGATTCCTTGTCTAGGATGAATGTAGATGTCATGGGCCGCAGGAATAACTTGCCGTCAGGTGAACTGTGTGTGAGTTTGTTACTATTAATGTTTAAAAAAAAAATCCTATGTGCGAGGCCTATGTTCAGCAGTGGACTATGGATAGACTGTGATGATGATGATGGAAGCCAAGCTGTAGTGTGTTTCTAGATGCTACACAAATGGAGAGACCTCCATGCCATGTTCGCCTAACTAAGCGTGGAACATAGTGAAGATATGCTTTAGCAAGTATCTGCCTGCGACACAAATGGATCGCCTTCGACGTAGCATACTTTCACAGAATTCTTGTGGAAAATAACAGCAAAACGCTATTATATTTGAACTGACTGATTTTAACTGTGGTAGAGCTACACTGCAGTTTGGTTTTAGCTGCCAGAATTAATGGGATAGCTTGACAGGGGTAGCAGCTTAAAAAAACCAGCGTTAATTAGCAAAATAATGCTACAGGGTATCGTCTGGTGAGTGTAGGGATCCGGAGACCTTTATTACTGATGACGAGACATCCCATATCCTTCTCAAGGATGAATGAAGATGTCATGGGCCGCAGGAATCAGGTGAACTGTGTGCTCGTTGGTTACTCTCAATGTAATAAAAAAAAACTGATCAGCAGAAGTGGAAAGGAGCCCCAATTACTCATAACCTTGGACTCCTCAAGGGCTGTGGAAACTACATTTAGAGCTATCTGTCGACGTAGCATGGACTGCGGGAACAGATGAACCGAGTGCATGATTGACTTACTTACATAAAACATTCTGAGATGATTACAGGGGTAACGTAGTGTTCGGAGACTACGAGAGAGATGAAAGAGAGTGTATGGTGACGATTAAGGAGTTGGCAGGTGGAAAGAGTTGCGACCCAGCTATCCTCACGACGCCAATACAGGATGTGCTCCTGCACCCAGAGTACACAGATCTAGGAATTAAAAGCTCCATTGCTCTACTAAAGCTTCTATCACCGATCCAGTCTAGTGAGTTGTTATTTTTATAAAATCTCTGGATCAAGTTAAATTAAATTTCTAAGATGTTCTATTTCAGAATACATGCTACCGGTTTGTTTGCCTTTGATGAACTTTCTGCAGAAAATCGGAGAGCTTGATCAAGGGGTTTTGATTCACATAGACTACGCCAGTGGTTTGTTTTTTGCTATTATTTTGCATCCATACACGAACCATATTTAACAATGGTAGAGCCAAGTGACAGCTGCTTTCTAGACGCAGCATGAATGGGTCGGCTCGAGCAAGGAAGGACCATGCCTTCACAGAATACCAGCGTGAAATAGCATAACCCAATTACAGGTAACGAGTGTCATTTCAGTTTTCGCAGGTTGAAAACGTATGTGCACCTTGAGTCCTTATTCAGGGTGGATGTACGACGATGCCATGGGCAGCAGTCATCACTTAACATCAGGTGAACTGTGTAGTAGTCGTGTTACTGGTCTACTATTATAAAAAAGCTTCTAAATTTCCAGAGGCACCACGAGATTTTATGGATGAGCAAAAATTTGTCAAGTATCTGGTGATCCTCGATAACGAATACTGCTTGGTCCAAGATAACGTAAAGGTAAATTAATATACAATATAAATTTCACAATTCGTCCCCCCCTCCCCCGCTTCTCGTAACGATGAGTCATGGAAATGTCTAAATAAAAAAGTTTAAGCGCCATAAAATTCTTATAAACAATTTTATTCAGAATATATTAATATAAATAATACTTGTATTCAAAATGTATATTTTTATACATAGTACTTTATTTGTATACGTTGTACTTTTTCTTTACCGTCAGCGCAACGTAACTTCCAAAGCACGGCGGCCCTTAGATGCAAATGTCACTTGCGTCCACTGATAATAATAATATTTTATGAATAAAAAAACCTAATAAATACGTGAAGTCTGACTCCTACTACTGAACTGAACTAGAAATAAAATAAGTTTTTCAGGTATCAGTGTCCATACCCATTTATTTTTCAAGTACAGTATAGTTACTTAATATATAGGTACTTAATATATTATATGCTCATTTATGTAAAAATTGTTGGCTGTATCAACAACCTATTCCTCCAGGATCGTATCAGTTAGGGTCATCATTGTTGTTAATCTAATTTTAGATTTATTTTAAGCTTATTTTTAAACTCATACACCGAGAGCAACTGCACAAATTGTATAATATAATATATATATATATAACATGAGATATTTTCATTTGACTCATATTGGTAAACACGATTTAATATTCAACCAGATGCAGTGATACCCTATGCAAGTTTTCGTAAAGTCAAAGCATGAATACCAACATAACGCTGCTGCTTTTTATTACGTTGAGTTTAACAAACGAGCACACAGTTCACCTGATGGTAAGTGATTCCTGGGGCCCACGACATCTACATTCATCCTTGACTATTTCTTTCTTCTCCTATCTTTAGTAATTTATAAAAGGTTATTTTATCTAGAACGGGAGCAAGTTGTCAGAGAACCGCTACATCTGTTCAAATGGCTGCGACCTACAAACTGGTTCACCAACTTTGATCCATGATCACACAGGACACTGGACTATTGTGGCACTCGCTGAAGGTAACACAAAACCACAGTACAGGCAACAAGAATAGTGATTTATGTCTAGTTATAGCATGAATGGGTGGTCATAATGGAACCGACGTGTTGTCACTTCTGAAGACTTAGATACACTGTCTCCTTACCATTGAAAAGAGTCTCTGTATCTCCAAACCCACTAGACGTTACGCTGCTACACAAGCGAAGTTTGAACGGATGGCGTCGGTAAATCAATGTGTCCTTGAAGACAATCTTCAGTCTTCACCCACACACATATCTCAATCACACATCAACATACCAAATCTAACAACACCTTTTTGCAGTGGATAGAGTTTAGTTTTTTTCTGACTGCAGCATGATTGGTTCGGCTTGAATGGGGAAGGGTAGCCCTGCCGTGTAGCTTATGGTAAGTGCTGAGATTTGGGGATGTATTTTTTTTATAGAATAGGTGGCAATAGGTAGAGTAAGCAACCCACCCGATGGTAAGTGATGAACAGCCGCAACGCTAGAGGAGTCGCAAATGCGTTGCCGGCCTTTGACAAAAGGGTAGGCTCTTTTATTGAAGGTACTTAAGTCGTATCTGTTCGGTAACACCGCTGGCGATAGCTGATTCCACAGAGTAGTTGTGCGTGCCAGGAAATTTCGCGTGAAGCGCACTGTGGTGGATTGCCAACTATCGAGATAAAAGATGAAGATGAAATTTTGAATTCTGTCGTGATGTTTAAACTCATCCGAACAACGCCTCAGAACACTCCCCATGGTAAATTCGGAAAAATGCAAAGTGATGCAACATCTCTTCGCAAGACCAATTAATAAAGTCGATCGGAAAGTACTTGGTCATCAACGGCGTAATTACAAGTAATTTATTCCCATTTCATCTCAGTCCGCTGCGGTGACAGGGCATGTACTTTTTTTTTACTTAAATAGTTCGCAATCGAGCAAGCAGATCATCTGATGGCAAGTCATCACCGCCACCCATGGACATCTGCAAGACCAGAGGAGTCGCAGATGTGCTGCCGGCCTTTAAGTAAGGTGTAGGCTTTTCATGAAGGTAACTGAGCTGAGTCGTATTTCTGGAAATACGTCGCAAGATTATATATACTGTAACTTGGTTGAAGATTAATGTTGATATCAGAGCGCATTTATCGTTTACCGCTAGAAGAATAATCTACTCCTTTTCATCTTAAAAAAAATCCAGTTTCGTTGTCCTATTCTAATAGGAGGATCACCGTGCCCAGATCCCCTGCGCGCTCATATCCAGCTACCACCGTCGCGCCACATTCTCCTGCATCCTTACGTGTCGTGGATCACAAACACCATATATGGAAGTCCTGCTAGAAAATTTCTTCTGGATGACCCATTTGGTAACTTAAATAAACTAAACTTTAAACGCGATTATTGGGTATATATTGGGCTTCTTCAACTTAGTATCCAGGGATTAGTTATTATAGCCCTTGCGCTTGTTATTAATACGTGTAACCACAGTTCGATCCCTGGTGCTGGAACCCATGAAAATTGGTAATTGTAACTATACTTCTTGGCCTTTTGCTTGAAGGTGAAAGAAAACTTATAAATTTATAAAATTTTAATGTTATCGTTCCCTTTCATAAACAGAGAGAGAGAGAGAGAGAGCCATCGGAGAAACGTTCCGATGCACTATCAGGGGGCATGGAACATCTAATATATCTACACTTGACCAACAAATAATGAGACACAAATACTGTTTTCTCGACTGAAAGGCGAACAGCAAGGACCCTTGACGCAACAGCAGAGGAACTCATTGATATAGACCATTGAGTTTGATTCCGAAAAAAATAATCATTTGCTTTAGCGTTTTGATACTATGGAACAAACGATCACATACTTTACCTAACGGTGAGTGATAATTGCAGCCCGAGACAACTAAATCTAATCTGAACAAAAACATATTTCTGTACTATAAGAAATCACTAGTTGACGCTTATTTAACCGCAGGTTATTAATATAACCTACTACCGTTTTGGGATTAAATATAGAACCACCATTTCATAGCAAACGTCATAAATTATTAACAAATGGTGTAAGAGAACTCCGCGTCTAACGAGTGCGGCTTGAAAAAAATAGCTACATTATATAATAATAAATAGAACTGATAGCCGATGGGGAAGGAAGATTCTCGAGTGCGCGTAGGACGGCCCCTCATTAGGTGGAATGAGGACCTATGCAAGTCTGCGGGAAGTCGATGGATGCAGGTGGCCCAGAATGGGTCAGCAGTGGACTGGGATGGACTTGAATGATGTAGATGCCATAGATAATGACTGCACTAAACTCTAGAGGTGATATTACTAAGTATTAGTACTAAGGTTTCCTCTCTGAGCCAGGGTATGGAAATGAGGGGCGAGTCACCGCCCACCAGAAGAGATCGGTCGGCTGGGTTGGTCGTTGGTGGATGGGGGGCATCCGGTGCTTCGACCGGGGTGACGGCGCGACGGACATGCACCGCTTTTACTTCGAGGAGCTCGTAGTACACCCGCACAGGACGGAGGATACTATTACGTATTATTTAGAGGTTTGTATTAGAGACGTGGTACAGGAGCAAGACGTATCATACTAATTCTTAATTAATTATTAATTAGTACTGATATTCCCGATATAAGTACTAATTAACATTGCTAATAGCAATTTTAGGTGCTGATTTACGTGATCTGCGTCAAAGAAAATATCGTCATGAAACCTATGTGTCTAAGAAATAAATAAAATAAAATATTTATAACCATACGAAGTCCACTAATCCGCAGTGGAATTCGATTGCATCACACTCTACACCAACGACATACCGCGCACTCGCGGTGTAGAGCTAGCCCTTTTCGCCGATGAAACCGGCCTCTATGTGTCTGAATTCAAACCAGACGCTATTTGTAAACGCCTCCAATCTGCAGCCAACCTTAGGGAAATGGTTTCGGAAATGGACGATCGAGGTTAACCCCACCAAAAGTGCAGCCATGTACTTTTCTCGGTGCCAACTATAGAGTTATTTGATCGTCCAATCCCCTGGGAAAAGACAGTCAAATACTTAGGCGTCACATTAGATGAAAGACTCACATTCGGTCCGCATATCAACCGCGTACGGAATCGAGCAGCATTCTAGGTCGTTTGCACCCGTTACTCAATAAAAATAGCAGTCCCTGCGTAATAAAATTACACTATACAAAGCGTGCATCCGACCCATAATGACATACGCAAGCCCCGTCTTTGCGCATGCCTCACCGCGTCACATTCACCGACTTCAGGTAATACAAAATCGTTTCATGCGCAAGGCCACCGGTGTGCCGTGGTTCTTGCGTAACGATAATCTACACAGAATCTACATAGATCTTGAACTGCCAACCATAGCTCAGTACCTGAAGCAAACCCCTTGATTTTAAGTGCCGCCACTTACAATCCTATCGTGAATCACAGGTTCACCCGCGTCCGAAGGAGACCGAGGCACGCCCTCGACGACGCGACGACGCGACCACCCAAGGGCCCAAAGCTCTTCATAAAACACTACACACGTACATTGCACCCTCATACCGCCCCCGTCGACGGCGAGGGCGTCGCAAACAAGATAATTCACGATACCGCCATGTCACTGGCCGGTTCTTTCCAGTCCATAGAGATAGAAGAGTCGCTGGAGTTTCTTGCGCCATTTCTTCTCCAGCGCCCACGCATTCTGAAGGGGGTACAGAAAGTTAAAAGCTAAAAGCCAAAAAGCTGGTATATAATAGCGATATTAATGGAGATGATCCTTAGTCAGAAGCAACTGACCGAGTCGAGGTTCGGCCCCCTCGAGTCAGACGCTCTCGCAAAACAGGGAAACGGTCCAAGCTCCCTCTCGAGAGCTTTGTGCTGGTTACCCATATATAAAGGTCTCGACTGAGTGCCATAAGCTCTCGGTCACCTCTCAACCCGGTGAAACTGTAAAAGCCCTCGGGCTAATAAAATATATTTTGACGTTTTCTTTGCAGTACATCTAATCACAACTGTGTCATACTTACAAAGATCTACTTACGACAATTGATTAGTCCTTCAATATTAGTTCATTGTAAAATATAGGATTTAAAAAAAAAAAGAAAATTCTCCTTTGTTTGCAAAGTGTTAATTATAACGTCCTTGAAAATTAAATAAATCTTTAAAATACACACACATAAAATATACTAGCTAACTGACTAACCCTATTCCAAGAAATAATTAATATTAAATTTTCAGTTGGGCTATCTGTAAAAGGGCACACTCCGATGTCTCTCTTTTTCTTATGAGTATTGTAAACACCATTCTTTTTTTTATGTCATAAAGTTAACATTTAGTTTGATTCGGTTACCACAGGCGGCCTTGCTGGTATACGTGGTACTTACTGTCATTATTATAATTAAAATTAAAAATAACACATGCAAATATGCGTACAATATAAGGTTGCAGTCGTACGGGAAAAAAATACGATTAATCTTTATTTCGTTTCCAGCTCTATTCGGCGTACAAATTTAAAATTGTCTGCGTTAAAGTGGGAATGCCTTACCAAATATTATCTCCGACAATGTGGGGCTTAAACACAATCAAAGTGAAGGTAATTTGTGCGATGTTTTATACGAAGCAATGGTGAATTCTCAACCATTTCGATGATTGGAAATCCACCACGGCGCTATTATAAGAAGTTTTCTACCACGCACAACTACTTTGCAGAATCATCTGTCGCCAGCGGTATTTATGAATCTATAAGAAAAGAGCCTACACATTTTATAAAGGCCGGAAATGCACTGATACCCATCGTCAAAAAAGATTCAAGATATAGGTACATACGACATCACCCCCGTGGACTGAGATGGAAGACCTGAGTTGTTAATTGAGTCTCCTGATTCCTAGGACGAAAGCTTTAAGCTTATTTATTTTGTATCCAGGGTGACAAACAAGCACATAGTTCACACCTGATAGTAAGTAATTCCTGGACCTCGCAACCACCACCTTCACTATCGAATCTGAAATATCACTGGCGAAAGCTGATTCCACAGATTAGCTGTGCGTGACGGATAGTTATAGGTATTCTGAGGGCACGCTCCTCGGTCGAGCTTACACTTCCATGCCGCAGCAAGAAAGAAACCGTAGCGTGGCTATATATCTATTAAGACGTACGTGTTCATAGATAAATGATTTATTGTTATGTAACACACAAATATATTGTTTTAGTTACGGATCCCCCTGTATACTTTCATTGATAAGTACACAATAATCGTGGAAGCCTGGTACGTCAATGGAACCGGTGCGGACGAGGTGGGAACCGAGGTGTATGATGAAGTAGTTGGTGGTGATGATTATGAGGAGTCGACAGAACATTCGGACAACGACACTGTTGTAGAATACACGTATCATGAAGAATAAATGATGGATATAAACGGTTAAATTTTTTTTCATGCAACTGACTTTTTATCTATGTGAAAACCGTTCTGTTGATTAAATATTTTATTGACTAGCATGCATTTCTTATTATTACCCATTATAATAATGATATAATGTAATAAAAATATCTGGACATGGCACACGAGGTGACCAACATGTGGGGTGGTATGCGCCGATCGAAATTATTCCTATAGTCGTATCTGCAAACGGGTTAATCCCAACCAGCCTCTCGAATCACCTGAGGCGGTTGGGACTCCAGGACGGGCAGCGCCGGGCTCTCATTCAGAAGGTGATACTTCTCGACATGCTCGTATGTTCCACAGGTTTGTCTACCTTTCTCCCTAACCGTCGTATGTTTGTATTCCCCAGTCGAGGGATTCCCGTCTGGTTGGTCTTTATTGTATTATATTGTAAAATATATATTTGTTTTATTATATGTTTATATTATTTTATTTATTGTAACTTGTTGACTAACCACGCCGAGATAGGAAAATAAGATATCTCCAGTATAATGTAATAAAAATAAAATATACATATTGATATATATATTTTATGGCTTTTATCGTGCCGTGGCACCTCTGTGTCATTTCACCTGACGGCAAGTGACAAGGAATCATAGTGCAGATTCGTTGCCACACTTGAGGACTGAGATGGAATGCCTCGACACCAGTAATAGATCTCAGATCTCTGGATACAATACACAGCATCATTGTACTGTTATTTTACGCTGGTATTGTGTTCCTAGTATACGAGTTAACTGAGTTTGATCTCCGGTGCCGGAATCAAAGGAATCGCTAATTGTTATTTTATGTACTCATTTACATGCTCGACGGTGTAGGAAGACATCTTACGAAAACGAGCATATCAAAAAAATAAATGAAAAATATAACGAAGCCATACGAAGTCCACCAAAAGAATGTGGGGACAATTTTACAATACTTTTTTATAGACAGAAAACTGTAACAGTAACTGTAAACAGTATATATATATATATATATAGATACATATATATATATATATATATCTGTACATACAGTAGTGGTCGTATAATTAGAAACACTACCAACGGTCCTTGACTTTATATACTTCACCGCAATTGTTTTTATTTTGAAATTAAACAATAAATAGAATTAGAAAAACAACATAAATCCCAATACACAAGTGCAGTTTCAATATTACATTACGGACAAACATTTAAATCAGTTTTAAGGTATGAACAATAAATGGTCAACTAATTAGAAACAACAACAAAAAAGTATAAAAAACAATATTAATAATTAGTATTGTTACTTACGAAATAGCTACTATCCACAGCCTACCAATAGTTATAATTAATATTTAGTGGCGTATCACTTATTTTCAATAACAGTACTGCAACGACGTGGCATTGATTCAATCAATTTCATACATTTTTTAGGGGGATTGTATTCCATGCTTCAACAAATGCTTCATATAGTTCGTTTTGACCGGTGTTACGTTTGTTTGAGACTTTCTTTTTACCAATATACCAGAGATTTTCTATCGGGTTTAAATCCGGACTATTTGCTGTCCAGTCTAAAACGGATATACGCTAAACGAAACGTTTGACGCTATTGGCCCAGTGTTTAGGGTCATTGTCATGCTGAAAGATCCAGGTTATAGGCAAATGATCATCCGAGTAGGGAGTCATTGTGTGCTCTAAGGTATTGTAGTATTGCCATTGATCCATTGTACCTTCAATCTTCTGAACGGGTCCAACTCCACATCCGGAAAAACACCCCCAAACTTTAATGTTACCGCGACCGTGCTTGACTATACTCCTTGTGTATTAATAATTAAAAGCAATATCTACAGGACTTCTAACATAGCGCTTTCCATCGGAATTTAACATATTTTTGTTTCATCAATTACATATTTTTTAGCGAATAATAATCGCTTCTCTCGGTGTTGCTTGGTAAAAAGCGGTATGTTTCGAGAGATTCTTCCAAACAATATAGCTTCCACTAATTTTCGGCGTATCAGATTTGACGAGATGTTTCTCGGGTCATTAGGCTTCATTTTTAAGCTGTCTGGAGCCTTTACTTGGGTCTTTTTAGCAATACGAACGATTAGCGTATCTTCTTTGGGAGAGGTTTTTCTTGGCCGAGCCTAAGAACATTTTCAACAGTTCCATGTGTTTTATAATGATCAATTGCATTTAAAACTTCCTTAATAATATAAATGCTCAGCTATTCTTCTGTACGCCACTTATGATCTATATGTAAATTAACAATAAATTAATTGATTAATTTGCCTAGTTGACGCGTCACAAATATTTTGCCCATTTTGAACAAAATAAAATTCAAATTAAATTTTGAATTGCCGCCAAATAATAGAAAAAGCCAAGAAAGAAATGTTATTCTCAACTTTCAAAAAAGCTATGGATGCTTTTTAATATGTTTCTAATTAGGCGCCCAAGCGGCCAGTAACAGAAAATAAACTACATGTGTAAGACTCATTTTGTAATTAATAGTAAGATATGTTTTATATTTTATGCATTTAATGATTTTTTTTATTTCAGTGGCTATATTATTGCATGATTATAAATTATTGAATGTGTATATTTTTTACGAATATATGTACGTTGAAGTTATACTTTCTTTATTCATAAGAAGTGCAGTGTAGCTCTCACACTGTTAAAATTTTCGGGAGCTTCCGCTCTACCGGAGAAGGATCCGTACAGCATTGTTTCTCAAACGTTTTAACAACTCACGAAAAAGCCAAGCTATAAGTTTATTATTTCGCGTTGTTATTACATGGTAATGTTTAATTTTATAAAAGTATATTAGAATTCATTCCTGTAATAAACGAATCTTTTGTATACAGGTCTCAGGTATCTATTGAACAGCTTGCGACCGCCAGTTTGAGTAACGGTATTTTGTTTCTATGTGTTTCTGTGATTCGAACCTACGACGGCAAACCTTAAGTATGAATTACCAGGGTGGTAACCTATAAACTACTAGATCCATTTGTTAGTTTGAACATTTGTTGGTTTCCTCTACCCGCGTAAACATTTCGTGTTGGATAAACAACGCATTCTTTTGTGAAAAGCAGAAATTGCACGGATAAACAGTCCGACATGACTCTTTGATACATCAAGCGGCGGACTTCATTCAAGTGTATGTCAAATGTTTAGGTTTTTCTTGTGTTTGGGCATCTGTAACGGTGAGTTGTTTGAAATTTAAACTTCTTATTAATAGTGATATCGAAATTGGCTAAAAGGACTTAATTATGATGACCTTTTGGCCGTTTTCGACCACGGCGATGTCTTTTAGGGATGACGTCAACTAGACAGAATGTTTTCAAAGCAGTAAGCATTCAGTAGTAGTGTCAAAGACAGCCGTCAATTTGTGATGTACAAATATTACTCGGTTGGGAGTCGAGCCCAGGAACTGTTACTCTAACCACTACACCGATGGTCATACGGTCGTCAAATACCTCATCACGAGCGAACCCGAATCTTCTTCATCTTCTTTTAGTTGCCTTAGAGTCGTAGTAGGAATGTCTTAACTCTATTTATAAGCTTGGAATGACATGGCTGAGAGAGAGAGGGGCATATAAGGTGTTACTTTTATCTTTTCATACAAAAGAAATGTTAAAATAACGTTAGTATTATATAATTCCCTGAAGATCCAACTCACAGATCAAGTATCCTGCACTGAGACTGTCTGCATTTCAAATTATCCGCTCCTCATTCTTCGGATCTTATTGCATAAACCTTACATTGGATTAGGGAAGACAAAGTGGAACGTCTTTCTTTTTTTTTACAGGAGTGGCATCTTATTATAGTGCTGATTTAACTTTTTATGAAAGACCAGTCAAATCAACAGTCACCGCCGTTTTTTGTATATTGCAGTAAATGTTATGTTAGATTATATTAATTATTTTCTAGGTATATCTCCAATCATAAGCGATGTATTTGAATGTCACGATGACGATGCCTTCGAACCTCAGGAAGGTCTATTGACGGAGCTCCAGTTCAACTGGTTGGGAGCACTACAGTATATACACGGTAAAGGTTTTCGATGTGCCTTCAAGTTTAGTGCAAAAGAATCAACCGCATTAATTCTATCGTGGTGATAATGAAAAAATAAATATTTTATCTTTCGGTTACTAAAACAAACGTCTTGACTCTGCGTCTCCGTTTGCAAAGAAAAAACCTTTATATTAAGTTTAAAATAACTAGTAGCCAGTTCGCAGGGTAGAGCATTAAGACAAGAACCGGGTAAGCAATTCATGGCCAGTCTTCTATCACCACATTGATAAGAAGTCTCAGTTTTAATCTGCAACCAATAATAACTTTAACGATAGTATTATTTTGAGTGAAACGTTCAGAATATCTTGTAAGTTTGTGCACATCAATCCCTTCAGTTCTTCTCCAAAACATCATCAAGTATCTCAGATCGAAGCTCTCTAGTAAAGATTCGTCCTACGCTATCGCTACTCGAGAATCCCAGCTGATTTGCATTATGATTCCTTGTCAAGGATGAATGTAGACGTCGTGGGCCGCTGGAATCGCTTACCATCAGATGAACTGTGTGCTCGTTTGTTACTCTTAATGCTATAAAAAAAAACAAGGAATATATGAGCCCATTACCGCTGGTGGGTGCAGGGAAGGCGGCAGTACCGCTGTCCAATTTAGGCAAATAAGACCCATTCATCAATGTACAGTCGAACAACGTTGATAGTGTATTATTAATTTTTTCTACCTCGAAGACCCAAGTTCCAAAGATATTATGACCCTGACTTCACCAGGTCAGTTCCATTGTGATCTCTTCAAACAGTATACGAACGGAAAGAGCTTGACGTATATTATGAATATAATTCGGCCTTCACGTTTCACTCACCATGCGAAACGCAATGAAGCTATGATGGTATTTCACCCTGATATTATATTGTAGAATTATCTTCCTCTGAAGAGTCCATTGTATCGTACTGCAATTGTAGTTTTCCATATATAATTTCCTTTATGATCATTTGACTGTACCATAATCTGGATTCCAATGGGATTCACAAAGTTTGGAAGAAAGCCACGAGGTTATTAATTTGTTATCTCTTTATTTTTACAGTCAAAGATGGAACTCCTCATTACTTCAGAGTACCACGAGTGACACTGATCACCAGGCAATTTGTTCTCTCCACAGCGAAGGATGCCGCAGAAATTCCTGAAGGATACGCTCTGTAAGTTTCTTTATACATACGCACGCCCTTGTTTTGTTGATGTCAATTATTGAACTCTGTCATCAGTCTCTTTCCTATTGATAGACATCGTGGTGAGTGAGGGTGATTCGACGTCTCTATCTTAATTCCTTATGAAGGGGACGGATGAAGGAGACTGAGGTTTTTTTTAATAATATTAGGGATGAAAATTAAGCTACACTTCACCAGTTGGTAAGTGATGGCTGCGGTCCATGATATTTACACCCATCCTCAACAAAGAGGCAAGATGAGCATGCATTGTCACACATGAGGACTAAATGGATCCACTAATGGACCTCTAACGGATCCCTACACTCACCATACGAAACCCAGCAACGTTTTTCTGCTTTTCTGTGAGGGTATGGTCCTTCCCTAATCGAGTCGAGAGTACAGTTTGACTCTACCACGTAAATACTTGTTATTGTTTATCATCTGAAATAGAGAAAACCTGAGATTGAGGAGCCTCTATACTTATAAACAGTGTAAAATTAATTGTGAAGTGGCAATGTGGTGTTCGGGGAGTACGAGAGAGACGAGAGTGAATGCAAGGTGACGATAGAAGAGATTGCGACCGGCACGCAATGCGACCCAGCAGTCCTGCTGATGCCGGTCGCGGATGTATTACTGCATCCGGAGTACAAGCACTTCGGCATCAAGAGCAGCGTCGCCCTGATGAAGATGCTGACGTCGGTGGAGTCAAGTAAGCAGTGTATAGGGATACTTTCTCACGCTCCTCCTTCTGGTCCTGGTCATTCACGGGTTTGGTAGTTTGAGGTTACACTAGAGAAGCTCTTAATGAATACAAGCTAATTGAGAGCAATTGTGCGCTCTATGTCATACGCGTCTACATAACCACAGTTATGTAGACGCGTATGACGTAGAGCGCACTGGCAAATGCCTATTCATTCGTCTCTTGAAAACACCCACCTCATACTAGGATGGAAAGACTACCACAAGAGAATTATTCCAATCTTTAGCTGTTCACCTTAAAAATGATGTACTATATAGCTTAGTAGTCTGTAAGGCATAAGGACATAATTCAATAGGCATAATTCTCTATAAGAGGTCGTGTTTCGTGTGATGAGTGAGAGAAAGCAGAGAACTTAAAAACTGGTGATGAGACATTTTATCCGAGTCCTCTAATAGGGTCTACTATAGAAGGCCCTTCATCGATTAATGCAATTATTGCAGGTGCTATCAGTGCAAGAGTCTCTTGCCATCAGGAGAACTGTACAGCAGTTTCTTATCCTTATAACATATAACAATAAATTCGAAGGAAACCTTTTAGTTTTAATATCACAGACATGCTGGTTTCTTGTAATGTTTTTCTTTTTTTGGTAGATCAGTACTCAAATTGAAATCGACAATTTCTCTGGTATAGGTCGCGGCACATACGTCTAGCGGTGAACGAAACGTGGAGGGGATAGCTGCGCATGCGCACTGTCGCGAACGCAATTATTCATTTGTCCATATTGATTACGAATAAAGTGTTTTTGTTTGTACTTTTTTATGTCTGAGCTAGTTCGTTTAAGCTAGTTATATAATATGTCATTATCATTATCTCACTAATATCATAAATGCGAGAGTTTGGATGTTTGTATGGATGAAATTTAGGAAGGAATCTGGAAAATTTAAATCAGGAAGACTACTTTTTTTACGTGAATGAAGTTGCGGGCGGAAGTTAGCAGATTTTTTTTTATTAATTACAAATGTACAGAATGTACGTAATAGTATTCTACTTTCTACAAAAATAAGTGTGACAATTTATATTTAAAAAAGAATTAGATTTAAATTTAGTAAGCGACTGTACACCAGGAGCGAGCGGGGTGTAGTATTGGTGCGCGGGGCAGAGTACGACTGGAGAGCCAAAAAGCGCTTGCGCATGGTCGCTGGCGCCCCCTTCACTCCCCGGGGATACCTTATTTTCGACTTCTGTGCATTAACAGTCAGCGCTAGACTCATTTGCCGCAACTTATATCTCAGGTGTTAGCATAATTTGAAACTATAAGCGAGTGCCCGCTAAGGGTGAAATAGTAATAATTAGTAGTAGGATTGAAGTGGCGTCCTCTAAGTTGCATTTAAAATCTTAACAACATTGTCCACTGCTGAACATAGGCCTGACCACCGTATTGACTGAAAACTGCATAAATTATTTAGTTCAAAATCTCCGGATTCGGGGCCCGTATACTGATCCATTGAGTGTCTTAATCGAAGCGAAACAAAAATTTATGCGTAGACTTCAAAAGTGTCGGTTGATTCTTACACGTTTGTTGCTTTTTTTTTTCAGGATATATGTTGCCAGTCTGCTTGCCTTACAAGAATTTTCTTTTGGAAAAAGGAAGGGAATTAAATAACGGATTGTTAATATATGTCGACTTCGTTAGCGGTATGTCCTATTACTATTATTATATTGACGAACGAGCACCCAAATTCAAATTCAAAGGAATCATTATGCAGTAAAGTATATTTAAGTAAAAATACTAAACTACCATCCAAAATATGAAAGTCGAACCCGTGGTCTAAGTGGAACTTATTTACCTGCAAAAACGCGTTTATCTTTTTTTTTGTTATTAATAATAATAATAAATAAAATAATTTTATTTTCATCTCCACAAATTACATAAACTTAAATAATCAGTGGTATTTATTATATATATGATGGTTGCCAGATGTAATTTGTAGGCAATCTGGAGACCGGAACTAAGCCGAAGTCTGTATTTTAGTGCACCATGTTATTTACCTAGACAATATTATGTGGCGATAATTGAAGAAATTCGTCAACGTCGATAGAAGCGTCGCTGGGGTTTCTTGTGCCATTTATTCTCTAGCGCCCATGCATTTCAATGTGGTGGTTCAGATAGCCAATAATAATAATAGAGATATTAATGTAGATAATTCTTAGTCAGAAGCAACTGACCGAGCCGAGGTCGACCCTCTCGGGCACCCTCGAGTTACATTTTCTCGCGGAACGTACCAAACCGAGCCTCCCTCTTGGGAGCCCTTGTAATGGTTACCCACTAATAGAGGGCTCGACTGAGCGCCATAAGCGCTCGATCAGCTCTCAACTCGGTGAAACTGCAAAAATCATCGTGCTAACAGCGGCCAACGGCCCGGAAAAAAATGAAGAATTTTTAAATAAACTAATTGATTTATGGATAATCGTTTGTGTGTGTATGTCTTGGTGTATGTGTGTGTTAGTGTTTGTGTGTGGTTAATGTGTAATACTTTTAATAAAAGTCAACATGCTAAATCTGTCCTTTCATCTTTAAATATTTATGAACTAACAAATGTGTGTATATTTATTTATATTTTTGCATCATCGCGGTTCACTTTCAATATACAGTAAAATTATTCTCTGCAATCTTACCAGGTGATCTGTGATGAAATTTCTGAAATTTCTGAGGAAACCGGTTAATATAAATAAATTTCAGTAAAATATTGCATAGTAGATGCGTATCCGGTATTATTATCATCTAAAATACGAAAATAAACTTGATTCATATCGTTTGCCGTTTAATATAACAGAACTGTTAATTTTCAGAGGTACCACGAGATTTTATAGAGGAGGAGAAAGAGATTGTGTACTTGCGTACACTTCCGTCAGACCGCTGTTCCTTGCGTGGTTCTATTTACGTAAGCTACTCGACTTCTGCAATATTATTGTCTTTTTATATATGTAGTGACGGTGAAAATTTATCATCATTATATTATCACGACCTATTACTATAATAGCCCACTGCTGAACATAGATTGCCATGAGGACGAGACCTTGACCCAGTTGCATCCGTCGACCCCGTGCAAACTACAACATACCTATCTGATGATAAACGATATTTGCATTCCATAGTTTAACAGGATATATTTATTAGAGATTTTGATATACACTGCTGTTTATTTCTAGTTATTAGAATTAATGGGTCAGCTCGATCGGGGTAGGATTACGCCCTCACAAAATACCAGCGTGAAATAGCAGCATATTGCTGCTTTGTATAGTCTGGTGAGTGTAGGGATCCGGAGACCTTTATGACCAGTATGACGAGGCGTTCCATTTCAGTCTTCAAGGGAGAAAACGCATCTGCATTGTGATTCCTTGTCAAAGATGAACGTGGATGTCACGGGCGGAAGGAATCACTTTCGCAAACACGGAGACTCTCTCTGTGTTTGCGTAAATGCCTCGTCGTTTACCTATTCCGCATGTATAATAACATGTGTAATAAGATCAGAGGAAGGGTATATGCAGTGTCAGGGACACGGGACCTCCACATAACACACCCAGACCCGGACACGAACAATTTGTGATTCAAAAATATTGTTCCACAGCTGGGAATTCACGTCCCATATACGGCTGATGTATTCAGGTTCGTATGTGATGATATGAACTGAGAAATATATATTTTACATATTTCTAAATATTTTTACAAACAGAGAGGCTTATTCGTTGTTGGCTTATCTAATCCGAGGCATATCTAAGAAGACCGGAGGAAGATGCAACAATAGAGACACGCAACGAATTTAAACATACCTTGAAAATCTTGTCGTCTCAGTGCATCTTCTGAGGGCCATAGTGGAATGTCTCTTTACCAATAATTAAGTCGATATAACACTACTATCAATATATTTACAAACACAGTGGCTTATCCGGTGATGCGTTACCTTAATTGATGTAAGGCATATGTAAGAAGACCGGAGGAAGATGCAACATTAGAGACACGCAACGAATACCAAAAATACCTTGAAAATCTTGTCCTCTTAGTGCATCTTCTGAGGGCCATAGTGGAATGTCTATGTATGACACTACTATCAATTCTTTCGCTCTAGTTGGTGGGATACATGTAACTTTATCAACACAACGCATTTCAATGTGGTGGTTCAGATAGCCAATAATAATAATAATAATAATAATAATAATAATAATAATAATAATAATAATAATAATAATAATAGAGATATTAATGTAGATAATTCTTAGTCAGAAGCAACTGACCGAGCCGAGGTCGGCCCTCTCGGGCACCCTCGAGTTGGATTTTCTCGCGGTACAGGATAACGGTCCAAACCGAGGCTCCCTCTTGGGAGCCCTTGTACTGGTTACCTACTAATAGAGGGCTCGACTGAGCGCCATAAACGCTCGATCAGCTCTCAACTAGGTGAAACTGCAAAAATCGTCGTGCAACAGCGGCCAACGGCCCGGAAAAAAATGAAGAATTTTTAAATAAACTAATTGATTTATGGATAATCGTTTGTGTGTGTATGTCTTGGTGTATGCGTGTGTTAGTGTTTGTGTGTGGTTAATGTGTAATACTTTTAATAAAAGTCAACATGCTAAATCTGTCCTTTCATCCTTAAATATTTATGAACTAACAAATGTGTGTATATTTATTTATATTTTTGCATCATCGCGGTTCACTTTAAATATACAGTAAAATTATTCTCTGCAATCTTATCAGGTGATCTGTGATGAAATTTCTGAAATTTCTGAGGAAACCGGTTAGTATAAATATATTTCAGTAAAATATTGCATAGTAGATGCGTATCCGGTATTATTATCATCTAAAATACGAAAATAAACTTGATTCATATCGTTTGCCGTTTAATATAACAGAACTGTTAATTTTCAGAGGTACCAAGAGATTTTATAGAGGAGGAGAAAGAGATTGTGTACTTGCGTACACTTCCGCCAGACCGCTGTTCCTTGCGTGGTTCTATTTACGTAAGCTACTCGACTTCTGCAATATTATTGTCTTTTTATATATGTAGTGACGGTGAAAATTTATCATAATTATATTATCACGACCTATTACTATAATAGCCCACTGCTGAACATAGATTGCCATGAGGACGAGACCTTGACCCAGTTGCATCCGTCGACCCCGTGCAAACTACAACATACCTATCGGATAGTAAACGATATTTGCATTCCATAGTTTAACAGGATATTTTATTAGAGATTTTGATATACACTGCTGTTTATTTCTAGCTGCAGAATTAATGGGTCAGCTCGATCGGGGTAGGATTACGCCCTCACAAAATACCAGCGTGAAATAGAAGCATAATGCTGCTTTGTATAGTCTGGTGAGTGTAGGGATCCGGAGACCTTTATGACCAGTATGACGAGGCGTTCCATTTCAGTCTTCAAGGGAGAAAACGCATCTGCATTGTGATTCCTTGTCAAAGATGAACGTGGATGTCACGGGCGGAAGGAATCACTTTCGCAAACACGGAGACTCTCTCTGTGTTTGCGTAAATGCCTCGTCGTTTACCTATTCCGCATGTATAATAACATGTGTAATAAGATCAGAGGAAGGGTATATGCAGTGTCAGGGACACGGGACCTCCACATAACACACCCAGACCCGGACACGAACAATTTGTGATTCAAAAATATTGTTCCTCAGCTGGGAATTCACGTCCCATATACGGCTGATGTATTCAGGTTCGTATGTGATGATATGAACTGAGAAATATATATGTTACATATTTCTAAATATTTTTACAAACAGAGAGGCTTATTCGTTGTTGGCTTATCTAATCCGAGGCATATCTAAGAAGACCGGAGGAAGATGCAACAATAGAGACACGCAACGAATTTAAACATACCTTGAAAATCTTGTCGTCTCAGTGCATCTTCTGAGGGCCATAGTGGAATGTCTATTTACCAATAATTAAGTCGATATAACACTACTATCAATATATTTACAAACACAGTGGCTTATCCGGTGATGCGTTACCTTAATTGATGTAAGGCATATGTAAGAAGACCGGAGGAAGATGCAACATTAGAGACACGCAACGAATACCAAAAATACCTTGAAAATCTTGTCCTCTTAGTGCATCTTCTGAGGGCCATAGTGGAATGTCTATGTATGACACTACTATCAATTCTTTCGCTCTAGTTGGTGGGATACATGTAACTTTATCAACACAACGCTTAGGTTTAACTTCAACTTAAGATAGACGTTGAGTTAGAGAGCTAGGGTGAAATAAGAGGCGAGAGAAGAGAATTATCTATAGAAAGTTGAGTGGATTTAGCAGGGTAGAAAGATTTCTTAAAAGGATCTTATTAAATTTATCACAGAACTGAATACTGAACAGGGCTGTTTTATTACTTAATACGGCAAAATATCATTAAATATATTTGAAAAGTAACTAGCTCGGCGTGGCATCCTCTGGTTTCTTCAGATTTCATATTAATTTAACAAGTATTCTGGCATATATCATATATTTATAAATTAAACATACATATTTACCTTATAAATTAATCTAATTATAGCGTAAATGGTAATGATTTATAATGGAAATAACATTATTTTATATTCTAGAATACAAGTAGGCTGCCTGATAACCGGTACATCTGCACAACGGGCTGTGCCCTGCAATCTGGGGCACCTTCTGTGGTTCATGAGCATACAGGGCACTGGAATATTTTGGCAATTTCTGAAGGTATGGATACTAAAAGAAACAGCAGGTATGACGATAAAGACGGAAATATCTTGCTTGATCCTCAAGCACCTGCATCCATCGACTTCCTGCAGACCTGCATAAGTCGTTACTTGCACTGCGATGGCAAATGCCAGGCCTTCTGTGTGAACCTTTTTCTCTCATCTATTCTAGGAGCTATATGGCCGGCCCATTGCCACTTCAGGTTACTGAAGCTAAGTCTACTAAGGTTACTTTCATGTGGCTTGGGATCGTTTTTCCTGGCATTTTATGGCGGAGGCCTATGGTTCATCACTCAACTAGTGATTTGCTCAGATGATGATTGTCATCTCTAAGGTCAGCGCAATCTGGAGGTCGTCTCAGAATATCATGGTTCGATGGTTGGCAAAGTGGCGTGCGCTTTACTCGAAATTTTCTGTCACGCACAACTACTTTGTAGGATCAGCCGTCGCCAGCGTTATGTCTGAACCTATACGACATAGGGACCTTCAAGAAAAGAGCCTACACCTTCCTTAAAGGCCGGCAACGCATTCAGGACTCCTCGGGTGTTGCGGACGTTCACGGGTGGCGGTGATCACTTACTATTTCTATTAGTCTTTAGTTTTTAGTTTTTAGTTTGCCACATATTCTATGAAAAAAAATGTAGTATAGTAATTACTTTACCGTAGATCGTAAGATGTTTATATAACGAAAGCACATCGAAGATTTTGAAAGATGAAAGGACCTGACCCACTCCTTACTAGCCTTAAGTCATTCTTGCACTTGTACAGGGGGACCGCCATGTCCAGATCCCCTACGCTCACGAGGCCCAAAACCACCGTCACGTCATATACTCCTGTATCCTTACGTGCCATGGATAACCACCGCGATATCTGGAAAACCTGTGGGATCATTTGCCAAGGATGACCCGTTTGGTAAGAAGTTAACTGATAAGTTGTATTTGCAATGGGTAGCGGGATTGGAGAAAATAGACTTAGTCCAGAATTATCCTTGATCTGGAGAAGAATGTCAACGAAGGGCGGTGTATTTAAAGTCAGATGTTCTCAGGTAGTCTCGACCGCAATGTCTTCTTCCTCGCTTCGATTCATTCTTATACTACCTTTTTGTCCTCAGGTTCCATTTCTTTGTATTCCATTTGTCCTAAATTGCATCTTAATACGTTACAATTTTACATATTCTGGGCGTACTACTCATTATTTCAAATTTTATATATACGCTTTTTAATTGGCATTTCTTTCCTTCAAAATTATTGTTTGAATAATCGAGAAAATTCGATTTAGTTTACATTGGGTTGGGTGGTCAGATTTTTTCAGAAAGATTTTATGCAACTTTACTTTTGCCCCGATGTAGCAATGTTTTGCTTGTTTAGGAATGTAACACGCCTTAAAGAATATCTGCGACAATACCAGCGGGGGAGAAGAAATTACTAGATAAAGGTGTTCAAGGGTCGCAGTTGTCACTATCACGTGAACTGTGTGGTTATTTGTCACCGTTAGTCACATAAAAAAAAACAGGTGGTGACGTTATCCTTCTCAGTACAGTATTATCCAACTTCCACGGTAAATTTTTCAAAATACACAATTTCATCTTGTAAACAGATATGTTAATTAGTTTTAAAACAAAAATATCTTGTTTGACTGAATATATGTGTTTAATATTACGATACAGGAATTAGGATTAATTATATTAGAATTTGATTACCTCATCGAATAAGTTTTAATATTTTTATTATGTGCGAAAGAGAAAAAGCTCTTATAAGTAAGTCTTTTTTTATCAGTCTTTTACATTCATACATATATTGGCTGTGTGCATGTTTCTTAAATGGCATTAATGGTTTACATGGTTATCTGCTTCTCCATGTTTTATGCAGGTTATCTTATGCCTCGTGCCGTCGCCTATCCGAAACGGCAGAATGGTTGGGTTGGCCATTGGTGGATGGGGGGTGTTCGCTGTTACGACCGGGGAGACATGGCTGCAGACTTGTACCGCTTCTACCTGGAGCACTTCGTAGTCTACCCAGATACTACCGTGATGGCACATTTCACATACTACTTGGAGGTTTGTATTTATTACATAAGCAGCTTTGACTGGTGAGAATTTGACTGATTGCTGGGGAGCTTTTATCTCTCACGACTAACCAATAACATCTAAGATGTTCTATATGATCTAAGATGATTGGCGGGGAATATGGGATTGTAATCCCGTTTCTGCAAAAGTTGAGTCACCCCCTTTTGCCAAAGTTATTATTAATTATAAATATTAAAATTCTAATCAAGTAAAGTTGTTTTTCTCTCTCTTTTCATCTATTAATAAACTGTTTTATTATTATTACTAAGTTAGTACTTACTCACGTTAATGCAGATGATGTCCTATTTTGACCACGATTACATCGTCTGGTTTATTGGAAATGTATTTATTACAATTGAACTGTGTGAGAGGCACTGGTCTACCCGGGATACTTCCCCGGTCGGGTAAACTTAACGTTGCAACTCGAATCAAGCTGCAGTGTGGCTCCACTTCTGTCGTCTTCGGGAGCTTATATATTAATTAAAGTATTTTTCCTTCACAGATCCACTCACCGTATGCATTGTATATAGTTTGTGTAAAGATTCAAATGCCACGCCAGTTAGAGAATCCAATGATATGGGGCCTGAACACAGTATTTGTAAAGGTATGTAATAAAGCAATGTATTATATAAAAGATTATATTATTTATATTATTTTATTATTTATTTTATATTAGATTATATTATATATATAAAAGATCAAGCATCAAGGCATAACTTGACCGATCCTTTTGGTGATAAGCATTCGGTGATAGATGCAATATTGTATATACAAACTTTATTAATTTATCATCGGCATTATCATCAAAGCCCATCCATTGCTGAACATGGACTTCCTCCAGACATTGCCACAAAGCACGACCCTGAGCCTCTAGCTTGCTTCGACTCCATCTTTCGAGTCCATGGTTGTCAAGAACCTTTCTTCCCCATTGGTTACTCACGAGCTATAAAGCCACTCAATTGTCACTTCAGCTGGCTGATCTTTTGAGCTATGTCGGTCACCCCCTATCAACTGCGAATGACTGGGTTTTTTAAAGTATCACGCATAGAACAGATGGTAGAATTTCCATCCCAATTTGGCATGTTCAAATACTTAGATCAAACACGATAACTGCGGTTGCCAAGCCGCTTTGACAGGCGTGGCAATTATGGCAAATATACCCCCATATTAATTTAAAAAATTGATGATGTTTGAAAGTTTTGATAACATAATAAATAAACATCTCTCTCTCTTACAATGTCATATTTTTTTACCGCCACTCATATATTTTTGAGTAAATAACTAACTTTTCTAAGCTCCGACTAAATCTTATTACGTCCCTACTGGATGTTTGAGTACTGGAAAAAGAAAAAATATTGTTCTATTCTATCGTATCTATTTGTTCACAAAATATCACTTTTGTTACTATTTAAGTATTATAGAGGGGTGCCAGAATAAATGGGGACTGAAATCCTAAGATTTGCATTCTAAATGAAATAAAAGTGTAAGAACTGTTTTGCATTTTGTTTCTAGCAGCATGTACCACATATACGCCTCAGCCGAGGATATACCACGCCCCTATGAACTAGTAGCAGAAATTAATAGAATGATAGTGCCTTTATTACTGTTATTTTAGTCTTGTAGGTTAACAACGCATCTGTCTAGGATGAACGTGGTCATGGGCCGCAGGAATCATTTACCATCAAGTGAACTGTCTGCTCTTTTATCACCTTCAGTACAATAAAACATATACATTTTCCAGCTACGGATACCTTTGGTGACGTACGTAAAGAAATATACAATAATTGTCGAAGCCTGGACCAATAATGGAACCATTCCAATAGATTCACCTGTAGAACCTGGAAAAGAAGAAGAAGAACTAGATATAGAGGATGAGGAATATGAAGACGGAAAACCCGTGGACTATGTATACGACGAAAAAGAAGAAACTGGATGGTACAAAGAAAGACAAAAGCCTAAAGATAAAGACCAGGACAAGGACAAAGAAAAGGACAAAGAAAAGGACAAAGACAAGGATGAAGACAAGGACAAAGATAAGGACAAAGACAAGGATAAAGACAAGGACAAAGCCAAGGACAAAGACAAGGATAAAGACAAGGACAAAGCCAAGGACAAAGACGAAGGCAAAGACAAGAAAAAAGATAAAGATAAAGAGGAAAGTGAGGATGAAGATAAGGATCTATTACACCCCCCTAAGGTAACTTATGAGGAACCTTTAGACAAATAAAATCCACTCCTGTATACCTTAATTGTTAGTAAGGCGAGATAAAAAATAAGAAAAAAATAGTATCTCATAATACCGCTGCGTGTGCTACTAGGAGTAGTAGTTGTATAACAACACAATTAGGAGGTAAACTTCGAACCGTGGTACGTGTGGCAGTTATATACCAACTGCCAAGGAGAACGAGGGCTGCGATGGACATAGAATCGTTCTTTTATTTTCATTCTTTTCCTGTCCATTTATATAGTATTCTAAATATTTTTCATAATGTCTGATATCATGAATCTTATTAAGGTTTCAAATACAAACGATTCGTTTACAAATCTGCGTTTGATTTATATATCCATAACTTAATCACGCTTTAGTTCCATCATGCAGCATCATGAATTGTCCAAGCATAACTCGGCTGTGTTTGAAGGTACCCTTGGTCTTGATTACGGGTAAAGCATTCCATCAGTGTTTAGGGTGACTAGGCATGTGCGTCTGTAATCTTTGTTGATGATACATGTAGATCCCATGGCCGGCTGTGATCACTTGGTATTCTGTGAGAGCGTGGCCCATCCCCATTCAAGCTGTAGTTAGAAACTAGGTACTGCTTGGCACTATCATTGTTATTGGTTTTGTGTTTTTTTTTTATTTGTACAATTTATTGCTCGTCTGCTGTTCTGACTGGTATGTAGATGTAATGTAAATGGCGCAGAAGCAGAGACCTGTTCAATTTAGTGGTGAAGTTGTATCATGACATCATCAAACAGTCCCAATGGAAGATCAGGGCTCTGTTCATAGCCAGCGTATGCTGGGCCCAACCCAACCTACTCGTAACAACTAGCATTTCACTTTTTTTTTATTAATCATCTAATTGTATGCAATAGTGTTAGTATTCTTACTATAGAATATAAATAATTTATTTCTTTTTGTCTTTCTATTTACTCTTCTCTTGAAGAGACCCATTGTACTCGGACAGAAAGGTTGTGGTAAATCATTCCAATCCGCCGCAGTTCGCCTTTAAGACAACGAAGTTTATTGCTTCGTCTGAATGAGAGGAATATTTACAGTGAAAAGACGAAAACCGCCATGCGACTTCTCATCTTTTATCTTATTTTTATAAAAAAGGATACATTCAGCGAACTTGATGCCTTTTGGCATTCTCTACTATTCAACCTTTGGGATGGAGATACTTTGACTGTAGGCGCCAATAACAAAATAATCCTAAATATTAACAAATTATATGTAACATACTTAATAATAAATAAAATTAATTAAACAATAAATATCATAAATTACACAATAAATACATCAATATATAACATAAACCTTATGTTGTAATAAGAATAGATAATATAAATATTTAAACAGCAAATTCGGATGATTTCCCTTGTGTTACACTCATCAATCAAAGACTGAAAGTTATTTTTATTAGGAGCACGCTGAATGTCATCGGACAGTGCATTCCAGAGCTGTATAGCCTGAATAGTAAAAGAATATTAATAGTTAAAGAAACCAGTGTTGTGCTGCGGTATACAAATCTTGAGACTTAGAATTAGAATTATTCAAAATTGAGTATAGGACTTGTAGAGTTCTGGAGCTACGCCTTTGACAGATGGGAAGTCATTTAAGCTTAGAGCGATAAAAGGAGATATGGTCATACTTACGTAAGCCGAAGATAGATTTAATACAGTTGTTGAGAAGGCGCTCCAATTTATTATGAAGGGTTTGATTTCTTCTCTACTCTTCACCTGTACCTCGATCCCTAAATAGAATGAGAATTAGTGTTCCAGACCATTGCTCTGGGTTCTTTCGCTTGTCTTTCACAGTATACGCCACTCCTTTGGAACGGCCTTCCGGATGAAGTCAAGAATGCACCAACTAAAGTTTCTTTTATTATATATTATCACGGTACTTGCGTATTTATGTATATATGTATACTTCTATTTATATGTATATATATTTATTTATTTATGTTTTTATGTATATTCGTAAATTGATATTTTAATAGATATTTTTTCTATTTTTACGTCTCCGATATTTTGTCCCTCATTCAGGGTTGACTTGCAGAGAATGCTACCGGGAATTAAGTCCGCCCTTGTAAACTTTTAGGACAAAAAGAATAAATATTAATATAAAATAATCGTTACAAAATTTACATCTTGCCACGTAGAACATCAATGAGTTACATAATCACCACAGTATTTGGAGTAGCATTTTTTTTAAGTTTTTTCATGTGTATTTCTGCATCTACTGTTTTGAATTTTAATAATAATATGCTTGTATTTTTCTTTTCTTAAAGAGGTGCGGTGTTTTCAAATCGTTCTTGCCAATGTAATGCTATTTAAGTTGTATAATAAAGACATCGATTAAGCTCAAGACTATCTCAATTAAAACTATAGGGCGGGGCCCATAAATCTATCCCCTAACAAGTCTGAGGAATAAACCGGAAGCTGTAGTAATTTAAACTTTATTGCACATAAAAATAGAGTCGACAAATGGTTGGATTACTTTGAAAATCAAGATGTAAAGCTTTTGATAGGTGGGGCATAAAGATATGAGCAAGTTTAATAAACGTATCTGGTACAATTGAGTGATAAATGCTTAAATATTACGACAAAATAAAAAAAAATACGTAGAAGATAAACGTACAGGGATTTCATCGGATGGTAAGTGACGCCTTTAGTCCGTAAACATATATTTTTTTCCTCGATGCTCAAAAATGATTCAAGACACTGAGAATTGATATGGAAGGCCCCGTTACCCGTAATAGGGTCTCTGAATCCCTACTTTTAACACAACAACGTTATCCTGCTATTTCACGCTGAAATCCTGTGAGGGTATGGTCCTTCCCCGAACGAGCTGACATATTAAAGTTCCAACAAGCTACAGCTTATCGAAATCGAGGAACTGGGCTAATAAAGGACCACGTTTTCACGTGGTCTTTCTACCCATAAAATACATTAAGAATGGGTTGAGGAATAAGTTTTTTCGTATTCTAAAAGTAAGAAGTTGCAGTTGCAGTAAAATCTATTCGGTTGTACTGTTTGTATCTGGCTGGTTTTGATGCCCTAAACTAGATGACATTTTAAAAGTTCTGTTTTCTTTTTCTGTTTTCCTGTCCGCCAAAATGAGTGTCACTAACGAAGAAATCAAATATTCAATAGATGACATTATTTTGAGGTATTATTACAAAAAAAGGAAAAAATGCGACACAGGCCGCATGAACTTAACGTAGTGTGGGTATGAAAGTAGGATAAAAGTGAAGCTCACTCTGGTTGACCTGTTACAGATACAGACAAAATTGACAATTTTGAAAAAGCAGAATAAGATTGGAACATAAGTAGTTACGACAGAGCTTAAGAGACAAAACGCACAAAACAGTTATGACCCATCTGAAAAAGTCTGAATATACAAAAAGCTCGAAATTTGGGTGCTATACGAGCTCGCTGAAAGAAAAAGTATAAAATGGGTAGTCATTTGCAATTCTCCATTGAACCGTAATGAAACAGAACTAAAAAGATTGATCACTGGTGATGGAAAGTGGATTACCTGCGACAAGAAGGTGCGAAAAGGATAATAGTCAAAGGAAAGTCAAACTCCACAAAATATAGTGAACCCTCGATTAACGCGCGATAAGGGTGCTGTGTGTATATTGGATCTAGTAGGGCATCGTTAATTATGAGTTTATACCGCCTGGCAAAACCATTTAATCGGATATCTTCTGCCATTAGACTCAAGCAAGAAATAGAGAAAAAACGGCCGGAATTGGTCAACAGAATGGAAGTGGTTTTTCATCATGGTAACGATAAATCACACACATCTTTAGCCACTCAGCAAATATTGAGAGAACTTTGTTTGCGAAGTGTAAAGCATCGACCATATAGCCCTGACTTCGCACCCTCAGATTTTCACCTGTTAGGTTAACTTCAAGAGAGGTCTGTCAAAACTACATATCGTAGTTTTTTATAAAAAGCCCCTAAATTTCTACAGCAATGGGATAATGTCACCAACTACAAAATGGCATATATATATATATATATATATATATATATATATATATATTATGATAAAGATATCTTGTATTTGTATGTAAAATACGAACAAACCACGACCCATTATGTATAAATATTACCTAGTATCATCTATGAGTTTGGATCGTTCAATGTGTATTAAGTATGAATTGCTAAGTGTTTCTGACGTCACGATCACAAGATGGGATTTCCCATTTCAATTTATAGTTCTAAAGAAAACGTTAAACAGAACGTTTTAAGACGTATATGCGTTTTTATATTGATGTTATTAGTCGAAAGTGTTTTCATTTTTATTTTACACTTACGATTATATACATTGCCTTGACATGTCGATACGTATCTAAATTAATGAACTCGTGGATTTGTTTTCAAATACCTTTTTATCCGATTGTTTAAATTTTATATATTTTTTCATTTTCATGTCATATAGGGTATTGTGTACATGTTACGGCTCTGTTATATATCCTTCTTAATGTTTATTTTACAGTTCTGTTATTGTATACTTTTTTATGTTAAACTCATCTTAATTACTGGTATCGAGGCATTCCATCTCAGTCCTCAAGGGTGACAACGCATCTGCATTATGATTCCTTGTCAAGGATGAATGTAGATGTCATGGGTCGCAGGAATCACTTACCATCAGGTGAACTGTGTGTGAGTTTGTCAAACCACACTATTGGAAGCGTCGATAGCCTAGTGGTTTAGGGTACGGTCTGCGAAACTTAAGGTCGTAGGACCGAATCCGCCATTACATTATTGTCGTGAATGATCTGCTAGCACAAGCATTGTCAGCTTAGTTGGAGTGGTTAACCGGAATATTAGTCTTGTTAATTCAGTATTGCTAATATTCTTTAAAAAAAAGTTATTAAATAATAATTATAAAAGAGCACTGCAATATATCTAATGTATAATTCTAATATATAACTTATATGTGATGTGTTTTTAGTTTTTGGATTTTTTTTCGATGTTAGTGACGTTAAGATTACTTACATTCCGGTTAACTTAGCTCAAACATTTGTGTAGGCAATGGTACACAACAGTGATCGAATGGCGGATTGGAGCCCTCGACCTTCAATATCGTAGGCCGCAGACATTAACTATTGACGTTACAAAATATTGTAAATGTGGTAACTGGTGAATGATGACTGATGGAAAGTGAAGGCTGCGGCCATGACATCGACATACATCTCATCTCTGAGCACTCATGTGGAATTCCTCGTTTCCTGTAACCGGTTCTCCGATGACCTTCACTCACTATATCATAGCAGTGTTTCGCTGTTATTTTACATTAGTTTTCTATGAGGATATATGGTTTCTCCCTAATTTATTATATACTATTTTGTACTTATTAGGAGTGTATAATTTCTCTTTGTGTCATTTTGGTGGCGTTTTTCAACAAATTAATGAGTACGGTTCCTTGGGTTCGGTTCCTATCCAAGGTAAAATATTTGTAATTGTTGGTTGGGTAGTGACGACAAGTAAATTTCTATGTATGTGGTATCGACCTAATCATCTAGTTTTTGTATAAATAATGCTTATTTTTTTATTACATTGAGAGTAACAAACTCACACACAGTTCACCTGATGGCAAGTGATTCCTGCGACCCATGACATCTATATTCATCCTTGAGAAGGAATCATAATGCAGATGTGTTGTCACCCTTGAGGACTGACATGGAATTTCTCGTTACCAGTAACAAAGGTCTCATGATTGATGACAGACCAGGAGCGTTATGCTGCTATTTCACCCTGGTATTCTGTGAGGGTATGGTCCCAGTAGCGGTGACCCGTTCTTTCTGCACCTAGAAACAAACTGTAGCGTAAGGTAGCCTTTCAGTTTTTTTACAGAATGCATTTTGTAGAGTTTGCTCAGGAATTACATGATCTAATTCCCCCATCCCCGTTTCACCCTCGGACCTCATGACGCACTGCTGGATTTCATCCTTTTGTTGTGAACATCCCTCAAACCCGAACGATCGAACTTTCATTATTCGTACAGCAAAGGAACATACAGTACTTCTTGTCGTACAGAAAAGTTTGTCCACGTCTGTCTTTCTCTCCGATTACAATGTGGGTGTTTTCAAGAGTAGAGTGAGTAGGCATTTACTGAGCTAGTGCGCCTTACCATCCAGGACTGCATTTCCACTTGACATCAGGTGGGATCGTGGTCAATCTCTTACTTTGAAATTTTAAAAAAACCGTAGCTCTATTAATGTTAAAACCCACTGCTGGCCGTCTGAATTAACAGAATTTATTTATTACATATTTATTTCATTTTATATTATTATTTTATTATATTATTATTTTATTTATTCTAACAAATAAAGCACCGAATTAATATAATAGTTTCATGTAATCATGAAACTATTATATTGTTTTAGTTTTTTTTAAAACTCTAAAAGTTATTTATAATAATTTCCACTCGACTGTATTTAAACGTACAGGGATCCTACGCTTCCTTGTACGGATAAATACAGTCGATGGCGTTGGAGATTGCATGAGTTGCAGAGTGTACCAATCCACTCAGTGCGTCCAATATGTTTTATAAACATCATTCCATTGTAGACCTAAAAGAGAGGATGTTAAGAAAGACAATTCTTAAAACAACATGTTTGTGTATTTTTAAATTATGATTAAGTTTGTTTTTAATAAACATATTTTGTTTATATCCAAATTGTATTTGGATGTCATGTTACTAATGATAAATGTGACAGGGTATTTGCGTGGCATCGTTTCATTAAGAAAATGTTACATATTTTTTTAATTAAGCGTTCGTATGGCGTAGTTGTTAGACCTATCGCGTATCCGGCATTCGATTCCTAGCCAGCCAATATTGTTCAATTGTATATTACAAATTGTTGGTGGCCTTATATACAAAAAATTACTCACTAGGAACAACTGAGTGATTCTGAGTATGTGGAAATGTTAACGGCGCTATAGTAACCTTTTAGTAATATTCTAATATACTAGCATATAATGGCGTCAACGACTTAGGATATCTACATGGTCTACGAAATTTAGTCGTAGTTTGAATCTAATTAAATTTCAGATGCAAACATATTTAAATATTTACACACACATACATATTTACACACTTGCAAATTGATTAATGTCTGATAACTTAATATCCAAACAATACACATTATGAAAATAGAACATTAAAGATGAAATGTTGTAATAAAAAATACAGTTAATAACGTATAATATTTTAATATGGTAGCATATAATAGCGTCAACGACTTAGGATATCTAAATGGTCTACGAAATTTAGTCGTAGGTTCGAATCCGCCTTTGGACTATTTTTGTGAGTCATCACCTATAATTTATGTATATATATATTTATTAAAGTTAAGATACTAACATATTTAAATATATACACGCATACATATTTACACACACTTACAAATTGATAAATTAATATCCAAAAAATACACCTTAAAGAGAACATTGAAGGTAAAAAGGTAATACAGTTAATTAATGCTCCACAATTATATAAAGACCATAGACCTAAAGCTCAGATCAAGCTTTTCATTAGCTTCCCGCATGCATGTAGCATATTTTGGGGTAGAATATTCTATTCTGATAATAAGTAATAATAGTCTAATAGGTATTTACTTATTTTAATTATGGATTTGCGTAAAATAACTCTCTATATTTTATCGTGAAAATAAAAATATAACCTAAAACTTTATATTGTTTTAAACGTTGATATAATTAATTGTCCTAAATGGCTAAAATTATACCCGCGAGACATCTTAAACAGACATTTACAGAATGATTTTTTACTCCACTGACATCTTTCACGTTTGTATTCATTACTCATCCATTCCGGGCCTGAACAAACTTGTTCTTCGCTTTTTAAAATTAAAAAAGAAAACTTTGACAGCTCTGTTATCTCTTTAAACAAAGGAACTTTTATAATCCGACCAATCCCGCTAACAAAAACAGGATCAAGTTGCGTTTGTAATTTGAGATGAAAATTAACAGATTTGTGCATTGAATGAGTTTAAGAAAATATCGCTTGGAGTGGTTTTTTGTATTGTTTAAAAACGGTTTACTTCTTCTAAATTATTCTACGAATTGACGCTTGATTTTTTCAAATTAGACGGTTTTAACCAACCACCAGTGAAAAGTCGTGAGGAATAATAAAAAAGAAATAGAAGACAAGTGAAATGCGCTAATCCGCAGTGGAGCCACGTGGCGGACTATGTTCTAACACCTTCTCTAGAGAGGAAGCCTATGCCCAGCTGTGGGTTTTTAGAAGTATTTAAAGGTACTTTTGACGTGTCAAAAATAATAGCAAGTACTGGGTTTCGTCTCTTCTTCTCAGCAGATGTGTATTTCAAGCTGGTTGGTATCTTCTACGTAAGCTCGTTAGAAGCTGCAGCGTTATTGTACCGGCTCGAGTGGGGAAGGAACACATACCAGCATAAATAGCAGAATAACACCGCTGTATTTCGTATGGTGGGGTATCCGGGGAGTTGATTAACGGTGATGAGGCATTCTAACTCAGTCCTCAGTTTTTTTTTATTATGACACTAAGAGTAAGCGTGCACACAGTTCACCGGACGTTAAGTGATTCCTGCGACCCACGACATCTACATTCATCCTTGACAAGGAATCATAATACAGATGCGTTGTCACTCTTGAGGACTGAGATGGAATGCCACGTCACCTGTAATCAAGGTCTCCGAATTCCTACTCTCACCAGACGAAACACAGGAGCGTTATGCTGCTATTTCACTTTCGCTGGTATTATGTGAGGGCGTGGTCCTACCCCGGTCGAGCTGATCCATTCATTCTGCAGCTAGAAACAAACTGCAGTGTAGCTCTACCACTGTTGCGTGACACTGTATGGGCTGCACTCTTCACTTACTCTATTGAGCCGTGTGCTCGTTTGTCACCACTGATATTAATAAAACAAAACACGATCCTCGAATGTTTTTTATGTTCATATGTTTATTTTGTCTGTCAAGAAACGAACATAAGAAGTCGTGTCTGTTTTGTGGAATGACTTCGGATGCAAGTTGGAGATAACAAGCCAACGCTTGTGATGATGCGCTGGATGGGTGACCTGGATTTAGTAAATGGAGATATATTTAGATTTGCGTCGCCTTTGACGTCTGAATATGTTCATTAGTTTAATCAGAACGGAATTTATCCAAATAAATCATTTCAGAAATCACTTTCATGTCTTTTATGTTTGTAAGGATTACGTTGCAGTTAGCTTTTATAGATCAGCAGGAATGGGTCGTCTTCACCGAGTAAGAAGCTTCTGAAAACCAACCAAGAAGTAGCAGCATTTTGCTGATGTATTTAGTATGGTGAGTGGGAAGCCGGCGACTCCATTATCGGTAACGAAGGCATTCCATGTTAGTCTCCAAGGGCGGTTTCTAAGCCACAGTCTTCACTCACCAACAGGTGAGGTGTGTGCTTTCACGTGTTGATACTCTGTTTAGCCAGTTTCATATAAATAAAACAATGTTGAATTCCGAAAACATCTGATTAATTTTTTATCTATAAGCTTTTATGTCTTAAAACACGACATTACGCCGAATACAAACTTGACGATGATGTCGTCCAGATCGATTCCGACCACGGCGACAGCTTCTGGCTATTGCCAGATGGCATCGAGTGCGCAGAATGCTTTTTTTTTTAATTATTGCCGTAAGCATTGGCGTAAACACAGAGACGCGCACTCGTACCCTTTCCTATTCCGATATAATGAACTCAGAGGAAGCTTCTGGCCAGCTTGGGATGCACGTCTGCTCGATTTTATGTATTATTATATATGATATTTATTTCTATTAATTTTTATAATAAATAACAGCTTCTTTCTTAGTTAATTACCAAGTTAGTGATACCAGCATTAATAAGGCAACATTCATGTATAGTGTTGCCACTGTTATATACACTTCATATATATACTTCGTTACCAGTAATAAGTTCTCATATAACAGTTCTTTCATTTGCCATACGAAACACAGTCGTCGCAGAGTTTTAATTTACGATGGTGTTTATATATGCATGTCATCAATTTAACTAAGTAATCTAAGTACGTTAAGGCTTTGTTATGATCAATTTGATACAAGCACGTGTAACAGTTTCAATATACAGGTGTATGTATATTTATTTATTTTATTTATTTACTCTTCTTTGCATTAACCTGAACAAAGTTAAAGATTCACAAAGTGCGGACTTAATGCCAAAGGCATTCTCTACCAGTCAACCCGAGGTGTGATGAGATATTGTGATAGGTGTAGCAATAAACTAATTAATATAAAGAAAATACTAAAATAATACATACATATTAAGATATTAAATACATAATACATATATAAATACAAAATACATACAAAATATATATATGTACATACATATATACATATATAAATATATATATATATATATATATATATATATATATATATATATACATATATAAATATATATATCTATGTATGTATGTGTATCTTTAAATAAATACATTTCATAATGGATAATTATAAAAAGGGCACAAATAAAAGGCACGCGGCCGCCAGGTGCAGCGGGCTCGGTTGAAGTTCTATTGACAGGATTAATGTAGGGTGACCATGGTTTTAACTACTTATATTCAAATCTATTTAATAATAATAATAATTTGTAAAATAATAAAATAAATTTCGTGATATATGATGAAATTTGTAAATATACGATGATCCTATCCTAGTCGATTTCAATAATAGTGATATCTTCCAGTTATAAGCACATTATATCTACATACGATATACTTTAGTACCATAAGCATTTCGGCTAACAAAGTCATTCTTTACGTGTCCCTTCCCTTTTACTTAATCCGATGTAACGCACGTACAATATAATTGGAAGAAGATTCAAATGCAGTTTCAAAGACAAGAGAAATATATACAACATACAGATTTGAAAAAAAATTGTTATGTACAAAATATTAACGCTTGGTTTGTAATCGAGCCCAGGACCCAACGGCCGTTTACTTTAACCACTACGCTACACGGCCGCGTAATTAAAATATGGAAATGAAAATGCAAATAAAATATATTTAAAATATATAAATTATATTTACCAAATATAATTTATATATTTTATATATATATATATATATTTAATTTATATTTAGCAAATATCATTGGGATAAATTGGTTCTTGGTCACCCTAGTTAAATTAGGGTAGGTCATAATAGCCCGTTTTGCAACTTCTGTGCGAGCATTGTGGTCGACCCTTGAAGGGCACTTCACTAATTGTAGCTTTGTTATTTGTTAGTTGAGTGATCGTATGCGTTTGCCTTTTTTATTAAAAGTTCTTTTTGTAACTACATATTTGTTTACGTTTAATTCTAGCCAGTACTCGACGTGTTTATAAAAAGTTTTGTTTTTTTCATATTCCTACGTATATTAAACTATTCAAGTAAACAAATCTTTAAAATAATATGTAATCACAAATTTGTTGAAGAATATTCAACAAAGACAGAACCTAATTAAAAGTAAAATTAAACATCAAAATATTAAAATCCATCATAGGTCTGTGTGAACAACTTTAACTGGACTATATACTCGTATGTATATATATTGAAAAATTATTTACTACCTTTATCCACAATAAGCATATTTACTCGACACTGGCTGGTATAAACTAATCGGGCAAGGCTAAAAAAATAAATGTCAAACGTCAAAGTCAAATATAAATATTAATTTGTTTTGGCGCGAAACGGCGCGTCGCCGACAATTTGGCACATTCGATACGTCGCACTCCCTTCCGACTTGACCCACATTTCACGGCCTCTGACAGTGCTGCAGTGCACCGTTGCACATTAGACAAAATATCCTGAGATATATCCGTCTTATCTTAAAAGTATAATGTACATAAATATTGAATAACTATCTGTTTCTAATCGACTTTGATTGTTAAGTTGTAACTATTTGTTGACAATTATATCTTCCCCGTCGATTTTTTTTATGTTGATACCTTCCGACCGTATCGCCGGATGACGTCAACTCCGCAGTATATATTGTAGTTTCATATGTAATTGTGCAAACATATAGATATATAAGGTCCAGTACCACAAGCCAACTAATTGTAATGTTCAATAATTACATATATTTGGCTGAGAATTCAACCCAGGACCAGTGAGTAAAGCAAAATAAATTTCCAATTACAGCGTGATAGAAAAGAACGAATACTTCACTTCGTGTGTATGTATGTACATATCTAGACTGTTACGGTTGGATATAGTTTTTTTGTTGTCTCCACATATATCTTCGGATAAATCGTGTTGTCTGGTAACGTCATGTAGCCGTTGCCGAAAATCGCATTAAGCGAATATTAACGAGCGATCGCTCCCATTCCGAACGGATGCTCGGCGAAAGTGGGCCGCGGGTTCTATCCGGGACATTGTCACGGGCCCCCCCACGCTAACCAATCCGTACTAACTTGAATCTTAACACCTAAGTTTACGGTTGCGTATTGAACAAAGGGGTCATTGGGCGTTATTTCCGTGGCACGAGGTAACCCGAAATGTTTTGATTGCACCGAATTCGATGCAATTGTGACTTGTTCCTCCGTTGATGTGTTACGTGCGACTCGTGGGTGATATAAGGAGACGATGTCGATGTTGATGGTATTATATCATTCTCATATTTGGGTTGTATTTCACCTTAAGTGATTTAAGAGTCTACATATTTCCATTCACGTTAAAAGGGATGCCAAATGAGCGCATAAAGTTTTCAATTAGGAAAACAAACAATTGTATCTTTATTGTATTGCGTGTGGAAAACGAGCATACAGTGCGACTGATGGTAAGTGATTCTTACGACCCACGCCACCTGTGTTCATCGTAAGATGGAATGCCTCGTCAGCAGTAATAATCGACTCCAGATCCCAACGCTCACAAGAAGAAACATTATTGTAACTTAATGATTATTGTCAAATTATATTTTTGTATATTAGGGTTGGAAAACGAGAGCAAAGTTCATCAGGTGGCCATATCCATACACCATAGTGAGTGATGATTTTGTCCCATGACTTTTACATCCATCATCAAGAAAGATTCATGATGCAAGAGCGTTATCGGCCTTGAGGACTGAGATGGAATGTCTCCTTACCTGTAATCGGGTACTCAGATACTCGCCGTACCGATAGTTTGATACTGCAGTTTGTTTCTAGCTGCAGAATGATTGGGTCAGTTGGATCGGGGTACGACCACGCTCTTACAGAATACCAGCATGAAAGAGCAGCATATTGCTGATGTGATTCGTCTGGTGAGTGCAGGGATCCAGAGACCTTTATTACTGGTGACGAGGCATCTCAAGGGTGACAACGCGTCTGCATTATGATTCCTTGTCAAGGATGAATGATCCCGTGCCGCAGGAATCACTTGCCATCAGGTGAACTGTGTTTGAGTTTATTACTCTATGTGTAAAAAAAAAAACCTAATAAACCAGCGTTGTCCTGCTCTATGACCCTGACATTCTGTGTGGACGTGATCCTTACCTACCCGTCTACCGTCTATTAATGGTAATACTGATGTGCTTAGTATGTCTGTATATATGTACGTATGAACGCAATACTTTAATTCAGTTTTCACCCACTCTTTCTTCTTCTTTTCACAGACGTCTGAATGATATTAAATTCTGCAGACATATTAAGAATTGATAATATAATAATAACTAGATGTTTTATTGTTCTAAGAAATATAATTTCTTAATTATATCGATAGATTTGCGTGCGTAGAAAAACAATTTGCACGAGTCAATTTAGTCTGAACTGGCTTTTTAGAGTCTTATACATCTGAAGTAAGTGTATTATACACTTACTTATATAAAAATAAATTGCATAAATGTTAACTTTCCATTCGTGGTGGAGCCGAGCCCATAGCTACGAACTAGATATATTACGAATGAGTCGGATATCGAGGGAAGGAAGACGCTTTCACAGAGTACCAGCTCAAGATAATACGTTGAATTCTGGTGACAAGACATTTCTATATAAATTTTATTTTACACTGTAACAAACTCACACACAGCTCATATGATGGCAGGTGATTTCTGCGGCCCATGACATCTACATTCATCCTTGACAAGGAATCACAATGCAGATGCATGGTCACCCTTGACGACTGAGATGAATTGCCCCGTCACAGATTAGATAAAGCTGTAAAGGTCTCTGGACCAACAGCAATACTCACACAAAAAAAATCCCCGTCACCGGTAATAAAGTCTCCGGATATCTACACTCACCAGACGAAACACATCCGCGTTATGTTGCTATTTTACGCTGATATTCTGTGAGGGCGTGCTTCTACCCCGGTCAAGATGACCCAGATCAGCTAGACACAAACTGTAATGTAGCTCTACCACTATCAAATCATCATCGTTATAGGTAGAAAAAAAGGTGTTGCATCATGAATCTATATCGAAGATAAAAGTGGGTGTTATGAGTGGGATCGCTGTCCATCAAATGAACTCTACACTCGTTTGTAACCTTTGACATCAACATCACGAAAATCACCGTAATCCATAGACAAACCTATTATTATTTAATTCATTCAAATTTAAGTCTTAAGTCGTAACTACGTTGATACGGAATGAAGTTTCCGTTACCGTAAGAATAGACCGTGCATACTATTCTAATTTAGTCATTGATAATCGATATGGATCAAATTAGAATATAAATTGACAATTCTCTGTTTCGTATTTGTATAAAACATATCACAACTCAGCGGGACGTACAAATTTTGTCCTAATAAAGTGCTAAATTTTGTAGACGTGAAATATATTAAATTGAAAGCATGGCGTCAATATAACAGCATAAACATAGTATAGTATATGGACCTGACAAGGTTCGCAAATATTGCGGAGAGTAGGTTTATTATTATTACGCAATTCATTAGAGTGGTACAGTATTTGAGTTGGGCCACGTGGCAGTTCGTTGTTCCTCGTGTTGTACCTTGACGAGTAAGGTCCATGCCATCAATCAGAATACCTTCGTACATTACCAGCCTAGGTACGTTTGCTATGTTTTGTCTGGTGAGTGCGGGGATCCTGACACTCTTATTACCTTCATATATAGTCTTCAAGCGTGAAAACGGCATTATGATTCCTTATCGAAGTCATGAGCAGAAATCACTTGGCGAACTTTTGGTGAACTGTGTGCTAGTTTATCACCCTCGATATAATAAACAAGTTCTGCGTCACATTTAATACTGTTCTCGTATTTGCGCCAGATCACCCTTTACTCAGCGGGCCTCCCGCTCGCGATTCTAATTAGGACTGTAGAGGTCTCTGGACCAACAGCAATACTCATACACAAAAAAAAGCCAGGACGCCCTAGACGCACCTTTCATTTGACTCCCTTCAACGACGAGCTTTTCGAATCGTTGACGACCGTTCACTGGCTTTGCGAAGAGATGTGAGATGCGTGAGGTATTTTCCATGGGTAGAGTGAGTATGCGCTCACAATCCTCCATCGTACATTGCAACAGGATTCTTTACCATCTATATTTTTATGGCTTATGGCCACGAGGCTTTAGTTAGCCCGAGGGCTTTTACAGCTTCACCAGATTGAAAGGTGGCCAAGTGATTATGGCACTCAGCCGAGACCTATATTCATGGGTAACCAGCTCAAGGGTTCCCAGATGCCAATTACTTCTGATAGATTAAGTGATCGGCATACCATCCCTATGTGCTTAATAACTAAATTTCTGTCACGCGCAACTGTTTTTTGTGGAATACTAACGGGATTTCTAGAGTTATGGATGTGTTGTTAGACTTTGGACCTTCGAGACAAGAGCCTACTACATTATTAAAGCAATGCACCTGCGATACCGTTGGTGTTGAGGAAGTTCTTGGCCGGCGGTGATCAATTGTGAACTACTTGCTTATTTGGCACTCCTTCTATAAACAAAAAAAAAATAACACGCTAAGTCTAAAAGAGACTAAAATAATATTTTTGTTCGTATCTGTCTGTGTACATTTTCGCTCTATCTCATAGATGACTAACAAATTTCGGAATAATTTATGCCAAATTGTATATATATATATATATATACAATGGCATAAATGTTAATAAAAAATACAAAATCGCTAATAAAGTTAAAATGATAATAAATAAATAATGTTTGACCACTTTATACTTTGAAACTATATTTAACTGGATAATAAGTTGGCAACTTTACGTACTGTGGCGTAATATATTTTATCGCTTAAGTGTAGGTTGTCAAATCTATATAATACATAATTAAAGATAAACAACGCCATGGCACCGCGGGGGAGCAATTTGTCATGCCTGTATGCGGCCTAAACAAACACTCATTGGTGGGCCAAAGAAAGGCGGGAAGCGGTGACTCAAAGTGACGTATTGCTTTTTTTCCGGTTTTCGGTAAATGTGGCCAGTATTATATGTATTATGTGTTCGAAATAAGGATTTCGTAATTTATCTATATATTTTGTTCTCGACGAAAGCTAAATCCGTAAACATAACTTTTATCCTATTTCTTTTAAATCTGTGAGACAAAACTCAAAATAGTATATTGGTATTACGAATATATTGAGAATGAATGCTTTGGCTACTTGTGCCCCCGTTACCATTGGGTGAACTCTACGGTCATTTTGCACTTCCTAATTTTAAATAAAAGGTTTGCAATTAAAATTCACGCCCACCTTGTGTAAATTAAGCCAAGCTTAACCTATATCTATTTAGATATGTGTCTCTGAAAACAAATCAACTTTCTAGCGGGCCCGTGAAAGCTAACTGTGTTTACCTTCGGCCCTATTCAATAGACACATTTGTCTCTTTATGTTTGAGCGCCATTTTGAATAGTATTTGGCGCCAAATTATTATCATTGACCTTTGTTGCGTTCTCTACAAATGTATTCTTGCGTTCCCATTTTAGCTGCTGGTAAATAATGGTAACCACCGTAATGCTTTCACATGTTTAATGAATTTGTAATCATTGAATGTATATTCAACAGTGTTAGAGGCATACTGCTATATATTTGAACGGAATGAAAGAGTCGGCTCAACCCCCAGGGATGAGAACGCATGTGCATCTTGTGTCTTTATTAAGGATAGATGTAGGTTATATGCTGCAAGTCATCGCTGTGGAGACTAACAGGGGAAAAGCTACCCTGCAGTTGTGCAGAATGGATGGGATCGACCTGATAGCAGCGTAACGTTGCTGTTTCTTTAGTGCTCTGGAGACCCTTATTAACGGGCCGAGGCAATCCATTTCAGTCCTTAAGGGTGACAACGCATCTGTATTATGATTCCTTAACGTAGATGTAGGTGGGTATCATGGGCCGCACGAATCACTTACTATCACGTTGATTGTGACCCGTAATACAAAAAAAAAAGATGCACATTAGTGTCATCAATATACTGATTTGTAGTGTTGTAGTGAGAAACAACATTTGTTTGTCACAATTTGTGTTTTCCAGATCTTGTACATGTGTCACATGTCTTTAACATTTCTCCGATCTTATTTATATTGAATTAGGGAAGGTCTTAGTATCCACAAAAGTTTATGGCACTATAATATATCCTAAGTAGATATTGATTGTCAAGAAGATATCGCTAAATTGAAGCGTCAATAGCCTAATGGTTTAGGGCACGGTCTGCGAAACTTCAGATCGTAGGACCGAATCCACCATTAGACTATTTTCGTGATCCATTTTTCATTTTTTTTTCTTGGGGAGATCCTCATGGATGCGATGCGAGGGCGTTGGAAGGGTTATGCCAGACTCCTACCGGCTAAAACCCCACGGTGTTCTTCTCGATACCCTCGGTCGGGACTACGGGAAGGCGTTCGAACACTACCGTAGTCCCGACGGCGATAGCCCGTCCTTGAATATGGGGTGGAGATGTCGTGTACCATTACCCTTAGCACAAGCATTTTCAGCTTAGTTGGAGTGGTTAACCAGAATATTAGTAATGTTAATATTCTTTTCTTTAAAAAATTCTTAATGAAAATTTATTTGTAATTTTATTATTAAAACGAGGTCAGAATTTCACATGAAAGCGAATGGTTCGATTTCGATTCCAGGTACCTTTTAGTGTATCCATTTACAAGTTACGTCGTTTGCTATTTTTGGTTGTTGACGATTTCTTCAATTAGATGGCTTTCTCGTTAAATGTCCGGTTTAATCTTTGGATGCTAATTAACTTACTGTGTGGGGAGCAGTTTGTTAAAAAAAAATAGAGATCTAAAAATAAAAGCTGCAATAGGAGGAAATCAACATCGTCATCTCTAATGCATATACAGGTTTATTGTTATTGATTATCGTATTCCTGTTAGGAGGTGATAGGGGTGACTATTTGTGATAATTTTAATCCCCATATGCATTATGCATAAGTGAACCATTTTTGAGTAATCATGTTTTTTTAGCTTTTTTTTAAATAAGTCAAAAGTGCAACATAAAAAATTTATTAAAAAACTTTTTGAAACTTGGCTTGCAGATTATTTTAAAAACATAACCGTTTTCTCAGCTCTCCAACAATGCATAATAACTTGGAACTTATTTCAATGAAACTGAATAAAAAAAGATCACAAATAAATAAACTTAAGGTCTAAGGCTTACGTACGCATTAAACCTATTATAAGCAAGATATTCAACTAACGTTTTTCAGTTTAGTTCGAATACGAATTTCTGCCTGCTTCCTTTGTTAACATTTTTATTTTTATGGCTAATGGCCACTGTTGTCCTGTGCTATGCAGGTGCAGGTACTGTGCTATGAGTTAATATTTATATATTATATATTTATTGCAAAGAGTTTTGGTAGGTCAATGTCTAAGCACGCACTTATAATTCAGGGTACGCTAGTAAACCAAGTTCGAGCACCGGTGCCGACAGCAATGAAGTTATTGATTGTTTTTAACTGCTGATTTAAGAAAAAAACATTATAGCGATTTTTTTTAATACCTTAAAGTAACCAATGTGACTTCTGCGGCCCACGGCATCAAAGGATGAATTCCTTAACAAGTAATCATAATGCAGACGCGTTGTCACCCTTGGAGACTGAGATGGTATGCCTCATCACCAGTAATAAAAGTCTCCGGATCCCTGCACCCACTAGATGAAACACAGCAGCGTTATGCTGCTATTTAACGCTGGTCGAGCTGACCCATTCATTCTGCAGCTAGAAACAATACAGTTTGTTTCTAGCTCACTATATGTACATATGTTTTAATAATAAAAAAATAAATGATAATAAATAATATAAAAGAATCCGCTGGGGGCTGTGTTCACACCCTCTCTAGTAGGCCTATGCCCAACAGTGGGATTGATATATATTAACTAGTAACTTTACTTTACTGTTGTCTTTATAAAATCGATGACACAGACTATTTTAGTTTTATTTTAGAAAAGCTGAAAGTAAGTTGTTCTCGACCCGCATGCCAAGAATAATTTTACCTTCGTTGGAGAGCATCAGAAGGTTGCTGGTCGTCGGCGGAGTTATTGTGCGGTGACCAGCGACCGAAGGCTAAACTCGAAGATGTGAAGTGGTTTTAAAGACAACTCTTCATTTTTTTAGGCTTCTATTATTAACTAAACTAAACTTCGTATTATTTTTTTTTATTTATTTAATCTGGGCCATCCACAGTGCATACATGCTAATAATCTTAATCCATTAATACATAAAGTCAAATCTGACGCGTGCACCAATTAAAGATGAACTCATCAATCATTCAACGGTTATCGTGTTACATAAGAAAATAATTAATGGAGAAAACTAAACGATTATTAAATCAAGATAAAAGCAAAACACAGTATTAAATTAACAAAATGAATATATTAAATAATATCGTAATAGCATCAAATAAATCATAATAAAATCATTACATAGGAATTTAAAATGAAGTCACAATCAAATTCAAATTAAGTGGGAATTAAATTAATGTCAATGACAACATTATACAAAATAGAGATTAAACAATTTAAATAGGGGTAAACTCTAACAAGATGAAATAAAATAAAAATTGAGATTACAATGAATAAAAAAAAGAAGTCAGATTTTTAAACAGCGGCCGCTTAAGCTGTCGCTTGGAGTGCACCTTACGCTGAAAATGACCAATTGAATCGTATTCCTACAAAATATGAGATATTTTTATATGTATTCATATCTCATAGCTAATTTGACAGTGATTTTGGGACTTAATTTAGGATAACGGACAAGCATACAGTTCACATGATGGCAAATGATTCCTCACGAAGCCAACATTCATCGGCAATATGGAATCATAATGCATATGCGTTGCCCCTGAGGGTTAAGATGAAATGCCTCGTCACCAGTTATTAAGGACTCCGGACCCCTGCACTCAACAGACGAAACTTAATGCTGTCATTTAAAGCTGGTATAGTGAGGGCGTGACCTTACTGACTGAACCATGCATGCAGCAACTAGAAAAAAACACAGCCCGGCTCCGCCGTTTGATAAGGTTGTCAAAAGAGAAATAGATATGGGGATAAATCTCTCTTTATTTTTTTTATAATATCAAGTTGGAGAGAGAGGGGCGGAGGAGGGGGGAAAAACAACGCAGGTCACCGGTTGGTAAACTGCAGCATGATATCTAGAATATCGATTTGCTTATCTTTAATAATAATAATATCGATGGATGGGGCACAGCCAAGGATATGTTTATCCATCACCGTCTCACATGACGAGAACCTCGTGAAAGCTGAAACAGACAAAAGGACAATACAACAATGATCGTACGTTGATCCGAGCATCAGCTGTTTTTGATTTCTTGTTTCATTGCTGGTTTTTTTAGTAAAGTAATGTATTTCTTATGAAACTATCGTTTTATTTAGCTGTACTAAGATGATGGAGCTTAAATAATGCTAATAAAACGTTTTAAAAATATATCTCTATCTATGTATATATCTCCTAATACCCGGTATGAAGTAATTATTCGTACAAACAATATAATTAGTTAAATACACAATGATAATTGTCATAAAGTTAATGTATTATAAGTTTTTACTAATTAAACTATTAAAATTTAATTAAGATTCAAGATACACATCCGTTGTTACTCTTGGAGACTAGATTGAATACCTCTTTACCGGTTGGTTGAATCGTTCCTGTACTGTGGTATTAAAACCGAGCAACCTGCCTTGAATTTTTAAACGCATTAAATATTATAGGCAAAGTAGACGTACAAATAATTTACTTTAAAATTGACACATCTTTTTACAAGCTTTTATTTAGTTTCACCTGACCGGTTGTCTGTCTATTGGTCTGTAATCAAATCTTGCAAGTTAAATTTGATCCACTTTACGGTTTCCGATTGAGCTGAAATTTTGCATACATGTATAAATCGGAGGACAATGCAGTATTATTATGACATAGAGCTGATCTGATGATGGAGCTGGAAGGTGGTCATAGGAACTCCGTTATTAAACGACGCAACCCCATCGAGTTTGGGCTCATTTGATTCGAACGTTGATGAGTATCTTTGTTGGCGTGAATATGCAACTTCATCAAATTTAGGAAAAAAAAATTAAGAAAACTTTTTTTTTCTTTTTTAAAAACAAGCTTTTATTGTTTGTTAATAAAATGAACTAAAAAGTCAAAACTAAATTAACTTTAATAAGAAATATAACACTTTATAAGTTCATTGTAACCTTTAACGTTAATTAAGCTTCTTCGTCTACGACAAAATAATTCCATATCGTACATAATTAAATATTTTTAACACATTCTTTACATCTTAATTATTAAAACTTCCCGTTTTTATTAATTTTTTAAATAAAAGCGTGTTAAATTTTGATGGTATAATTAAGAACATTTAGCACCTTCTTTTTCCTGTCCTATCTATTACAATGTAACACACTTTTATTTATAAAATTGGGACTGTGATAAAAACAGGAAGATTTAATAATTGAGGTGTAAAATTTTAGTGATTTAATTTTTAGTTTTTTTTCTTTAATTTTTGTATTTGACGACCGCGTGGTGTAATGATTAGAGTAACTTGCCACTGCGTCCCAGCAGTAGAACAATATTTGTGCATCACAAATTGTTGGTTTTCTTGTCTGGGTGTTACATATATGTACCGTGTCCTTGACACTGAATCTTGAACCTTCCTCCGATCTCATTGCACATGCTTTACATCGAAAAAGGGAATAGGACCTCGAACCTCTTCTTGAGGATATGATGATCTATATGACCCTCGGATCGTATATCGTGTTGTCGTCGACGTTCTTCGTCCACAGAGGTCAGAGCAGTTCTCGTGCCAGTATTGCCAGCTTCGTCGTTGTCTCGTTACTCAGCGGGCCGCCCGCTCGCGAGTCTGCTTCGTTAAAGCTGTAAAGGTCACTGGACCAACAGCATCTCATAAAACAAAAAAATACTGTGAAATATTCTGCGCAGTTGTTGTTATCTGGTAATAAATCAGGCAGGAGAACATCATCACGTATAGATTAGGTAAGAAATCTCTCTCTTAATCAAGAAATATTTACTTACGTGAAAGTGTCAATCGATGTTTGTTTTTACACTTTCTCTGCGTAAGGATATAAAATTATTTGTTAAGACTTCACACCTCTTTCCAAGTAGAATGTTAAATGTTGGTGAATAGTAATCATTTAAAAATATAACGAGAGAACGGACGAAGAATTAATAAGTAATTTTTATTTAAAAATTGTATGGAATGGCAACCCCGGTCTCAGTCGCATCGGGGGACAAGCCCCGCTAGATGTAACGGCGATATAATTAATAAATGAAGTAATTACTGTCAGAATTTTTTCGCTAATAATCTACATTATGTGTCATATTAGTTTTTTTTTAAATTAATATATCATTACTGCATATTTATTTCGAGTGGCAATATCGCATTGGCCACCGCAGCATTAAAAAAAGTACTAACTTTTTTTAATATTATTGTTAAATTGAGAGTAACAAACAGTTCACCTGATGGCAAGTGATTCCTGCGGCCCATGACATCTACATTCATCCTTGACAAGGAATCATAATGCAGATGCATTTTCACCCTTTAGGACAAAGAGGGAATGCTTCGTCACAAGTAATAAAAGTCTCCGGATCCCTACACTCACCAGACGAAACATTAGCAGCAGTAATATGCTGCTATTATGTGAGGGTGTGGTCATACCCCAGTCGAGCTGACTCATTCATTCTGCAGCTAGAAGCAAACTGCAGTATATCTCCACCACGGTTAATACCATCACCATAGATGGAGTGTCGATCTACACAATCACTACATAAATATAATATACATCATACATACAGTGTCTCCTTATTTTAAGTCATGTATACACATCTCATGCAAACTTTGTGCTTATTTTAAGTCATGTATACACATCTCACATAAACTTGGTGCTTATTTTAATGCATACTACATGTATACAGATCTCACACAAACTTTGTGCTTATTTTAAGACCTGTATACACATCTCACACAAACTTTGTGCTTATTTTAATACATATATCATAAATAAAAACACATCTCATAAACGTTATATATTTATTTCAAGACATAGATACACATCAAATACACTTTTTGTGCACATTTCATTGTAGTTACAATGTTTTACTTATTTTTAGACATATATACACAACCATTACTACAAAACCCGGAGAAACTAGACTAGGCTTAATGATGTCGCTCTAATGAGTAAACCGCAGACCGCGTAGAAATATCAACTGTTCAGTTTTAGATCGGTAAGTCGGAAAAATAACTATCTAGAGTGCAATTGCAATTTATCTGCTTTTAATCTTTTGTTATTAATAATGTATTATTATTTTAAAAAATGCTAGCTATTAACTGCTGTTAACATAACGAACGTTCCGGTTAACTATTCAAACTAAGCTGATGCTTGTGCTGGGAGATGGGCAATAGTCCAATGGTCGAACCTTTGAGGAAAGTTTCGCAGAACTTACTCTAAACCAATAGTCTATTGACGTTTCTATATTAATTTTAGACAGCGGCGATAACTTTAGGTATTTAGTTTCTAGTTGCGACATGAATGGATCGCCTCGACCGTGAAGGTCCAATAACAGTGTGGACCGACAGCATGACGCTGCTGTGTTTCACATGGTGAGGGGACACGAAACCCAGGAAACAGGTAACGAAGCATTCCATCTCAGTCCTAAGAGGCGACAACGCACTTGAAGTTTGAACCTTTGTTGAGGATCGATGTAGATATCACGGCACTCATTAGTTACCATCAGGTGCAAGCTGTGTTTCATCGATATCTTCAGGTTATTACCACCACCAGTGCAGGATATGGTATAGTGCAGCCAGCATTAGCGCAAACACCATTAGGTGCAGGCACCGAAGGCTTTTTTGTGTCAAAAAAAAATTAACGACACTGTTAGGCTAAGTCGAGATTCTCAAAGTTTGCTTTTATGTTGTACCTGTGTATAGATGCCTTTATAATATTTTTTTAAAACATCGCTTTCGTGTTCTACCCTAGTCAAGTCTACACTGTTTTAGGTATAGTGACATTATTTAGTAATGATAATGTTGCTTATACATAAAGTAAATGTTTGCATGTCATTACGGTAGAATTTGCTGGATTTGTACAACCCATATTCATGCCAATAAAGATTATGATTATGATAACAAATGAGTTAATCTGAACCAACATTTGGGATCACCTGAGACTCCGTGACGGGACGCTCGCTGCATATGAGATACAGAAGGCGGTGGTTTTCGATATCGCCATTATAGTCTGCCGGTTTCGTTCCCTTTCGCCCTAACCTTCCACCATCTGGATTCCCCTATCGATGAACTATCGTCTGATTGGTCTTTATTTCTGTTTTTATTTCGTTGTATATACATATATGTTTTGATTCATGACCTCTGCAGATATTTTGTGTATTACAGAAATTTTATTCATATTAAAAACGAATCGTAATATAATAATTAATTATTAAGTATCTTATATTTAATTAGCATCACGCATACATTACTTAAACATACTTTCGTATAATGACCACCCAGTGTCTAAACAGACCATTTATTTTACGCGACAGTATGTTCAGAATGCCATCGGACAATTAATAACACGACAGGGCCAAGTTTATTTCATCTTGTATTAGAAAATTTGAAGGCAGAAATGATAATTTTTAAATGCTTCTGTTATTTTTATTATTATTAATATTGTATCGTATGTTGTCCTCTCCAATTATCAATAAATTTATTTGTGTTCGAAGTGTAACTTATGATCTCAAGACTTCAAGTTCATAGCAAAATCCCATAAAAACTCTTTGAACATTGGTCCGTTCATAAAAACCTAAATCAGACTATGACAAACATCTAAATAAATCGGAATCGCTCCAGCCGGTGTCAAGTATATTTATATGGAATACAATCACTATATTTTACTATGATCTTTTACTAAATAAACAAATGTCGGTAGACATTTCGTCGCCCATGTTTCCCGCGCATTTCTACGACAAAATGGCGAATATACGCGGACACATATGTCACTGAGCACACATGATATCATTGTTTGAAAGAATATTAACAATTTCGCAGTATTCTTCACGTTTATATTATCTGACTAATTAGAATTTCGGTGTAATATGTTAAGACTAGATTAAGGAGACGAAATGACTAAACGTTTAAAGCTTTTATCATAAAGGCAAACATCAGAACATATTAAAATTACGTTTTTGTTTTGTGTCCGCAATAAATAGATTAGAGACGTACCTAAGTGACAATTTCAGACGTCTAAATATAAAGTCGTATTCTTTCAACAAAGTAAGGGACTGTTGCATGTAAAGCAAATATCAAATAAGACGCATCTTTGCGAACGGTCGAGTGATAAAATAACTATTTGTCGTTGGTGGCCTTTTGCCGCCATTGTAAATATTGTCTATGGAATGTGGACATCGCGACGTGCGCGAGCGCATGTGACGCGCACGTTCCGAGCTTCACATAGTGACGTGATGTGCGGTATTTAGAATATCGATATGTATATTTGATGTATTTTTCGAAAGACATATTTAATTAAGTAGTTTAAACAGATTATCGGCATTGCAAGATCCGTGTTAGTTCAGTGATCAGTGCTAGCTTACATTTTCACGATACACGAGAAATCAAGAGAGTCTACAAAGATAACTTTATATATTAATGATTTATTTAATAAAGCTTTATATAATAAACTTTAAATATAACTTTATATTTGTAATGTCGGCTACAATGGTATTGTTAACAGAGAAAAATTTAAATCCCATTTTTATCGAAGTATATCGATGTTTGCTAAGCCGTACTTTTTTGTCTATTATTAGTTGTGACAAATAAGCACACAGGTCATCGATTAGTAAGTGATTTTTGCGGCTATACACGTCGTATCTAGATTAATTCTAAAAAAGATTCAAGGTGCATTATGGGGTCTCCGGATGCTTACACTTACCATACAGTACAACTGCTTCTGTTGCTATTCCACGCTGGTATACTGTGTGTCCGTTTGTCACCGTCAATATACTAAAAAAGGACAGACCGCATTATATTCACTCGTCGATGGCTAATAGAAAAGTGGGTTAATTCTTTCTCTACTTATGTCATAAGTGCTATATTTAATTAAGGTCTTTGTTCGCATCTTATCTTTATGACTTATGGCATAATATATAATTTATCTTGCGCCATTGTCTTCCGGCAATAATTAGAACAAGAAAATAATTTAATATTTATCTAGATAGACGCGTAAATACCAAAACGTAAACAAAGAGAGATACAACCGTGCGAAACGACTACGTCGCTAGTCTTTAATAAAAAAGGATATGTAAAGAAAGAAAAAGAAAGCGTGAATATTTTAATAAAGGTATCCGTGGGGTTTATAATTTGTTAAGCAAATTAGGCTCGGCATCCATCACAGTGAGATAATTTACACTGCAAGCGTCAGATCCTCTGACATGCGTGGCGAGATGTGTGGTCTTAATTTAAAAATGTTTTTAAAATATCCTCAATAAAAAAAAGTTTCAAATCCTTCATTTAAAATTATTAAAAGATAATTTTGTACTTTTTTATATGTTATGTATTTTCACCTGCATTTTCACACAATTAACAGTGGTAGAGCTACGCTGCAGTTTGTTTCTAATTGCAGAATTAATGGGTCAGCTCGACCGGGGAAGGACGACGCCCTCACAGAATACCAGCTTTAATTAGCAACATAATGCTGCTGTGTTTCGTCTAGTGGGTCTAGGCAACCTTTTATATGTGGCAAGGCATTCTATCTCGGTCTTCAAGGGTGACAACGCATCAGTATGAATGTAGATGTCATTCGAAACTGCTTCCCGTCATCGGTCCAAATATTAGTGTCAGGCAAAATTGAGATGGGCATTCAGCTGTTTTCCGAAAGCTACCTGTCATTCGTAGCATATCCTTATAATCACATAGTTTTTTATCATTTCATAGAAATCCATTCACCGTCAATCCTTAAATTTTTATAAACTAACGTATTACACAAGTATATATATATATATATATATATATATGTATATATATATATATATATATATATATATATATATATATATATATATATGTAGATGGAATATTAAAGGCAATATAAAATAAACTAAAACACAAACAAGTAAATAATCTCGAGCCAGATCAGGACTTGGATGCTATTTATCAGAATTTTCTTTTAAAGTGTTTTAGGGGTTTCAGAAAATTTATCAGTACCAGAATGACAAAGGTAGAGATGAATTGGGTGGATTATTCTTACGCCCACACTGCACGGCAATGTCTTTTTGATTTTTTTACATTGTGAGTAACAAACTTGCACACAGTTCATTACTAGATTCATCCTTGACAAGGAATCATAATGCAAATGCGTTATCATCCTTGAGGACTGAGATGTAATGCCTCGTCACCAATGCACACTCTCCACACGAAACACTGCAGTATTGTGCACCTATTTCAGGTTGGTATGTCATACAAAAAATGTCTTACAGCCGCAAATTCACACAACTCACTAAGAACTTAATTTAATTTAATTTATCTAACATGTACGATATGTTTTTTTATTACTTCACATCACTAAAACACCATATGCGGCGAGTGTACAAAAACTTGAAACAAGGAATTTACGAATACCCGCTAATCCTCTAACAACCCTGCGTTGCAGAGAAGCTCTCGAAGATGAAATATCATTTGTTTACTGTGATTTCTTTAAGTTCGCTGTCGATGTGACTACATTTATTTTGCATAGCGAAAGTTTTCCTGTCCTTCTTTATTTACGTATTTTATTATTCACTACTACAATACTAAAATGTTGGTAGGGAAAGACACAGTCGTACGTTCCAATTTGTTACTGGCTCCAGCATGAATAGGTCCTTCTCCGGTCAAGCCGTGACCAAGGACCAAGTCCTCACAGAATATCAGCGTAAAATAGCATAATAGCGCTGCTGTGATTCGACTGGTGAGTGGAGGGATACGGAGATCTTATTACTGGTGACGAGGCATTCCATATTAGTCATCAAGGGTACGATGCGTCTGAATTTAGTTTCCTTATCGAGGTCGATTGTGATGTCTTGAGCTGGAGTGGACTATATGCTGTATTTTTTCGCCCTTAATACATAGAAAAATACTTCAATTTTTTTTGGGCTGATGGCCGCTGTTAGCCCGAGGGCTTTTATAGTTTCACAAGGTTGAAAGATGACTGAGCGCTTATGGCGAGTCACCTGAGATCTTTAATAGTGGGTAACCAGCATAAGGGATCCCGAGAGGGAGCCTTGGCTTGGTCAGTTGCTTCTGACAGAGGATTATCTAAATTAATATCACTATTATTATTAGCTATCTGTACCAACACTTCGGAATGCGTGCGTGAAATGCCTGGAGAAAGGAGTGAATCTATTATAAATTTTACTCCAATAAACTATTTTATTTACTATATAAATATATTAATTTATATACATATTTATTTAAACATATGCATATTTATTTAAACAATAAACAAATATATATTTTATTTTAGGTAAAATGTCTACCCACCATTTCTTGGTTATTCGATAACACGTGATAGTTCGCGCGTAGGCAAACAGATTCCCCTTCCGGGAAATTACGGCAGAATCGTGGTGTGCATTTGTTTTTATGGGCCGAGAATTTCGTCTTGTTTCCTTGTTCGCTGGAACCAATCAACGTGACAGACGTACAGATAACGATGACTAAATGTACATAATTATCTTATTTTTATTATGGCTTACAAGACAGTAAAACAATCTAATTGCTAATATATATAGTAAATCGACGTTTTTCCGTTGGGATGTGATAGGGTGACTATTTGTGATAATTTTAACCCCCATATGCATTATGCAAAAGTAAACCATTTTTTTTTATTTTTATCATGTTTTTTAGCTTCTTTCAAAAGAAGTAAAAAACATCAAACAACATTCAAAATTTAAACTGAATTTTATTTTGTTTAGAATGGGCAAAAATAAAAGTTGTGACGCGTCAACTATGCAAATAATTGTTAATTTACATATACCAGATCATAAGTGGGCTTACAGAAGAAAAGCTGAGCATTTAAATTGTTCTGTTAAGAAAGTTTTTAATGCAATTGATCATTATAAAACACATGGAACTGTTGAAAATGTTCTTAGGCTCGGCCAAGGAAAACCTCTCCGAGAAGATACGCTAATCGTTCGTGTTGCTAAAAAAGACCCAAGTAAAGGCTCCAACCATATTAAAAATGAAGTTTTTTCGAGTGATGACCCGAGAAACATCTCGTCAAGACTGATACGCCGAAGATTAGTGGAAGCTAAATTGTTTGGAAGAATCTCTCGAAAGGTACCGCTTCTTACTAAGCAACACCAAGAGTAGCGATTATTATTCGCAAAAATATGTTAATTGGACGGTACAAGAATGGAAAAAAGTGTTATTTTCAGATAAAACAAAAATAAATGTGGTAAATTCCGATGGAAAGCGATATGTTAGACGTCCTGTAAATATGCTGTATAAATACACAAGGAGTATAGTCAAGCACGATGGCGGTAACATTAAAGTTTGGGGGTGTTTTTCCGGATATGGAGTTGGACCCGTTCGGAAGATTGAAGGTCCAATGGATCAATGGCAATACTATAATATCTTAGAGCACACAATAATTACCTACTCGGACGATCATTATCCTGTAAACTGGATCTTCCAGCATGACAGTGACCCTAAACACACGGCCAATAGCGTCAAATGTTTCCTTAGCGAACAGCGTATATCGTTTTAGACTTGTGGCCAGCAAATAATCCTGATTTAAACTCGATAGAAAATCTCTGGTATATTGTTAAAAAGAAAGTCTCAAAAATACTAGCAGTGCTATTAACATGCTATTATCAAACCACTCCAACGAAGCTGCAGTTGCGTGTGCTAGTAGATGGTTCACGACGATCTTCGTTATCATCAAGGAAAAATAACTATACAATATGCGAACCATAAAACATATTTACACACGTACATTGCACCGTCATCCCGCAGAAAAGGTTACTCGCGATACCGCCATGTCACAGGCCGGTTCTCTCCAGTCGGAACAGATAGAAGGGTAGCTGGAGTTTCTTGCACCACTTCTTATCCAGCGCCCACGTATTCCGAAGTGGTGGTACACATAGCCAATAATAATAATAGAGATATTAATGTAGATAATTCTTAGCCAGTAGCAACTGACTGAGCCAAGTTTCGGCCCAGAACAGGGTAATGGTCTAAGCGGATGGAATAATGCATTCGCGGAACAGGGTAATGGTCTAAGCGGAGGCTCCCTCTTGGGAGCCCTAGTGCTAGTTACCAACTAATAGAGGTCTGACTCGAGGTGACTGGGCGTTGACAAAGATGCATCGATTACATGGGTGATTACTTTGAATAACAGAAATATAAAAATTTGAAAAAAAAAAATATTTTAACTTATTTCATACAAAACGGCAATTTCATAGGTAGACCTATTATTTCTCATCGCTTCACAACAAATCATTGATTTTGGAGTCAGGTCTAGAGTTGTAATGATGGCACAAATTTTGTTTCTGGCTTCACTGGTTTCAGCTCCATGCTTCTGACCGATGCACCCGAGTGGTCTTAGCCAGATAATGGCAGCATAAAGCTGCTGTTTTGTTTGGTGAGTTTAGGACCAGTAAGGTAACCAGTAATGAGGTATCACATATTTGTCCTTTAAGATGACAACGTATAAGCATTTTGAATATTTAATTTATTAATTATATAAGATCACGGTTATCCTAAAATCTTAGATCACTCTATGCTGCTTTCAAAATCGATCTGTCTTCCCCTTCAGATTGCTGTCCGAGCCGAGGTTCGTACCTCCATATGAGGGGCTTTCGGATGGTATATCGCCCTGTCTGTTGTCTTGGTCCACGAGAGAGTCTTGATCGGAGCGCAGCGGTGGTGCAGCAACAGTCTTCGTGCAATTATCGTCGTTGTCACCCTATTCAGGCCCCCCGTTCGCGAATCTGCTTCGATAAAGGTTGAGAGATATCACAAGACATCACAAGCATCCATATAAAAAATATCAAGGTAACTGTTTGTGTGCTATAATCACTTACCATCAGCTGAACTGTGTGCTAGTTTGTCACCCTACAAACAAGAAAATCCTATATATTGTAACGAGGTTTTGCTGTAATTACCCACCTTGCGGTATTCAGACAGTACTGACAGACAATATTCGGTATCAAAATTTCTACACAAGTAAATCTTGTTCCGTTTTAAAATTCAAAGTTTCCTATCAGTCGCGTAACTAAAAAAAAACTAAGTTGGTATATTGTAAGTTTGTCCGTGTGAATAATTATATAAAACATTCTGCTCTATATTATTATTACCAATAGTTTTAAAATTACTAATTTTGGTTATCATATGCTATATCTTAGATATGCAGGTTACCTTGCAATGTTTCCCTTCACCGTCGGCACGTGGAAAATCACCTCATAAATTTTAAATTAACAATCTTTATTGAAACCGGCACCGGAGGACGCACTAGGTTCGCTCGCGTTCCGTGACATAACGAGCGAGCTCTTGGACACTGAGCTACGACTCTTACAGGAAGTGAAGTGATAGATAAGGCGGATATTGGGGTCAATTCAATCTCAGAATGATGACCAAGTGTCATGTAAAGTGTGCTCGAGAGGATCTTGCACCCCTCGCCTGAAGAACCCTACAGTGTAACGATGTGGAGCAACAAATGTGTCGAATCCTTATATTTTTGTATTTTAATGGGATTTTATTATTATAAGGTTTTTTTTTCTAAATTCTAATCATACTTTTAACATTGGTAGTATCTAGTTTCAGTTTGTTTCTACTTGCAGTATGAATATTTTATAGAAGCGTCAACAGCCTAAAGGTTTAGGAGACGTTCTGTGAAAGTTAAGGTCCTATATTCGAATCCGCCATACGACCGTAGTCGTGAACCATCTCCTAGCAAAAGCATTTTAAGCTCATTTGGAGTAGTTAACTAGAATGTTGGTAACGTTAAAATCACTGTAAGCATTCTTTTAAAAATATCGACTCAAGCTCGTGTAGCTCACGAGTAGAACTACGCACTCGCAGTATACCAAAGTGAAATATCAAAACGCTGCTACGTTTTCATATGGTGACTTTAAGAATGCCGATGATTGTAATATAGGTGATTAGGTATTCCATCTCGGTCCTCAGGGATGACAACACATCTGTATCTTGAATCTTTGCTGTGGATGTGTAGACTGTGTGCTCGTTTGTCATCCCCAATACCAACCGACAGTGGTAGAGCTACGCTGCAGTTTGTTTTTAGCTGCAGAATTAATGCGTCATCTGTAAGACCACGTCCTCACAGAATACCAGCTCGAAATATTTGAATATGTGTTTCGTCTGGTGAGTGTAGGGATCCGAAGACCTTTATTACTGGTGAAGAGGCACTCGCTCTCAGTCTTCAAGGGTGACAACGCATCTGCATTATGATTCCTTGTCAAGGATGATTGTAGACGCCATGGGCCGCAGGAATCACTTGCCATCAGGTGAACTGTGTGTGAGTTTGTTACTCTCAATGTAATAAAAATAACAAATCACCATCATCACCGTCTGTCCATAATCCACTGCTGAACGTAGACATTCCCCACAGATTGCCATAAAGTACGATCCTGAGCCCCTGCATCATCGCACTTGGATAAGTCGTCCATTTAGAGTTTTTTCAGATGATTGATTCCGTTAGCCCGAAGGCTTTTACATGTACTGCATCTATGCTCAGCCGAGATCTTTCTTAAAGGGTAACTAGCACAAGGTTTCTCGAGAGGGATCATCGACTTGGCGTGTTACCCGGATCGCGTAAGTAAGCTGATTCGAGGGTGCCCGAAGGGACCTGATCAAGGCCCGATCAGTTACATCTAGCAGAATAATCAAGATCCTCACACTACGGATGCTAATTTGAGGTCGTAGATAACCTTTCTTTCCTATCGGTTATCCACTAGGTAAATGTCAAGGCAATTGCCACTTCAGCAAGCTGATGTTTTGAGGTATGTCCGTCACTCTCGTTCTTAAGCGGTCGTCTACGTTGCGTATTCTATCATGCAGATCAACACCGAGCATAGCCCGCTTTATGGAGCTCGCTGAGTTACTTCTCATACGGCGAGCAGTGAAAGACCATATCTCTGTACTATAACTCATCACTGGCAACAAACACAGTTTCAAGATATTGAGGGTTGTTGGACGCCTTCGTATTAAATGAAAAAATTTAAAACACCCGCATATAGAGACCACACATGACCAATTGCATGTCAGCTTTTGACAGGACCCCGCCCGAGATGTGTTCCACTCAGCCTAATTCACACGTAATGGACACCTTTATGGGATTTTCGTGTATAAATTGTCGGTTGCGCGAAAGGAACATGTCGACTTTTAAATTGGACCACCGTGGGTTTGAAGATTTGATTTTTTGATTTCAGATTGGTTTTTTGTCGGTGTAATAAGAAAGTGAGTAAAAGTGAATTAAATGTTAAAATTTTGTTCGTTTGTTACTCGATCACACCAAAACCGCAGGGCGCAGGTATTTGAATGAAATTTTGCGCACAGATAATTTATAATCTGGATTACTAAAAGGATACTTTTATCTCAAAAATGAAAGTTCGTATGTTTGTTATTCAATCACACACAAACAGCTAAACGGATATGAATTAAATTTAGTTTACAAATAGTTTATAGCGTGAATTAACGTGTAAGATACTCTTTCGTGTTAAATGAAAGTTGTATTTTGAATGTTTGCACGCAGAAGAAGTCGCGGGAAGATGCTACTCAATAATAAATGTCATATCGAACTTCTACTTTTCGTTTATATTTAAGGGCCACGCCCGAGCAGAATGCTAGCGCCAAAAGCTGCTGTGTTTCGTGAGTGTAGTTATTTGGTGATCCATTAACAGGTTACGCGAGGCATTCCATCACAGTCCTCAGGGTGGTGTTATTTGAGGATGGACGTAGATGCCATGGGCCGTATTACCATGACCATGGCCACTTACCGTCAGGTGAACTGTGTGCTCGTTTGTTACTCTCAATGTAATAAAATAACAAATCACCATCATCACCGTCTGTCCATAATCCACTGCTGAACGTAGACATTCCCCACAGATTGCCATAAAGTACGATCCTGAGCCCCTGCATCATCGCACTTGGATAAGTCGTCCATTTAGAGTTTTTTCAGATGATTGATTCCGTTAGCCCGAAGGCTTTTACATGTACTGCATCTATGCTCAGCCGAGATCTTTCTTAAAGGGTAACTAGCACAAGGTTTCTCGAGAGGGATCATCGACTTGGCGTGTTACCCGGATCGCGTAAGTAAGCTGATTCGAGGGTGCCCGAAGGGACCTGATCAAGGCCCGATCAGTTACATCTAGCAGAATAATCAAGATCCTCACACTACGGATGCTAATTTGAGGTCGTAGATAACCTTTCTTTCCTATCGGTTATCCACTAGGTAAATGTCAAGGCAATTGCCACTTCAGCAAGCTGATGTTTTGAGGTATGTCCGTCACTCTCGTTCTTAAGCGGTCGTCTACGTTGCGTATTCTATCATGCAGATCAACACCGAGCATAGCCCGCTTTATGGAGCTCGCTGAGTTACTTCTCATACGGCGAGCAGTGAAAGACCATATCTCTGTACTATAACTCATCACTGGCAACAAACACAGTTTCAAGATATTGAGGGTTGTTGGACGCCTTCGTATTAAATGAAAAAATTTAAAACACCCGCATATAGAGACCACATGACCAATTGCATGTCAGCTTTGACAGGACCCCGCCCGAGATGTGTTCCACTCAGCCTAATTCACACGTAATGGACACCTTTATGGGATTTTCGTGTATAAATTGTCGGTTGCGCGAAAGGAACATGTCGACTTTTAAATTGGACCACCGTGGGTTTGAAGATTTGATTTTTTGATTTCAGATTGGTTTTTTGTCGGTGTAATAAGAAAGTGAGTAAAAGTGAATTAAATGTTAAAATTTTGTTCGTTTGTTACTCGATCACACCAAAACCGCAGGGCGCAGGTATTTGAATGAAATTTTGCGCACAGATAATTTATAATCTGGATTACTAAAAAGGATACTTTTTATCTCAAAAAATGAAAGTTCGTATGTTTGTTATTCAATCACACACAAACAGCTAAACGGATATGAATTAAATTTAGTTTACAAATAGTTTATAGCGTGAATTAACGTGTAAGATACTCTTTCGTGTTAAATGAAAGTTGTATTTTGAATGTTTGCACGCAGAAGAAGTCGCGGGAAGATGCTACTCAATAATAAATGTCATATCGAACTTCTACTTTTCGTTTATATTTAAGGGCCACGCCCGAGCAGAACGCTAGCGCCAAAAGCTGCTGTGTTTCGTGAGTGTAGTTATTTGGTGATCCATTAACAGGTTACGCGAGGCATTCCATCACAGTCCTCAGGGTGGTGTTATTTGAGGATGGACGTAGATGCCATGGGCCGTATTACCATGACCATGGCCAATTACCGTCAGGTGAACTGTGTGCTCGTTTGTCAACGTCCTTAAAGGGTGACGATAACAAATATACCGTTGATACGAATGGGTTTATCGTGCCAATTTACTCCGGCTAGACAGGTCCTAACCAGGACGAGAACTTGTCAGGATCGGACAGTAATCCATTAGTCATACTTACTTTAACTAAACGTCCCGTCTAGACTGCGACGGGTTAAAACGCGGTTATTGTTATTTAACCCGATTTCAATAACAAACTCTTTAAAACATGAACATTTTTAAAACTATATGTTAACAATAAAACTAAAATTCATGAAGCGTCAATAGCACAATAGTTTAGGGTACGGTCTGCGAAACTTAAGGTCTTAGGTTCGAATCCAGCATTAGACTATTATCGTGAACCATCTCCTGGCACGAGCATTGTCAGCTTAGTTGGAGTGGTTAACTGGAATATTGGCAAGATTAATAGCATTACTGGCGAACCTACGACCTAAGTTTCGCAGTAAAGTGACAACATATATACATACGTATATAAATCCCACACCACATGTATTAGAAATACATTTAGTTTATTCAGTTTATAAGTAACTACCTAATAATTAGTTGGTTAGTTGTGCACTGCAGTTTGTTTCTAGCTACAGAGAGAATGGATCAACTCGACCGGGTTAGGACCACGAAACGAAACAACAGCGTGCATTGCATGTGTTTCGCCTGGTGAGTGTAGGGATCCGGATACCTTTATAACTGGTGACGAGGCATTCTATCTCAGTCCTGAAGGTGATAACGATAATTATGATTCCTTGTCAAGGATGTATGTAGATTGTAGATGTCATGGGCCGCAGGAATCACTTGCCATCAGGAACTGTGTGCTCGTTTGTTACTCTCAATGTAATAAAACAAAAAGTGGTATAGTGATATTGCAACTTAATTCTATCTGTAGCATAGATAGCTTGACTCGATCGTGGAAGGACCACGCCCTCACAGGATACCAACGTGAAATGGCAGTAAGACGCCGCAGTGTTTCGTATGGTGAGTATAACGCAATTACAGAGAACATTCGATCTAAGTCCTTGTGATGACAACGCGTTTGCTTCTCGAATCTTTTCTTATGATGAATGGTGATGTCATGATCGTGATTTATATTCGAGAATCGTATTTCGGGTTTGGTCTCTATTCAACATCGACTGATACTACATCCGAACCTTCCCCCTATGTACGATACAAATACGACTTGATTTCGCGTTATCTCGTACTTGGCACTAATATATCTTTCGTAATTGTATCTTCAGTGCGAAGAAAATTTGCAACCAGGAAAACCGTCATCGTCGATTTTTTTATAGTATAGCCGGTAAACAAGCACTCAGCCCACCTGATGGTGGATGGTTGCATCCGCAACACTAGAAGAGTCGCAAATGGACTGCCGGCCTTTAAGGAAGGTGTAGGCTCTTTTCTTGAAGGTTCCTAAGTCGTATCTGTTCGGAAACTCCGCTGGCGACTGAGCTGATTCCACAGAGTAGTTGTGCGTGGCGGGAAATTAAAAATTAATTATTTCATTGCAAATTCGTGATTTTTGTTCGGGAATCGTCGACGTTACTATAATCGAAACTTCCCCAAATACTACAAAGACGATTTGTTTTTGTGTTCTCTTGTACTTAGCACATATCTTAGGCGATCATATGTATAATGTTGATAAGAATTTTCAACCAGGAAAACCGTCGTATCGTTTTAATCATGACATTGTCAAGTGAGACTTTTATATTCAATACACCAATAAGAGAATCATATTGTCCGACGTACTCGGAACTCCGAATGTGGTACTACAAATTGGCATAGTCACCGTTCGCTACAGTAACTTGTCATACATTTACGAGAAGCCACTTTTATAGTGCATAAAGCATACCGACAGACAATAGAATATTAGTTCTGAATATTAATGCGGAGCGTACACGAGTAGACGAGCGAGCTCAGTATTCAACTGCTTTGATTGTACACGCGGTCGATCCGAGTTTGATCCTTGGTGCTGGCACCAAAAAAATCTTTTTATATTATACAGGGTATTAGGTGACCGCTTCCGAAAACAAAGACAGACGATAGTACTAATGACACCTTTGATGATGGGACGGAAAAAAAATCGATCCTGATAAAAAAAATCATATTTTTAAAACGTTTTATTAGCATTATTTATACTCCATCATGTGAGTACGGCTAAATGGAACGATAGTTTCATAAAAAATACATAACTTCACTAAAAAAAACCAGCAATGAAACACAAAATCAAAACAGCTGATGCTCGGATCAACGAACGCGCTGATACCGCTGAAATCGAAAGCGAATCATGATTTTTATATACTCAATGATTCGTTGCAATCGATGCGTTATCCTTTATGGACTGAGATGGAATCGTTATTCGGATCCGAGATACCTTCACTCATTATACGAAACACAGCAGAGTTTTGCTGTTTTTTCAGCCTGGTTTTCTATGACGACAGGGTCTATATATACATCGAGACTACACAATCATGTTACACTGGGACCATTAGAGTCACCAAAAGTTTTAGTTAAGTATACATGATGTTCTTGCATCAATAATCCTTTCTTATTTCTACCAGGGAAAGATCAAGATCTCATAGCTTGAAATAGCAGAAACGCTCCTATATTTCTTATGGCTATAGGGGATCGGACCCAGTTATCAGCGAGACATTTCATCTCAATCCTCAAGGGTGACAAGGAATGTGCTTGAATATATACATAAATATTTCTGTTGATGTTACCTTTATGGTCGTCATAAAAAAACCCCGTACGAAATGTTTACATCTCCTTAATTAGGATATAATGTGTTAAAATGATGGTGAAAATCCAGCCTTGATACGTCATTCAATACAATCAATACAATACCAAGGATATCCACGCAAATTAAACACACTTCACGTGTACTTTACCAGTTCTTAGGTAGACTTTTTCTTTCATCTTTAACGAGTGTGTTTGCATCCGAACAGACGGTTCCCAATTAGCATGTGTTAGCAAAAACCGACGTGTTAACTAGCAAATAAAAGCATTTAAATAGACGCAGGTATTTTAAGAAGACCTGCCTTGTAATTCTCGTGATGGATGTAGCTATCTATGACTCTTTTTTTTTTGGTGACGGGTGGAAAATCTTGAATGCTGCCTCCTGGAGGGAAGAGAGGGAAATATGGAATTTGTACTCAACAAATCCGCCTTGATGACTAACCCCAGTTCATTTCAGTACTACGGGATCCCAAGGGTGATGAGGGGTGAGGTGAAAAGTAAAGTAAGCCTATATATGTATAAATATATAAATACATGTCGCGACTGACTGACTGATTCATCAACGCCCAGCCTAAACCACTGGCGCTACAAACTTGAAATTTAGCCACTTGATGCCTTATATCTTGTAAGCATTCCCCAAGTATAGATTTTTGGAAATTTCACCCCTAAGGGGATAAAATAACAGATGAACGGTTGCATGGAAGTCCGGTATTTGCCAAGTAAGAAACACGAAATTTCATATACCTACTTCTGTTTAGAAATATATGTAAACGTAAATCGAGGTTTTTCAAAATTTCACCCCTAAGATGGTGAATTAGGGGTTAAAAAATTATATGGCAAGTTCGTTACTTATGAATGAAGATATATGAAATTCAATATGCAAGCTTTGTAAATAAATTTTGGGAACAATATTATAAATCAGTTTACATCTAAGCTCGATAGGTGGCGTTGTGCAGAAATTGAAACGCGCTATGGTTTCGTTACGCGGCTTTTAGCTTTTTTCGCTACTGACCCTACGAATGTTATTTTAATATAGATATATCTAAGTATGCGCAGCTGCGGGCAACTGCAGTATATATTATATATCGTCCGATCTTGTTGTATATACATTACATAGGAATTATTATTCTGTTTGCGCAAATGCTTACAGCATTATAAAAATGTTGTGCGCAGTTGACCTCATCTGGCAATAATCGAAGATGTAGCCGTGATCGAAATCAACCAGGATCAATACAGCCTGTGCTGTTGGTATCACAAAGCGACCGAAGCGAAGCGAAGGGAAGGATGCACTAGAGCTAAAGCCAAGAATGACGCAAGACCTAATTTAATAATCAATATGCCTTACTTACCAGCGTTGGGTTTTAAATCATGTTCTTTTTTTATGTTATCGGCAGTGAGTAAGGATGGTAAGTTATTACTGCGACCCATCAAGACTCAAGACAATGTTGCACATGCAATTCTACCGGTATCTGTCTCCACTGCGCCAGATGGTCTTGTTGTGTACTGGTTAGAGTACTGGCCCGCACCTGCTACCCGGTCTCGGATCAAGTACAAATTGTTGATTGTCGTGGACCGCAGTGGGCAGCACTCACAGGTGGGTATCAGGAAATTTGTGCCTTTTTGTAGCCCCTCATATTTATATATCTATATTTAATTTCCCTTGAACAAAAGGACTTTTTTCAGATTAGGAGTCACCCCTGAGGTTTAAGATAATGCCTCTTCACCAGTTATAAAGGTCTCCGGTTCTCCGCACTCACGAGACGAAACACAGCAGAGTTATGTTGCTAATTTGTGCTGGTTGTATCCCGGTCGAGCTGACCCATTCATTCTGCAGCTAGAAACAAACTGCGGTGGTGCTCTACCACTGCATCCTTATTCTTGTCGAGGATGAATTTGGGTGTCGTGGGCCTCAGTGAGCAGCACAGCTGGGTATCAGGAAATTTGTGCTATTTGTAGCCCCTAATATTTATTTCTTTACACTTAATTTCCCTTGGACAAAAGGACTTCAAGCTTACCTTGGGTTTGAACATTATATATAGAAAATGCTCATCATGAATCTAAAGTAACAGCCTACACATATAAATCCCACTGCTGGGCATCATCACTAGAGAGGGTGATAGAGAAAAGTCCACCCCGCGGCTCCTCTGCGGATTGGCGGACTTTACATGTCCTGTCACGATTATTTTCTTCTTCTTAGACATGCAGGATGTTTTCCTTCACCGCCGAGGACGTGGCACTTTAAATTGCAGTCACCAAAATCATTGGTGCCGTCACCGGGGATCGAACTCGATGTACTGTTGAATGTGAATTAGAAGCGAGCGCTTATACACTGATATCCACGGCTTATCGTCATGAATCTTACAATGGTATAGCTACACTGCAGTTCGTTTCTAGCTGCAGAATGAATGGGTCGACTCGACCGGGGTAGGAACACGCCCTCACAGAATACCAGTGCAAAATACCACCATAACGCTGCTGTGTTCCGTTTGATGAGGTGTAGAGAATCGGAGACCTTTATTACAGTATACAAGGCATTCCGTCTCAGTCCTCAAGGGTGACAACGCATCTGCATTATGATTCCTTGTCAAGGATGAATATAGATGTCACGGGCCGCAGGAATCATTTGCCGTCAGGTAAACTGTGTGTGAGTTTGTTACTCTCAATGTAATAAAAAAACTCGGTCATCCAAAATTCCGTGAATATAAAATTCTTGCTTGTTTAATTTTCATAACTCTTGCAATCTTTGTGCGATCGGATGACTCAAATGGACAATTAACACACATCTTCAATTAGTGTTTACGATGTAGGGAGGTATTCCCGATAGCGTCATGGATGACTAACATTATTGGATGAGCAGGAATCCCGGCCAGTCGTGCGATCCGGGAACAATTCAATGCGAAATGCATTATTCCCGAATGTACTAATGGGATGATTTGAATTGTTTAGGTAATCAATTATACATGAACGTTAATAGTAGTGTCGCGTTAGCTCAGTGACCACGGCGTTCGCATGGATCACGGTTGGTATAACCTGATTTCGATCCCAGCATCGATGAACATGTTATTTAAATATGAACAAAATGAGACATAAAATTAAACAAAAATAGTAAATAAAATTAGATAAAAATCTGTATTTTTTTTAATTTTTGTAATCACGATTTATCAAGATTTTTATTTTTGATTTTTTTTTATATTATATACAGTTGCGTTTTTTCGTATTTTACATTATTCAAGTATAACATATTTTATTTTTTAATTCACGAAGTCGAATAATATAATAGATAAACGCGTTGGACGTTCGCGCAGTACTTGCTTGATGGATACAGATCAGAGGTAATATTGAATTAGTTTTCTGAAGCAATTTCGTAATATATAGTCTTAGAACTATTTTCGGACCTGACCTTTCGGATGGACCTAGCCTCCTGTACTGTCCTGGTTACGATTGCTGGGTTATATTTGTGCATCACAAACTGTTGGTATTCGGGCCTGAGCGTCCCATGTTCGACACATAACGCGTGTTTGTCCCATGTTCCTGATATAACATCTGAACACCCTCCGATCTTATTACATATGTGTTATATCTGAATAGGAAAGGGCACGTGATGCCTCTATTTGCGCAAATGCTCAAGGCACTATAAAACATTCTGCGCAGTTGACATCATCTGGGTAATAACCAGAAGATATCGCCGTGATCCGAATCCACCAGGAAGATCATCATCCTAATATATATATATATACATATACATACTCATATTATTATTTATTTAATCTTGATTTGCAAAACACCTTTTTTTGCAATACTCAACCAGTCAACGCTTCAGATGGTGATGAGATGGAGTAACATTAAATGTAGGCGCTAATAACAAAGTAACCCTAAATATTAACAAATCATATGTAACATACATAAAAATTAATAAAACACTATAATAATATAACGATTAGTTATTTATTTATTCTTTATGTTCCTTAAATAAGGAGGTTTACAAGGGCGGACTTAATGCCCAGCGGCATTCTCTACCAGTCAACCCTGTGAGTTCGAGAGAATATATAGGTAATATATATGCATAAAAATAAAAGAAAGGTTAATTGGATAAAAGTATCAAATTATACATAGATATATATCAAAATAATACGTAATAAATATAAATGCGTGATGCATGCTTGATAATATAACCATTTTGATATTATATAGCCATTCTATAGCTAGATAATAGGTTTTTGCAAATAAATAAAAAAAGAGTTTATTCCCCTCTACTCATACAGTCTCTGGTCTCTAAATACAATTTCATTCGATCAGCAAGTTTATTACTGTAATTGAATCCGCTACTAACTAAGTGTAATTTGAACTTCTTCGCATAAGTTATCTGTAATAGTAATAATAATTTAGTATGTATTATCTAATCTTTGGTTTCAGTGTCATATTGTGTTATTAAATTGCGGTGATAGACGAGTGATGATGTGAGTGATTCTATTTTTTTATTAATAATTCAAAGGGTTACAAACGAGCACACAGTTCACTTGAAGGTGAGTAAGGACTGCGGCCCATGCCATCCACATTCATCTTCAATAAGGAATCATAATATGTTGACCACCTACATGAGGACTAAAATGGATGGAATTGTCACCGGATCCCTGCGCTCACGAGACGAAACACAGCAGCGTTATGCTGCTATTTTACGCTAGAATTTTGTGTTGTTTTTTATACAGAATAGGCGGCAAACGCGCAAGCAGTTCACCTGATGGCAAGTAACTAATGCTTAAATCATTCACACAAATTAAATCATCGACACAAGAGGAATCGCAGACGCTGGCCTTTTAGAAACGTGTAGATTCTTGAAGGTACCTAAGTCGTATCGGTTAGGAAGCTCATTGAATAGACTTGTTGTGCGTGGCAGAAAATTTCGCATAAAGCGCACAGTGGTGGACTGCCATCCATCGAGATGATGAGGATAAAATCTTGAATGCTGTCGTGAAGTACGACGTTTAAACTGTTAATTAAGGACACAAAATAAAGTGACAAAGAAAGTTGTTTTTAGTATATCTGTAGAACTAAGTCAATGTTCTGTCTATCACCTATTTATGTCAGCTCATCGCATTAACACATCAATGTCCAATAATCAAGGTATTACTTAGTATTCATACTGTTATTTGGGAATTCGATCGCGGACCTCTGATTCAGAAGTCCACTACGCTATACAGTAATTTATAATACCGACTATTTGTCAGGAAGCAAGCACACATCCGTAATAGGAGTCATGGTGTAACATTGCATTCGCACACGACGGCACTTGCTCTAAAACCTGACACCTGTGGGATTTGCGCAAAATATTCAAAGAGTTGATTGTACACGCTATCAACACAAGAAACAAAAACAAACTTGTGACACATATTTTTCGTTTTAAAAAGAAGATAGAGATTGCAATAGACAATAGCATATATATTTAATATAATTCCACAGATAAAATTCGAATTGCCACTAAACGAATTTAATATTTTCGTTAAAAACCAATTAATAAAAGAATCTTCTACTCTCTGTATATATTTGTCTGACAAATATGCTTGCATTTAAGCTTCGAGCTCTGGGTTCAATACTGGACAACTCTTGGACAGTAGTAGAGTTACAATTCAGTTTGTATCTAGCTGCAGAATGAATGGGTCAGCACGACCGGGGTAGGACCACGCCCCAACACAATACCAGCGTGAAATAGCAGCATGAGGCTGTTGTGTTTCGTCTGGTTAGTGTAGGGATCCGGAGACCTTTATTACTGGAGACGAGGCATTCCATCTCGGTCTCCAAGGGTGACGATGCGTCTGCATTATGGTTCCTTGTCAAGGATGAATGTTGATGTCATGGGCCGCAGGAATCACTTGCCATCAGGTGAACTGTGTGCTCGTTTGTTACTCTCAATGTAATAAAAAAAATCACTTCAAAAAAGGAAAAAAAGAGCAATAAGATTTGATTAGATTTGAATCGATATTTTGTTTTTATACCAAGGGTGACAAACGAGCACACAGCTCACCTCATCCCAAGTGATCATTGCGGGCACACAACACCGACACACTCTAAAGACTCAAGACTTCCGAGGACTGATTGACTGTCTGTTTCCTGTAACGAATATCCGGATGTCACCTCCTTACGTAACACACTTGAGTTATGTAACCTATATAAACTATATATATTCTTCTGTCCTCCTGATCCAGTTTGCTGTAGCCTAAATCGAGCTATGGCGTGGCTATTTTTATTACTTTGAGAGTAACAAACTCACACACAGCTCACCTGATGGCAAGTGATTCCTGCGACCCATGACATCTACATTCATCATTGACAAGGAATCATAATGCAGATGCGTTGTCACCTTTGAGGACTAAGATGGAATGCCTCGTCACCAGTTATTAAAGTCTCCGGTGCCCTGTACTCACGAGATGAATCACTGCTGAGTCCCCGGTCAAGCTGACCCACTCATTCTGCAGCTAGAAACAAACTGCAGTGGTGCTCTACAACTGCATCCATATCCATGATGAATTTGGGTGTCGTGGACCGCAGCACTCACAGCTGGGTATCAGGAAATTGGTGCTTTTTTACAGCGCCTAAAATTTACACTTAATTTCCGTTGGACAAAAGGACTTCTTTTAGCTTAGGAGTCACCCCTAAGGATTAAGACAATGCCTCTTCACAAGTAACTCAAATTCCTTACAATCCAATATTATTCCGAAAAGCGAGGGGAGGGGGACAAGTCGAGCAGATGAGTTACTTTCTCTTCTGACATACTGACGCATATGCACAGTAGCATTATGCTGCTAGAAACAAACTACAACGTAGCTCTACCACTGTATTGTTGGAGTTTTAATACCTGCAAATACCTAATCGGATGAACTTTTCGAGTTTTTAGTTGTTTTAAAGTTGATTTCTTGTCCCTCTAATCATTGTCGATTGGTGCTTTCAATGTGTTCGGCACCTTCAGGCTCTGCCTAATTCATAAAAAAATATATGCGTGAGTATATTTTTATATAGACAATCCATTATGTGGCAATGTCCACCGGGTCAATTCCGATAATATCTTTTGGTTATTGCCACATGATATCAACTGCGCAGAATATATTACAGTGCCGTAAGAATTTGCGTAATCACAGAGGCACTCGCTCGTTGTCCTCTTCTCTATTCCGGTGTGTAATAAGACCGGAGGAACACACCTGGACCAAAAAACCAACATTTAGTGATGCACTAATATCGTTCCTCAGCTCGTAATCGAACCATTGACCCGCGACCCAGCAGCAAGGTTCTCCAACTACTACACAACCAGACCGTCACATATATTATAATACACATATACTATACATAGTAGGTAAATTAATCCCTTCTAAAGCCTGACATTAATCTTAAGCTTTCCACTATCATTATAACTTTGGTACGTAACTATGTTATCTCATTTGTTTTTTTTAAATCTGATAACAACATTAATTTTAAGATTAACTATAACTAATACTTATTAATTGGTTAAATAAGTAGATTGAGTCTTCAAAAAAATGTTTTTAACCTCTGAACTAGTAAGTGAATAAATTAGTTTAGAAATTTAAAAATCGGTGAAAATGCTTGACTAATATATATATTTTGAATTTCATATCTTCGGTTGTTACAACGTTTATATCATTCTATAATGATATTAATTTATCCCTAATGAGAAAGGCAAAGGACTTTAGTCCATACAGCCAGATCTTGTTCGTATGATGGTTGGTCTGACAATCTTATATCATTCTATAACTATATGTATCATCAAAATTACTTTTTTTCTGTTTTTTTTTACGAAAGTGACATACGCGCACTTTGTCCATCCGATGGTAAATTATCAGCAATTTTACGCTGATATTCCTAATAGTGTGGTCGAGGAGCTGAGTTGTTCAAGCTACATCAAGTTCATTATTGTGGTGTGGCTCTACACCGGTCGCTTTTGCAATTATATTAATTTAGAGAACATGTCCCGAAAAATGTTTTTGACATCTGAATTAGTAAGAGGATAAATTAGTTTAGAAATTTAAAAAGTGGTGAAAGTGCTTGTTGAAATTAATAGTTTTTTTTTATTAAATTTTATTTGAAAAATACATTACGCGTAGACCGGGAATCGACACATCTTACTATAAACCATTTAAAAAGTTTCCTTAATAAAAAAAATATTAAGATTTTTTAAGATTCATAATACTTCACAATGATAGTAAGAAATATATAATATAAATCATAAAATTTTTCTATAAATCAAAAAGAGCGTGCGTAGGCCGGGAATCGAACCCGGATCAACTGCTTGGAAGGCAACTATGCTGACCATTACACCACCAACGCCGATGAGAATTAATTCAAAATTATAGTATAAGATGTGTTAACCATTTGATATGAACGTATACAACATTCAAATTTCAACTTAATTTCGTTACTAGTAAGAATGAAATTTATTTCCATACTTATTATTAATACTTGTTTTTGATAACAGGATATGTAGGACTTAAAAAGTGTATTATTGTTTTTTAAGTGTATTATTAATTTGTATTATATAAAAACTTTTATGTATCATTATATTTTTTATATAATATTAGATGTGATAAAAGAGCACAGTTCACCCGATGGTAAGTTTTGAGTGCGAGCCGTGACATTCACATCGACCTTCAGCAAAGATTCAGATACCCTGGACTGATCTAACGAGTCACACAGTGGACCACACACGTGAAATTTCGTTCGTCGTGAATTAACGTTCCTCAGTTGCTTCAAGTTGCAGCATGGCTCCAACAAACTTTATTTATATGGCTGTAGCCCGAGGGATTCTACAGCATCACCTGGTTGAAAGTTAGCCGATAGTTCACTCAGTCGAGCGGTACAGTGGTAGAGGTACACTGCACAATGAATGGGTCAGCTCGACCGAGGTAGGAGCACGACCTCACAGAATACCAGCGTAAAATTGCAGCATGCCGCAATGCAACTGTGTTTCGTCTGGCGAGTGTAGGGATCCGGAGACCTTTATTACTGGAGATGGGGCATAGCATCTCAGTCGTCAAGGGCGACAACGCATCTGCAATATGATTCCTTGAGGGATGAAAATACATGTCATGGGCCGCAGGAATCACTTACCATCAGCTGAACTGTGTGCTCGTTTGTTACTTTCAAGGTAATTAAAAAAAAAAGACGAGACCTTTATTTATGGGTAACCAGCACAAGGGTACCCGTGAGCCTCGGACCACCACCCTGCGCGTGAAAGAACTGACGAGGGTGCCCGAGAAGGCCGGGTCAGTTGCTTCTAACGAATTAAAGCTCCCACGGTAAGAAATCTTTATTCAAAACTTCATTATTGTTTACCAACCGACGTTATTTATGGAATCCGTAAATTATCAGTTATCATAAGAATCCTGTGTTTGACACCTAATCTATATTATTCCCTTATGTCCGGAATAGCGGCGTTAGTTTAGTACAACTGTGTTTCTTTATTACACGAAACACAGTTGTACTAAACTAACACCCCTATTCCGGACAGCATGTCGAGCTGACCTATTTATGCTAGCACCAAGTTCATAATTCTTCTGTGGCTCTACAACGGTTGCTTTTGCAAGCATATTAATATAGAAAAACTATATTTCGTAATACGAATAATTTGTAAATAAAAAAAAAGTTTTGTTCCGGTCCCGTTTCTGAGAAATAATTCTTGTTACCGACTTATTGTAGCATAATGACAGGTGTGAGAAAGTCGGTCAAGTGTAACGGTTGATGCAACTGATATCAAACTTTATCCTTTGATATATTTTAAGTTGAAATTCGTTTGAGGTATTTGTTGTTATTATTATGTAAATGAAGAACAATTTAAGCAATATCAAAATAAAGTTGATTTTAGATTGTGTGTGGTTTATATAGTTGATAATCTAAAGAATAGTTTTGTTGAATATAAAATACAAGTGATTTTCAATCGTTACAGTATAGCATTAAGATCGAAATTTGCTTGTTTAAATTTCGGTTAACCGTTTCGCATCAAAGACCGGTGTGGGAACTTAATATGGAAGGAAATGTATGAACGGAAGAAATGTGACAAGGATGACTTCTTTCCTGCAAATTATTAAAGAAATTCCTTTTATTATAGGAATCGTTTTAGTCCAGTGCGTTCGTATTGAAGGGTTTTTGTTATTATAAACAGAGTAAAAGAGCTATGGTTTAGTGGTAAGGTTACTCTTGGATTATGAGGCGGTCCTGGGTACAATCCCGAAAAAAAAATCGTTTTTTTTTTCATAGAAATGGTTGCAAATATTGGTCACCAATTCTAATTCACATGCTCACTGATGGGGATGGGATGGACATGGGCAATACCGGAAAATTCGGTGATGTGCTGCCGGCCTTTAAGATCAGTCGTATCGGTACGGAAATATCGCTGGTGATAGCTGATACCACAGAGTAGTTGTGCAAGGCAGGAACTGTTTTTTTTTTTTTTTTTTTATAACATCTAAGAGGCAAACGAGCAAGACGGGTCACTTGATGCTAAGTGATTCACCGCCGCCCACGGTCACCAGCGACGCCAGTGCGTTGCCTACCCTTCAGGTAAGAATATGCTCTTTTCTTGAATAACCCAATGTCGCAGTTGTTGGGGAAGACCGCTGATGGCAACGAATTCCAGAGATTTACTGTGCGTGGCAGAAAACTAATTATAATAATTTCTTCTGTGTGTAATGCCATCTTTGTGTTTAATGGTTATGGTAGTTCATCATAGTCGTTCCTTTTTAATTTCACGTTACGCGGCGATCAAATTAGAGTTCGATTGGCCTGGTGTCGGCAATAAAACCTGCTTGTTTAAGACATTAATAAAAAAACTATTTCGAAATATTTTAATAAATATTTCGAAGACATGTGGAGTCCGTCGATAGTCATAGTGGACCCTCCTGGTGATAAGTTGTCAGATTTATATTTAGACTGTTTCTTTAATTTTTTCCTTTTCACCTTAGAAGACCAAGACCCAAACTATTGTAGACATTTACTGTGAAATACTTAATGTGAAAACCCATTAAAGGCTATCAGGTGGTGAACATCTGGCACATCTGTATAATTACTGCATCATAAAAAAATACTTTCACAAACAGACAGATAGTCGGGTCTTTTATTTGTGTGATGCAATACAGGAAACATTGTTGTCCAAAAAGTATTAATGTTTTTATTAACGTTCGTAGAGTTTCCAGCGCCCACGCATTCCGAAGTGTTGGTACAGATAGCTAATAATAAGAGCGTTATTAATTTAGATAATCTTCTGTCAGAGGCAACTGACCGAGCCGAGGTTACCCACGAGTCAGACGCACTCGCAGAACAGGGTAACGGTCCGAGCAGAGGCTCCCTCTCGGGAGCCCTTGTGCTGGTAAATAGAGGTCTCGACTGAGCGCCACAAGCGCTCGGTCACCTCTCAACCCGGTGAAACTGTAAAAGCCCTCGGGCTTACATCGGCCATCAGCCCTAAAACAATAACAATCGTAGAGTTACGTTGCAGATAGCTTCTGACTTTAAAATGGGTCGGCACAACTGGGCACCGATCATGACCTCACGGAATAGCAGCATACCGCAGCTGTGGAGAGTTAGGGCTTAGGGGATCCAGGTACAGGTAAAGAGGTGTCCATCAGGCGTCTAGGACAAAGCATGTGCATCTTGAATCTTAGTTGAGAAGGACGTGGATGTCATCAATTACCAGGTGAACTGTGTGCGCGTTTGTCACCTTTAATATTATAAAGAAACAGTCATCAGCGGGAACAACGCATGTCCACCTTGAATCTTAGTTGAGGGTTAGTGTAAATTATTTTATTTACCTAATTTGACAACCCTAAAATTATAAAACAAAACTTTCATCTCGTTTCACTTCCATAAAAGAAAGAGCGGACGATATCTTTTTTAGCTATACAGAAACGCCGTCGAACCTTTTGTGGGTCACTAAATGACGTTTTAGGTCATTTTAGTGTAAACAACACAAAGACAAGGGATACATATTTTTTTTATAATATTATTCCATGGACAGCTGTTTGTGTTACGATATTAAACTTTATAATGTCAATAAAAAACGTTCTTCCACAAAGGATTAACAACAGTTTGTTTTTTAATGGTTATTGGGGAGTCTTGAAACGGGGCTGCCGTTAAGTGGTGACGGTGGTCCTCGGGCGTGATCCTGTCGTAAGAGGCGATAAGAAACGTGGGGTTCTAGTGGTTTTTTTCGGACTGATTGCTGCTATTAGACCGAGGGCTTTTACAGTTTCATCAGGTTGAGAGGTGACCGACCGCTTATGGCGCTCAGTCGAGACCTCTATTAGTGGGTAACAAGGGCTCACGAGAAGGAGCCTCGGCTTCGACCGTTACCCTGTTCAGAGAGAACGTCTGACTCGAGGGTGCCCGAGAGGGCCGAACCTCTGCTCGGTCAGTTGCTTCTGACTAAGGATTATCTACCTTAATATCACTATAATTATTAACCATGTGTACCACCACTTTGAAATGCGACGCTTCTTTCATTATTGTCTGGTGAGAAGCTGTGACATGGCGTTATCACGAATATCTTTATTTGCGACGTCCTCGCCGTCGGTGGGGGCGGTATGAGGGTGCAATGTACGTTTGTAGTGTTTTATGAAGGGCTTGGGGCCTGGTGGTCATGTCGTCGAGGTCGTCGAGGGGGTGCCTCGGTCTCTTTCGGACGCGGGTGAATCTATGATTCCCGACGGGTTTGTAAGTGGTGGCAGTTACAATCAAGGGGTTTGCTTCAGTTATTGAGCTATGGTCGGCAGCTCACGATATATGTGGTAAGGCTGCGGATTGGTGGCGTTTACAGATAGTGTCTGATTTGAATTCAAACGTGTAGAGGCCGGTGTCATTGGCGAAGAGGTCTGGCTCTACACCGCGAATGCGCGGTAAGTCGTTGGTGTAGAGTGTGTAGAGAATGGGACCTAGAACGGAGCCTTGTGGTACTACGGCTCTAATGGGGGAACCTCGGAACGAGTGGGTACGAGTCCGCCATTATCCGTTCTTGCTTCGCGAGGTAGGGTATACATAAGGCGGCGTTTTGGAACTATTTTCTAATGGCATTCTATCAGACTGTGGTCCTTAATCATTCTGATAATATCATTCTTATAAATACAAAGTAAAATGTTTTTTTTTAATTTGAAATTTACATATAAATTAAATAAATGATATATATGTATTATAATTTTTTTAATTGATAATTTTATTAATTTTTTCTAATAATATTAGTTATATTTAAATTTGCTTCAAAAATGATTAATGTGACGTGGGGTTTACTTTGGTTATTCTGGTATCATGAAATTTAAAATGAGGCCTAGATTCTAATTAACCTTCGTTTCTTAGCATTATTTTTAAGATAAGATAAACTACCTAAGCATTCGCCAAAACGAAAGCTTTATCGCATCCAAAAACGCTATCAAGCTCCACAAAATGCTCGGTCAACGGAGAGATTTCACTAACGAATTTACAACTACCCGATAAAAATTACAGCAGAATATCTGCATGTCTAAGAAATCAAAAAAATATCTTGAAGTCACGCGAAGTCCGCCAATCCGCAGTCCCGTCGTAGACCCTCTCTCGGATGTCCAGGCTTATTTTTCACCGAATATACCACGGGGAGTGTTCTGAAGAGTTGTTCGGATTAATTCCTACCGCTGAGTTTAAACATCTTACATCACGACATAATTCGAAATTTCATCCTCATCATCTCGATGGTTGACATGCCACCACTGTGCGTTTCACGCGAAATTTGCCTGCCACCCACAACTACTCTGTGGAATCAGATGTCGCCAGCGGTGTTTCCGAACCGTTACACGAAAAGAGCCAACACCTTCCTTAAAGTCCGGCTACACATTTGCGATTTCTCTGGTGTTGCGGATGTTCGTGGGCGACGGTGATCACTTACCATCAGGTTCGCTGCAAGCTCGTTTGCCACCTATGCTATAAAAAAAAAGTGGAATTTATATATATAATCTGATGCTTTTATTTTATACCGATATCGGTTTACGAAAGTGTTTAAACAGCAAACTACTTTTTTATAAGATAAACTAGCCAAGCATTCGCCGAAACAAAGTCTTTATCTTCGCAGCCAAAGACACTATCTCTTTCCACAGAGTGCTCGGCCAACAGAGAGATATTCCACTAACGAATTTACAACTACCCGATAAAACTTACAGCGTGAAATTATCTAGACTTGAAGTCGAACTAGACTCAGCTTCTGGAATTTATTACATCATACCTAATAGTGGTGGATAGCCTTTTATATCACAGTACGTAGTTAAAATGAATCGTTGGTCCGCACAGAAATGGAATTATCATTGACATGGGCGGCAGGAATCACATAATTATATGGTGCTAAAGCCAGCAGTATATTTCCTGCTGATGCTTAAATGGGTCGACTCGACTTGAAGGACCATGCCCTCATGGAATTTTAGAGTAAATTCAGCATAACGCTGCTGCGTTTTGTCCGATGAAACCCGTGACCCTTTGGTGAAGTTCAACTTGAGTGGTGACGAGGCATTTCATCTTAGTTTTCAGTGTTGACGCATCCGCATTTTAGTTCCTTTTCGATGATAATTATGGGTGTTTTGGGTAGCAGGAATCACTTCATCTGGTGCTTGTTTGTCACCCTTTAGGACTGAGATGGAATGCCTCATCACCAGTAATGAAGGACTCCAGGTAACTACACTCACCAGACGAAACACAGCAGCATTCAGCTGACCCATTCATTATGCAGTTAGAAACAAACTGTTACCACTTTTATGGTAAGTTTGGGAACAGGAGAGACAATCACAAGTAATGATGCATTACATCACATTCCTTCAGGGATGACAGCGGATGACCCTTTTATAGTACTTTAAAATAATTTACTTACAATAAAAATAATGAATGAAGTTGTTTAAAAAAATTATTTAACCGAAACTCTCGGACGAACAGACAGACATTTAGTATAGAAAAAAAACGTGCGTCGATTTCAATGACATAATTTTTCCGTTGAATTAAAAAATATATTCTACTCTAATAATTAATTGCTCTATGTTACGTTTCAAATTACCCATTTATTTTTAAAGGGCCTCGACCTTTTAACATTCCCGCCTTATCACGTGACAAGGACAGATACAGCTAGCTTTGATGCCCCGACGTCGCTCTGATATCTTGCGTACTATGCTAGCGCCGTATCCTTTGTCGGGATACCATTATTTTATATTTTATGGGACTACAGGAAAAGAAAATCAGGCCATAGTTTACATACACACACACACATACATATATATATATATATAGGATGATAAAGTACTTAATCAGCAAGAGCACACAGTTTACCTGATGATAAGTGATTCCTACAATCCATGACAATAACATTCATCCTAGATATGGAATATTGCTGATGCGTTCGCACCCCTCGTTGCCTCGTCACCATCAATAAGAGTCTCCGGATCCCTACACTCACTGGACGGAACACAGCGTTATTCTGCAATTTTACGCTGCCAATCCGTTATAGGGTGGAGCTAGATGGATTACATAAAGAGGTGATGAACGACCACACAGCCTAAACACGAAGATGAAGCACCTCATAACCAGTGATAAGAAGACTCCGGTTAGTTTTAATTACCAGACGAAATACAAACCCCAAGTTACTATTTTACTCTGGTATTCTGTGAGAACGTTGCCCTTGCTATGTCCCATTTATATGGTTATATTATATGATCCTATATAAAGAATAGTTCTATATATAGAAGGTATTTCATTAAAAATATTCGTCATGGTCACCCTATATTTAAGGATTTATCCGCAAATGTCAAAGCGATTAGACTCGCGTTGACAACTGTTAGAAGTTTCGAATTTATAAACAGATAAGAGGACTTTTTTGACACACGGCGCCACCTAATCAAGAAAGGGATTTTTTTTGTCATACGGAATCCTTAAACAAAGTATTATATGGATCTGACATCCACTACGTGTTCGAATGCGCAACGTAGACATCCGCAGCAGAACGAGGGTGACAGACGTAGCTTAAAGATTAGCGAGCTGGAGTGGCAATGGGCTTGCCATATAGCTCGTAGAACCGATGACCAATGAGACAACGGCGATGCTGCGAAGTTGGCGCGGAGGCTGCTGCACTCAGACCCCTGTGGATGAAGAACATCGACGATAACAGTGGGAGGCGATAATACGATCCGAGGGCCCATCATGAGGAGGTAAGAAATCTCCACTCGGATCGCTATCTAAAAGGGAGGAGGCTCAGGCATGAAGCATGACGCTTTGTGGGAATCTATGCAAGTGACTTATGTTCAGCGGTGGACTGCGGATAGGTCGTGATGAGATGAAATACAAGGGTTGTTTTTCTTATTACATAGAGAGTAACAAACTCGCACACAGTTCATCTGATGGCAAATTATTCCTGCGGCCCACGACATCTACATTCATCCTCGACAAGGAATCATAATGCAGATCCGTTGTTAAACTTGGGGACTGAGACGGAATGCTTCGTCACCAGTAAAAGGTCTCTGGATCCCAACACTCACCAGACGAAACACAGCAGCATTTTGCTGCTATTTTACGCTGGTATTCTGTGAGAGCGTGGTCCTACCCCAGTCGAGAAGACCCATTCATTCTGCAGTTAGAAACAGATTGCAGTGTAGCTTTACCACTGTAATGTACCGGTAGGGGACAGAATATAATACGTCACAGTACTTCATATTTCCGATGAATTATTACCTAGTCAAGTTCAAAATTATCGCATTCAACAGGCGAATAATATTCAATTACTGATATAAAAGAAAAGTTTAATTTTGGTTGAAATTGTACTTTTTTTTAAATATTAAGGGTGACAAACGAGCACACAGTTCACCGGATTGTAAGTGGTCTTCGGTTTAAGACATGTACTCTCAATAACGATTCAAAATGCAAAAGCCTTGTCACCCTTGTGGACTGTAATTAGGTCCTCGGACTCTTAAACGCACCAGACGAAAAACAGAAGTGTTATGCTAGTATATTTGTGAGGTCGTGGTTATTCAAAGGGTGAGCTTACCCAAAGATGCTGCAGCTAGTAACGAGCTGTATCGTGACTCACAAGTGAAAAACGTTTAATGGAAACATTCTCCATATATCATGCGTTTATGCTTTTCTTTTATATATATATATATGCATTTCGCTCTCTCTAAATATTATTTTTACCTTGTCAACTCTATTTGCGTTACTTCGTTCAAGACAAAAGATTAACACTGATTTTGTTATTAAATCCAAACATATTTTTTTATACAAATACTTGCGTTTGCCTGTGATGTTTTGAATTACCGAATCAGGGTGGTAAATAGTTTGAACCATTCGTCTGTTTGACTGTCTATAACTATATGCACACACAGAGTAGATAGATACATTGTTCTCTATTTTCTTCTGATATTAAGGTATTACAAACACGCACAAACTTCATCCAAGGAAGTTCAAAAGAGTTCATCCTCAAAAGAGATTCAAGATGAGCATTGTCAATCAGTAAGACTGTGAGATTGAATTGAAAATAATGAAAACAATAATGTAGGAAGACATTTAAAAAAACCAAAAAACGTGATTCCATTCGATAACGGTTTTTTAATCATAAAATAATAACTTGACATTTCATTTTATATTCAATTTAACTTTTATACTGTTTGTAATTTGAAATCGTTTATTTTGTGGTTTTTTTACGATTCTTTTTTTATTATTGTATAAATTAATTCAAAAATAGTTTTATTGTCAATTAATAAATATATAAGTAAAATTGCATGAATCTTAATCGAATCCTTGGATCCGATTAAGATTCATAGAGTTTCACCTTAGACGAAACACACGTCCTTCCCCGATAGAGCCTTAGTATGCAATAGATAGAAACCAATTACATCGTGGATCTAGCACTGTTCGATGTATCGACATTTTCTTGATCTTTTTTTGGATATATATAGGGAGTATTATTTTTATAAATGCGTTAAAGTTCCAACACCTACGGTATTCAGCAACAAAGATATGACGTTTCGAACTTTCGTAATATTCGATTCTGGATGTATTAGTTTTAATGGGAAACGATAAAATAAATAGTCCTTGAAAAGTCCTTATATCCCTTTATATAAGGAATTTATTCTGGAATGTACAAGCTTCCGAGTTAGGTCTGAAATTCGTACCAAGTATTTGTCATTAAAATTTCCCAGATTTCACGAAAGGGTTTTTCATTTTAGTGAAAAAGGGTGGACATGTTTTAGAAGGTTTCACAATTTATTGCCATTGTAAAATACTATGTTTTAAAAGTTTTATGTTGGTCTGTGTTGGTTGTTATTTGGATTTTATTCGTCGTATGTTTTGTTTCGGTGGTCGTCTTTAATTTATGTGATCCATTAATAAATATTTGGTAAACATTTTAAATAAGCATCTATTTGTAGTTCGCTCACAGAATACTGTTACGATATAGTAGGATAGTGCTGCTGTGTTTCATATGGCGAGTGAAGACATGGGGATGCACAGGTAACGAAGCTTGCCGTCTTCAATCCTCAACGCATGACCTTTGTTTTAGTAATATTATAAAAAAAACACAATCAGGTATACAGTGCTCGACGAAACAGTGGTAGAGCTACGCTGCAATTTGTTACAAGCTGCATAATGAATGGATCAGCTCGACCGGGGTAGGACTACGCCCTCACAGAACCATCTTCTTCCTTCCTCATTCTTCTTCTATAAAAATTCATGATGACTTTTTTTTAATAACAGCAGTGCTATAATTACTAACTTGATCGTTAATAACTCCAACTAAGTTTAAATGCTTGTGCTAGGAGAAGGTTCAGTTCACTACAACAGTCTTATGGCTGATTCGGCCCTACGACCCTAAGTTAAGCAGACCGTACCCTAAACCATTAGGCTGTTGAAGCATTATGCCAATAGACGTTGAAAACCACGCAACAAGTAACTGGATCTCCGGATTTCGAATCGGATTCTAATATGGTTATTATACTAAGCTAAGGTATTTATTAATACGCATGCTGCACCTAGAATCAAACTACGTTGTGGCTCTACTATAGATAAAAAGACGTTGACGGGGCTGTTATCTAAGTAAGAAAATCAAGACAATCAATCACTAGGTCAATAACCCGTAAGTACATAACGTCGTGTGTAGTGGTTGATTGAAACTCTTTATGCTGTCCTATTTATGACTCGTATTTTCTCTTTAACTCTTAACTAACAGATATAAATGATTGTTTTTTTTTATTTACTTTTAGAGTAACAATCGAGCACACAGTTCATCTTATGGCAAGCGGTCCCTGCCGCCCATGACATCTACATTCATCCTTGACAATGAATCAAAATGCAGATGCGTCGCCCTTGACGACTGAGATGGAATGCCTCGTCACCAGTAATACAGGTCGCCGAATCACTGCACTCACCAGACGAAACACAGCAGCATTATGCTGCTATTTTACGCTGGTATACTATGAGGGTGGGCGTGGTACTACCCCGGTCGAGCTGACCCATTCATTCTGCAGCTAGAACTGTGTGTTCCTCTCAATTTAATAAAAAAAAGGGCGTCCTTGATCATTTTTTTGTCCGGTAAGTGACCCGTGAACCCAACTTCCCCTTAAGCTAGTCGTGCTACCTGCGGCACTCACTGTATATATGTAACTAACAGAAAACTAAGCTGCCAGTACAAATATTACTTACATGTCCTACATTCCCGTTTAACACTCCAACTGAACTTGGTTCTTGGCGAATAGCGGCGAATACGAATCCTATGTTTTGCTGACCGTACCCTAAGACGTTAGGATTTGATTTGATTTTGATTGATTCAGCTAAGCACAATATGTTGTTGTTGATATATAATGGCTATATGTAAATTCCACTGCTAGGTACCCGCCTGGGCACTGCGAGTTAGTGGACTTTTTTCGGATTTTTTTTTATTTTTCATACATGTGGTTTCCTCACAATGTTTTCCTATACTTCCGAGCACGTGAAAATAAAATCTAATCCCTCTACAACTTGCGATATAGCAGCTTCGGAATATACATTAAATAACAGTGGTGAGAATATATATATCCATGACGAACCCTCGTACCATGAATTCAAAACCAAGTTTTATAAATTGATGTACCACCGCTTTTCAACCCGGCGAAGATTGATTAGGGAAGATTAATGAAGATTAGGGAATTCCATAAGAGCAATAAAAAAAATAACCACGGCTTATGAACGTTTTTGTATATGTAAATATAACTAATTTCTTTAATTATCTTTAATGTTGTACATCGATTATGAATTTGATAAAAAATATTCACAGTTAAAATATTCCCACTAAAATTATCATACAGCCCGGGCGGATTTAATTCGCAGAAATCGAACCCCGGAACTGTGTTGATAAAGACGGCTATAAAACCGAATCAGGAAGATGCAATACTGCAGAGCAGCATGCAGAAGGTTAAGGAGACGTCAATAAATTAAGTTTGGAGGGCAGATTCATAAAGATGCCATCGCATTTCGCCGCGCCTAACGGGGGGACTCGAGTGGTTTGTTCTGCATACTCTGGAATATTTCCATCAATTTGGTCTTACGACGGATGTAGCCTGGTTTGAGTACCTGGCTGATGCGGAGCCGGTCCAGGGTTCGATTTTCAACGTTTAGTCCACGAAGAAGTGTTTGTTTACAGATCGTGGTCAGGTATGTAGCTTATGTAAACACTTGTTGGATTCATGATCTAGTGATCGTGTGTTCGAATTCCATTGTGTGCTTCAGTTTTCTTTTACTATAGGTGATGGATATCATTGAAGAAACGTTTTTATACACAAACGTGCACAACGTTTGTTCACCTGGTAAGCGATTCCTATGGCCCATGACATTTACATTTAAAATGCAGATATATATATATAGCCTGTTAACAATAAAGATCTGAGGTAGTCTGTGCGATAAGCTGCACTCGGTCGGGTAGCTCGTACTTCGGTAGTCACAGTGTAGACAAGGCTGGTGGGTCTGAGTATGCTCGGATGGAGTATGGCTGGAATAACAACTGCATTCACGGATATTACGCCGTTATAATTGTAACCATTACTGTTTGTTAACGGACAAGTTTCAAGTTATAAATAAAATAAACAACTCTAGTGTCGTTATAATACTATTGATAAACATAATATAGAGCAAGTTCACCTGATTGCAAGTGATTCCTGCGGCCCATGGCATCTACATTGCGTTGTCGCCCTTGAGGACTGAGATGTCACCAGTAATAAAGGTCTCTGGATCCCTACACTCACCAGACGAAGCAGCATTATGCCGCTATTTCACGCTAGTATTCTATAAGGTAAGAGCGTCGTCCTACCCTGGTCTAGCTGACACATTCATTCTGCAGCTGCAGATAAACTACAGTGTAGCTCTACCACATTTTATTTTTATAAGTTACACGGTCAACAGGACGATATCCCTTAATTTTCTTTTGTGACGGGTCTCGTGATATGCACGTGTTTGAAATTTTAGAAATATATTAAAGGTTATATTACGCTGCTGCGTGTTATGGGAGGTGTAGGGATCCGATCCGAGATACAAAGGTAGAGACTTATAGCGACACAGGGTTGATAGCGATTGTGAATCTGGATTTAGTTTGGATGTACGTGTCACTGGCAGAATACCAGCATGACATAGCTGCATAACGCTCTTCTATGGTTCTTTAAGTGGATACCTCTTTGGTGACGAGGCATTATCAGTCTTCACGCATGTACATTATGATTCCTTATCGAGGATCAATGTGGGTGCCATGGGTCGTAGTCATAACTTGTCATCAGCTGTCTACAGCGGTGTTTCCGAACCGATACGACTTAGGGAAATTCAAGAAAAATGCCTACACTTTGCGTAAAGGCCAGCAGCGCATCAGCGACTCCCCTGGTTTTGCGTATGTCCATGGGCGGCGGTGCTCGCTCACCATCGGATGAGCTGCATGCTCGTTTGCCACCTATTCTATAAAATAAATATTCGTTTTTCATCCTTACTTCAAAACATCCGACAACCGTAGGAAGAGGAAAATAAAAGATTGTTCATACGAAAACTGTCTAATCCGGAGACTTCAAAACATCCGCAAACACATCTACGGTACACTAAAACCATATTGTCTTCGTTTGTACTCAAATGTATCAGATAGTAAAACCAACAGGACGACCAACGCGTTAGGGCGTCGAGTCGTAATATTTACAGAGTGTAAATATCTCGCAGGGAAAATATATAAACGAAAACAAAGGTAGGCTATTTTTTAATAAAGTTATCCAAAATGCCCTCCCTGCTTTTGGATACTTGTTCTCAACCTCTAAGGCTATTCGTCGATCACAGCACATACAATTCATGAGAGACTCCAAATTCTAGTCAGGCTTTCTCCTTCAAATGTGTCATCTGTCGGATCGACGGATCGAAGTCTGGGCTGGAAGGAGATCATACGTCGTGCCTGATGTAGTCGACTCGTGGAACGCCCAGTGTCGGATTCCACAACGTTTCTAAGGACAGTATTTTGAAACACAACAGCATTAGTTTTTACAGATTTTTCACAGAAAAACAATTCAGTCACGTCTGACTATGAGACACCAAGCCAAATCATGAATGATGAACTATACGGCCCACGCACGGAGCGTCTGTGATTTCGTTGCGGAGCTTCTGCGACGCAGGAGCTGAAGCAACACCTAATATCATGTAAAATCCTTACATCGTTACATAGTTTGTCATCTTTAAAGATGTCATGAGGCCGCATTCATCACATATCATCGGGAGAACTGTGAATTCGTTCGTCGGCCCTAATATTATTAAAAACCGAAGTATCTTTCCGTGCGATGTGTGAGTCGAAACGGAGACAGTATCGAGATATTATGATGTATCATCGAATTATCCAAAATGAAAATTGCATCACTTGACACGGATCCTCGCACCAGGGAGTGTATATGGGAATGTGGCGACTCGATTATCACTAAGGGGCCCTTGAACTTGCGATCAAGTGTTCCGTCTTGCGTGCATTATTGGCTGTTGACACTGATTCTAATCTAGACCGGCGGTTGGACCTGTCTATCCTGTTGTCTTGGATTCTTATCATTTCTAAGACCGCGTCGTCATTATATTAAATGGTGACAAACGAGCACACAGTTCAGCTGACTATAGGTATAGACCGACTCGACAAAGAATCAAAATGCATTTATTATTAAGCAATTTAGAATAGGATCTTGTTCATATAAAATTTTTTAGTAAGCGTAAATTTGGACGATGGACTGAATTTTGAACAGATGTCCGATAGAAACATGTATGAATTATCTTAGGCAAGGACCACTTTGCAACAGAATACCAGCAAACACTGATGTGTTTCGTAGAGCTGCGGGGAACCAGACATCCAACTACAGGTGAACGCATGTGGATGTGGAATTTTTTTTTAAAGAAAAGATCGCTGGAGATGTCATAGACTGTTGTCATTGTTAGAAGAAAGACGAACTGTGAGGTCATTTGTCATTCCTTATATTAAAAAGGCCCATAAGGTGACCTTTCTGCTCATCAGCCTATTAGGATTGTTCACTCAGCTACATGTTCATCTCTAATCTCCATAAAAAACAACTGATCAAGCTAACACGAGTCATTGTAATTTTGTAGTATAATAAGTCGTTCACCAGTTCGATAATCCAGTAATCAATACATTGCTAGGTCGTTACAAACGACGCATCATACGACCAGATTAATAAAATAACACAAATCTTTAGAACTTGTTTGATAAACGCAGCATCACTGATATCTTAATTGCGTCGGCTTCTCTCGCCCTGCGGTCACCTCGCAGCAATTAATGGACGTTATACAGAACTGTAAATATAAATGTATTTACAGTTCCGTATAACGTTAAGGTTAATAAGTTCTATCACAACACTTTATTAAATAAATTGTACGCCTTTTGATGTTTGTATAATATATAAACGAAAACAAAGGTAGGCTAATTTTTAATAAAGTTATGCAAAATGCCCTCCCTGCTTTTGTACATGTTCTCAACTATTCAATTCGTCGATCACAGCACATACAATTCATGACAGACTCCAAATTCTAGTCAGGCTTTCTCCTTCAAATGTGTAATCCAACGGATTGAAGTCTGGGCTGGATGGAGATCATACGTCATGCCTGATGTAGTCGACTCGTGGAACGCCCAGTGTCGGGTTCCACAACGTTTCTAAGGACAGTATTTTGAAACACAACAGCATTAGTTTTTACAGATTTTTCACAGAAAAACAATTCAGTCACGTCTGACTATGAGACACCAAGCCAAATCATGAATGATGAACTATACGGCCCACGCACGGAGCGTCTGTGATTTCGTTGCGGAGCTTCTGCGGCGTCGTTGCGGAGCTTCTGCGACGCAGGAGCTGAAGCAACACCTAATATCATGTAAAATCCTTACATCGTTACATAGTTTGTCATCTTTAAAGATGTCATGAGGCCGCATTCATCACATATCATCGGGAGAACTGTGAATTCGTTCGTCGGCCCTAATATTATTAAAAAAAACCGAAGTATCTTTCCGTGCGATGTGTGAGTCGAAACGGAGACAGTATCGAGATATTATGATGTATCATCGAATTATCCGAAATGAAAATTGCATCACTTGACACGGATCCTCGCACCAGGGAGTGTATATGGGAATGTGGCGACTCGATTATTACTAAGGGGCCCTTGAACTTGCGATCAAGTGTTCCGCCTTGCGTGCATTATTGGCTGTTGACACTGATTCTAATCTAGACCGGCGGTTGGACCTGTCTATCTTGTTGTCTTGGATTCTTATCATTTCTAAGACCGCGTCGTCATTATATTAAATGGTGACGAACGAGCACACAGTTCACTTGATTATAAATTATTTTTTTATCCCATCCATCTTGGACCAAGAAGGATTGGAGTTGGAGGATCTGCGGCGCAGGAACACCCATTGAATATGCATGAACATCCCGTTATACGGGAGTGCGAGATGAAGCAACGTGAAACACCATGCGTCAATTCACACATTCAGTCGCGGTCACTTGGAAGGCGAGGCCAAATTGGCCTCCAAAAAACTTGGCGTGCTTAGAGCGTGACAGTATTTCATGTCGGCCCACAGTGTGTAACTTTACGTAGCGAAAGATCGGCCTCACATGGAATAATGCTCCCATCTCTGGGCCGGGGCATCCCAATACTCTTAGCCCCTTCCATTTGACCGCATTCAATGAAGAGCGCCTCGAATCGTCGACGATAAGGTGCTTTCCGATCGGCTTGATTCAGTGGCATGAGATGTTGCATTTTGCCGTATTTACCATGGGGAGCGTTCTAAGATGTGTTCGGATTAATTTCACTCGCCGAGTTTAAACATGGTATATAAAGATAGTATTCAAAATTACATCCTCATCATATCGATAATGGGCAATCCAGAGCTGTGTGGAATCAGCTGTCGCCAGCGTTGCTTCCGAACCGAACCTTTAGGGAAGGTTTAGGCTCTTTTCTAGAACGTTCCGACTGTTTCTATAATTTTTTTGAAGTTGACAAATAATTCTAAAATATATTTTTTTTTTGGAAAGAATATTACCGGTTAACCGCTCCAACTAATTTGTGCTAGGAGATGGTACACGACAATATTCGAATGTTGGATTCGAACCTACGACCTTAAGTTTCGCAGACCGTACCCTAAACCATTAGGCTATTGAGGCTACAAATATATCTCGCGTTCATATTGCATATTGTTTCTCGTCTGAGGATCGAATCCAAATATTCATGCGCTGTTGTTGAAACACACTTGTATTTGGTGACGATGAAATGTCAAAGTGTTCGGTATCGATCGGCCGTCATAGGTATATTTCTTTTTTAATATTAACGGTGAGAATCCAGCACAAAACTCACCGCATGGTAATTGCTGACTGCGGTCCGTGACATGTACATACGTCCTAGATAAAGAATCAAGATGCATGGTCGCCCCTGAGTGCTAAGATGACATTTCTCATCACCTCTAAGCGGGTTCACCGCACTCCCGACACTCACCATAAAAACCACGTACAGCGGTATCCTATGAGGGTCGGTTCTTCTCCGGTCGAACAGACCCAATGAAGCTTCAGCTAGAAATTAAGGGCTCTATCTCACATTAAAAAACGATTCCGTTGAAGTTACACGAGCAGACTGTATTTCTTTTTTTCTCGTCATAACAAACTAGGCATGCTGTAAGAGATTTTTATTGTGAAAATAAGCTGCGCCTTTGTACATTCTTTTCTCATTTTAGTTTTCCTGTACAAATACTGTGTGTATATAAAAGTTAAATAATGTAAATAAATAAATTAAAAAAAATTCTTTCTGGATAGATTTTCCTTCGATTTTTTATCATACCTTTAAATATTAGCACAAATAAATCACAAAGATGTACTTTTAGAATTAAAAGTGATACGGATAACGAAATAACTAGTGAGTGCTATTTGTTCTTTGTTTTTTTTATTGTATCGACGGTGACAAACAAGCACACACGTCACGTGTTACATGTGGCCCATAACACCAACATTCATTGTCCATTAGGTAGTTATAATATAGATGCGTTGTCACCCTTGAGGACTCCTTCTCCATTCATCTCGCATCTAGATATACTTGACTCTATCATTGATATCAAGTGACTTTTCAATCACTGTTTTTATGTACACTAAGAAAATAACAGTAAGATTTTATGTGTAGAATGACAATATGTCGTCGGACATCGTAGATTTATATACATATAAAGCACGTAATGATTTTTATTTATTTATTTATTAGGTTTACCAATATTTGTTAACACTGTTGACGTACATATAAACTTATAAGTAATTGATAGAATTTAAGTGTAACAAATACTCATAGATAACACACACATTACAGTTTATTTGCCACCTTTCTGGGCTCACAATAGAGCGCCCTCATAAAAATGGCCCTCCGGGCCAGTGCCACAAATGCCAGTTATATGGCCACTCTGCTCGCAACTGCTTCGGGAAACCCAGATGCGTAAAGTGCCTGGGTGACCATGGCACCACCGACTGTCCGAGACCCAAGGACAAGGCCCTTTTGGCTGCTTTCGGGCCCCCCGCATGTGTCCTGTGCAACTCAGAGGGACACACAGCCAATTACCTTGGCTGCCCAAAGGCTCCCAAGCCGAAACGCCCGGCACTTAAAGTCGCACCTAAGGTAGCTACACCGATCGCCGCTCCCGCGCCTATTCTCGCTCCTGTTCGTCCTCTACGTCCCGTATGGAAAACTCCTACTGGCGTAGTGACCGTCGCTCAACCGGTTGAGCAGCCCCTTCCATCAGCCGGACGGCCGGTTAACGAAAGCGACCTCGACCTTGTGTGTCGCTTCGCCGCCGTTTTCAACGGCGCCGACGTCTCAGCCCTTGCAAAAGCCCTAAGGGACTCCAATGGCAAGCCCGAAATCAGGATTGCTGCCACAATGCGCTACCAACATGTAGTGTCAGCCATCGTCAATTTTCAAGCATAGAGGGCCTTTATAACGGCAGAGTAAAACCGCGTTCCCTTAACGTCGCATTTTTAACGCGAACGGTATTAATAATCAACGCGACGAAATCTTCAATTTTGTTCGCGATCACCAAGTCGACGTGCTCCTAGTGCAAGAGACATTCCTCAAACCGCACACTCGCAATCCCAACATCGCGAATTATAACATCATTAGAATGATAGAACTTCCGCCGCTAATGGCGGAACTCTCATCTACTATAAAGTCCTTGCACTGCGTGCCCGTCGATACGCCAACCCTAACCTTCCTAGAAGCCTCGGTCTGTCAGCTAGCCATGACCGGCCACGCCCCCATCACAATCGCGTCCGTCTACCTGCCTTGCAGACGTGACGCACAAGTATTACGAAACGACTTCGTGGCGCTCCTTTCCCTTGGAAACTCAGTCATTTTGGCAGGAGATTTCAATAGCAAGCACACTCGGTGGAATGCAACTAAAATCAACCCCGGGGTTGGCTTTAGACTCGCTAAGCGACGCACTCGACTTCGACGTCGTAGCGCCTACTACGCCTACCCATTTTCCATACATATTGGGTCACGCACCGGACGTGCTTGATATTGCCATCTGTAAGAACATCAATCTCGCCTTCCAAGGCATAGAGGTAATCCATGAGCTCGCTTCCGATCATCGCCCCGTTCTTCTTCGGTTAGGCCTCCGCCCCAACCTCACCCTCCACCAAAACCATTGTAGACTGGCACCGACTCAGGAACGCCCTGAGGGAAGCCACATCACCGCACCTAGATGCTATTCCTAGGAACATATCTTCAGTCAAAGACACGAACCTCGCAGTTCATGCCCTCACTAGGCACATCCAGACCGTAATCGTGGATTGTTCGAGGCAGGTTCCCTCGGTGGAAGACCACCGATGGACCCTGCCAAACGACATAAAGGACCTAATGAGGCGCAAGAATGCGGCGACTCGTGCCCACGACTTATATCCCACTGAAAGTAACCGGCTGGTGCTACGTACCCTTCAGCGTGAAGTCCGATCACGCATAGCCCAGTATAGGAACGATCGGTGGGATAATCACCTCTCCAACATCGAACCTTCCCATCTCGCCTACTGGCGACTTCCCAAATCCCTAAAGGGGCACCGCCCAAACAATGCCTCCTTAGCGCGTCCTAATAAACCACCCGCCTTCTTAGACGAAGAGAAAGCCGAATGTCTGGCTGACAATCTCAAGCTCCAATGCTCACCGAGCACACTACCGATCGACGCCGCTCACCTTGCAATGGTTAACAGCGAGGTCGACCGGAGGAGTAAGGAACCACCTCGCGATTCCGTCACTCAAGTTACATGCACCGAAGTTGAGTCCATAATTAAAAACCTGCGGCCACGCAAGGCTCCCGGCCCCGACGGTATCACCAACAAGGTGATGAAACTCCTACCCATGTCCATTTTACACCTACTGGTGATAATCTACAACGCGGCCATATCCAAAGGCACCTTCCCGAACACCTGGAAGGAAGCCGATGTCATAGGGATTCTCAAGCCCTCAAAACATCCAACCGATCCATCAGCCTATCGACCCATAAGCCTACTCAAAGTCTTGGGTAAGGTATATGAAAGGCTCATCCTCACCCGCCTCAAGGACTTCATGCTGTCCCGAGGGCTGCCAATCAATGAGCAGTTCGGGTTTCGCACCCAACACTCATGCACACATCAAGTGCACCGCATCACAGAGCACATCCTCAGTAAATTTCTTCAGGGCTACCAAACTGGGGCACTTTTTCTCGACGTGGCGAAAGCTTTCGACAAGGTCTGGCACAACGGGCTCATATACAAACTATATGAGCTCGGTGTGCCAGATCGACTCGTACTTATCATCCGAGATTTTCTCCGAAATCGAACCTTTCGTTACCGCGTCGAGGGAACGCGCCCGAGGTTCACCCCATTTGTGCCGGAGTACCACAAGGCTCTGTCCTAGGTCCTACTTTATACACACTCTACACCAACGACATACCGCGCACTCGCGGTGTAGAGCTAGCCCTTTTCGCCGATGACACCGGCCTCTACGTGTCTGGATTTAAACCAGACGCTATTTGTAAACGCCTCCAATCTGCAGCCAACACCTTAGGAAATGGTTTCGGAAATGGAGGATCGAGGTTAACCCACCAAAGTGCAGCCATTTACTTCTCTCGGCGCAACAAAACGCCGCATCTCCAAACTATAGAGTTATTTGATCGTCCAATCCCTGGGAAAAGACAGTCAAATACTTAGGCGTCACATTAGATGAAAGACTCACCTTCGGTCCGCATGTCAACCGCGTACGGAATCGAGCAGCGTTCGTCCTAGGTCGTTTGCACCCGTTACTTAATAAAAATAGCAAAATGTCCCTGCGTAATAAAATTACACTTTACAAAGCGTGCATCCGACCCATAATGACATACGCAAGCCCCGTCTTTGCGCATGCCTCCCCGCGTCACATTCACCGACTTCAGGTAATACAAAATCGTTTCATGCGCAAGGCCACCGGTGCGCCGTGGTTCTTGCGTAACGAAAATCTACACATAGATCTTGAGCTGCCGACCATAGCTCAGTACCTGAAGCAGGCTTCTCGCCGATATTTCGACTCTGCCGTCACACACCGAAACCCTTTGATTGTAAGTGCCGCCACTTACAATCCCATCGCGAATCACAGATTTACCCGCGTCCGTAGGAGACCGAGGCACGCCCTCGACGACCCTGACGACGCAGCCACCAGGGCCCAAGCCCTTTATAAAACACATCACACATACATTGCACCCTCATATCGCCCCGCCGACGGCGTCGCAAACAAAGTTATTCGCGATACCGCCATGTCACTGGCCGGTTCTCTCCAATCCATACAGATAGAAGCGTTGCTGGAGTTTCTTGCGCCACTTCTTCTCCAGCGCCCACGTATCCTAAAGTGGTGGTACAGGTAGTTAATAATATATACCCATATATAGAGGTCTCGACTGAGAGCCATAAGCGCTCGGTCACCTCTCAACCCGGTGAAACTGTAAAAGCCCTGGGGCTAACAGCGGCCATCAGCCCGAAAAAAAAAAAAAAAAAAAAATAAACAGTTTATTTCTAGCTGCAGCACGAATGGCTCATCTCGACCGTGGTAGAACCACGCCCTAACAGAATACCATTGTAAAATTGCAGCATAATGTTGCTGTATTTCGTCTAGTGAGTGCAGGGATCTTTTATTATCGGAGACGAGGCATTCCATCTCAGTCTTCAAGGGTGACAACGCATCTGCTTTATGATGCCGCGTCAAGGATGAATGTAGATGTCACGGGCCGCAGGAATCACTTGACATCAGGTGAATTGTGTGTAAGTTTGTTACTCTCAAAGTAATAAAAAAAATATCTTATTGAAATATCTCAACGTTTATTTATTTACTAAATTTTCAAAGATAACCGAAATAGAATAGAACAAACACAATTTAATACAAATAAATATATCAAAGAACATAATTACAAGATTTACCAAGAAGTCCAATTACTCATTAAAATGAACGCAAATAACATAAAACAAATATCAAGTTATAAAGGCGACCGCAACTTGATTGTAATAAATTCAAGTTAACTTAAATTTGTTTTAATTTTATTATTATAAAAATCAAAATATATATATATTGTTAACCTCGGAGTAACTCTCGAATCTACAGGCGGTTGGGGCTATGTGACGGACTGCTCAAGGGTCAAATGCAGAATGCGTTTCTTCCGCCAGTTTCTCTTCCTTTCTCTCAACTATCAGGACTTCCGACCGGTTGGTCTTTAATATGCATTTTTTTGAATTGTACATATTCATTAAATTTTTATTTTATTGATCAACCAGAGAGAGATTGAAATAAATATAATATAAACAAACATTATTAATTATTATTAATTATTTTTTGGACTGTAAATATTTATTATATTTTTATGTTATTGACCAACCAGAGAGAGATTGAAATAAATATAATATAAACATACATTATTAATTATTATTATTTATTTTTTTGACTGTTTATATTTATTATATTTTTATTTTATTGACCAACCTGAGAGAGATTGAAATAAATATAATATAAACATACATTATTAATTATTATTAAACTTATAGTAAAACTTGACCTTTAAGTATTAATGTAAAGGAATTATTAAAATCAATTTTCCCGCACCTGCGGTTTTGTTAAAAATCAGGAATTTTGGAAACGTATTTAAGAATCGATGACATTACAAGAATTCCATGACTTGAGTATGTTTTAATTTTTTTAATATTATATTGATTTTATAAATATTTAAATAGTTGACAGTTAACCTAAAACTAAACAACACACGTATAGAAGTTGCCCAGAACTGTCCAGATATTTTTTAGTGACGTAAGCATTTGCGCAAAATAAAGGTACGTACCCATCCCTATTCCGACGTAACGCAACTGCAATAAGATCGGATGAAGCTTCAGATGCACAACACAATCAGATAAGAGAAAAAAATTGCGATACAAAAAATATTGTTCCTAAGCTGGGAATCGAACCCAGAACCCGCGAGGCAGCAGCTAGCAATACTAACGGTATGGAAATACCCCTTGGGACAGTTGATTCCACAGCAAAATTCTTAGTTCAATCACGTAGTATCAAGCACGTGCAAAGATATCGGAGGAAAGTTCAGATGTCATCCACTAATACTGTTCCCGAGAATCGAACCCAAGACTCGCAACGTACCATTCGGATACTCTAACCCAGGGATCCGCAAAGTCCAAGGGTGGACTATTTGTAAACTAAAACTGATTTTGGGACCCCGAACACAAGTTCTTATTTGAAACTTTCATGCTACCGTATAAGTTGTGTTACGTGTACCAACTTGTTAAAAGAATGACTAATAATTTTAGTACGAAGTATCATTGTTGTACTTTAAAAAAAAACTAAACAAGTCGACAAGCGTGCACAGGTTCGTAAATATACGAAGAACTCGGCAATTTTATGTATATTTATTTTATTAAATTTTGATGAGAAAATGATGAAGTTTACTCACTTAACCAACCGCAAAGTATTTAATTTAGTAAATATTTTGTATTAATAGGAAAGAAAATAGGAATAGGATTATTAAAGTAATTTGGCCATGGGGGTCGCAGGTATCGGTTTATTTTGGGAAAGGGGTCTTTTGCCCAAAATACTTTGGGAATCCCTAATCACGGATCAGTCAAACAACTAATATATTTTTGTTTATAAGTTAATTAGCTTTTGCTTACTTGTTACTACTGTCTGTTAGTTTCGAATCTAACCCCGTTCAACTTGCAGTGAGTGCATTAACCACTGAGTCGTCCTAATCATTATGTGAATACGGTATCAACTATTTTCATTAAAAAATCGTAATGAACGTCTAGCCAAGTTCAACTTAACTGATTTCTTCTACTAAAAGTCACAACTATTAAAATACTGCAAGATAATGTATACTTTAAATTCATAGATATAAAGTATTTTTACTATACAGATAAAAGTACATTCGATGAAAAGTTATGAATGTAAAGCATTCTTTACTATATACGTGGGTGGGTTATGTGAAAGAATTTGAACTCTAGACAGTTAACATAAGAGTCATATTTGTATGTAGGTTCACTATATTGAGTCATAAATCGTTGAGCCCATAATGATTAGCTCATCGTTAAATGATGATTGTGTTTGTTGTATTTTTCGGCCTTCATTAATTATTGTTTTAGCGAAGGCCGTAAAATACGTATAAGGTATTTGAGAAAGTTTTACATAATAATTTGTTATTGTTAATAATTTACATGAAAATGTGTAATTTGCATAATATTAGGTGAAAGTATTGCATTGCTATTCCGTGCACTGGTATTCCATGAAACTTTACTTGCTGTTTAAAAAACAGTTTATTGGTGATGTTCTCCTGGTCGCTTTCGACCACGACGATGTTTTTTTAGGTATGTATAAAAATCAAATATAAACAATGTTTATTTAATTCCATGCTAGTCTTATAACTAAAGCAGGTTGAGATCTTCTAGTAAGCAAGAATATGCTAGTGTCAGAAAATGTCACTCTTCCAAAACAAAAATAACATTTTATGGCATGTTTTTTTGTTATTTATTAAATACATTAAATTTAATTACTAAATAATAGTTTCGCCAAACTGACAATACAGTTCATTGGCGAAACTAAAGAAAGAAAATAGAATGTACATATTTATTAAAATTAGGTGTAAATGTTGTTAATATGTTGTTAGTTAGGTCTAGGATGTATGATAAGTTTAAGCTAACAATAGAATGTACATATTTATAAAAATTAGGTGTAAATGTTGTTAATCTGCTGTTAGTTAGGTCTAGGATGTATGATAAGTTTAAGCTAACAATAGAATTTACATATTTATTAAAATTAGGTGTAAATGTTGTTAATCTGCTGTTAGTCAGGTCTAGGATGTATGATAAGTTTAAGCTAACAAAAGAATGTACATATTTATTAAAATTAGGTGTAAATGTTGTTAGTTAGGTCTAGGATGTATGATAAGTTTAAGCTAACAATAGAATGTACATATTTATAAAAATTAGGTGTAAATGTTGTTAATCTGCTGTTAGTTAGGTCTAGGATGTATGATAAGTAAAGATAACAATAGAATGTACATATTTATTAAAATTAGGTGTAAATGTTGTTAATCTGTTGTTAGTTAGGTCTAGGATGTATGATAGGTTTAAGCTAACATTAGAATGTGAATTAGGTGTAAATGTTGTTAATTTTTTTTTTTTTTCTGGCTTATGGCCGCTTTTAGCCTTAGGGCTTTTACAGTTTCACCGGGTTGAGAGGTGACCGAGCGCTTTTGGCTCTCAGTCGATACCTCTATATATGGGTAACCAGCGCAAGGGCCTTGGACCGTTATCCTATTTCGAGAGAGCGTCTGACTCAAGGGTGCCCGAGAGGGCTGAACCTCGGCTCGGTCAGTTGCTTGACAGAGGATTATCTTAATTAATATCACTATTATTATTAACTACCTGTACCACCACTTTAGGATGCGTGGGCGCTGGAGAAGAAGTGGCGCAAGAAACTCCAGCAACGCTTCTATCTGTATGGATTGGAGAGAACCGGCCAGTGACATGGCGGTATCGCGAATAACTTTGTTTGCGACGCCGTCGGCGGGGCGATATGAGGGTGCAATGTATGTGTGATGTGTTTTATAAAGGGCTTGGGCCCTGGTGGCTGCGTCGTCAGGGTCGTCGAGGGCGTGCCTCGGTCTCCTACGGACGCGGGTAAATCTGTGATTCGCGATGAGATTGTAAGTGGCGGCACTTACAATCAAAGGGTTTCGGTGTGACGGCAGAGTCGAAATATCGGCGAGAAGCCTGCTTCAGGTGCTGAGCTATGGTCGTAGGCTCAAGAAGCACGGCGCACCGGTGGCCTTGCCCATGAAACGATTTTGTATTACCTGAAGTCGGTGAATGTGACGCGGGGAAGCATGCGCAAAGACGGGGCTTGCGTATGTCATTATGGGTCGGATGCACGCTTTGTAAAGTGTAATTTTATTACGCAGGGACATTTTAATCTGCTGTTAGTTAGGTCTAGGATGTATGATAGGTTGTTTTTTTTTCGGTTTTACTAGGAGCGCAGCGGTTGTAAGTGTAGTGGTTAGCAAGCAAAACAATTTCAGTGTGTGCGTTTCTTCGGTGACCTCTCTATACAAATTGATGTTGTTTATAAAGGGATTTATATATGTTTATATTATAATTAACTAGGCAATAGATGTTTGCTTAATTCTAGTTTTAATGTAGGTCTGATTGTGTATACTGTTCGAATGTGGTTATAGTTGCCGTATGATGTCAATTGCGCAGAATATATTATGGTGCCATAAGTATTTGCGCAAACATAGAGGCACTACCTTGTCCCCTACCCTATTCCGATGTACATATATATATGTAATACGATCGGAGGAAGGCAGTGTTAGGGACACGGAACATACAACACAACCAGAAACAGGATAACTAATTTGTAAGTTACTAAATATCATTTATAATATAAAAAATGTATTTCGAACACATGTGAGGACCGTCAATCCGCGGTGGAAATAGTCGAGTATACACTCGTGAGCAAATATCGACTCAAGCGTCATGGACGAGGTTGAATGTCTTTAAAAAAAGGCCCTGAACTATAATTTTCTTCTTTTTAAATGACGGACGTTTGAAGGCGAACCGATATATTGAAGAGATATTAGGGGATCACGGCATTCCTTATGCAAACTTTATCGGTGAAAACTTTGTGCTAATGCAGGACAAGGACCAAGACCTGAAAGAGAATGAAATTTAGTGTACGGAGTGGCCAGACTTTAATACTATTGAGCATTTATGGGACGAGCTTAAAAGAAAAGTTCGTGCTAGAAACCCTGCGCCACGACATAGAGCTTCAAGCCGTACTCGCTGAATATTGGGATAGCGTTACTCAAGAAACTGTAAAATCTTATCGAGCCTGAGAAGAACCAATTAGGAGCTGCATTTAGACCCCAGGAATGGGTAACACTAAATATTGAATCGTTTCTTATTATTTTGTCTTTTTGTGTGTATTTTCTTTAGAGTGAACGTTTCCTTACTTTAGAGCTATTGTATTTAAAAAGAGTTTATTGATATGAATATCATCTCATTTTAAAGCTTAAACCTTCACCTTTAATCTGTTATACTTAAAAAAATAATTTGAGCAACAGATTTTTTAAGAGAATTTTACCTGATTTTACCAGCACGTCGTGAGTCTGTTTATTGGCTCACGATTGCATATACTCGTATATAGGCAGCATCGTCAGGCGTTATTACTTTTTGACAACTTTTATCGTTATTTTGACGTTATTTGAAATACTATGAGATATAAAGGCTAATGAGATTAACGTCGGTCTGGTTAATTTAATTCTAAGTAAAGCTTAAGTAAACAATCCGTGAATGAGGAAATAAGGTTGACAACAGACACAAAAGTTATTCTATTTATGCACAAATATGATTGTAAAACAGTAAGTAAGTCCAGTTAATGGTGTCGTTCTATCAAAATACTATCTTATTTATGATGTTTGACATTATTTTTATTTTATCTACCTGTCATGCCCACGGTTCCACTAAAAACAAAGTATTCATGTAGACCATTTTGGTGCATTTCATTGTAGTTACGTCGTTTTTAGTTATTGTTCTATGTACCAAATAAATGTTTTTCTTTCTTTACTTACTTTTAAACATAACTCGAGAGGAAAGCGAACCCAACAGTTGCGACCACTGCGCCATGAGGTAAACAGGTTTACATTTATCATTTTATTAAACCGGTAGAAAATTACTTCCTCATAGTAACCTATGTAGGAACAGTAATTCAGCCATTGTGACGGGTAACGGACGAATATTTTGTCGTTTTCCCGGCTTGCATGTAACGGGACTATAAGTATCTAGATATCTTAGACGAACATTTTTATATATATATCTTTATATAACGTGCTGTATTTCAACTTTTGTTTTATTACATGTATTAACAAACGAGCACACAGTTCACCTGACGGCAAGTGATTCCTGCGGCCCATGACATCTACATTCATCCTTGACAAGGAATCATAATGCAGATCCGTTGTTACTCTTGATGACTGAGATAGTCTCCGGATCCCACCACTCTCCAGACGAAACACAGCAGCATTATGCTGACATTTCACGCCGGTATTCTGTGAGGGCGTGGTCCTACCCCGCTCGAGCTGACCCATTCATACTGCAGCTAGAAACAAACTGCAGTGTAGCTGTACCAGTATTCGTAGAAAAGGTTTTTGTTTGTACTGCGGGTGACAAGAAAGCACAGGTCACTTGATAAGTGATTCCTGAGGCCCTTTTTTGCTATCGTTGTAGTCTTCTAAAGGTGTCTCTTTTTTTCTTTATTATTATTCTTATTCTTACTTTTGTCCCTTACCTTGATTTATCTGAACCCTCCCAAGGTTGACTGGTAGATAATGCCTAAGGCATTAAGTCCGCCTTTGTGCATATGTTAGTTGTACAAAAGTTTATAAATAAATAAATAAATACCTTTGTTTGGTTTGTACCAACGGAAACCCCCTGGGTGCCAACCTCAGTTTATTGGGAGGGGCCTCCCACCCTGGACGATAACAGCCTCCACCTTGGCCGTCTACGAACTCGTGGACCTTTTCGTCGTATTACACAACATGTGTGGTATCTTAACAACGGTCTATAGGACGAAAGGACCCCGGTGGTCTCAGACATTTATTTATTTATCCCAGATCATAATACAGTTGGAATAAGAGTAAACACATTATACACTGATATTCTGAGCGCAATGCCCCGAATTTTTTTTAGTCTTAGTGTAGTTATGAACCAACCGTAGCATGAATACGTCGTCGCGAAGCATGTCTTGACTCTCCAGGATACCACGGTAAAATAATAGTTTATTACTGCGTCTGGTGAAGGAAAGAGACCTAGAAAAAGTACATCGGGTGACAAAGCTTCGGCATTACGAATCTTGGATGATGACGACATGGACCGTCTTCACTTACCGTTAGATAAACTGTGCTCATTTGTCACCCATTTTATAATAAAAAGCTATAAAGTATACATTAAACGTAATGATACTGCGTTTACACTATCGTGAAATCTCGACAAAACATGGTGACCAACATTAATGATTAAAAGCAGGAGATCTAACGGATAAGCGAGATGCATTAGCTATTCGAACACAACAGCAGTCTCACTGGTCCAGAAATGTTATTTCCTTATCGTATGTGAAGTGATATATATTATGAGATAAATACAATAAGAGGGGAAATTAGAATTAAGTAATCGAAGTACATGTTTTAACCGCCATTACCTATGAAGGCAAGGAGTGTCACATATATATATATATATTTAGGATTTACAGAGATTCGGGGAATACATACAACATACCCAAAGCCAACAATTTTTGCTACACAAATATTGTTTCTCGGCTGGCAATCGAACCCAGAAAGGCAGTAGCCAGATACTCTAACTACTACACCACGTGTCTGTCTAATATATATTTACTTATTTCAACTGTACGCTGAAAGCGTTTCATAGAGACTTAGTAATAATAATAATAAATCATTTTTACACAAATTGTTATAATACAAGGAAAGACAAAAAATATATATATAAACAAATAAATAAGCAATTCGGAAGAAAATCTTGGTGATGCAAGAGATTTGAAATTTAAATATTTAATGGTCTTGCATGTTTCCTCCTCATATTTTCCTCAATGCCAAATACAGTGGTAGGTCATGCCAAATAGGTTCACAGAACTTTGATGCTACATCTGTCCGGTTACATTTTAATGTTAGAAGGAACACTCGTACAAGCTTTTAGTTCCAAAGCTTGCGTGCACGAAAAATTTAAACACGCCAAAACTTTAATTAAAATGGATTAATTAGTGCCCTAATACATATACGAACATAATTATACTTCTTTTACGTAATAAAAAAAATATTCCGTATTCTAATATTTTACGGAATCGGGTAAAGTTAAGGAGAAACAGCTTTTTATCAAAGCTAACGCTCAGAAGATTTACTTCCATTTCTTAATTCTTACCATTCTTCACTTAGACACATTCTTTTAATTTAAAATATATAATTTGTGCATAGCCCATTCCTATAGAGGATGTTTGATAATAATTCATGCGGCTTCGCTGCAGATTGGCGGACTTGTCGCTTCTATTAAATATAGTTTTTTAATTTATTTCTGCGATGAAGATTTTTTCACATGTTTTCCGTCACTGCCGACCACGTAATAATCACTTAAAATTTCAATTCGCAATCTCATTAGTCATCCCAGTACTTGGATTTCAACTCGGATTGCCTGCTTAGCGAGAATGATAGATTCTTACATAGCTTACAGATCATATAGATCCATAGATAGAGCTTACAGATCATATAAATTCATAGATAGAGCTTACAGATCATATAGATCCATAGATAGAGCTTACAGATCATATAGATCCATAGATAGAGCTTACAGATCATAAAGATTCATAGATAGAGCTTACAGATCATATAGATCCATAGATAGAGCTTACAGATCATATAGATCCATAGATAGAGCTTACAGATCATATAGATTCATAGATAGAGCTTACAGATCATATAGATCCATAGATAGAGCTTATAGATCATAGATAGAGCCATGGATTTTATAGATTCTGAGATAGAGCTTACAGATCATATAGGATTCATAGATAGACCTTACAGATCATATATAGATCCATAGATAGAGGCTTACAGATCATATAGATCATAGATAGAGCTTACAGATCATATAGATTTATAGATAGAGCTTACAGATCATATAGATTCATAGATAGAGCTTACAGATCATATAGATTCATAGATAGAGCTTACAGATCATATAGATCCATAGATAGAGCTTACAGATCATATAGATTCATAGATAGAGCTTACAGATCATATAGATTCATAGATAGAGCTTACAGATCATATAGATTCATAGATAGAGCTTACAGATCATATAGATTCATAGATAGAGCTTACAGATCATATAGATTCATAGATAGACCTTACAGATCATATAGATTCATAGATAGAGCTTACAGATCATATAGATTTATAGATAGAGCTTACAGATCATATAGATTCTTAGACAGAGCTTATGGATTTTATAGATTCTGAGATAGAGCTTACAGATCATATAGATTCATGGATAGAGCTTAAAGATCATATAGATTCATAGATAGAGCTTACAGATCATATAGATTCATAGATATAGCTTACAGATCATATAGATTCTTAGACAGAGCTTATGGATTTTATAGATTCTGAGATAGAGCTTACAGATCATATAGATTCTTAGATAGAGCTTTTGGATTTTATAGATTCTTAGATAGAGCTTATGGATTTTATAGATTCTTATACAGAGCTTATGGATTTTATAGATTCTGAGATAGAGCTTACAGATCATATAGATTCATAGATAGAGCTTACAGATCATATAGATTCTTAGACAGAGCTTATGGATTTTATAGATTCTGAGATAGAGCTTATGGATTTTATAGATTCTTAGATAGAGCTTTTGGATTTTATAGATTTTTAGATAGAGCTTATGGATTTTATAGATTCTTAGATAGAGCTTATGGATTTTATAGATTCTTAGATAGAGCTTATGGATTTTATAAATTCTTAGATAGAGTTTATAGATCTTATAGATCCAAGGTAGAACTTACAGATCTTATAGATTCTTAGATAGAGCTTATGGATCATATAGATTCCTAGACAGAGCTTATCGATTTGATAGATTCTTAGATAGAGCTTATGGATTTTATAGATTCTTAGATAGAGCTTATGGATTTTATATATTCTTAGATAGAGCTTATGGATTTTATATATTCTTAGATAGAGCTTATGGATTTTATAGATTCTTAGATAGAGCTTATGGATTTTATAAATTCTTAGACAGAGCTTATGAATTTTATAGATTCTTAGATAGAGCTTATGGATTTTATAAATTCTTAGATAAAGTTTATAGATCTTATAGATCCACGGTAGAACTTACAGATCTTATAGATTCTTAGATAGAGCTTACAGATCATATAGATTCTTAGATAGATCTTATATATCTATATATCACTAGAACAAACATTTTAAATTTAATTTAGTGTGGGTAACCGGATAGTTAGTAACATTAAATATTCTAGTATAGTTTAAAAGAAATGTAATCATTAATAATGGGCAACATCTTTAAATCACAGATTTTACGACGTTGTATGTTTAATTTGAACGAATGCCGACGTACCATTTAGGATCGTTTCGTGACTTTGTGAAGATTGTACATTCGTCGACAGGTTGTGTGTTTGTGTGTGAAACATCATATTTATCATTATTGTCATCATCATCAATACAGCTTAACGCTACTTCGTTTGTTAGCTGTCACACCAAAGATTTCATATAAAAATTTGTAAATCGTATAAATTATATGTAAAGCTGGAAGGTTAATTTAAAAATAATGTTTGGTTATGGGGTCACAATAAAAATAAAACGTCAAAGGCAAACAAATATTTTATTAAATTTTAACTATTAATAAGCTTATGTAAACATGTAATTTATATAAACTGATTTTTACTGTTTTTTCACGGCCAAGGGTCCTCTTCGATCACCAGCCGCGGAATAATATTTGTGCATCACAAACAGCTGTTCTTTGGGTCTGAGTGTGTTGTATATATATCCAGTGGTCCTGACCTTGTCTTTGCACATGCACTGCATCGGTATAGGGACGGGGACAACGTGTACCTAGTACCTATGAGTTTGCGCAAATGCTTCCAGCACAACAAAATATTCGTAATAGTGTTCGAAATCCCCCAGAAGAATATAATCGAAAACAAACTATTTTTTTGAACAGAGTAGTTTATACTTAACAAAGTGGTAGAGTTGTAGAGCCATGCTGCTAGAAGCTGGGTTGTCCCGTCCGAGCAAGTACCGATCTACAGAATACCAGCATCAAATAACAGAATGCTTTTTGGCATTAGGAACATCTAAGATGTAGGAATCATATGCCTCAATCTAGTATCACAGTTATACAAACTTTATATCAGTGGTAAAGGAACTCGATAGGAAGTTATGACTGCAGAATGAATGATGCGATCTTGGAAGGTCCACAGGTAATATCAGAGTAACGTGAGTACCGTAGTTTCTGGTAGGAAGACATTGTTTTTTTGTAAATTATGCTTTTTTGCCCTGACAAAATTACTCAGAGACTGGTTTTTCGCTATTTCCATTTGTGCAATTACAATTGCTGCAGCTATTTCTTATAATAATATTTAAGTTTTATATATATTTTATATAACTATCTATTTCTTATTCTATTCTTAGGTCAATATAAATCGAACAAAATTTCATCACTATATATATATAGTGTACTCATTTTATTTTATTGCCTTAGTTGCTACATGTGAACAATATTCTATAAAAATATCTCTTTTGCTTTTACCTTCGATCCCTTTGCTTTGCTCATTCTCTGCACAAAGTGTAGCGTCTAGCCTTTGTTCGTCTTCACGTCTCAAGGCAGAGTTTACAGGACAATCGAACAGGAGGTGAATGATTGTTAGTAAGGCATTCATTCCATCTCAGTCCTTACGGATGATAACACATGCGCATCTTGTATCTTTGATAAGGATGTGTGTAGGAATTAATTATCATCAGGTGAACTATGAGTCACTTAAGAACCTTTCTCATCGGTTATCTGTACTTCGAGATATATCTTTGTTATATTGGACTGGCATTCGTAGTGTAGTACAACTCGCCTCAAGATGGAGAGACAACCTATGCAAATTTGTGAGATGTCGATCGATACCGATGCCTTGGGATTGTGCAATCTATGGGGTAATGGGGAAATGTAATCTATGTTCAGCAAATGGCTATGGATAGGCTAATAACTGGGAGATCATTTGTCACACTTCCCTCCAGAAAAGAAACTACGAATCTATGACATATGAAGCGGTCTAAGTGTATATAGAACTAGAAAAATGCGTCACAATTTCCCGCTATCGGATTGCATAAAATGAATCCGCAACGCGGTTTAGTTCAAAGCCAGTTCCGTTATTTATTTTCGGACAATTTTATTTTCACGGACGTGGCATATATTAGTATATAGTGACTCAAAGCTATAAGAAAAACACAACGAGGAAAACGTGAGGTTACTGATCTATTAAATAAATTGTACGTATTTATTTTAAGATCGACCAATGAATTTGCTGACGTTAATAAATTGAATGACCTGGATAAATTGATAGTGGAGGTGAAGATCGACAAATTGACCCTGCTGTAGAATATTGCAATATTGGTATCTAGAAATACATTATTACTAGAATTTGTCATCTTAGTCACAGGCTTAAAAGACTTTTGTGCAACGTATATTGATTATTTTTAGGTCAAAGGTACAATAATCATGCATCTCAGTCCTTAAGGGTGACAACGCATCTACATTATGATTCCTTGTCAAGGATGAATGTAGACGACGTGGGCCGCAGGAATCACTTATCATCAGGTGAATTGTGTGCTCGTTTGTTGCTCTCAATGAAATAAATTAAAAACAATTTGAAGATATCACCTTGGTCGGTGTCTAGAAGAACCAGATAATTATCGTTATATGATATTTATATAATCTTTAAGACATACTTTTTGATACTGAGTTATGGTCGGAAGTTAAAAATTAAAGAGTGTATATTCATGTATTAAATAATGCTATTAAAGTGTTAAATGGAGGAAATTTGAACAGTGCTTATCCGACAATCTACTCATACGTACTAACACTTGCTACAAAAAGTTTTGGAACAAAAGGACTGCGTATGAATAACTCTTGTTAAACGACACAAACACTTAAAAACCCGAGGAGGACTAATGCTAACATATCAAGCGTTTGAAAACATTAATTAAGGTTACAACATAAACGAACGGCGACCATCAGAAAGCTCTATGAGTCGAGTTTATTTTTCATTCATACAAACGACAAACACTAGTGTCCGACTTACTAACACAGATAAGGGAAATAAGCCGCCCCAGCGATGCAATTTCAATCCAAAACGCTTGAATATAATGGCGTGGTTTCAACCGAAGCGTCAGATAATGTTGCACATGGGGTATAGTAAACAGAGGAGCGAGACGCCGGCGCACACGCAACATTAGCCGCTAGCCAGTCGGTCGCAGAGAGCTCAGCTGAACGCAGGCGGCCATTGTACGGCACGAGTCGAACCACGCGCACGCGTCGAATGAAATACAATTCTAACATTTTCGGGTGTACACCTGGGGTGCTTATTTGGACCAGTGTTTTATAATTTGTATGCGATATTTATAACATATTATTATCTATGTTAAACGTGATTATTTTGAGTGAATTGTTACGTGGTCCATTGCATGCAGATGCCGAGTCGTGTGGTAAGTGATTTTGAAATGTTTCTTGTATCGTCTTTTGAATGCTTCTATTGTTTTAAAGGCGGGAGGTCTTTTTTCTTAAACATAACGCCAGCATCAATCGCACTTTCATCTCCGCTAGTTTTATTTACAAGTTTATCAAGTTCTAATTAAAGGGCAGTAAACGTGTTAATGATGGTTGTAAAGTTTTACGAGTTTTCGCTTGAAATGTAAATTTTATCGTCTGTGATGGTAAAACGGTTAGTGCGTGCATGTACTTGAACTTGTATTATACTCGTCGGAGTTTTGTTTACGTAACGTTTGTTATCTAGATAGTAAGTTGTAAAAGTTTGAGATGACGGGAGAAATGTGATTAAAGTTCCTGGAAAACTTTTTGTTAAAGTTTTCCGTTCGAACTGATTCATGTATGAAATATTACTCAGTTGAGAATTTATAACGTGATTTTTGTTTGGCGCTGTAATAACTTTTTTTTTCGGTTTTGTTACGCATAACTTACATAACTCTCGACCTTGGTTGGTGAATGAAATGTTTGGTTTTCCATTTGAACAGATTGATGAGGTAAATTTTGGCTACTGAATAAAATTGTTAATATTTAAGAGTAATTTCTTTCACTTTTTTACTGCTGGAAAATTATTTATTTTTCTATTCTTTTATTATTTAATTAATGTAGACCTCAAAACAATTTTGTATTCTTGGTTAAAGTACAAATAATACAGGAGTAAGTGATTAAGTAGTGAAAAGTATTCTTAATGTAAATTAAAACTCTCTGATCAATATTTTGTTCGTAAACACACTGTAGCATTGCTAATTTTATCTCACCAGCTTCCTTGTCTTATCAGATTAATTGTTAAAATTTAATTTATAACAGAACATTAGTTATCTTCCCAAGGCACATTCTTTTTAATGATTGGTTGTTGATTGTATATATATAATTATTGTATCTTACTGTACTATATTGTACTGTATTTAATAAACAATAATTAATTAAGTTCGATGAATTAAATTATGTTATAATACGTATCTAATTTAAATTAAGTCTTGATATGTGGGCAATAAAATTTCTATCAACCGTTAAATAAAACTAATTTTACAGATTTTGTTGCGTTTAAAACCCTATTTAATTGCTTGTTTGAATGCCTTATCGGTTTTTATAAAAAGTTTGAGAGTAAATCCAGTTGTATAGTTATATTGAAACCATTTTATAATGAAAACAATTGTTTAATTTTATTTATCATATGTGTTTTTAATTACTTATTTTCGGTACGGGAAGCTCACGAATTGTTGTAACGAAATTTGCGGATTGGGGGACAGACATTTGTGCTGTAATATATGTTTTTAATTATTTCATACTATTTAAGACATAGGTTTCCGGACTATATTTTCTCCCAAAATTGCAATTCACTAAGTTAATTTGCCGTCACCGGGGTTCGAAAGCGGTTTGCTCGCGTAGCGTTAAAAAAGTGACCGACTGGAAACAATATTCAATAAATAATGACATATATCCAAGAAGGTTTTCGTAGTGTTTGGTTGTTTGTGGATAAACATCACTTAAGTCGGTTTTATTTAAACAGTTTTTATATATTAAATAATGATATCTTCAGATACAATAACCTAAAAACCTTACACTGTGTGTTCTTTCGGTGACGGCCGTGCGGTGTAGCAGTTACAGTATCTGGCTGCTGCGTCGCGGGTCCAAGGTTCGATTCCCAACAATATTTGTGCATCACAAATTTGGTGGTACTCTCTGAGTGTGTTGTAAATATGTCGCGTGCCTCTGACCCTGCATCAACTTTCCTCCGATCTTAGTGCACGTGCATTATGCATGAATAGGGAAGGTCTAGTGAGTGCCTCTGTGTTTGCACAAATGCTTACGGCACTATAAAAATTCTGCGCAGTTGATATCGTCTGACAATAATCAAAAGATGTATCCGTTGTCGAAATCGACCATTATCATTTACGTTGTGACGTGCACAAAATTTTCAATTATTATTTTCACACGATGAAGGATGTGATCATAATAACATGTTTGTTGGTTTATTTAATAATTTATTTAACCTATGAAGGCATTAACATGATAATTATTTTTCCACTTACATCAGTGGTTAATTTCTATAAGGAATTGGTCTACTTGACCTGGGAAGGACCACGCCCTCGCAGAGTATCAGCATAACGCTGCTGCGCTTCGTAAGACGGTGAGTATGGGCATCCGAGGACTTCATTACAGGAATACCACCTCAGTACTCAAGGCTCCTCGACTCCTTGTTGAGGATGAACGTCCTTGGCCGCAGTCATGACAGCTTCAGGTGGTTCATTACTCCCCTTCGCAGCCTCGTTGGCAAGCTCGGAAACCTGGTGGTGGTACATTATAGTTTTTACTTCTGTTTATCTTCACTGCTCATTTTTTTAATTACATTTAAACTAACAAAGAAGCACACACAGTTCACCTGACGGCAAGTGACGGCCCATGACACCTACATTCATCTTTGACAAGGAATCATAATGCAGATGCGCTGTCACCCTTGAGGACTGAGATGGAATGCGTCGTCACCAGTAATAAAGGTCTCCGGATCCCTACACTCACCAGACGAAACACAGCAGCGTTATGCTGCTATTTTACGCTGGTATACTGTGAGGGCGCGATCCCATACCGGTCGAGCTGACCCATTCATTCAATTATGTAAATATTTACCAAAGTTTTGACTACTACAAGTCTCAACATCAATAAACGCAATAAAGGAATGTAAACAAATGCCACATTCCCATATCACTAATGCTGTCTTTCAAAATAGTATCAGCACATATTAGAAATTTAAAAAAAAATGAGGTACTTAACTTCAATGAGTTTTAATTAAAAAAAACCCTAGGAGTATATTACTCATGTCGGTATATCGAAGTACTGAGGACTGACGACGGGTGACGACAAGATGTCCCTCTGGACGATTGCGACCAAGGCGATATCTTCTGGTTATTGCCCGAGGACATACAACTGGGCAGAATATTTCATAGTGCCGTAAACATTTGTATAAAGACGTAGGCACTCATTTGTCATCCTGTTCCTTATATCACTACTATTGGAGGACGGTTCAAATGTGACACTGCATTCACTTCATTCAGGGACTCGGTACATACAAGAAAAGTAACAATTTGGGACACATATCGATTGGGAAACGAACTCATGACTTGCGTTGGAACAACCAGCTACTCTAACCGCGCGGTCGCCGACTTTACGGGTATCATCGCAGAAATCAAATCGAAATAAAAACATTTTTTTAAAGCTTGCTGCTCTAAGATTTAAAAAAAATAATTATAATATTTGTTAAAGCTTGCTCTAAGAAATTGAAAAAATATATAATATTTGCTAAAACTTGCTCCAAAAAGCCGAAAAAAATTTTATTAAAAAATTAAAACGAATTCCAAATAATGGATCGTATTTAAAAATCCCGTAATTTACAGGTCGAGACGACTTTCTTTAACATTTAATGTACAAAAACCAACTTCCTAGAAACGAGGAAACCGTCTCACGTATTTGGGCCGTGTAATTGTAGATTTCAGGTTGAAATAACAAAACAAGAAATCTAGATCTGTTACATTTATGTGGTCACTGGACTTTAGCGTGTTCTTTTATTGTACTGACGGTGACAAATGAGCACATTGTTCATCTGATGGTAAGTGAATAGAACCCAAATTCATCATCATATCACTCCGACGTTTAGCCTCGATAAGGAATCACAACGTGGATGCTCAAGTCTTTCGAATACCTACACTCGCCAGACGAAACATACCAACGATATGCTGCTATTACGCTGGCATTCTGTGAGGAGGTGGTCCATCCTCGAATGGGACAACCGTTTCATGCAGCAGTCAGAAACAAATTGCAGCGTACCTCTAGCACTGTTTAAACGTCAGTCACTTTTGAAAGAATTCGTAATCTTATAATTTATACAACCCCGAAATAGCATTTTTTTATTTATTAGGGGTGATAAACGAGATAACAGTAACACCTGATGGTAAGTGATGACCGCTGCCCATGACATCCTGATTCTGTGATCATCCTTCACCACTGCCGATGAAATGTGATGAAATGCTTCCTTACCCGTAATTGGGTCTCCGGATGCCTATATTTACCATACAAAACACAGCACCTGTTGTGTGTATTGCCGTTTAATACTCTGTCTGATACTCTGTGAGGGCATGGCGTCCTCCACTGATCGACTTCATCCATCTATGCTGTAGCGTAGCTGTAGTAACGTACTGCATTGTGACCACGGTTAAAAATAAGGTATATTTAATACATTTTATATACACACATTTTCAACAGAATCGTAATGAAATCGCTAAATATTTAAATATAAGATTGTAATTGATTGCTGATCCTAATATTTTTAGAAAAAAAAAACCTTGGCCCAGTTACGAAGGTCTTGTTCTCTTTCCTGTAACTAAATTAATGATTTTAAAATTAGTCTATACACGTTTAAGAGAAATCTTCTGTGGTATTTTTCCTACTGTAGACTAGAGTGGAATCTTTATTCATTACAAAATCAATTTTGTCTATTTACGCTTTGTGTAACTTATGAAGTAGTCGAGGTAGCGCATTGTCTAATCGCTCGATTTTAATTCACGTTACGCGAGCAAACCGAGTTCGAACCCCAGTGTTGCCACCAATGAAAATCTTACTAACTTTATAGCACATGTTCGGCGATTCGTTGACGGTAAATATCGCGAGGAAACTTACTAGTGCTTAAGAAATATTTCTTTTATAGAATAGGAATTCGGTCACCTATTCTTCCTACTTACAAGCAGCTCACCCGATGGTAAGTGATCAGCGCCGCCCATCAACTTCCACAACACGAGATGAGTCGCAGATGCGTTGCCGGCCTCTAAGTAGGGTGTAGGCTCTCTTCTTGAAGGTCCCTAAGTCGTATCGGTTCGGAAACACCGCTGGCGACAGACGACTCCACAGAGTAGTTGTGCTTGACAGTTAAAATATTTATATAGAAAATGATTTTTTTTTTAACGTGATACGTGAACCTCGTATTGAAGCTGCGTGGCGCTCCACGCTCCATTATTGTCACTAGAGAGCAGACCTGTTCTCGGAAATTAGATCTGTATATATATGATTTTTTTTTTAATTTGAAGAAACAAAAAGCGGCGTACGTGGTAATACGTACTCTCTAACGTCTAAGTTAAGGAAAAAAAAACAGTTTTTTGAACGTAAAAACAACATGGGACGGAACCAAAATAATCCACACGTGCCTCTGTTCTTTGGTAAAAGAGGTTTGAATTATGTCAATATAATATATTTATTTTAGCAAGAATGCTATCAACACAACAAACGTTGCTTTAGCTAGAACATTTTAACAGTGGTAGAGCTACGCTACAGTTCGCTTCTAGCTGCAGCATGAATAGTTCAGCTCGAACGGGATGGGATCACACACACACACAGAATAGCAGCGTAATAAAGCAGAATAATGCTGCTGTGTTTCGTCTGGTGAGTGCTCAGGGATCCGGAGACGTTTATTACTGGTGACGAGGCATTCCATCTCAGTCCTGAAGAGTGACACCGCATCTGAGTTATGATTCCTTGTCAAGGATGAATGTAGATGTCATGGGCCGCAAGAATCAATTCTTATGATAGCATCAGGTGGACTGTGTGTGAGTTTGTTACTCTCAATGTAATAAAAAAAAATAGACGGTTCACGATAGTGGAATGGCAGCTTCGAATCTACGACCTTAAGTTTCACAGAACGTACACTAAACTATTAGGCTATAAATAATTAAAGAAAATAACGATAAAATTGAATTATAAAACAGTTAAAAGAATCATTTAACATATTTACTTGTCCAATCTCTATACAAATATTATCAGTTACTTGCCATCCGTTTGAACGGTTTTAAAAACAATGTCACCGCACTGACCGTTCGGTTAAATGTTTAACCAGTTCCAGTTAGTTTAACTGTTTGTTACACGAGTCGCCGTCTCGCTTCTAATTGTTTTTCAAGACTGACCGATCTTATGTAACTGTTGGTTAATTATGTTCGTGAAGTTTCTTGTTTTTCATTTTTTTCATCTGCATATGGAGAGCGTTACTTTTTTGTTTCGCTATTTAAATAGAACCACCAACAGAATTACATGAATTATATGAAATTCCTCGTCAACAGTAATAAGGGTTTCATGATCCATAAACTCATCAGACATTATACTGCTGCTTTACGCTGAAATTCATGCTGAAAATATACACAAACTGCATCGTGGCTGTACCACCAACACAAGATCCAGGGTAGCGTTCCAAGCCGAGGCTTCCTCTCGAGAATCCCACTAATAAATATCTCGGCCGAGTACCCTAAGTGCTCAGCCACCTCTCGAGCTGATGAAGCTGTAAAAGCCCTCGGGCTATAAAAAAATAACAAAAGTTCGTTCTAACAAGTTCTGTTTTTTTGTGTTTGTTTATTTCAACTTTTGTTTGATTAGCGGACTTCACATACTTAAGATATATATATACATATGCGTGTATATATATATATATATATTTCCTTCATATGTAGGTTTCCTCATGTTTTCCTTCAACGCCGAGGAAGTGGGAAATAAGCATTTAAATTAGCAATTAACAATGTATTTATTGTTGCCATTACCGGGGATCGTACTATGCTCGTGTTCAAAACTTTCAACACTGAGCTACCGCGGCTCTTGACGTACGCTACTGAGCATCAGTAGATTTTATTGAGATATGAAACGGAAAGTGGTTTGTCCGGATACCGAATGTTCGGCGAACTCATGTCCGGACAGCGCGACTATCGCATAACTGTCGCAAAGTTCGCATAACGTAGAGAATAGAGATTTGATCAGTCATGATTTTCATGATGCGCACCTATAATCAAATACTCAAAATCCCTCCCACATGGATTGCCTTCCTGATTGATTCCTGCCATTGAGCCACATTCAACCATCGACTTCCCGCTAACCAGTGGTGGGTGGTCTTACACTGCCACTGCCAGTCCAAATTTGCCACTCGAGAACCTTTTTTCCACATCTATTATCGGTTCTACGAGCTATATGGCCAGCCTTTTGTCATTTGAGATTGATAGACTCAACGTAGACATCCGTAATAGAACAAGGGTCACCGACGTAGCAAAAAAGACGTGATCAGTACGCGCACGTGTTATTATTTGTAGTGATTTTGAGTGTGACAAATAAGCACACAGTACGCTTATTAATTCACCCTACATAAATAATATAAAACAGCTTACAAATTGCCACGCCTCTAAGAACACAACAATATTTCTGTGGCGTGAATACATTATAAGACATGAATCAATTATTCCATCGCTCAGGAGTTGAAGCTATATGCAAAAATGTCCGTATGTCTGTACCTCACAATTTGTTGGCTGCCCATCCACCCTGATACATCCATCATTCTGACAGGTCTTCGATTAAGCTAATGCGTTGATGATTACAATTCGATAAGAAATAATGTTAAAATAGTTCTTGTAAATGTTTAGCTTACCCGATTTCCAGTGGTAATCAACCTTTTTGCTTATTTTTTTTTAGTGTATCGGGTGTGACAATCGTGCACACAGTTCAAGTGATGGTGAGTGATTACTGTTGGCCATGTTAGCTACTTTCACCTTCGACAAGGAATCATGCAGACCCGTCATCACCCTCGAGGACTAATATGGAATACCTTAGAGCCTGTTCTAAGGCTCTTAGATTTACTTTTAGAATAAATTGGGTCTTTTAACTTATTTTAAGATTTCGTTTGGATATCTATGGTCGTCTACTCTGCTGTATTTTCTTGTAGAATACTATTGAATATTCCACGATCTTTGTGATCTATGGATAAGTGAGACTAAAATAATGTTTTTTTTTATTCAAAATTTCATCCTCATCAGCTCGTTGGTTGGCAATCCACCACTCTGCGCTTTATGTGAAATATTCTGTCACGCACAACTACTCCGTAGAATGTGTGTGAACCTTCAATAAAACTTTTCTTAAACGCCGGCAGCGCATCTACGACTCCTCTAGTCCTCCATGGGCGACGGTGATCACTTACCATGCTTTACCACCGACTCTATAAAAAAAAGTTTTTATATTACTAAAGTTTTAATAGCTTTGTTTAGATGATTTAACTCTCTATAAACAATACATACTATCTCTATACTACTCTCTCCATTGGATTGTAAAATTAGTTTGTAGACATTTAACAGAAGAATTTCTACGGCAATTATCTAATTTCTCTTTTGGTTGATTAGGGTGAGCATCTCTATCGCTTTTCACGGGCAGTCTTTGTTATTTAAACGATTGTTCAATTAAAAAATTAATCAGACAATGGTCAAAACAAAAAATGATTCATATAAACATTTAGTTCCCAATGACAATGAATATGAAATTAATCTAAAGACGGCTACGTGGTGTAGAGGTTAGAGTAACTGGTGGTTGCGTCGCGGGTCATGGGTTCCCAGCCGATGAACAATATTCGTGCATCACCAATTGTTGATTTTGGGGTCTGGGTGTGTTGTACGTATGTCCGGTGTCCCTACACAGCGGCTGAACCTTTCTCCGAACTTATTGCACATGTATAACATTGGAATGGGGAAGGGGGCGACGAGTGAGTGCCCCTGTGTTTGTACAAATGCTTACGGCACTAGGAAAATATATCGAGCAGTCGTCATCTGACAATAACCAGAAGATATCGCCGTTGTTAACCAGGAGGACCATCCGTCCAAAGATACCGAAATCCTCAATAGAATTACAGTGGTAAAGCTACACTGCAATTTTTTTCTAGCTGCAGAATGAATGGGTTAGCTCAGACCGGGGTAGGAGCACGCCCTCACAGAATACCAGCGTAAAATAGCAACATAATACTGCTGCATTTCGTCTGATGAGTGCAGGGATCTGGAGACCTTTATTACTGGTAACAGAGGCATTCCATCTCAGTCCTCAAGGGTGGCAACGTATCTGCCTTATGATTCCTTAGTAAGGATGAATGTAGATGTCGTGGGCCGCAGAAATCATTTACCATCAGGTCAACTGTGTGTGTTACTCTTAAAGTCAAAAAGAACAAGACTTAGTTGTGTTGTCAAATCCTAAAATTAACTTTAGCAGTAATTTGGTCATCGGTTCTAAACTAACTAACTAACGTCCACTATCAGTATATTCCACTGAAGGCTCGTTTATAGAGGAGATATTAGCACAAATCCAACCCTCGGATCCGATACGGATGGAGGATATAAATTAAATCCAGACAGTTTTATATTATTCCTTCGTACACAATTAGCGTGGTTACCCTAACCGACTAGCTCAAATCTATTAAAGACATTTGAAACAATTTCATCCAATCAACTAACACGCGCTTACAAGGGTCCAGTGACTCCTCACCGATCACTGATGACTTGTTAATATCGAATAATCATATATCATAGTTGTTCGCGTCGCGAGATTGCAGTTTGTCATTTAAAAAATGATTCGTTGCCAAATGCGGTATGTGATATTTCGTTATTAAGTAGACCTCTACATTGGGTGGGCTGGCAACTAAGTCATTTCCGTTTTTTTAATTTTTATAGTTTATTTTCAATAAAAATTATCAATATTTTAATCGATTATCTATTCTCCTTTGTTGATTTCAACTTTCTCTCACGGTGGTCATTTAAGGGAAACCCATATATCTGCATTATGATTCCTTATTGAAGATGAATGTGTTTTTCATAGGCTGTCGCTAAGGGAATCATTTACTATCAGGGGAACTGTGTGCTCGTTAATCACCCTGAATACAATTAAAAGTAATAATTCCAAAATAGTTCAGTAAGAGACTCGGCCGATATCATCATCACACACCACCTCAGCAGACAGACATTCAGTAAGATCCTGAGCTTCCTGCAGACTTGCATCTGCAGTCACCGCCCACGCCCTGCGATGCGTAGACCCGTTGATTAACGGTCCGGATCCTCCATTACACTACTGTCGAGAACCATCTCTTAGCACAAGTGTTTCCAGCTTAGTTGTAGTGGTTAACTGGAATATTAGTAATGTTAATAGCATTGCTAAAAATCTTTTTAAAAAAAAAAAATCTAATTGAATATTTATTAATGTGTACGAGGTTAGAATTTCACATAAAAGTTCATAAAAAAATAGTTCGTTTCCGATTCCAGGTACCTTTTAGTGTATCCATTTACAAGTTACGTCGTTTGCTATTTTTGGTTGTTGACGATTTCTTCAATTAGATGGCTTTCTCGTTAAATGTCCGGTTCTATCTTTGGATGCTAATTAACTTACTGTATGGGGAGCGATTGATTGATATGTGATTGTTAAATTGTCCAGTTTGTTTGTTGTTACTTTTTTTGTGCTTTGTATTCATTATGCTATTTACGAAGGTTCTTAATAAGGTATTATTCATGATCCGTTCTTGAAAAGCTTTTATGTTTTTAAAACAAACATTGCACAATAAAACGGACTTGATCCCAAAAGGCATTCTCTACCCGATTATCTTTGGGTTCAACAGAGAATACCTATATTGTGGGTGCAAGAAACAAATAATAAATTTAAATAGTATATATAAAAATATATGTAGAGTATATATATATATATATATATATATATATATATATATATATTTCTTCTTATACATAAATCTTTACGTAAACTGTTTATTTAGGGATATGCTGAAAATCAGCATTGAGAAGCTTTCTCAAAGTTAGCTGAGCTTTTTCTTTTGCTCTCTCTACATCTGTTGTTTATACTTTTAGTTTTTTTTTTAAAATTTAATTATTGTTTATTATCCAACATGTTTTTCTTTTGTTTCGACGTTATGTATATTTAAGGCAAATAAAGTTATTTTATTATTATTATAACAGAAAAAAAAGTAGTCGGTTTTTTAGCATTGTTAATTCTTTTTAATAAAAAAACACGTAACAATTATTACAATGAACAACTGGCTCCCGTATCAGCAATAGCAAAGTGTCGCCATCTATTGTTGGTGGTACGATAGCTTATCGGGGACCAGTTTAAAAACAATTTGGGCCAGTTAGGCCGCAATTACTGACAGATAAACGAGACTCTTAAAACGATTTATTCATCGTGACTCATGTCAGGCGCCACTGACACGTGGATAATAATACTTGAATAATATAGATTTAACAACAAAAATGATCGAGAAATAGCAACATTACGATTCTGTCACGTCCGGTTAATATAGGGATACGGAGACCTTTTTTTCTGATGACGATGAGTTAGCCCTTGGGGGTGATAACACATCTGCATTATGATTTCTAATCGAGGGTGTATGTGGGCTGCAGGAACTGTGTTATAGCCTTCAATACGGTAAAATATCCTTAATGGCAATGATGAAACCTTGCCTTCTGAAAAAAAAAAATTTTAAATACTTATTGTTGAATAATACGATTATTATGTCATATTCTTACTGTACGTCATAGATATATTGTAATGAATTAAAATATTTAACACATTCAACTACGATATGATTTTTAAAGTTAGCCGCCATGTTTAAAAAAATATTGAAAGACAAAGGGACTCATAAATTCAATAGCTCAAGTCAAAAATTATACTAAAATTGATTTGGTGAGTACGAATTAAAAAAACAATAGCACCACATGACTATCGGGCCCATGGTCATGCAGTCATGGCTTCCAAATACATTCATGTGTGACGGAATGTGAACAAATGTATTGTTTGCATTCGGCCATTTTAGAATTTGAGTGACGTATAAAAGAGCGGGAAAATCTGTCAATTACTAGAACTGTCGCCTTTTTTATTTTTCTTTTCTCTTTATAATATTCGATATGACAAACGAGTTCACAGTTCACCTGATGGTTAGTGATAACCGCGGCCCATGACGTCTACATCCATCATTAAAATAGATTAAGGATGCATATACGTTGTCAGCCCTCAGGACTGAGATGGAGTGTCTCGTTATCTGTAATTATCTATAAGGTTTCGTGGTGAAGGGAAATTACTTTTATCACATGTTATTAATAACTATTTTTTTTATTGATACTGACTTAACCATAAATTAGCATTTTTTTAAAAATATTAGTCCAAATTTTACTATTCCTTTAGATGATTATAATGAAATGAAATAAAAAACCTTAGAAATTTCAAACTTCACAATTCATAACTCGTCGTTAAATCAAATTTATTATCAATAAAACACACAAGATACTACAATAATATTTACAAAATATATTACATTATAAAAGCAAGAATCTGTAAATAAGAGAACTTTTAATTTTTATTAAGCCCACTATCGAACATATGCTGCTCACGTATACCCAGGAACCACGAGCATGGGCAAACTGTACTATGGGAAACACTAGACTAGGATTTTATTTAACTTTTCACTATAATATTAAATTTGCAATCGCTATAAGCATTCAAACATTAGATCATCCATTTCCATACAAAGAAGGTAACGTATTATTTGTAACAATAGCAATACTACACACAATCTATTCAATCGCGAATAAAGTTCAATAATGGCAACCTTACGATTACAAATACGCAAAGTGACACTGGAAATTGTGACAGTCTAAACATAAATGGCGGGAATAAGAAATAATCTCCAATACTAAAATGGACACAGAATCCACAAAGTGGTACACAAGTATTCATCGTTTTAGTAACGTAAATGCAAGATTATCCCGAGATATTATCTGCACATTTTATATTAAGTAGTTATTTAATATGAAGTCTACATAACACCTCTCAGAAAACTCGAGTTAAGCAAGTAGAATTTTTATGGAAATTATTGTTGACAAATGATATTTTACTTAATTATATTCTTGTGCATAGATTCTTGGTATATTCATTCTTGATAAAGAATCCCGATAAATGCCCCTAAAACTGAAGATTGCTTCATGACCAGTATTCGGTGTTGCCGTCTGCATCATTACGGTATTCTCAGAAAACTAGATAGGTATTTCTATAATCCTAATCCAGATAATACCTCATCTGTGAGGAAGGAAGGTCCCACTCTATAGCAGCATATTTATTCAGCAATATGTCGGTTAAGGACAAAATTATTTATTGGTTCTCACCTTAGTACTAAATGTAATAATGTCACATTTAAAACATACTCTAATTCAAATCATTCAATAAAAAGGTGTAACAGAAGAGCTAACTGTTCCATTTCCATGAATGTTTTTTTAAAAAGCATTTAGTTACATCGCCGCCAGTTTTAAGTGATAGATATTTCATTATTAAATTGGAAAGGAAGTTTAAGTACCAAATAGATACAATAGAATTTACATTTAAAGGGACAGACAAACAAAGATATAGTGCGCGGACATGAATCCTTTTAAAAACTTTTCTTTTTTTTTCGCGTCTAGACAAATGACTCGGACTAAGGATGCCAGCCAGTATTGAAATCTTTTTGTTTCTTTTCACTACTAGGTATATTTCATGTTTGGTTTCATTGTTGTTTTGCTTTCGGGATTTTAGGGATATAAATTTGATAGGAATATTGAATGATCCGGCATCAGGTTGCAGGTGTCGGACACCACCAGTTTATGTTAACATCCGGTGAAAATGTTGCTATAAAAAATATAAATAACACAACAACTTTCTGGTGGCGCCAAACTAAATTTCTTAAATAATTTGTTGAAGTTATTTTTAAATTAAACATTTGAACAAATTGAGCCAATAATCCAATATTTTCCCAAAAATAACCGTCAGGGTTCCCCTGTTTACGGAACAAACATTGGAACTTAAATCGGCCATTAAGCGAACACAAATTCAAATAGTGCCACGACAAATTTGGTTAACAAAATATATTATTTGTTTACTGTGTATTCAAGGTAATGGGTAAATAAAGACATTTGCGCTGTTAATGTTAATAGACATAGCTAATTAAGAGGAATTGTTTCATTATATGTTACTTTTATTTAAATCTGATTTACTTGCACGAGTATTATAAACGATTTAAAATGTATTATTATATAGATTAGAAAGTTTACGGATGCTGGTGGCTTAGGATTGAGCTCCATGGTGATCTGAGATGTCTAATTTCAGCAGAACACAATCGGTGACCTTTTTATTGATGACGTGGCATTCCTCTTTTATTAGTAGTAGGTGACAATGCGTCTGCATAATGATTCTTTATCGCGCTAACATCTAGGTGTAAAGATTCGAAAGAATACCTTTTACAGTGGTAGAGCTACACTGCACTTTGTTTCTTGCTGCAGAATGAATGGGTCAGCTTGACCGGGGTAGGACGACAACATCACTATATACAAGCGTAAATTATCAGCATAATTCTGCTGTGTTTCGTCGGGTGAATGCAGGGATCCGGTGACCTTTATTACTGGTATCGAGGCATTCCATCTCAGTCCTCAAGGGTGACAACGCATCTGCATTATGATTCCTTGTCAAGGATGAATGTATATAGATGTCATGGGTCGCATAAATCACTTGCCATCAGATGAACTGTGTGCGACTTTGTTACTCGGAATGTAATTAAAAATATATCTTACGGTCAACAAACTGCTATGGTTTATCATCCCTTAATTTTCTAAACGAGGACCAGTGGTAGCTCAATATCTATGTGCTCCCTTTTAATGTAACGGCACCAATGAAATTTTAAGTGCTGATTTACGTGCTCGGTGGAAACATGTCTGCATGTATGAGAAATAATAATAAAAACAATATTTTGAAACTATGTGAAGTCCGCCAATCCGCAGTGGACTGTGCTCTAACGCCCTCTCTAGAGAGGAGGCCTATGTCCACCAGTGGGATTTATTACATATTGTTATAGGTGTAGGTATATTATATTGGTAGGTTTATTACATATTATTGTAGGTGTTTACTGCTTTTGCCTAAACGTACACGGCTGGTTTTCATCTTGAATCTGATCAGGGCAATATCTGGGGCTTTTAATGCAGCTTGTGCAACTTGTTCCAAGGCCAGCTCTACCTCCTGGGTAGGATCGCACCATCATAGAATATCAATGTGAAACAACAGCACAAGTCTGCAATTTGGCGAGGGCAGGAATTCGAAGAATCAATTGATAGCGAGAGATTTCTAATCGGCCTTCAATGTTGACATGATTATCTTGAATCTTTGTTGACGATTTAAGATGATTAGGGTTTATATTGATCTCTTCGGTTTAACTGTGTGTTCGTTTGTCACTTTAAAAAGCAAGTAAATTTAACGAAATATTTGCTTTTCCAATGCACTTATATGGAAATTGAATACTTAGACAGGTATTGCTTCTCATGACTAACTAAAGGAAAAACTTATTTGGATTCTAGGTTAGTGTGCTTACTGCTTACCATAAACGTTGTATCCGGATCGTGAAGAAATAAAGGATGGTGTATATAAAGCAGTGTAGGCAGAGTTTATGAATGTATTTAAACAAATTATTCTTCAACAATTTTAAACTGTTTCTTCATCAACTTATCTTAGCTATGTTTACATTATCGTTGTGTGTTTGACCGCGTGGTTGTAGGAATGCCTAACTGATGTATCACTGCTTCAGGGTGCTGGTGCTGCGACCAGGTCTACAACTGATCTACGAGGGTCTGGGAGTGTAGTATTTATGTCCCATGTATTACACATGTTACTTGAGAACAAGGAAGGAAGCGACGAGTGGTATTTACAGTTTAATACTCATATTCATCTTCAATAAGGAATCATAGTGGAGATGAGCTGTCAACCCTAAAGACTAATATGGAATGTCACGTCACGGTACTAAAGGTCTCCTGATCCCTACACACGCCAGACGAAACACAGCAGCGTTATTTTTCGCTGATATTCTGTCGTGTCCCGGCCCCAGTCCTACCCAATCATGCTGGAGCCAGTATAAAACTGCGGCGTGAGCCTACCTCACACAATAATACGTGCTTTTGCACCTTACGTCTGTCATTGTTCTGTAATAGTCTAATCTAATCTTATCGTGAACGTTAATTATGATAAGTTACTTATTATGTTTATCTGTCTATTACTGTTGCTCCAATCGTTCAAACTAAAGTATTATACAAATCATATCAGCCTATTATCACTAGACCATTGCTGTACATGCCGCCCCCCCCCCCACGCAGGCTACCTTGAAGCACAATGCCGAGCCAGCTGATTCCATCAAATTGCAGGTTTTTTTTAGATCCCGTTGCACACCCGTTCCGATGCACTAAGGGTTGTTGAGCTAGCACAAACCCAACATAATGTCTTCCACCTAGAAGGTAGATGTTTTTTCTAGATTACTCATTTTTTCTCATATATATTTCGAGGACGACTCTTTCGACGTAGTACATATAAACCAAACGAAGATGGTGTCCTCTAGGTCGATATCGAAGACGTCGTCATTGCCAGGTAACATCAACTGCGCAGAATGTTTTATAGTGCCGTAAGCATTACAAACACAGAGGCACTCGCTCATCCACACCCCTATTCCAATGTAATGCATGTGCAATTAGATCGGTAGTCGGGATCGACCGGGAATCGAGCCCAAAATTGTGATACTGCAGTAAAATTTTCTAATCATTACACGACGCGGCCGTCGAATATAATAATAAAACATCACAGCCTGTCTATAACCCTCACCTATAGATTTCCACTAACCACAATCCTGATCTACCTGCATCCATCGACTGCTAGCAGTGAGGGATTGTCCTATATTTCGACTGCCAATACGAGGTAACCACTCACCTTTCTTCCCATCGGTTATCTCATATGTCACTGAAGAACCTTTCTTCCGGTTACCGCATCTACCATCTATATGGTCAGCCCAGTGCCAATCCAGCTTACTTTTGATCTAACTCGTTTACCCTCGTTTTACTGTGGATGTTTAAATATAACATGTATAAGATATAATAGATATAGTTTAATAATAAATATGGATATCATTTGTCTATAAATAATCACGGTTATTAAATATACCTTAATTGTCATCAGAATCATTAACAAAATGACGCCGTATTCAATTCGTTGCTAATATTGATGATTAGTTTGTTTCTTAAAATTTTCCATGTTTATTCCTATCTTCTCTTTCACAATTATACAGGGCGGCAATGCCACTGGACTCCTCCGGTGTTCCGGATGTCCACGGGCGGCGGTGATCACTTACCATTGGCTTAGCTGCTTGCTCAATTGCCACCTATTCTATAAAAGAAGGAAGAATGTAGATGTCATGGGCCGAAGGAATCACTTACCATCAGGTGTGCTCGTTTACTCTCAATGTAATAAAATGAAATATAAAAGAATTGTACGAAAAGGCCGACTTAAGGCCAAAAGGTAAGGTATTTATGCCTTATAGATTTTCTTTCATTAGTAGACACACGGTACAGTTTGTTTCTCATTAAGTGGATCACACCCTAAAAAAAAAACTAGACTGAAATAGCAGCATGAAGCTGCTTCGTTTAGCATGGTGAGCGTAGGGACTCGAGTACGAGTTACCAGACATTACTCATTTGTAATTTCTCGTGTGTTGCTTATGGTCGTGAGGCGGTGATCAGTTACATCAGGTGACTTGTTTTAGCAATCGAGTTGCTTGATTGCTAATAAAAAAAGTCCAGTATCTCGAATCTTTGTTGAGTATAGATGTAATTGTCACGTCATCATTCCATCAGGTGAACTATGTAATAGTTTGTCACTCCTCATATTATATAGTTTAAAAACATACAACAAACTACAAACATCAATAATAAATAATTATGTATTTGTATATTTAACATCATAAATATGTATATTTGTATTTATTTTATATGTCGAGTTATATATGTATTTTATAATCAGGCATATGTTGTTTAATTATATAATATGATTAATGTAATAGTATTTTAATAGCTACAAGATTTTTAAGCATACACTTACCTCGCCCACGCATTCAGAAGTGGTTGTACAGATCCTTAGTCAGAAGCAACTGACCGAGCCGAAGTTCGGCCCTCTCGAGTCAGACGCTCTCGCGGAACAGGGTGACGGTACAAGCCGAGGCTTACTCTCGGGAGCCCTTGTGCTGGTTACCCACTGCAATAAGCGCTCGGTCACCTCTCAATCCGGTAAAACTGTAAATCCAGCGGCCAATAGCCCAAAAAATAATAAAAAACACCTATCTCATTTCATCTCTACATCACCCTATGGTTGACTAGTAGAGTATCACTAAGGCATTAAGTCCGTCCGTATTTAAGCTTTATATACATAACTGTATATAAAGCTTAAATAAATAAATATTGTCTAAAGAATTAGTGTAGAAGTGCTGATTGTAACTACGGTTTAAGTATACCAAGAGACTACTTGCTTTAGGGTTTTGGATACGGTTTGCGAAAATTAAGGTACGCTTAAAGCTACGCTTTGAATCCATCATTCAATTATTGTCGTTCAGCTCCTAGCACAAGCGATTAAGTTTAATTGGAATAGTTAACCGGTATGTTAGTAAAGGTAATAACTCTAATAGCATTCTTTAAAAACAAAACACATTCCTCTCGCGACCATGAGTACTGTAAAGGCTTTGAAAGGTCGGAACAAGGATGTTAGATATAATAGGTACGCGAAATATAATTTCATTCGATGTGCGTTATTCGCGTAAATGTACGGAACCATCAGGGGCGTCTTACATTATTAACAAAAATAGTGAAGAGCGAAGTTCATTTCGCGGTCGGCTCCTTGTCGGGCGCGGGCCCGATCTGTCACGCTCCCAACTTGTTGCCAGGGCGACGGGCTTGAAATTAGTCGCAGACATACGGACACGCGGATAAATGCCACAGATTATGACAGCTCACCCATTACACTACGCAACTAATAATTAATTTTAACAGTGGCAGAGCTACGCCGCAGTTTGTTGCTAGTTAAGTGATTTTTCGTTAAAAATGTTATCATAGACTCTAGATGAACTTCGCTAGTTTGATAAATTACTAAAAATACCAAAAATGTCCTCGTATAAGAAATGTCACCGTCACAGGCCAAGATCAGTCAATGATTAGTATTACTGACGTCTTTATAAAATTATCATCTTACTTATTATGTGTCGAATCAGTCTAATATAAATCGATTTTTTTTAAAACCACAGTATTAGAACTACCCCGCAGTTTATTTCAAGCTGCAGAATGAATGGGACAGGTCGACCGAGGTAGGACAACGCCCTCACGGGAATACCAGCATAATGCTGCTGTGTTTCGTCTAGCGAGTGCAGGGATCCGGATACCTTTATTACTGGTGACGAGGCATTCCATCTCAGTCCTCTAGGGTGACAACACATCTGCATTATGATGTCAAGGGTGAATGTAGACGACGTGGGCCACAGGAATCACTTCATCCGGTGAACTGCGTGCTCCTTTGTCACTCTCAATGTAATATATATATTATTGATTATTTCGAGGATGCTAATTAACTCCTGCCCCTGACGACACCCATACTCATCGAAAGGAATTTTTTCGTTGTCACCCCTGAGTACTTAGACGGAATGTCGCCAGTGATAAGGGTCTACACTGATCTGTCACTCTGCCAGATCGTTGCCGGGGCGACGGCCCTTATAATTAATCGCATACAGACAGACAGAAATGTTACAGAGTTTCCGAGCTGAACCACTAGATTATATATTTTATTATTTATTTATTTATTAAATACAATATGTCACTAATAATGTTTAGATTTGACGGTTCCTGGATGCCGTGTGACATCCTATTTAATCTAATATCTATATCAAAAACAATTACTTATATAATAGTTAATTTTAACGTAGCCATTTGTTGATTATAGATTAATTAGTCTTCAGTAAAATCAAACAATTTGGGAGAACATATAATAAGTGTATATAATAAATGAAACAATATATTAAAATAAGCAACTATAAACTGCCTTAACCTATGCTCGTAATCTGTGAAAAGCATGCTTAAGTTAGCTGGCATGGAATAGTTTATACTGACAATTTGTTAAATTAGTTTTAATGAAAACCTTATGAAGTCGTTCTACTGCTTTCGTGCACTGTGGCAACTAACAATTAAGTTGTAAACGACCGGTTTGTTATGTAGTAATGAAATTGTATAGATTTATAATTATTATTGTGGAGAGCGTCGTCGTGCGTAAGGGCTTATATTGTGTGACAAGATAACTTTCTACTTAAATTCATCACGTTTTATAAAACATGACTTCTGAAGCTTAGTGGCAGAATTGTCTTCTGGAGCATAGGTTCGAATATAATCCGATTTTTTGCTAATGGTATTTTTTTTCATAGAGATCAAAGAGCACACTGTTAACCTGATGTTTATTTCATGGTGAACGGATACAAACAATATGGTTTAAAATCCGTTTGTATCGATATAATAGTTAAAAAAATAGTGTCCTTTCTTACATTTTTATGTCATAATGACATTAAAAAAGGTGGGAACGGGAGAAAGTACGTACTACCAACCTTAAATAAATAAAAAAGTAGATCAACGACAGACAACATAATCAAATAAAAAACTAAAAAACTAAAGACCACACATCATCCAAAAACAATTTACCAACTAAAATTTTCAGCCACAAAATCATTGTTAAAACAAAAGTAAACCCTAATAAATTCACAATATGAACCATTTCAGTAAGAACAGGATTTAAAAGGCGGAAACAGATGCTTTTTTTAAACGGTGTCCATAAAAATTAAAGACTTATTCCGTAGAATGACTAAACATTATAATTTCAAATACGCCATAGTTATATATCTCGATACAAAACAAAATGACTCTTAAAAGAAAATAATAGTAATAAATTTCAACTCTATGCAGCTATATATAAAGATTACAATGTCTTATGCGACAATGTAGGAAAGTAAAGGAATTAAACAAATTGTAGTCTACTAGGGTGGTCCCATTTCTTATTTCAAAAAGTTGTCATTACAAAACATAATAAACGCAATAAAATATTTAAATCTGATGACGTTTTTGTAAGTTATCGACAATATTTTGACCGTTTTACTTATAGTAACAAGTAGGTATATTATAAAAAGTGGCACTAAAAATTTTATATCACTTTTATTTCTCAATTCCTCAACATATTAATCTAATGTCACTCTAATGTCTGATTTATTTCTTGACTTGACATCATTTTATTTGTTATATTTGTGGTGACTCTTATGTTCGGGTTCTAGCTTTTAATTCACAATATGCTAGCAAAACGATTCGATCACTGATGACGGCACCGATGAAATTAATAATGCAATTTTAAGTACTGATTTATTGCATGGGTGGACTGTCCACCCCAATTTTCATTACAAACTCTTTTAAGAGGAGGCCAGCGACCAGACCTAGGACCTATATGTATTATAGTTCTGTACGCTGGGTATTTATTGGACACAAGGAGGTTTACGATATATTAGGTTCAAAAATAGGTATATTTTTTACCTTTAGTATCAGTATACCAATATGTTTTAGCTATAAAGTCCGACCACGATTATTCGGATACGATCCAACAGCCTATTGTTTATAGTACAGTTCAAATTCCGAGATGGGTAGAAACTTTAAACATAATGAAAATCAGATTTTTCACCAAAGTGTAATAAAACAATGAAAATATTATTAATTTTAGACGATATGGAATGTGTTTTATTGCTTCTCCGCTTAGCATGGTATATAAATGTGAAGCATGTTACATTATAATTAAAAATACTAACTTTTTCAAGGATTGAATGACAGATAAAATAAAAAAAAATTATGTCTAATTGTGTTTAATAAATATTTAATTAAACCTTAATTTTTGTATCCATATAAATAGTAAAATTTTATTGAAATCATACAAAGTTAAATAAAACTAAAATTGAATAATTAAATTAGTATATGTAACAAAAAGAAAAAAAATAAACAAAGTTTACGTCGTCAAAACGCTAAATTACCTTACGTAAAAAGAACCGCAAGGTTCATTAAACCGTGCCGCCATGTTGGAAGATTTTGATTTATTTATATAGACGTTACTACATTCGCGAATTTACGGGTGGTGCATTTTAAAATAGTCCACGAAACGTTTGCCAAACCGAAGTTATTATTAGATATTGGTCTTTTTTTTTTGCACTAACCTACTCTCAATGCTAATTAAAGATAGGTTATCTTTGATGACTTGAGATTATTTTTAGCGACATCTATTGGAGTTAAAATTAAACGAAGGAATTAAAATGTAGAAATTTTTAAATCTGAAGTGGACTCGTGATAGAGCCATGTTAAAACGATATATGTATTAGTAATTATAAAGTACGATGTAAATGAGATTAAAAAAATAAAACATCGAATCGAAACTCTTTGGTGGAATATGGTGATTTACCTTAATTTATTCTGTTTGTAGTAAGGTAAAGATTTATTATAGTAAAAACAAAGGTAGTACCTATCACTATATTTTCACTTTTTGGGCTTTTTTATGCTGGAGAAATATTTCTTATCACGTGGAATTCATGCTTATTTTGCATGGTGTTTAAAAAAAGAGCATGATACTTAAACCACACGGCAGAAGTAAAACTTCTTACTCGAGCTACACGTCAAATTTAAAAATAAGTAAGGGTTAATGGTAGAGAACGATAAAAAGAAAGAGATGGACTCCGCGAAAAAAAAACAAGCAACGTTATATATATAACGTTATATTGCATAATGCATAGTTCTCTCCTTTTCTGTCCCTAGCCGTAATATTCCACAATATCAATATATCTTATATGTGACTATTCATTGAACGTTGCATATTAGGAATATTGCATTAAAATTCCAATTTTGCTCTCCGTTGCCAATGAATTTTCACTTCAGACATGGCTTAAATCCAGACTAGCACTGGCCAACCAAATGAGTTAAAATATATCTATGGAGTATTTTTTTAAACGAAATAGACTTCCTAAATTGTTTGTCAACAGTAAAAGTTTTTAATTTGACTATAATAAAATTTCACATACAAATTGAAAGTAATAGAAACGAAACGTCTCAACACGGCTTATTTTCGATTAACTGATATCGACGATAAAATTTTTAAATTATATATTTTTATTCCACAGATGGTAAAGGAATGTTAATTTTCATAAGACTATTTTATAGATCCATAAATGCTTTAACAAAGTGCCTCACTGGCGTCCGCTATAAAACTTTGGATTGCATTAAAAATAGGCCTTCTCTCGGTTATGAATATCAAAACTATAATTTGCGGATACCGCTTCCGGTCAGGGCTGGATTAAGCCTTGTAACAAGGTAATGAATTTTCCTTTTTTTTCTCTAAAATATACTTTTTAATTTAACCTACTTTACTGTTGCAGCATATGTTCACGATTGACACGGTTCAAGTATGAATAAAATAGAATATTTTAGGGATATTTTATATCTATATGTTTAGGATTAGAATTCGACTCACCATACGAAACACAGAAATTATATGCTGCGACTTCACGCCTATACTCCGTGATGACGTGGATCTTCCCCGGTCCATCTAAACCGGCTGCAGCGTGTCTACCACTGTTAAAACTGTCCCGTTTGATAAGTGTAGCATGGATTGGAGCTTAGATATAGCAACGTCTGTTTTATAATTACGTATTGTGAATGGAGATTGTGATTGTTTTAAATTTATTTATTTCACTTTTAAGTACACAAAGCATTTATACAAGGAAACTTATATAAGAAAAGTATGTACAAAGGCTCAGGTTATTTTTATAATAACTGTTTCTTTCAGCGGGTCTACTGTTGGACATATTATCGGAAGGAAGAAAAATAGTGTACTCACAAAAAAAATAGAAATTTTCTATATTTTCTCGTTCTATCTCTTCTAATGTTTACATGGTTGCTACAGAACACACCTTCCGACACGTTGATTCACATTTTTTTATATTGTGATGCATATGATTTAATTTCATCCAATCAATTTAAATATTGTACATAGCGACAGAATACAAGATTTCTCTTCATCTCGATGGTTGGAAATCCACGACTGCGCGCGAGTTTTTTTAGCTGTCTGTTACAGTATCGTGACTGGAGTGGATTTGCACTAATCTATTTATTTATTTACTCTTTATTGCATTAAACTTAACAAAGGTGTGGTGAGATATGTGCAGCAATAAACTAATTAATAAAAATAAAAATAACTAATACAAGTAATTCGTATTTTTTAATTGCAAACCTGATCATAGTCCACTGCTGCACACAGCCTCCCCCCTCCCCACCACCTCCGGATTGTTCCAATTTAATACCTTGTTATAAATTGGAACAATAAAGATTAAAAATTCAATCATCAAATCCATTTGATTGTTTTTTTAATATTTTAAAATCTTATATGAGAACAGAACATATGAAGATAAAATAAGAAATTTTTAATCTCTGAAACGCTTAGATATTATATTTTATATATTTATATGATAAAATTTTTTTTAAAAAAATTCTAGGATATAGTTATCCTCAGAGAGAACGTTAGAATGATTTACAACAAATTAAAGATTTACAGCTCATCAGATGGTACGTAATGATCGTGACCCATGAAATCTACATTTATATAGCAGTCAGTACAGGAACAGTGGTAGAATTACGCTGCAGTTTGTTTATAGCTGCAGAATGGTCAGCTCGACCGGGGAAGAAGCACGCCCTCACAGAATACCAGTTTGAAATATGCTGTGTTTGAAATATGCTGAGACCTTTATTACTGGTGACGTGGCATTCCATCTCAGTCCTCAAGGGTGACAACGCATCTGAAATCATTTCTTGTCAACGTTGCCACGTGCCCGTGTGCTCAATTGTTACTCTCAATGTAATAAAAAAAAAAGTCAACAAGAATACAGGACCACCAGGAACCACATGCGTTATTATCCCTCTTTTCGTGTTGTCTTCGAAATATCTTTTCGCTTTCGAGTCTCCTCGCGACGTTTACGTCACCGGGTTCGTGCTCGAATAGCAACTTAACTGTTGACCATTTCCTTGTTTTACGCCGGGGATAGAACTCGTGTTCTGTTGGCGTACCGTGAAATTAAAAACTCTCGGCCGAATGTTGAGCTAGGCAATTTAAATGGGCCGATATTTATGGACAAACTTTTGAATTTATAATCTAAATATATATAAATTTGAAATAACACACTCGGAATAAAGATTAAATGGCGTGTAAAATATTGGACACTTACGGTTAGATTCTTATTTTCTTTTTATATATTAGCATTTTTGTCCATTACCCCATGCCCATGCAATATTTCGTAGACGTGTGACGAAGCCGTTTCGTGGATTATTCTCTAAAGACTGCCTATGCCCAATAATGGGATTTATATATACTAGTGGTCGCCCAGTGGACGAAATTCGAACGTGAATTAATATATTTTTAAGTTCGAACGTTATTAAGATTCTTTCGTTAAAAATTTATAATCTACGTAATCATTGCATTTTCTTTTAAATTTTGTTTTATTACTTCAGCTTCGAGCGTTTTTGTTTTATATAAAGTATTTATGTATATTTTAGTTCAATCTATTTGTACGTATTATACATATTTTTAACTCTTACATTTATATATCTTTTACCAAACTTAATCAAACTAAACTAAAATAACTATAGTTTTAATCTCTACTTCGTGCGTCTGTTTGACTTCCATGTATTCGATATTCAGTATGAAAGTAAACTTTGTTTTTTTTAATTTAATGTACGAACTTTATTTTTGTGCACTCCTTCTCCATATCAGCTCTAACTTTGCCAACTCTCACATTCTCTGTGCGCGGAATCTGCTTAAAAGGGCCTTGTTTTTTCTTATATAGATAATATATAGATATATATATATATATATATATATATATATATATATATACTTTTATGAATTTACTTTTTGCATTGATAGTTGACGTAAGATTAAAAGAAAGTAGTAGTAAGTTTTTAATCTAATCAAATTTCACTTACCTTAATTCATTTATGCGTACGCGGGTCTCGTGACGTAACTCACAACTCAAAACATACACATAAAAAAATATTCTATTGTTTTCTTTTCATGTTGTGTGCCATAACTTCTTTGTTAGCTACGATGCCGGATAATCGACGTAGTAAGGGTTGGACTACATGCAATGGTATTTTGATATATAATACTAAAATTACTCCATTCGAAAATATAACTTAGTCGTTGCAATTATTAACATAGAGATATTTTAAATAGTGTTACAGACAAGCTTAACTGTTTAACTGATCGAAGGACCTTTACAGAATACCAGCGTAAAGTAGCACCGTAATGCTGTTGCGTTTCAACTAGTTAGTGTGACTGATGACGCTGGTGACTAAGCGATATACTATCTCGGTTCTCAAAGACGATTACGCATTATGATTACTATTCGAGAATGAGCTACACTGCAGTTTGTTTCTAACTGCAGAGTGAATGGGTCAGCTCGGGCGTAGGACTAGCACCAGTCTGGTGAGTGAAGAAATCCGGAGACCTTTATGGACCTTTATGGAGACCTAATGGGTGACGAGGCATTGCATCTCAGTCCTCAAGGGCGATGACGCATCTACATTATGATTCCTTGTCAAGGATGAATGTAGATGTCATGGGTCGCAGGAATCAAGTAGGTGAAAAAAAATGAATGAAAGAAATAGTGTATTAAATAATATTCAGATATATGTGACAACAAGAGTAGACACAACATTATTAAATACTTAATGATGTTACCAATAAGGCAAGAGCTTTCGTAAAAAAGTAAAGCTAGCAATCAGTAATCAGCCAAATGAGCATTATTGCTATTTAATACTTATCTATATGAAACTTCGCTAAATCGTCTTGAAGGATTATGAGCGTCACGGTCCGCAACAGTTTACCATGTGTTACCGTTCTGTGCTCGTTTATTACCTCTTTTTTGTCGTGGGTTATCTTCATATGATACCCATCCTCAGAGCGGCCACCGTCTTCTAATATTTCCTGGGTGGCCATCCTCATTGGGAGGGATGCGGTGTCTCCTCCGGAACGCACCGCTGCCCCTCTGCACGGAACCTACGTCACGTGCACGTCCCAGGGGTCGTTTGTCATCCCTAATATAAATGAAAAATATAAATAAAGAAAACGGTACTATTACGTAGAAATAGGTGATCACAAAAACAGTTATAAGGAAGTAGGGAAAGTTAAGCAAAGTTGCATCCATATCGTGATGTTTCGGAAAAACTTTGGAATGTCTTGTCATAAGGACGCTTTTTAAATCCTTATGAGTATCGCGAAATACCTCGTCACCAGTAATAAGGATTCCGGTTTCTTTCCTAAACCACATGAAACACAGTAGCTAGGATGGTATTTCAGGAAGTCTTACTTCCAATCGAATTGACCTATTCGTGTTTATATAACTGCGGCGTGATTCTCACGTAATGTTTAGCCTCAATGTGATTTAATAGAATTATTTCTTAGTATTTGGGTTTCGTTTAATTTGATCTTTTCGGACATTCTCTCCTCGTTAGGTTTCCTAATTAGGTCTTTATTTATGATTCATATTAAGACCAGTTTCTCGTATCATTTCCGCGTGTTATGATTCAGGTTGTTTTCTCAACCTTGTAACACATCACCAAGAAACTTAACCAACGGGATATTGGACCGTACAGACTATTATTAAGCTCGTAATACTTATTTTGTTTCGTGAATCATCATTGAGAATAAGACGTAAGTAAAACTGTAAATATAAAATTAGAATATTTTTATATTCACCGTTTTCTAAATGAATAATAATATCTGCAGCAAATACAGTTGAAATCAGCGTTTTCTTGAGTTAATGATGAATTTAGATCAAATACACCCAGTATAAAACATGCTCTATAACTTTATAACTTTTTTACTACCCATATTTTTATTATTTTTCTTTTATTTCATTGAGAGTTACAAACGAGCACACAGTTCACCTGATGTTAAGTGATTCCTGCGGCCCATGACATCTACATTCATCCTTGACAAGGAATCATAATGCAGATGCGTTGTCACCCTTGAGGACTGAGATGGAATGCCTTGTATACTGTAATAAAGGTATCCGGATCCCTACACTCACCAGACGAAACACAGCAGCATTATGTTGCTATTTCACGCCAGTATTCTATGGGGGCGTGGTCCTACCCTGGTCGAGCTGACCCATTCATTCTGCAGTTATAAACAAACTGCAGTGTATCTCTATATCTCCCTACCACTAGCCGTATCGTAACTAGAAATCTAGTTTTCGCCCCCCTAGGACAAGCGTTTGCCTAGTGTGGGGGGTTTAGATCTTATTGTATATGTATCTTTTTCCACTCGCGGAGTTTAAACATCATTCATCAAGACAGAATTCTAAATTTGATCCTCATCATCTCGATGGTTGGCAATCCAGCACTGTGCACTTTATAAGAAATTTTCTGCCACGCACTCTACTCTCTACTCTGTGGAATCAGCTGTCGCCAGCGCTGTTTCCGCACCAATACCACTTAGGGACCATTTAGAAAAGGGATGAGCTGTTTAATCGTTTGCAACCTATTCTATAAAAAAGAAACTTGGATGTAAAAAAACTAATTAGACCTTTATTACCGGTGATGAGACATTCCATCTCAGTCCTCAAGGGTACCCATAATGTAATAAAAAAAATGATCTGTTTTGAAATATGTAAGTCACATTTGCACAGACAGACAGAGATGACGTGATGGTAAGTGATAACTGCGCCCGCTAATATCCATCCTTAGAAAATCCAAAGATTCAAGATGTATAAGATTCACCCATCAAGAGTGAGATGGAATATCTCATTACCTATAATCAGGTCTTCGGATCCCAACACCCACATACGAATCACAAAGGCGTCGTGCTACTATCTCCCGTTGGTACTTTGTGAGGTTCTTGGTACGTAGTCCCAATTTTTTTGGTATCGATGGAAGAGTGCTTTAAAGATGCTCGGATTCAAGGGGGGGAAATAGTGTTATGGCGTCGGTAGGGCGTCAGTGATCTAAAATAGAACCAGAACACCTCTTTTTAGGGCTGGAAAACGTCCCAGGGTATGCAACGGGGATAGAGTTATGGTCTATATCAATTAGGGGAAGGTCGATTGATTCAAACTGTGTCGAGCAATGAACTGGTGATGTGTAATTGATTGCCAATAGTTTTGTGACATTCCATCTACTAAGATTGCATACTAATGTAATATGAATACTTATCGAGGATTAATGTGAGTGTAATGGGCCCCAGGAATCACTAAGCATCAGATGAACTGAATCTTCCTCGATGTAATACTAACTAGCATATGCAATAAAGTTCTAATCACAATATTCATAAGAAAATCACTAAACATAATATTTAATTATTTTAATTTTAAACTGTATAAAAGTATTGTTTTTAAACTTTAAACGTATGACGTTTGTCATCCTGAATACAATAAAAAAAACAATTGAATAATTCCATAAATACTCATTTCAAGCAACCCTTTATCGAGTGTTCGCCGGCATGTAACCCCGGCCTAACATTTATATCTATGCGGTATCAAACAGGCCGGGAACAGGTTTACTTTTGAGTTTTAAATAGACGACGCCCGTGCCAGATGTTCGCTCGCATTTAACTCTTGTGCAATAGGGAACTGAACTAAATATCCCCTGGATCTCGACAGTGAAGTACGCGTAACTACAATTGTGTTAGTAGTACCGAATAGTACCGTTTCGATGCTCGAACACACTTTATAGGGCCAGAAATTATATCAGCTCTTAATTGATTCTTTCTTCATCTTCCAAAGCTTGAATACAAAGGAAATAGTAGCAAAACGTTGTTGTGTCTGCGTGTTATTGTTGTGGCTGGGCACCCACTGTTGAATTTAAGATGTGTTGAGATGATGATGATTGTATTGTATGAAAGTAAACAGTCTATATATTTAGATCCCACTGCTGGAAAAAGGTTTCCAGCGCCCACGCATTCTGTAGTGGTGGTACAGATAGCTATAATATAATAATAATAGCTATATTAATTTAGAAAATCCTTAGTGAGAATCCACTGACCGAGCCGAGGTTCGGCCCTCTCGATCACCCTCGAGTCAGACGCTCTCGCGGAACAGGGAAACGGTCCAAGCCGAGGCTCACTCTCGGGCGCTGGTTACCCACTAATAGAGGTCCCGACTGAGCGCCATAAGCGCTCGGCCACCTCTCAACCCGGTGAAACTGTAAAAGCTTTAGAGAGGTTTTAGAGCGTACTATCCCATGTACTCCACTGACAATTGGCAGACTTTACATATCTTTGAAATATTTAATTATTATATTATAATATCTTGCATCTTACAATTGACATGCAGGTTTCCTCATTATGTTTACCTTCACAATGTAGTACATTGATTCTTACTTCATGGTATATAGCAACATCACGTCACGTGTTTCTATTGGTGTTGTTGTTATTGTCCACCGGTGGGTTTATGACGTGTTGTGACGATTGTGTTATATTTAATTGCTTTGCTTATCCAGCCCTTTTATTATATTAGGGGTAGCAAACAAATCATCAGCCAACATTGCAACCATGTCAACTAAGTTCGAGGTGGTCATGCATTTTCAACCCTGTGATTGTCCTACTGGATTCCTATATTTTCCGTAAGAAAATAAATTTCTTATCACACGGACTTTATTGTGATTGTTTTTACTTTTTAATTTCTGACTTCGAGTGTTTTACAGCAAGCATAGTCTCTAGTAGAGGGGGAATGAAGTGATTGACGTCCTGATGACAGCTAAAATTACCTACAGTTTTAAATCATTTATTTTTTAGTCCGATCAATACAGTAGAAAAATACCTTAAATTATACATAAAGCATCGCTTATAATATACTAATGTAAATATTAATATTTCTTAATTTGACCTCAATCAAACGAAAATAACTACGTTTACCCGTACGTCGCGGTCATTATCATTATTTCAAGGTATACATACTAACATGGATCGTTTCCCGGAGTTGAGATCAGACAGCCTTGTGTAGTTTTCCTTAACCGTATCGTTATTTTGACCTTTGCCTCTTGGGCGCTGTCATCTTGACATTTCTGACATTTCCGTTATTGACATGCGCGCCAAAAGATTACCCAAAATGTATTGAAATACTTTAGATTCGATTCTCAAACGTGGCATACTTTAATGGGAGACATAAGTTATTCCATATGACAGTGAGAGAAAGAGAAACATGAAATTTGATCTGACTTTCTCTTTCTTTGTATGCTGTACAAAAACCAGTTAGGGGATGCGTGGGCACTATTCGGAAAACCTGTCATCTCTTGGCGGTTAGCCCAGTCTTTCATCTTGTATTTTTCTTGTCATATTTATATATGGACATCAATACATTTTTTTATTGTATTGAAGGTGATAAGCGAGTACACAGTGCAACTGATGGTAAGTGATTGCTGCATCCCGTGACACTTACGTTCATCATCGATAAGGAGTTATAATGCAGATGCGTTACTATCACTGAGGGGACTACCAGCGTTCCCGGTCGAAGCGACCCATTCTTTTTTTTTATATATTTTTATAACTTTTGGAGTAACAAACTCACACACAATTCATCCGATGGTAAGTGATTCCTGCGGCCCATGACATTTACATTCATACTATAGATGGAATTGTTCGTCAACAGTAATAAAATAAAGGTCTCCAGATCCCTGCACTCAACAGACAAAACACAGCAGCATTATTGCTGCTATTTACGCTGGTATTCTGTGAGGGCGTAGTCTTTCCCCGGTCGAGCTGACCTATTCATTCTGTAGCTAGAAACAAACTGCAGCTTATCTCTACCACTGTGGTATGGTCGTGAAAGCGTGTCCAATATGTCCTTCTAAAGCGCTTCGGAAAGTATCCGGCTGTGCCCGTAGAATGCTTAGATACTTGACGTGACAGACACACAGTGCGAGTTGTTTGGGATCGTGGTGCCCAAACTGTGAATGTAGTTTTTAATAATTATTACGATTCCAACATCCTTTTAACACATTTGCGAGATTATATTATATTCTTATTTATTTATTTATTAAATGCTTATTCGATTAATCTTAACATAGTTAAAGGTTCACAAAGAGCGAACTTAATTCCAAAAGCATTCTCTATCAGCCAACCAAAGGTTTGGAGGGATATTGTGAAAGGTGTAGCAATAAAGTAATGAATAAAAATAGCTAATATAAAACATACATATGTAGATATGAAATACATAATACATGCAAAATATATATAAATACAATACAATAGCGGTACCCACCAATAAATTCTATATGTGGGTGATGCAATTATCGGACTACAGCTAGCTTCTGTATAAGTACTCATGAACCAATCATCAACCAATCAACCTGATTTTATTGCTGACCTTCCTGATGTTTTTGGGTAAGGATATACCCAAAGTAAAATTTGCAAAAAATCCGGTAAAGTGAACTTGTTATACGAACATCGAAGAACTCTGTCATAGATAAAGAGAGATATTGGAATTTATCGTTCATCATTGTCAAATAATATTTAGTAAAAAATGTAAGCATATAGATATTTACAATTATAATCGTCACAAAACGTAGAACTGATCTTGATAGAATTGCACCTATCACACGTACTATAACTAAACTAATAAATAAAAAATAATTTATAGCTAAACTGTATAATTCATACGTCAGAAAATTGACATAGACTCATTGACGGACAGTTCTCGCACATTCTCTAAACATTTTAATAAAATATCCTAATCTAAGTGATAATGTGATTTTGATATAATTAATTTAATATAATTAAATTTTTTGTTTAGCATAATTTAATTTGTTGTGTTTGTGTTTTTCTAATGATTGTATCTATATAATGTAACATAGTAATAAAATAGCTATTGAAACAAACAATGTAGATTAATTCACTTGAAAGTCTGTTTACATTGTTGCCGTTGCTTTGTTAAATAGAAGATATTGTTAATCGTCACTATTAATCTTTTATGTAAGTTTATTTTCACTTTATTAATGCCTTATACCTATGTACACATATCACTCATGCTGTGTCCATCTGTTATTAGAGATGCAATGAGAATGTAGCTATATGTACATGTAGACTTAAGTTAATTTGACATTGCAATCTCTGTTGATGGAAAATAAATCCAGTCAATACAGATAGAAGCGTCGCTGGAGTTTCTTGCGCCACTTCTTCCCCAGCGCCCACGCATTCCGAAGTGGTGGTACAGATAGCCAATTATAATAATAGGGATAATAATGTAGATAATTCTTAGTCAAAAGCAACTGACCGAGCCGAGGTCGGCCCTCTCGGGCACCCTCGAGAGAGACGATCTCGCGAAACAGGGTATCAGTCCAAGCCCTCTCGGGAGCCCTTGTGCTGGTTACCCATATATAGAGGTCTCGACTGAGCGGCATAAGCGTTCGGTCACCTCTCAACCCGGTGAAACTGTAAAAGCCCTCGGGCTAACAGCAGCCAAAAGCCCGAAAAAAAAGGATAATACGTAAATAATGTTAATATAAAATGTTTGAGAACAACTGTTACTGGCTTTGGCAAAATATACGCGCACTGTCGCCTTCAAAAGCAGGTCAGCCCAATGCTATAGGATCCAGAAACAATGTGGCCGAGCCTTGTTCCAAATTATTTCGGAGACTTGCGAAAGCTTCATTATCTTAAACTATTATACCTAGATAGATATCCATTTGCAATTTTGCATAATTTAACATATTATCTATTACTAGAAATTTACTGTTAGTAAAGTTTTCTGATCTGGGTGTGTTGTAACTACACTGTACTTTTTAATAACAAACTCATACACAGTTCACCTGATGGCAAATGATTCCTGTGATCAATGACGTCTACATTCATCCTTGACAAGGAATCAATATGCATTACATATGCGTTGTCACCCTTGAGGACTGAGATGGAATGCATTGTTGCCAATAATAAAGGCCTCCGGCTCCCTACACTCTACAGACGAAACAAAGCAACATTATGCTGTTATTTCACGATGGTATTCTGTGAGAGCGTGGTCCTACTCCGATCGAGCTGACCAATTAATTCTGCAGCTATAAACAAACTGCAGTGTAGCTCTACAACTATTAACACGTGTCCCTGTAAGTGCTTTCTGAATTTTCCTCCGATCTTATTGTTTATGCATTATATCGGAGTAAGGGCGAGTACGAAGAGTGAGCGCCTCTGTGTTTGCGCAAATATATACAGCATTATGAGAATATCTGCGCAGTTATTGTCATCTGGCGATAATGAAAACATATCGCCTTGGTCGAAATCGACCAGGTGGACGTCATTGTAATGGGTTGAAGTAAGACAATGGGTGGGCAGGTACAATGGTTCGCAGAAAGCCATTAACCAATTATTCCTCGCTTACAATAGAAGTAAGGTCGTGTTGGTCCCTTTTGTAAACAAGTGAAAGTTGTTTTACATTGTTCCAAAAAGACTTTTTTCTCTATTAAGTAGTATTTAATACTTCTAACATCCTTTTTAAAACTCTTTATAGGTTTGAATTATTGATTATGTATTGGCCCTCTCGGGCACCCTCGAGTCAGACGCTCTCGCGGTACAGGGTAACGGAGCCAAGCCGAGGCTCCCTCTCGGGAGCCCTTGTGCTGGTTACCCACTGATAGAGGTCTCGACTGAGCGGCATAAGCGCTCGGTCACCTCTCAACCCGGCGAAACTGTAAAAGGCCTCGGACTAACAGCGGCCATCAGCCCGAAAAAAAAAAAAGTTATGTATTTATCTATATATAACGGAATCTTTTAAATTATTTTTCACTCACTTCCAGACGTCAGAATAATTTGAAATTTTACACAGGATTTTAGAATCAAAACTTTCATCTCTTTACCTGTACCGTATTAATTCCTCATCAGAATAAAACATCGACCGTGCACAAAATGCAAGGCTGTACGGTAGATTATGCGGTTATTTATTTAGGTCCACGGCTCTTCGCTGCTGGGCAGACTTATGTAGCTCTCAATGGCGCATAGTCGCTGGATGGTATGCAAATAGAAGATCGTGTTTTTCCCTATTAGATTCACGATGCAGTTATAATCTAGCTGTAGCACGAATAATGTAGGTCGATTGAAGTGGGACCACGCTTGGATTATCCAGAATAATCTGATAGCTAGGCTATTAGAGAATAGTAGCATAGTATAAATAGTCTAATCATATTGTTAGTGTCCTGTGAAGGATAGGAACCACAGCTTTTTTTAATTAAGGCATTCCACCTTAGTGCTCAGAAAGTATCTTTTACTAATTGCTTATAAAGGATGAATGTGGTTGTTCTAGGCAGGAGGAATTGCTTATCAGGTGAACTGTGTGCTCGTTTGTCACCAAATATGATCCTGGCCCATGATAGCCACACATGCGTTCTCAACAAAGATTCAAGAAGCAGATGCGTTGTCAGCCCTGAGGACTTTACAGGTGATGAGATGTCACCTGTAATTGGGTCTCGGTATCCTGTATACATTCTGCGAGTGCTAGAGCCCTCGTGTCTTCCCCGACGCCAATCTATTCCACGTGGTGGTACAAATCGTTAATAATAATATTTATATTCATTTAGTTCGGGGGTTAGCAACCTTTTTTAGCGACGGGTCTGTAAAAATTTTGATGTTTTATGTCGGAACCAAATCACACTTGTTAATATTATTTAAAATTGTATTCGTATTATTAACATTAGATTACTACTTAATATATTAGCGGTAGAATATCTGTCATATAAATAAAAGTTTGACGGGCCGCATATATTCATTAAGCGGGCCGCGGGTTGCTCACCCCTGATTTATATAATCCATCAGAAGCAACTGACAGGTTAGGCCCTCTCGGTCACCCTCGAGTCAGACGCTTTCGCGCAACAGGGTAACTGTTCAAGCCGAGGCTCCCTCTCGGGAGCACTTGTGCTGGTTACCCACTGATAGAGGTCTCGACTGAGCGGCATAAGCGCTCGGTCACCTCTCAACCCGGCGAAACTGTAAAGGCCTCGGACTAACAGCGGCCATCAGCCCGAAAAAAAAAAGTTATGTATTTATCTATATATAACGGAATCTTTTAAATTATTTTTCACTCACTTCCAGACGTCACAATAATTTGAAATTTTACACAGGATTTTAGAATCAAAACTTTCATCTCTTTACCTGTACCGTATTAATTCCTCATCAGAATAAAACATCGACCGTGCACAAAATGCAAGGCTGTACGGTAGATTATGCGGTTATTTATTTAGGTCCACGGCTCTTCGCTGCCGGGCAGACTTATGTAGCTCTCAATGGCGCATAGTCGCTGGATGGTATGCAAATAGAAGATCGTGTTTTTCCCTATTAGATTCACGATGCAGTTATAAACTAGCTGTAGCACGAATAATGTAGGTCGATTGAAGTGGGACCACGCTTGGATTATCCAGAATAATCTGATAGCTAGGCTATTAGAGAATAGTAGCATATTATGAATAGTCTAATCATATTGTTAGTGTCCTGTGAAGGATAGGAACCACAGCTTTATTTAATTAAGGCATTCCACCTTAGTGCTCAGAAAGTATCTTTTACTAATTGCTTATAAAGGATGAATGTGGTTGTTCTAGGCAGGAGGAATTGCTTATCAGGTGAACTGTGTGCTCGTTTGTCACCAAATATGATCCTGGCCCATGATAGCCACACATGCGTTCTCAACAAAGATTCAAGAAGCAGATGCGTTGTCAGCCCTGTGGACTTTACAGGTGACGAGATGTCACCTGTAATTGGGTCTCGGTATCCTGTATACATTCTGCGAGTGCTAGAGCCCTCGTGTCTTCCCCGAAGCCAATCTATTCCACGTGGTGGTACAAATCGTTAATAATAATATTTATATTCATTTAGTTCGGGGGTTAGCAACCTTTTTTAGCGACGGGTCTGTACAAATTTTGATGTTTTTTGTCGGAACCAAATCACACTTGTTAATATTATTTAAAATTGTATTCGTATTATTAACATTAGATTACTACTTAATATATTAGCGGTAGAATATCTGTCATATAAATAAAAGTTTGACGGGCCGCATATATTCATTAAGCGGGCCGCGGGTTGCTCACCCCTGATTTATATAATCCATCAGAAGCAACTGACAGGTTCGGCCCTCTCGGTCACCCTCGAGTCAGACGCTTTCGCGCAACAGGGTAACTGTTCAAGCCGAGGCTCCCTCTCGGAAGCACTTGTGCTGGTTACCCACTAAAAGAGGTATCGGCTGAGCGCCTTAAGCCCTCGACCACCTCTCATCACGGTGAAGGTGTAACACTCGGGCTAACAGCTAAAAACTAAAGGCCTTCGCCTGTCATCTGACCCATTCATGTTGGAGTTAGAAAAAAACTACAGCGTGCCTCTATCACTTTAATAATACATATACTCTTGATTTTAATAATTTTCGCCCCCAGATGTTCTCCATGGAAATACATTTTAATAGCGACAACATACCGCAGACTTATGCTCGCCCGTTCACAATAAAGCAGAACGCTAGTTTATGCGTGCGGTTCCGCCCACGATCTGCCAATAAATCTGTTGGTGATAAATGGCCACCATTAGGAGTGTCAACGTAATTTATTGGAAGGTTTACTGATTGACGAGATTATGTCGTGACTCGGTGTCTGATGTCTCGTTGTTTACATCACCTGGACTGTTTTGCGAGTAAAACTAACAGCTTATATATATATATATATATAAATCCCATTTCTGGACCCAGAACTCCCCTCTGCATGTATTCCTTCATCACAATGTGGTAATCCAGCACTTAAAAATGCGATATATACCGATGCCGAGGGTGGAACTCGGGTGACACTTCTTCTCCAGCGCCCTTGTACTGCTTACCCACTTTTAGAGGTCTCGACTGAGCACCAGATGATGACAACGTCCTCTTGATCTATTTCGAGCACTGTGATCAGAAGATTGCTTATTGCCGTAATTATGGAGGCGCTCACTCGTCGCCACTCACCTTCCCTACACCGACATAATACATGTGCAACGAGATCAGAGGGAGCTTCAGATGCATTGTCAAGGACACGGAACGTTCAAACAACATACGGATACCTTAAAGTCAACAATTTGTGACACACAAATATCGTGCCTAGGAATCGAAGCCAGCACCCGCTACGCCGTAGCTGATACCCTAACCACTACGCCATGCGGGCGTCAATTTTATTTATTTATATATATATTTTAACGTACACTCACAAGAATAATTAAGACGAAAGAGTTTTCTCAGCACCGACGTTGTTTGTTGTTTTTTTTTTAAAGTTCCTTATTTATATAAATCATATAGTTACATAAGCCAATGTACAAAATATTATTTCTAACTATAATAATATTTTTTTTTATATGAAGCGTCAATAGTCTAATAGTTTGGGGTACGGTCTGCGAAACCTAAGCTCGTAGGCTCGAATCGAATATTCGACTATTGTAACGAACCATCTTCTAGCACAAGCATTTCAGCTTAGTTGGAGTGGTTAACCGGAATATTAATAATAAAAAAAAAAGTATATATGCATGTATATCAAGCTAGTAGCCCTTACACATTAATGACAAGGAATTAAATATGTAAATGTCTATATATATGCATATACATGTATAAATATATCCATTTGTATCATATGATATATAAATATGTAGTTAAAAATGATATATGCACATTTTGTATGAGTGTACATTTTTTGAACAGTTATAATATTTGTTGAAGAATTGTCTATTTTCCCAACACGTGCGAAGTCTCCACTGATTCATTAACACGTGATTAATGAGATAATTGCATTCTTAAATCATTATTATCATTATAAAATTACTTTCATTCACTAATTAATGATCCCGAGTGAGAACGAGGGAAAGTAGATTTTCACATATCAAAAATTTATTGGCTTAATGATACATATGGTCAATGATATATGCTCCATTGCATTCTTTATTAATTAGGTGCTGATTACAGCTCGGTAGTTAGATGACTAAAGATATATATATATATATATATATATATATCGGAGTTCGAACCCCAGTAACTTAAAATTCCATCTGGTGATGTAGAAAATAAGAACGAGAGAATAGAAAGGTTTTTATTCATTTAGTAAATAGACATTTTATTCATTCTTATATTACTGGGTTTAAGTCATAGGTAGAATAGGGAGGTACGATAGTAGAAAGTGAAGACAGCACTATAATATAGGTATCTTAGCACGTGAATAAATACTTAAAATTATGATCAACAATGTTAATTTATCCCGGCACCGGGTATCGAACTCGGTTTGCTCGCGTACCGTGACATTACACACGAGCGAGTACACACTGAGCTACCACGACAAAGCAAGCCTGTTATCGCATAAATCTCGGATAACACAAACCTCGCAATCATATTCCATCCAATTGTTAGTTGGGTTATTGCTAACAATACTATAGACGACACGCGTTGTAGAGTTCCTAGAAGAGACATGAGCGTAGTTCTTGTAATTATTTTTGGCATCAATATAGTAGTCTAACTGAAGTATGAAGAATCGCCTTATCATTAAATAGACGAAGTCGCTTCCAGAAGTTAGGTATTCAGAAAGTAGTCACCTCCCGATGTCAAACGAGGATACAGTCCATCTGACGGTGAGTGATTCCTAGGAGACCTACATTCACCTCCATAGAGAATCATAATACCAATGCATTGCCAACTCTGAGATCTTAAATATGATGCCTCGTCACCAGTAAGAAGGGTGCGTCCTCTCCTTGTACTAGATCACATCAACTGCGCAGGATATGATATTGTACTATAAGTATTTGTAAACACACACGCGTCGTACCCTTCTCTGAGACGATGTAATGCATAAGATCGGAGGCTCATATGTAATCTCAAGGATACAAGACAGATCTACAAGTTATCTCCGCTACCCATGAACATCCGCAACACCAAAGGAGTAGCAGATGCGCTGCTGGCGAAATATGTAGGCTCTCTTCTTGAAAGTCCCTAAGTCGTATCGGTTCGGAAACAACGCTGACGACAGCTGATTCCACAGAGTAGTTGTGCGTGGCAGGAAATTTCGCGTTAAGCGCACAGTGCTGGATTACCAACCATCGAGATGATGCTCTTCTGATCCCTACACCAAACGAAACACAGCAGCTTTACACTTTCAGACAAGTATTCTGTGAGGGCGTCAGTCACCTGTCGAGCTAGTCCATTCATGGTCTATCTAGAAATAAACTGCAGTGCGGCTCTACCATCGCCCCAGTAGGACTCGCGGCCGTAGGATGATGTGATGATAACGACGCTTCGTAGGAACACAGAAAGATAATCAAGCCTTTAATGAGCATATCTTTTTCTTTAATAACACGAAAGACAAATATCTTTAACTCTCTTTGTTGCGAGAACAAGTTATCTCTCATTCAATCGACTATACTATACTCATGACAGATGTATCAATACGCGCACAGTTTAATTATAATAATAAAAAAAAGTCTAATTATCTAGCCGCTTCCAGCGAACACGAATATGTTCTTAGAAAGCTGGATGCGGTATCGCGTGGGAAAACTGGTAGTTAAAAGCACTTAAGCCTTGTTAGAGGCCTGGGCGCAAACATTGCTGTTCGCTTTTAGTAGCTGGACTTGGAGATGTGGAGGGTGTAATGCCTATATATATATAAATATATATATATATATATATATATATATATGTATATATATATATATATATGTAATATATATATATATATATATGTATATATATATATATATATATATATATATATATATATATATATATATGTATATAAGTGGTAAAGCTTGCAGAATGAATAGGTCAGCTCAACCGGGGTAGGACCACGCCCTCACAGAGTACCGGTGTGAAATAGCGGCATATGCTGCTGTGTTTCGTCTGGTGAGTGTAGGTATCCGGAGAACTTTATCACATTTAATTTTTATATCACCAATTGTTGGTATTCGGATCTGGTTGTATTGTATGTATGTCCCTTGTCCCTGTCATTACATCAGAACCTCCCAATCGTATTGCCGTACATTAAATCGGACCAGGGAACGGGACGGCCAGCGAGTGCCTCTGTGTTTGCGCAACTGCACGGCACTACATGGTATTCTGCGCAGTTGACGTCATCTATTAACAACTAGAAGATATCGCCGTGGTTGATTTTGACGTGTTGACCCATACATAATGTAGCTACAAATGAGCATTGTAACCGATTAATGGTTTTTAATTACGTATAAACATATACAGGTTTTGAAAGTACACGTTGAAATGTTTTCATTCCAGCGCACGGAGTTATACAGAAAACTTGTTCAGGTAATACTGGAATCCTTGATAGTTTCTTTAAACCGACGCATGGAATAGTTAGAGTAAGCAAAATGCTATCAGAGTTGTTTGAGTCAATTTAAGTTTAAGACAGTAGAGGGCGTTTTACAGTTTTTAGTGCACCGTCTAATGGAAGTAAATTAAATTATTATAAGTGACAGTTAGAAACTGGCTGCACCGTGAATGGGTCGGCCCGCCCGGGAAGCACGACGCACTCACAAAAGAGCAGTGTGGAATAGTGTAGCATAATGATTCACTCCTGATGAAGTATCTTTACTAAATATGGCACGAGTGTCAGCCATCACTTACCACAGGGTGAACTGAGTGTCCACTTATCATCGTCACCATCATCACAGCTTGTCAACAGTCCACTGCCGAGCACAGGCTTCCCCTGCAGATTACCACAAAGCCACCTGCATCCATCGACTTGCCGCAGACTTGCACACGTCTTCGCTCCACCGTTCATCGCCTTAGTTTCTTAAAAAAAACATCCATGCCTCCCTAAATATGTTATTTTAGGATTTTACACAGTTGTCTTGTAAAACTGCCGACTGCGACAGTGTCTAACCGCTCGCTTTTAATTCACGGTAAACTAGCAAACTGAGTTCCACCTTTTTCTTTTCAAACTGACGGCCGCTGTTAGCCCGAAGGCTTTTACAGTTTCACCGGGTTGAGAGGTGAGAGAGTAAAACTAAATGCTGTTCGTTTGTAAGCATATCACTTGACAACGGAAGCATCCATTTTGTTATTATTTGTTAGTTAATATTTTTAATAGTCCGAATTAGGTTATAATGAAAAAAAAATCTGGAAAAGTTGCCCGGAAAATTGTTAATTCGAGAAAAATTTATGGTTCATATTTCTAAGAGTTTATTGTTCTCACGATTCGAACGTATAATAATAATAATTTACACAAATTCACAAAACGATCTCTAACAAATTTATTGAACTGGTCAGGACGACGTCTGTCGGGTCACGATACTGGTCACGGTTGTAGAGCTACACAACAGCTCGTTACTTCTTGCAACGGTTGAATATTCGTTGGGGATCGATGTGTATTTATTGTTTGAAGTTGTCATATCCCCTTCGAATGAACTGTTTATTTTATACTATAGGCGGCAAATGATCACGCAGCCCACCCGACGGTAAGCGACCAACGCCGCCCACGAACATCCGCAACACCAGAGTCGCAGATGCGTTGCCGGCCTTTAAGGAAGGTGTAGGCTCTTTTCTTGAAGGTCCTAAGTCGTATCGCAGAGAATCAACCTGTCACCGCTAATATTACAAAAATAAATACAGCCTTTCTATAACCAGAACCCGTACACCAAGCTTGTCATTATAAAAACAAGAATGACGCGCCTAGCATGATCTTGTAGTAGAAAACAGAAAAAAAATATAAATAATTCAGCGTTCTATTCTTAACTTGAGGCATCAAGGATGTCTTCGTTAAAACTAGAGTCTATCTACAGCTTGATTTTACCGACCATGAAAGAATCGGCCATTCGAATACTGTTGTGTACCTTTATACGAACACATTTCTTGAAGGCCGGCAGCGCATCTACGACTCCTCGGTGTTGCGGAACCATTAATAGAAGACTTCATTATTAAAAAAAAACAAACATTTTCAGCTCAGCTGGAGTAGTTCACCGGAACGTTAGTAATGTTAATATCATGAGCTTTTTTTTTAAGTTTTTTTACTATTATATTGGTTTTCGAATAAAAAGTCAGTTTTATATAAAAATTCCACTCTCAAGCCTCCTCTATATAGAGGGTTCTACGCTGGGCAGACTTCATACGTCATCGAATGTGTTCTCGCGGTGTTTTTCCTTCACCGTCGAGCACGTGATAAATAAATATTTTAAAAAATAAAAATTGCAATCAACAATTTCATTGGTGTCGGCACCGGGGATCGAATTAAGTTTGGACGTACGGTGAATTTAAAGCGAGCTTTTAGACACTGAGTTATATCGGTTTGATTCACTTAATTTTATTCTACGAAGGAAATAATCTATTTTATAATAGCCTAGCGTTATTTAAAATACAAGAGGCACATACAATCCAGAGTTTATCTACAACTTACCAACGAACAGTTCTAAGAAATATAATTTTCATACCACAAAAGCTTGGTACCCTTTACTTATGCCAAGTAGCGCCGTCTCGTTTTAAAAATACACAACTCGAGCGTTTACGAGTGGCTCCAAATTAAAGGTGTCCATCGAGATCAAATAACATTCGATAATCACCCCTATCGCCAACAGTTAGGGTACATTGTACAACGCGGCTCGTTTATACGCATTCGTTTCAGGGTATAATGCAGACTGTGCTCCAAAGAAAGCTCGCCTTGTTACTGACACTCGACACGGTGTTGGTTTCCATTGTTTGGTACGGCACGAGTTTTTTTTTATGATGCTTTATAATAGACAACATTAGTAGATGATTGGATTAAGTTCGGAAATAGCTTAACGGTGGATTAAATTGACAGATGATATACGATAGATCATGTTTCTCAAACAATTTCATGTCGCGACCCAAGAAAATGCTAAAAAGGTTAGTAAAAAGCCTTAAGTAATAAAATTTTAATTAACAGTTTATTTACATAAAACTATAAGTTTCTCTTTTCAAATCGTTATTACATGGTAATATTTAATTATATAGAACTACTTCTTGTTTATTGAATAGATTGCGTCCCCCTTTGATAACAAACACGATAGCCAGGTTGAGAGACGTTGAAATAATATAAGAAGACCTGTAACGTTTTTTTTTCATTGAAAATAACAAACGAGCACACAGTCCGCCTGATGGAAAGTGATTCCTGTGGCCCATGACACCTACATTCACCCTTGACAAGGAATCATAATGCAGATGCGTTGTTACTTGAGGACTGAGATAGAATACCTTGTCACCAGTAATAAAAGTTTCCGGATCCCTACACTCACAAGACGAAACACAGCAGCTATATGCTACTATTTTACGCTAGTATTCTGTGAGGGCGAGGTCCTACCCCGGTCGAGCAGACCTATTAATTCTGCAGCTAGAAACTAACTGTAGTCAAAAACTCCTCCAAGTTTTCGGATGTTCGTGGACGGCGGTAATTTCTTATCATCAGGTGAACTGCTTCTACGTTTGACATCTATTTTTTTAAGCAATGTCTTACCTGGGCGTTTTTATCAGGGTTTTGTTAAGGAATATCTTAGTTTTTCCATTATAGTTCGGCGTTCGGTAGGATAACACCTCAACAGAATACCGACGTGAAATTAACACTGCCTGATTTTGTATGGTATGGATCCTCTTAAATCTTCTACGCATTGTTGCCTACCATAAGGTCAACTGTGTGCTCGTTTGTCACCCTTATTGTAATATAAAAAAGGTTATCTTGATTTACATCTTCTTTTAATTATAAGCTTCCATTTCGTGACAATGGATACGTGCGTAATTTCAAGTGGCAGACTGGCGTTGCGTTCCGACGGTAATTCACTAGCTATATAGCGCTATATAGACACACACATATAATTATATGTATAGATATACATATATATAACAACTCACTTATATCTACAGTATGTAAGAATGAATGATACAACTTCCCTATTCAAATAATTTTGAAAACGGGAGCAAAACAGTTGCACCGGTGCGTACCGTAGGAGATTTCGAAGCCCCTTCCAATGTTTTACACTGGGTACAAATCCCACATAATCCTTTCTCCCTTGTGGGAGCCAGGGTATCTTTAGAAGGTTTCCCACCCTGACAACAAAAAAAAACAAAAAATTTCTACGACACTACATTCGAAGAGGCATCTTTCTTTATGTATTGGACAAACAACGGCAAAGGCAAACGAGTCAACGCCTCACCACCACCCAAGGACATGTGCAACAACAACAATATTTACAAAGTTACCATTGCAATATTGCCGATGTTACCATTTTTTTTTAATATTGCGTCCCCATACACGAACCGTGTTGTAAGCCAATTAAATCAAATCTTCAATCGTCTGCTAATATATGATAACGCAGCATTCTTACTGGGATTTAGATAAAACGTTATCTTTCGGTTGATATTATTATTTTTTAATTTTATTGTGAGTTTCATAACGAGCATATAATTGACGCAAGTAATTTCTGCGTTCCATAGCTCGATAAGGAATCATAATGCAGATGAATTGTTACTTGAGGATTTAGAAGGAATGCTTCCGCAACAGTAGAGGTATAACTCTATATGGGCACCCTATATAAACTTTTTCTATTGTTTCTGTTATTTTTTTTGTAAGCTATTCAATATAATTTTTTTTCTTATTATTTATTGTTTTTGTTATTGTTTTAATACTTAGTTTTATTATTTTAGTATTTTCTCATTATAATTTATAAAATGAGACAAGATCAGGGTGGTGGCCCTATGTCGCAACAGTACCGGAGTGGAGAAACGTTTCTTTATTTGGCACACAGCAGGTTTCATTTGTCTTCCATTTGTTAAACATTTTTTATTTTTCTTTTTTTGACAACGTAAAAGTATTTTTCTTCTTTACTGTGCCCAACTTTGCTATTTGTGAGCCAAAAAGGAATAAATGGGTATTATTACTATTATTATTCTGTGAAGGTGTGGTTATTCCCTGAACGAGCAGACGCAATGTGACTTTATCACTGAAAATTCTCTGTTTACCGTTACTCCATCGGCCGAAGGCTGATGAGTAAAGATCGTTTGCAATCTTGTACTTTGTACTAAACTATGTTATGTATGATAGGTTTGCTGAATAATTCCTTACCAAATAAAAGTGGTATAGCTACACTGCAGAATGTTTCTAGCTGCAGATAGATCGAGTCAACTCAACCGGGGTACGCCCTCACAGAATATCGGCGTAAAAAAGCAGCATAACGCTGCTGTGTTTCGTCTAGTGAGTACAGGAATCCGGAGACCTTTATCACTGGTGACGAGGCATTCCATCTCAATCCTCAAGGGTGACAACGCATATGCATTATGATTCCTAGTCAAGGATGAATGTAGATGTCGTGGACCTCAAGAAGCAAGTTTGCCATCGGGTGAACTATGCGCTCGTTTGTTACGCTTAGTGTGTTAAAAAAAAATAAAGATGTGTAGCGTTTAGACATTAGAGTCTAAGCGCTCTCTTCTAATACACACTACTCGAGCAAACCGAGTTCAATCCGCCGGTAAAAAAAGCCGGTACGAATGTAATGTTTCAGTTACAATTTTGCAGGATAACATCGAAGGAAACCTGCATGTCTGTTAAATAATAATATTAAAAAAAAACCAATTCGTAGACATCTGAAGTACAGCAGCGGAGTAGCGCGGTGGACTATTCCCTTATCACTCTTCTGGAGGGGAGGCTTAAGCCCAGCAGTGGGATTGATATACATACAGACTTAAAGATGGTGTTGATTGACGAACTATACTTACTAGTACGTAGAGTTGGACATCGCGATTTTCTTTTCTAAATCCATAAAGGTCGGTGCTTGCCTACATTCCCACCTGGGATTAAGTGGTGATTTAGACATTGATGATAGAGCGAGATGGCTATATACGCCCATTTAATCTTCCCTTGAAAACAACACAAATTATACTCTGAAAGTCTAGGAATTACATAAACATGATACTCGATTCCACTATTGCTGTGTACCAATATCCCTAGCACAAGTATTTAAGCTTAATTGGAGTGATTAAGGGGAATTTTAGTAATATTATCATTGCTAGCATTTTCTTTTTTTTTTTTAAGAAACGTGTATGTTTGTGTGTCTGTTTTTTCCAGAACAAAATCATTGTTCACATCATTTGTATGAATAGGATGCCTCAAACATTCCATTGTTTTGACAATCGCAATAAGTGACATGAAATTTAAACTTGTTTTTCGATATCATAGTATTCTATTGTATATACCGGCCTCGTGGTGTCGCGGTTACAGTAGTAGTAGCTGGCTGCTTTTCGCGTGTCTTGGGTTCGATAGCCAGAGGAGCAACTATATTTGTGCATCAAGAGACGCGTAAAAGTTTGTTGTATGAACGCATCTGAAACGTCCTCCGATCTTACATGTATTAAGATCGTGTTTGGGGAGATGACGGCGAGTGAGTGCCTGTGTGTTTACGCCAATGCTTACGGCACTATAAAATATTCTGCAGCTTCCAGTTCATATCATCTGGCAATAAACTGTAGATATCGTTTTCGAAATCATCGTTTAAATATTCAAAACTGTCCGTACATAGCTGGAATCCTGGATTCAAATACTCCAAAAAAACAGAGGAAGGTACAGCTGTAGTGTTGTAGATACGGTCATCTCGTCTAAATCCGAAAACGATGCAATAATATCATTACAGAAGGAGAAAGAAAATTCATATACAGTTTCAAGGACACGGACTTACATATAACAGATTCAAAAATAAATCGTAATACAAAAATCTTGCACCCCGGCTGGGAATGAACCCGCGAAACAGTACCAGGTATCGTAAACCATCACGCCACGCTGCCGACGTTTAAATATTTTATCTGTAATTATATGTATTTACGTAAAAAAGACATAACTGTTTCGTTAAAAGTCTAATAATTGACCCTATTTCGTATTCTTTAACGACGGCCAAAACGGCACTATAATGGCAGTCAAACGGCACTATAATCGTAACATTTCCAATGATCTTTATTTACGACGAGTTTTATTGTAAAATTAGAATAAAGTTATAAGAGATCTCGTAAATATTTATATGCTGTTTTATTGTGACGAGAAATAAAAAGTTAATTTAAGTCATATTTAGTTATTCAAACTTCCTATACGCGATTGAAGTATTTTTATATTAATTATAAAAGACATATGTAACAAATTCAAATATATATCTACTTATATATGGTATAAATACATAAATATTAATAAAGTAAATATGTTTCATAATTCAATATAATTATATTCAATATAGGCAAAATTTATTTCGACAATTTTACAAGTGAGACAGGGCAGCAAGTAAAAGACTATGTGACCATTATGTTAAAGACATGGTCACCACAATACTTAATATGTTTTCAGTTCGCCAAGCAGATGCGTTGGTGGTGTAATGGTCAGCATAGTTGCCTTCCAAGCAGTTGATCCGGGTTCGATTCCCGGCCTACGCATATATACATTTTGCCAATTTTTTATCGTCTGTATGCATATTTTAAATCATATAAGGTGTTAATGTGTCGTGATATATATATTTTTAAGTACCTTAAAGACAATAGAATCTTGAACTATGCATCCATCAATGACCTAACCTAAATACTAAACACCATTTAACGTTCCGTTAAGCAACTGCCAAACGTAATCAATAACGCCTAATTACGCATTATCACAGATTAACCATACAGCTTAACGGTTATAGTATCTAGTATATATTAACTACAATATACTATATGTAGTCATTTTCTAATCTGAGTTTATTAATATATTTATATAAAAAACAATAAAAAAGAGCCTTGGTCGCAAAGTTCGATCTCCGAAAACAACTAAATTGTTAATTGCATTTTTTAAATTCTGAATTACCGTGAAGGCAGTTAACTTGTTTAGGAAATAAATAAAAAAATATATTCCAAGACACCTGTGAGGTACGGCAATCCGTAAATTCTAAAACGCATCATAGTACAATTTAAAAAAATTTTACTTAAGAAATATCTAATAGATAAGTTACCTTAATCTACATTGTATACAAATTACACTCTATTTTCAATATCCTACATAGTTTAATTTATTTCTTTTATCCTTCCGAGATCCTATAGTTAACCTGTTTGTATACAGTTTTGTGGGACACTGTGTTATCCTATGATTATCATGTACCTTTTATAATTCTAATAAATAAAATAATATCAAAGAAATTGTTAATTGCATTTTTTAAATGCTGATTTATCGTGAAGTAAATTCACTTGTTTAGAAAATAAATAGAAACGAAATTCCAAGACACAAGTGAAGTTCGCCAATTAAAAAAAATGTCTATCAGTAATTCGTTATAGATCTACGCCCCTCCATATTTAATATTTGTTTCGCCTTAATTAACTATAAAGAAATAAATACTTATAATCAAACCTAAGGTCACATATATATCAAAAACTGTAGCATATATGTTAACGTGTCATTAAATTGATAATTAATTACATTGACCTATTTACTTATCACCGGCCTGATGACCTCGTGGTGATCAGAATAGCTTACTGTTGCGCCGACAGGCATAGGTTCGATTGCAAAATTATTGGTACTAGATTGACCCGTGTTCCAGATCGTTCTCGTCGCGACCAGCTACCGACAGCAGGTGAAGAACTTTCAAGGTTAGGTTCGCACCAAAACCAATGAATGAATGCTTTCGCATAACACTAACAAGTACATGTCGTTCTGATTTAAGGTTCTGAATCACTCCTCAATTTATATACCTGGCGTATAATTATTAAATACATCTCAATAAGACAATATCCAAATTAAATATTACATCCTATTCTCGTCACAAGTCTATGCAAATGGTAAACCCAGTCAAGCCAATCAATTTTGTGTTTATTTTTAATTATAATTATTATATACAATTGTAATGTGTGATATAAAACGGGATAACGATCAGTGATAAATATAAAACTCATTGACACTTGTGACGAGGTGAGATAGAGTTTAAGTAACTAAGTTTATTTCGATGGAAGATCGGTTAAAAACTAGCTGCGTGAATGGGTCGGCTCTAACGGGAAAGGAGCACGTCAGAATACCAGCGTGGCGCTGGGTTTCGTACGGCGAGTGTGGGTATCCGGAGACTTTTATTACCGGTAACGAAGCAATACATATTAACACTCTAGGGTGACAATGTATCTGCATGCATTCCGTTCCAAATGCATTATGATTCCTTATCGAGAATGAATGTGAAGTCATGTTGTGCCAAACGCTTGTCATCGGGTGAATTGTGTGCTGGTTTGTCAGCCTCGATAGAAAAATAAGAGTAAGGAAGCAGACAAGACAGAGGCAGGAAGGAGAAGAAACGTGTTCAGAGTTTTTTCAACAACAAAAGCCCGCCATCAGGACTGCTAACGGCACAATAGGTCTTTTTACTTACTAAGACAGTCATATGATATAGATATCCATTTATACGATTTGGCTGCCCATCATAATTAGTTTTAGAATACACCTATATAGTATTAAAAAAAAGTCCTACACCTACATTCCTCATTGTTGTCACCCTTGTTGATTGGGTCTCCAGTTTCCTAAACACACCGCACGGAACACATCAGAGTCATGCTGTTAATTCAGGCTGGTATTGTGTGTAATCCCACACAGGTCGAAACTAACTCCAACGTGGCATAACTACGTACAAAATTTATAATGTGGGTGTTTTCAAGAGTAGAGTGAATAGGCATTTACTGAGCTAGTGCGCCTTACTATCCAGGACTGCATTGCCACTTGACATCAGGTGGGATCGTGGACAAGCACATGTTTAGAAAGTTTTAAAATTTTTTTTTTTAAACTGTCTAAACATTTTTCAACACAATTTTTTAACATATTTACTGTACAGGTAGTTATTAAATTTAAATAAAAAAAATATTAACATATTGACTGTACAGCTACTTTTTAAATTTACATAAAAAAAATATTAAAATATTTACTGTACAGGTAGTTTTTAAATTTAAATAAAAAAATATTAACATATTTACTGCACAAGTAGCTTACAAATTTAAATAAAAAAAATATTAACATATTTACTGTACAGGTAGTTTTTAAATATACATAAAAAATATATTTACTGTACAGATAGTTTTTAAATTTAAATAAATAAATATTAACATATTTACTGTCCAGGTAGTTTTCAAATTTAAATAAAAGAAATATTAACATATTTACTGTACAGGTAGTTTTTAAATTTAAATAAAAAAATATTAACATATTTACTGTACAGGTAGTTTTTAAATTTAAATAAAAAAAATATTAACGTATTAACCTTACAGGTAGTTTTCAAATTAAAAAAATACTCTTCGTTATTTCTATAGGAGTCATAAACAATGGAAAATAAAAACAAAGGAGTCTTTGTAATGTAAGTTACTATTAAGTAATTAGCAAGTTACATTCCAGTTCGAGAAAAGGTTTTGTGTTATTGGATGTTTTAAGTTTTTAAGTATTGGTAAGATCCTTTAAAGCAGGTTTATTGTTCTATCATTTTATTATTAATATTACACTTAATTTTTTTATATTAAGATGTGATTGAGCACATATAATTGGAAAAATTACCTGATATTTTGTGATGACTGAGGCAATGACATCTGAGCAAAAATTCAAGATGCACTTGTCACTTATAAAATGTAATACCTCGTTATCTGTAATCAAGACCTTGGATCTCAACAAAACCATACCAAACACAGTTGCACTATCCTGCTATTTAACGCTGGCATTATGTGAGGTCGAGCTGAACAGATCCATTTATGATATATCTAGGTACTACTCGCAATGTAACTCTACCACGGAGACCTACGTACTACCTGTTGCTTAAGTTTTTCTGGTTACAAGGCATTCGATGTTAGTTCTGAGGGATGACTAAATAGCGGTAAACCTATACGATAGCTTTGTGCTATGTTACAAGTAGCAATATGAATGGGTCGGCACGACCGAGGAAGGACCACGTTCCCAAGAGTAACAGCGAGTGTAGGATCCAGGGACTTGATCACTGGTGTGGATGCATTACATTCATCTGCCACAGTCGGTCATGTATCAAGTTATATATGCAGATGATAGAAAAAGACCGAGATAAAATATGAATAGTCCTTAGGAGCCCTATATAAGTTGTGAGAGCTTAGCGTAGTAGTAGAGAATAGCGTAATATTTAATGCTAAAGAAAATAGTATAATAATAAATAAATTATTACTTTAGTATATGTTTATAAAGTTGTTGTAAATATATATATACAAAAAACACATTAAAGTGTTTATCTAGAAATGCTCTTGAATATAGATAAATGAAATTATATCTATTGATAAGGAATTACTTGGAACCAGTTGTCAAAGGGTAACAAAATCCCCTATGCGTGAATCATAACTTTCTAAAATGAGAACAAAAAACTTTTTCGTGTTTAAATCAAGCATTATATAGACCTGACATCTATCTTATGTATTACGAGTAATGTATTTATATATATTATTTATAATTTTCATATATCGGTTTAAGTGTTATATATTATCTTAATTTTTGTAGCTAATGTTAAGTTTTTTACTGTGTTAAGGTTGTTACTTATTCTAATTGTTATGACTCCCTACAGCTCTTAGATACCGATTTGATCCAGCATCCTGGTAAAACAATCAACAGATGTAGTTTGAGAACTCTTAAGATGACAAAGACGGACGTTCGTAATCCGACTACCACTTCCACAGCAGTGTTCAGCTGCTATTAAATGCTGTTTTTTTTTATTACGTTGAGAGCAACAAAGGAACAAACAGTTCACCTGATGGTAAGTGATTCCTGCGGCCCACGACATCTACATTCATCCTTGACAAGGAATCATAATGCAGATGCGTTGTCACCCTTGAGGACTGAGATGGAATGCCTCGTCGCAATTATTAAAGGTAAACTTAAGGCGTGGACTTCACTCGAACCGTGTTTCGTTTAGAAATTCATCTCTTCTAAATAGAACTCTCTTAATTTACATATGTGTACAATCAAGATAGTGCTTCGTGGTAGTATAGCTAAGGTTGTAGCTTGTAGGTGAGCCTATTTAGCACCGTAGATTGCCAGAAATCACAAATGGATATATATATATATATATATATATATATATATATATATATATATATATATTTGTTCGTCTGTGTATGCAGAATAGGAAGATCTTTCACCCAGGTGATGTATTCTGTCTGTATATATTAAGTAACAGTAAACATTTATTGCCGAGCCAATTTGAAAATCATAGCAAAAGTCGTGTACAAAGACAGGGACAAAAGCTACAATCTGTCTCTTTCACTCTTAGTACGTCATGCATAAATTCATTTCGCTGACTTTAAGTATTATTATTACGTTGTCGGGTCCGTAATTAATGCCATTGTTATGTTCGAGGTTTTAGTTTTTAGGTCGGGCATTTGACAAGATTTAGTAGCGTACAATTATCTTCTGATCAGTGTTAAGTTTGCACTGACAAGAGTTATAACTTTTTTGCGGTGTACAATTTACATGACATTTATGTCAGTGTAGGACGTTTGGCGCGCTTTTCATTTTTTTTATTTGTGAAACTATTATTGTTTGCCAGTGTTGCTAGCAAGATTGTTTTGCTTTTCTCGTGGATTTCAAGTGTTCAGTTTTTCACTGTAAGTGTTATATTTATTTAATTATGTACGTGTGTATATAATTGGGTTTTAAGATAAAAAAAGACGGCGCTATATTTTTCATCCAAATGGAATGGAACTTCTACAACGATTTTTGAAAGGTTAGAACTAAATAAATTAATAGTGATAGTTTTTCGTCATCGTTTCAATAATTTTAAATCTATTTGATTAACGATTGGTTGACGTAAATGAAATCGAAGAGGCAATATCGAAGCAAGAAAATGCATGAACAGTTTTTAGTTCTGATTTCCTCTAGAGCTTCAGATACAAAGTAATAAAACAAATCGGGGAAATTGGTCTAGACATTTTTGAAGTACATAAAAGTGTTGATCACGCTATGTTCTAATTATAACACCCACGGAATACCAGCATAAAATAGCATCTTGATACTGCTGTGTTTCGCATGATTAGTATAGAGATCCAGAGACCCAATTACAGGTCTCTGTCTTATAAGCGTTGAATCTCTTCTGAGGATGGATGTAGATATCACGGACAGGATCAGGTTATCTATTTACCTGTTTGTCACAACTAATATTATAAAAAATACGCGTCGAATCGAGAACCTCGTGTTTTGAAGTCGGTCAATAGAGTAAAACTCTATTTATGTACATATACGCTTTTAAAATATTTGTCCGTCGAGTCTCGACGTTTCAATCTGGCGGCGATAGTGTCAACAAAAAAGTTATGTCACCGTGGTTGTTCGTTTGCTTATCTTATCGGGTCGGTCGGCTTGGTAATGAACGTGGAAATATTGACACACGGTGTACGTGGACGGTGCTATGTACGTATGTATGTACGTAGGTGCGTAATTTTATGTCGACTTTTTTTTTCTCGTTTAAGTAATGACACTTTATTTCTTAGCAGTGAGGAGTTATATTACAATTGACACGTACTTTATACATTTTATATTTATTAATTTAAACTTCATTTTTCACACCCTACAAGAAGTCGTAATAATTGCGAACTTAATGCCTTAAGGCATTTTCTAGCAGTCAACCCTTGGTGTGCAGAATTGTCGAGGGAGCGGTGTATACATTAAAAAAAAACTATCAATAATATTTTACTAGTGTATATTATCCGTTTAAAATTATCTGTCCTTTACCTTGTTTAAAATATCTTCCTAAATTTATTTAACTTAAAAACGGTCCAGATTAAACAATCTTACTTCTTATACGATTAAATCAATTATCACATCCATTAAGAAGTATTTAAAAATAAAAAAATAGACGTGTACAGTGGCTCGATAAAAGACATTCCTTTGTTGCGATGAAGCATTTTGAGCAGATTAAAAAAAAAACTATTGCGGGATAACTGTTTCGTCGAAAGATTTAAGATGTTGGTTCCTTGAAATACGGAATAGGATTGTTCAGATGCCATCATTCGAAGAAGATCCTTTGTCTCGGTAATAAGTCATTTGTATTTACATTAATTTTCATTTTGATAAGAAATGTGACCGACTGTGTGTGGGCGTATTTAATTTGTCAAGTCTTTATGTTTTTTTCATTGTTTTTATTAATTGTTCTGAAATTAGAAATAATTTTGTAAATGAAATATTTCAGTAAATATAATTTTTGGTTTATAGGTTATTTTTTTTAATTATCTGAAATGAAAAAATGATCGATGTTATTTTCATGTATATATATATATATATATATTATATATACATAGTATTTTCATGTATATATATATATATATATATGTATATATGTATATATATATATATATATATCATTTTTTTTTGATATTTGTGTTAATAATATTTTACATATTTATCAATAAGGGTCTTCTCTGGAGATAGGAGCATATTGTTTCTCTGCGCGATATATGTATCCTATCTTTAAAGTACTCATTATCTTTTACTTAACTTAAAAAAAAACATAACTTTTTTTTTATTGTATTTAGTGTGTCACAGATGGTAAGCGATTACTGCGGCCTATGACATCCACATTCATTCTCGATATAGAAACGTAATGCAGATACGTTGTCAGCCCTGAGTACTAATATGGAATGCCTCTAAAGCTGCCAGTAAAAAGAATCTGGATCCATACACTCACCAAACGAAACACATTTGCTTTATGGCGCTAAAATAGCATCATAAAGCTGATCCGTTTCGATTATCTTTTGAATAAATTACTATTTATTTTTATTTATAATGAAATTATTTTGGGTAAAACATAATTATTACGTTTTCTAATAAAAAATAGATTCACTATTGGTTAACATCGATATTCGATAAAAAAATGTTACCATTAACAAATTGGAAAAGTTATATAAAAATACGGTTAACTAAAACTCTTAAGTATTGATTTATTTAATCGAAAAATATATGAATTATTTGTTTATTTATTTTAAAAAATTATCCTTGTTATATATGATTGCCTTCATAAGGACTAAACGTAAATAACTAACGCGTAGGTTAGGCAAAAATAACCCTATTATTTCTTAGCTAATTGAGTTTTTTTTAAATTAATAGTTAATTATTTTTCTGTATAATTATGCTAATCTAAATTAATGCTATATTTATTTTTAGTCTTTGTTAATGTTTACGCAGATTAAGAATTGTTTTTATGTTATATATATTTTTTAATTTTTTACAGGTATGTCCGTGTTCTGACTATTTGATGTGTAAGTAGAAAAAATAAAGTGATGAATACTGATAGATTTAGCGTTATGACTGAGTGCTATATCGGAAAGAAGAGTTTTTTGCCGTAAGATTGATAGGCTGTCCATTTGATGGTAACGAGTTCCTACAATTTATATATACCGACTTCATTCAGCAACTCTTAAGACAAGTATGGAGGCTTGTAATTCGCCATCACTTACTTGCGAAATACATCAATATTATTCTCCTATTAAATACTGGATTACGGTTACGTTTTTTTCAGTGGTGCCGTGTTTTATTTACAAATTGACCTTGGTCTGCTCTGATCACGTTCCTATCTGAATGCCACCTAAGTTCCCTAGCTATCGGTAGATTCTCCAGAGTGGAGAATGGATGGTGATGTCTACTGACCGTCCGAGGTTAGGTATGAGGACCTAGCCTCTGACGGACGCCACCTATTATCTGGTTAATCGGAAGCTGTGGGCGGCGAGAACCACCCTAACACGCGGGTGTATCTAGTGTATGCGGTGTAGCGAAGATTACGCCGCGCTCGAAGGCGAGGACGACGCGGTGAGATGTCGGAGGTGTGTGGTCCGGGGTCCGTTGAGGAAAGTTCAATGTATAACATGGTAGCTCACTGTATACAGATTTATTCAGGAACATGATTGATTAAGGCGCGTCGCGGTCTGTGATTGTATCAGCGTGACAGCACCGTCAACATAAAACACAACCTTTAATATTACTAACAAGAACAACAATTTCTAGAAAGGTGCATTAAGTAAGGTTGTTACTTTCCAGAAACTGCCAACGATCCGTGCCAGTTTTACAAAGCCACCAACTCGGTAAAGTCTATCATGAATTCCCAATAAAAATATTCGCAATAAAAAGTACAGGTGCTTGCAATGGAATGCAATACTGCGATACAATAAAAAAAATATCAATTCACTTCTCGTTCGATTCGGCGATAAACCTACGGTTTACGATTATAGACGCGAGATTGTGAAATGCTCTTAAAATCTCTTATATAACATTAAGGTGGGGCGCACGGAATATCGTTCGGAGTGTTTATGTGTATATTATATATGCAGTCCTTCCGTACCGATCGGCTTGAGTCACTGGCGTTGCGAAGAGATGTTGCATCTTCTTGCATTTTATAAAGTCCCGCGGAGAGTGTTCTTAGGAGTTGTTCGGATTAAACATCGTACATCACGACAGAATTCAAAATTTCATCCTCATCATCTCGACGGTTGGCAATCCACCACGTGCGCTTCACGTGAAATTTCCTGGCACGCACAACTGCTTGTTCCTTTGCCATTTATTTGAAATAAAAAAAACGTATATATATCGATTCCACTGCTGGGCCTTCTCTTTAAAAAGGGTATCAGAGCATAGCTCATCATGCAGCTTAGCTGTGGATTGGTGGACTTAACATATTTCTTTATTTATTTCTTTGGACATTCAGGTTTCTTTTCGATTTCATCGATTTTACTTCATCGCTAAACTCGTTTTAAATTAGCACATAAAATTGCAATAACAATTTGATCGCTTAGCATAAATTAACATCGAGCGCTTAGGCACTGCATGGCTAGTTACTGTTATGGGGTTAGATTCCTATCGAATAATCGGTATTCCAGTCTACTTTGTCGGCTTTCTCGCTGATTCATTTACCGTCCGAGCTCCGCTGCTCTGGAATTCCTTGCCCGTTGATATCGGAAAGAAAGTTAAGTAAATTAACAACATATATTTGAATCCTCCTACTAGGCATAGGGTTCGTCTCTATAAGGAGTATTAGCAGCAGCAAAGTGCACCATGCTGCTCCATTGGGATTGCCGGACTTCACGTCTTCATGAATAATGATCAAATATTTTTTTAATTGTTAGACATGCAGGTTTCCTCACAATGGTTTGGTTTTTGGTCCTTTACAGCCGTTGTTAATCAGTAGTTAAAATTGTAATTAATAATGTTCAGTGTAATTATTGACTGCATTAGGTCGAATTCGGAATCTAATTCGGTATGTTCTAATGCCGTGAATTAAAAGTGAACACTAAGACATTTAGCCGCCACAGCTCGTGATAGGGGGTAAGCTATTTGAAGCATTAGGCATTTACACTCATCCTTGACAAGGAATCATAATGCAGATGCGCTGTCACCCTTGAGGACTGAGATGGAATGCCTCGTCACCAGTAATAAAGGTCTCCGGATCCCTACACTCACCAGACGAAACACAGCAGCGTTATGCTGCTAATTTACGCTCGTATACTGTTAGGTATATATACCGGTATTATACTGTGAGGTTTATATGTGAGGTACATATACGCTCGTACAATGGACGATCGATTATAATGGGCCGCAGCCACCACGTGTGCGTGCATTTTTCTTGTCTGTGTATAAAACCTACAACTAAAAATTACTCTCCGTTAAAAAAGTCAATGTCCTCGCATCACGCGGTAAAAAGATATCCTTTCCCTTAAGGAAATCCAAGATGGCGATCTCATGTGGAAAGATCGTGTTTCTCGCCTGCCGCCACCACAAGTGTGACCGCAACGCAAAATATGCGATAACATTAATGCGAAGATTCCAATACTTGTTTCTTCTACGCTGGACCGCACTCTGTACTGAAGTACAGTAAATTAACTTTTTTTTTAAAGAATACGTGGCAAACGAGCATGCAGAGCCGCCCGTGAACATCCGCAACACCAGGGGAGTCGCATATGCGTTGCCAGCTATAAAGAAGGTGTAGGCTGGGTTCTTGAAGGTCCCTAAGTCGTATCGGTTCGGATCGGAAACACCGTTGGTGGAAGATGACTCCACACAGTAAATTTCGCGTGAAGCGCACAGTGCTGGATTACCAACCATCGAGATGATGAGGATGACATTTTGCATTCTGTCGTGATGTACGAGGTTTAAACTCAGCGGCTGGAATTAATCCCAACAACTCTTCGGAACAGTCCCCATGTAAATTCGTACAGAATAAAATTCTAAATTCTACAGTTCATAAATACTTTTTTTATAGAACAGGTGGTAAGGAGCAAGCAGCGCACCCTGATAGTTAGTACCCATGAATATCCTTAACACCAGAGGAATCGTAAGTGCATTGTCGGATTTGAACAAATTTTATTTCTTAGGATTTTTTTCAATTTATTCCTTTCATTGTTTATGGATGTCCATAAACAATATCTCAAATTAAACAGCCATGTCCCGAAATATTTCAGACTGCAGAGATTACTTCGGTATATTATGTATAAATAAATATACTATTAACAATCGACATCTATAATCAAAGGTTATGACACCGTCATGACGAAACGACACAATAATAAAAAAATATCAATTATTGTCTATGCTTACCATAAAAGATTGTGTATAAAAAAACTGAAATGTTTACGGACAAAGCTACTTCCGTGTTTACGTTCATTATTTAGCTTTTACAATACACCGATTAACAGTTTCTTACTACTTAACTTATTGAGAGATTGTTTTCTTTCGTACGCTCATGTCGAGAGACATTCAGACGATGATATGATAAAGCTATATGACGACCAAGCCAGATCTGAATACGAACAATTATAAAACGTAAATATTGTTCCTTGACTGGGAATTGAACCCAACAACCATAACCACTACACCACGCGATCACGCTAATAGAAGCGTGTTAAAAATAATAAAAAAAAGATATTGAAGCCATGTCTTTACGGTTCTAAGAGTCTGTACATGTTAGTGGGCAGTTAGTTTCGTTAAATATTGGTTGTCCGATTATATGGGTTTGTGGAAGACGATTTGTTTGAAAGAAATATATTTTTTTTTAACACGGGTTTCACTTGCTTCATTTTATGTAACAATTGTTTTACATCGAATGATACAACCGTATTCGAGTAGCAGGGTATATATAATATAGATCGCACTGTTGGGAAGAGGCCCCTACGGTCTGCGAAAATTAAGGTAGTACGTTCGAATCTGCCATTTGATTATTATCGAGAACCATCTCCTAGCATAAGTGTTTTCAACTTAGTTGGAGTGGTTAACTGGAATGTTAGAAATGATAAATTGGAAGCTTCACTACAGACTGATGGACTTCATATATATATATATAGGATATTAAAGCACCACGCGACCCCGATGCAGATAGGCGGACTTTTTTTTATTTAATCCTAAGAAATCCTCTATTTCCCCACGCCGTCTCCACCAGTAAGCACGTTGTAAATGAGTTTTTAAAATAGCAATTAACAATTTCAATGATGCCAGCAATAAGGAATGAAATCGGCTTGCTCGTGAATTATAATCGCTTATACACTGTACCAATACGGCTAGATAAATCTCGACGTTAATGCACTGTATTATTTCTACACGTCTAGATCCAGGTTGGCTAACTCCCGTACTTTCTATCGACTTTCACCCAGCACGTGCTGAAATATTAACGTCGGTTAGTACTCGTTTAATTGTTCCGTCCATTATATTCACGACGCGGTCGGCATAAATCTGTTCAAATAAGTAGAGATGAATTAGATATTCATCTGTCCTTTTGTACTTTTAACATTGACTATCTAGTTCTAAGTTCTGATACAATACCAGTATAATGTCATATTGCTGTGTTTACTAGTGAGCGTAGGAAACCGAAGACCCTTATTGGTGACGTGGCGTACCATTTTAATCTTCACCAGTATTATGGTATGGAACACCACGCTTGCACCTTGCTTCTGCATCTCAAATTGATGGTTTTCGGATCTGGATCTATTGTATGTACCCCGTTTCCCTGAAACTGCCTACGATCTTATTGCTCGACGAATGATCTATGTGCCTCTGTACAAATGTTTACGGCCCTATATTCTATTCTGCGCAGTTGATATCATCGCCGTGATCGAAATTGATGAGGAGGGTATCATTACGGTGCTGTTGAATACAATATCTAGCACAGTGTTTTAAATTTGCAAACGTATAATTTTACGTTAACATGCATTATATTTTTTTCTGGAAATTTAAAATATATTAAAGGCTGGCAGCGCATCTGCTACTCCTCTGGTGTTGCGGATGTCCATGGGCAGCGGTCATCACTAACCATCTGGTTGGCTGCAAGCTCATTTGCCACCTATTATATAAAAAAAATGTGTATATTGTATATATCTATGGATGTATATATATTTATTTACTTATTCTATAACTTGGGTATCTTTTGCTCAATTGGAAACTACATATTTTTTTTATACTTTACATTTCTCCTTTCTCTCATGTACAATGAGATTTTCGTAAAAACAGGCCAGGAATTTACTATTATTATTTATTTTTCTTTATATATAGAGAAAGAGATCTAGAACAAAATATAGATCTTTTTTTCTCTTGCATGTTTACCATAGAAGCCTATTTAGCTCTACTATTAAAAATTTACTGAATAATAAATTCAAAAAGCCATCTAGAAAAACACGTGGCGGTTACAAACAAGTTCTCCTACAGGTCGAGTGCATGCTCCTCCGTCTCTTTCCTACGCAGTTGTCCCACTCCCACACCCCTGTAGGGTTATACATCAATCATCTTGGTACACCGGTGTCGTTATGTCACAGCCTCTCATCTCGAAGATAATTCGATTGCACGCTATTGTCTTAATAGATGAGATGACACTGTTCGTATGGCGTCGTGTCTTGACTTGTTTGTTAGTTTGTTCCTCGTAACATGGACGTTGGAAGATATGTTAATATATTTTTTTTTATCTATCATAAATAAAAGTTCTGTCAATCAATATAAGATTAAATTTGTCTTTGGATTTCGAATCGGTATTCAAATGCGTTGAATACCGATTTTACCCTTGACGAGTAATATGGCCAAACCATGCCATAAGGATGTCCAGATCCGTACATGTCATGGGCCGCAGGAATCACTTACCATCAGGTGAACTGTGTGCTCGTTTGTTCCCCCTTAATGTAATAAAAAAATGGCTCTGTTATTGTAAGACTTTTGTTTCGAAAACAAGGCATGTCACAGAAAAATTAAGAAAGATATTTCCCTCTCGGGCACCCTGGAGTCAGTCGCTCTCGCGCAACACGGTAACGGTCTAAGCCGAGGATCCCTCTCTTGATCCCCTGTGCTGGTTACCCACTAATAGAGGTCTCGACTGAGCGCCATAAGCGCTCGGTCACCTCTCAACCTGGTGAAACTGTTTAAGCTCTAAGTAAGGCTAACAGCGGCCATCAGCTCGAAAAAGAAAGATCTTTCCAAATTGTACTCTCAGCTGTCTCACGTGTCCACAGCATCACGTTCCGCGGACCTCTCTCAATTATCGCGTGCAGTTACCGCTCCTGAGTATGAAGCCGAAGTCACGTGCAGAGAGTACAGGTGACTACCCGTTATTGGATAAGTGTGATTGTAGGACGCCTGGGGTACATGCACTTATATGCAAAAAATAAACACGTGTTGTTCTAGAATTTTATAGATACCCTAATATTCTCCTGCAATAAAAGTAAAGTTACAACCTGTATATATACAGGGTTATTGGTAATTCGACTTATTCCCGTTTGGAGGTAATAGAGGGATAGGGGATTTATAAATCAGAAGAAACAATGAGATTTAAATTGGTACTTCTTTTTTAATAAATTTTTGACGTTGCATTTTATGACTTATTTGGAAAAAGGTATAAAAAACATGATTACTCAAAAATGGTTTACTTTTGCATAATGCATCAAAGGGGTCAAAATTATCACAAATAGTCACTCCTATCACCTCCCAACGGGAATACGTTGAATTACCAATAACCCTGTATATAAATCCTATTGCTGCGTCCTCTCTGGAGAGTGTGTTAGAACATAGTCCAACACTGCGGATTGGCGGACTCTGTCTGGACTTTGCGGAAACGTCTTTGAATTTTTTTTATATATATAGATATACAGATATCCTCACATAGTATTCCTGCACCATCGAGCACGAGCATAGAGCTTAAGTTACTCATGTGATTATTGTAATTAAAGGAAGACAGCTTAGATAGTGAGCTAACACGGCTTCGACAAAGCAGTGACAGCCTAGTAGCTAGGACATCATTTGTATCACGGTTGGCCTGCACACAGTTCATCTGATGCTGCTGATGAGAGCAGTTTATGACATTCATAATTAACAAAGATTCTAGTAGACTGAATGGAATATCTCGTTAACTATAATTTGATTCTCAAAAATACTCAGGTTTTGGTGACAGTGTAGAATACTCAGGTTTTGGTGACAGTGTAGAATACTCAGATTTTGTGACAGTGTAGAATACTCAGGTTTTGTGACAGTGTAGAATACTCAGGTTTTGGTGACAGTGTAGAATACTCAGGTTTTGTGGCAGTGTAGAATACTCCAGGATTTGGTGACAGTGTAGAATACTCAGGTTTTGGTGACAGTGTGTAGAATACTCGGGTTTTGTGACAGTAGAATACTCAGGTTTTGTGGCAGTGTAGAATACTCAGGTTTTGGTGACAGTGTAGAATACTCAGGTTTTGGTGACAGTGTAGAATACTCAGGTTTGGAGACAGTGTAGAATAATCAGGTTTTGGTGACAGGGTAAAAAACTCAGGTTTTGTGACAGTGTAGAATACTCAGGTTTTGGTGACAGTGTAGAATACTCAGGTTTTGTTGACAGTGTAGAATAATCAGGTTTTGGTGACAGTGTAGAATACTCAGGTTTTGGTGACAGTGTAGAATACTCAGATTTTGTGACAGTGTAGAATACTCAGGTTTTGGTGACAGTGTAGAATACTCAGGTTTGGAGACAGTGTAGAATAATCAGGTTTTGGTGACAGGGTAAAATACTCAGGTTTTGTGACAGTGTAGAATACTCAGGTTTTGGTGACAGTGTAGAATACTCAGGTTTTGTTGACAGTGTAGAATACTCAGGTTTTGGTGACAGTGTAGAATACTCAGGTTTTGTGACAGTGTAGAATACTCAGGTTTTGGTGACAGTGTAGAATACTCAGGTTCTGGTGACAGTGTAGAATACTCAGGTTTTGGTGACAGTGTAGAATACTCAGGTTCTGGTGACAGTGTAGAATACTCAGGTTTTGGTGACAGTGTAGAATACTCAGGTTTTGTGACAGTGTAGAATACTCAGGATTTGGTGACAGTGTAGAATACTCAGGTTTTGTGACAGTGTAGAATACTCAGGTTTTGGTGACAGTGTAGAATACTCAGGTTTTGGTGACAGTGTAGAATACTCAGGTTTTGTGACAGTGTAGAATACTCAGGTTTTGGTGACAGTGTAGAATACTCAGGTTTTGGTGACAGTGTAGAATACCTTGTGGTTTTGTGACAGTGTAGAATACTCCAGGTTCTGGTGACAGTGTAGAATACCTGTGGTTTTGGTGACAGTGTAGGAATACTCAGGTTTTGGTGACAGTGTAGAACACTCAGGTTTTGTGACGGTGTAGAATACTCAGGTTTTGTGACAGTGTAGAATACCCAGGTTTTGGTGACAGTGCAGAATACTCAGGTTTTGTGACAGTGTAGAATACCTGTGGTTTTGGTGACAGTGTAGAATACCTGTGGTTTTGGTGACAGTGTAGAATACCCAGGTTTCAGGACAGTGTAGAATACCCAGGTTCTGGTGACAGTGTAGAATACCCAGGTTTTGTGACAGTGTGAATACTCAGGTTTTGTGGACAGTGTAGAATACTCCAGGTTTTGGTGGACAGTGTAGAATACCAGGTTTTGTGACAGTGTGAATACTCAGGTTTTGCGACAGTGTAGAATACTCAGGTTTTGTGACAGTGTAGGAATACTCAGGTTTTGGTGACAGTGTAGAATACCTGTGGTTTTGGTGACAGTGTAGAATACTCAGGATTTGGTGACAGTGTAGAATACCCAGGTTTTGTGACAGTGTAGAATACTCAGGTTCTGCTGACAGTGTAGAATACTCAGGTTTTGGTGACAGTGTAGAATACTCAGGTTCTGGTGACAGTGTAGAATACTCAGGTTTTTTTTAGTTATAAAACAAGAATGCTAACACTGATATATAATAACATTAATAAAATTCCCGTTAACAACTCCAACTAAGGTTAAATGCTTGTGCTGGGAGATATTTCACGACAAAAGTCGAATGGTGGATTCGAACCAACGATCATTGAGTTTCGCAGGCCGTTTCCTAAGCTATTGGTTGTGGGTACTCCGTTTCTGGTCTTGTGACGCGGGACTCCATCTACTAAGATGCTCGAGGTTGACAAAGCAATTTGCGTTGTTTCCTTATTGAGGATGACCTACGAGCCCGCAGTGCTTAGATTGATGGCCGCGTGGTGTAGCGGTACCTAGGTTGTGTATCTTACTGCTGAGTTACGGGTCTTGGGATCTATTCCCAGCCTAGGAACATCATTTGTGTATTACAAATTGATGGTTTATGGCGTTGTGTGTACGCCTCACAGTATACCAGCGTGAAATAGCAGCATAATGCTGCTGTGTTTCGTCTGGTGAGTGCAGGGATCCGGAGACCTTTATTACTGGTGACGAGGCGTTCCATCTTGGTCCTCAAGTGTGACAACGCATCTGCATTATGATTCCTTGTCAAGGATGAATGTAGATGTCGTGGGCCGCAGGAATCACTTGCCATCAGGTGAACTGTTTGCTCGTTTCTTATTCTTAATGTAATAAAAAAAACAAAATTTATTCTTTACACAAGTACTGGGTTCAGAAAGCAATCGAAACCAGGTCTTGGGTCTTAATATCCAGGTCTCCTGACCACTAAGCCAAGGTACACCGCTCTCCAATAACCTTTGTACAATAGATATATGATTGTTTTCCAGTACGCGATGGAACTGACCTTTGGGGCCGCCTGGGATAGACAACACGTCTATTCAGAATCTATTTATATCTTAACTTGTTTTTACCCTTGCCTATGTACTTGCTACATGTACTCATCAATTTTTAGTTCCGTGAAAGTTTTTGATGAAATAAGGGGTTAAACGTTGTCCTCGTACTTGTAGATTTTTTTCAAAAAAGAAAGCTGTCAGTGCAATAAACTTTACTAATTTTTTGTGAACCATAGATGGTTCAGTACGACAACTCAGACGATAATAGTCGAGTGGCGGGTTCGAACCTACGACCTTAAGTTTCAAAGACCGTACATTTACTTCTATTGACGCTTCAAACTAAGAACTAAGGTGACCTATATATGTTATATGCGTAATTTTTTTTATATAGTGGCAAACGAACAAGCAATTCACCTGGTGGTAAGTCATTACTGCCGTGAACATCTGCAACACCAGAGGAGTCGCAGCAGCGTTGACGGCCTTTAAGGTCGGTGTGGGCTCTTTTCTTGAAGGTCCCTAAGTCATATCGGTTCGGAAACACCGCTGGCTACAGCTGATTCCACAGAGTAGTTGTGCGTGCCAGGAAATTTCGCGTTAAGCGCACACTGCTGGATTGTCAACCATCGATATGAAGATGAGCTTGAAACTTTGATAGTAGATTAGACCAAAAATAATAACAGCGGACGATAGTTCGTGCTAACTATGACATCGGTCAAACACCTCGGTCTTCTCCGTGACCGCGAAAACTCTTAAAAAGTTAAAAATAAAAGATTTGTTTTTAAATTAGTTTCGTTCATTGCGCAGTAATAATTCGCACTAATATAAGAAATCATTATTTCAAAAGCGTATCGAAATATATTTGATGATTTAGTCGAGCCTATTCGGAACGAATGAACAGGTAAATGTTTTAAAATATTCGATTTTAAACAGGCACGCTACAGTTTGTTCCTAGCTACAGCATGAATGCTACGGCTCGACAGAGGAAGGACCACGTCCTCGCAGAATAGCAACATAACGCTTTCAATGACATTTATAGAATCGATCTCAGTTTTATTTTAATGTCGACAACATTGCGTAATTACAGTTTTGTAATACACCCGAATTTGTTGGCGCCGTAACGAATGATTTTTGTTATCACTGCCGCGTAGCGTAGTGGCAACATTCCCAGGCTGCTGCGTCGCAAGACCTGGGTTCGATTCCCCTCACACCACACCTTCCTACGATCTTTCTTCTTAGATTTCATAGGACTAGACAAGAGCACGACGAATGAGGTCCGCTGCGTTTGCGCGTACGCCACTGTTATATATCCTGCGTAGTTGATATCACCATGTAATAACTATATAGTGATCAAAATCGACCGAGCACGACATCATCATAATCATAAAAAATCTCTTTTTTTTTGGGTTTGATTTAAATTCATTAATATAATTTTTTTTACATTAATTAATAGAAACCACGCAGACATTCATAAATGCACTAGGTTCGCCCATATAAATCCTATAAATGCGCGTCCTCGTTTCCTAATTGTAAAGTTCTCGAAAGTCCGCGCATCCGAGATATATTCTTAGCTGGAGTAACAAAAATTATACGCTGCTACTCGATTGACGGCTAAGAAATTAAAGTAAAAACTTCTATGAATGGTAAACGGTCGTATGTTTCTGAGGAAAACGGGTAGCTGTGAACATATTGTTCGGAGAAATATTGAACAATTAGAACTGTTAGTGTTTTAACATCTTAATTTTAATGTCTAGTATCTAATCATATATATATATATTTAAGTCACTCATTCAATTCCAGCATTCCGTTCTGAGGCGTTAACAGAAATGACTTCACTGTACATTCCCTGAACATTGAGTGTTACGACTTCCAAGTCGTATCTATAAGCCATATCAATTGATGAGTGATAAACTTTAATAAAAGATGATAAGTCCCAACCATTATTGGTCGTAAAAGACATTCTATGAACAACACGTAATAAATACGGATACTAAAATTGCATGGAAGTGGCAAGGGTTGGGTATTTGAAAGAGACTCCCACGTTTATTATAGAGCCGTGGCAATGTCTAAGCGTTCGCTATTAATTCACAGTACACGACTAAACGGAGTTGCAATAGAATTGTTAATAGTAAATTTAAATGCTAATTTACCACGTGCTGCGGTGACGGAATATTTCATAAGGAATACTGCATGTTTCAGAAATAATTAAAAAAACATATTTCGAAAACAGCCCCGCGGTAGACTATGCCCAGCAGTGGGATTTATATATATAGTCTGTTTACTTTTTAGAGAAACGTTTCAGCTTATTTATTTTGCTCAGGAGAATTCCGAGTTCTGGATTCAATTCCCAGTCGAGGTACAATTTTTATGTATCACAAATTGTTCGTTATCGTTTGTGGGTTCGATGTATGTACGTGCTGTGTCTCTGATACTGCATCTTAACCTTACTCCGAAATTATTGCACAATAATTATATTAGCCTAGAGAAGGGAACGATCAGTGAGTGCCTTTTTGCGAAAACGTTTACTGCACGCACGCACTAAAATATATCCTTCCTACGCAGATGCCGGATGGTATGAACCGTAAGATATTGTATTGTAGTTGAAACGGAGCAAGATATTATCACCAGGTGAACTGTGTGTTAATTAGTCCGTTATGTAGTTCCGTATGTCAACTAGGAGTCGCCGAGAGTAAAGTCGACGTGATTAAAGTCGGCTAGGAGGTCATTACGATATGAATAACTGCTTACTTTTGGTGCCGACTTTGGTCGGTGAGCTGCTCCATAATTATCTTTATCGCTCCGTCTTCGAGGAGGCGTTGTTACCTCTCGTTATGACGAACAGGTTTAAGAGACTTCGTTATAATCAGTTGATGATTAAAGTATGAAAAAAAATATTTATTTAAAATATAGTATGATACAGTAGTATACAGTACATTAAAAATATATTTGACAGTGTATAAAGACATATTTTTTTAAAAAATTATAGGTGCGACAAAGGAACACAATTCACCCGATGAAAGACATTTACTTCCATCCACAACGAAGAGTGGTAGAGCTACACTGCCGTTTGTTTATAGCTGCAGAATGAATGCGTCAGCTCGACTAGTACAAGACCACGCCTTCACAGAATACCAGCTTGAAATAGCAGCATAATGCTGCTGTGTTTGGTTGTCTGGTGAGGGATCCGGAGACCTTTATTACTGGTGAGGAGGCATTCCATCTCAGTCCTCAAGGGAGCCAACGCATCTGCATTATGATTCCTTGTTAAAGATGAATGTAGATGTCGTGGGTCGCAGGAATCACTTGCCGTCAGGTGAACTGTGTGCGAGTTTGTTACTCTCTATGTAATAACGCTTAAGAGTAAAGATGGGCATGCGTTGTCACTCCCGACAACTTTGATGGAATGCGTCCAATCCTAACTAGGCAGATGTTTAGGGCCCTGTAATGGTTAAGTGTAGGGACACATTCAAGTTGCCGTTCTGCAGTCCTTCACCAGTCGAGAGGACCCATTCATGATGCGTCATACTTTCATAAATATGGCAAAAAAAATCGAAAGGTGTAAGGGACCCAATTAAAAGATGCAACGAGTTGATACACGATTAATTCGACTTCATTTGCTAAATATAATTACAGGCCGGGGGCATTTGGTTGTTGTTTACGGACGGACAGATTTATGCAGTTTTAATATTATATCGATATTGTCAAATATGTAGACAAGCCTTCTGATGGTTAGTGAGTATTATAGTATATAGTATATTCTTCGTATCGTTAGATATAGTAGTTTTTTTATTTTAGTCTATCACACGCGTGCGGCTGTGGCCCGTGATAACCATGTATACTCTGCTAATATTCAAGATACACATATGTACGTTGACACCTCATTACATAATATATATAAATATATATATATATATATATATATATATATATATATGGCCATAAGCCTCCTCCATACCTCACGAGAGTGTGCATATTCCACGTACGTCCCTGATTGGCGCACTTCTTTTCGATTTATTTATTTTTATTTATTTAACATATATGTACACAGAGCCTTTATAATAAGAAAACTAAGATGAGAAAAGTATGTACAAAGGCGCCGCTTATTGTTACAGTAACAATATCTTTCAGCTGGCCCACTCTTGGACATATTATCGAAAAAAAGAAACTGTACTCACAAAAAAAAAGAAGAAAAATAATAGAGAAAAGAAATGAAAAAAATAATATTTATATTTATGTATATATATACAGCATGTGTCTGTATATAAATACATAAATAATAATACATATAATATATAATGTAAAGATAAATGATAAATAAATTATATCATACCATAAAGCTAACAATCTGCGACTCCTCTGGTGTTGCGGATGTTCGTGGGCGGTGGTGATCACTTACCATCGGGTGCTTGCTCGTTTGCCACGTATACTATAAAAAAGAATTTCATCTAAAACTAATGAGGCAATAAATAATCTATAAATATCCTCAACGAACACAACACGAAAATGGCGCCAATTAATAAAAAAATAATAATATAACGCGACGAAATACAGGAAACCATAGCATAGCGGCTGAACTAAGCGGGGAAATTTATTGCCAGTCGTAAATTAACGAAAACAACCCGCGTTTATATATAGGCGGTCCTGAAATTACTTATTTACCGATTTAGAAATAAAACGGAATAGATTTAAGTACTTTTAACTGGCAACACATAGGCGCCCAGCGGTTGCGACGTACAGAAAATACTCCCAACGATATTTTAATCATTTTACCTATACCTTATTATATCTAAAATTCATAATTAGTAATTTAGTTAATCATCATATTAATTGATGTAAATCATATCATCATAGTAAACAATAATTTAACTTTATTAGTTAGTTAGTAATCTGACTAATTAATTTTGTATAAAGCGGGTTTTTATTTTAATTTATATATATTTCTCGTACAAGAAATTCCTTGCAAAACGTTACGCTTTCTGTATAAAAAGTAATTGCACAAGATCCACAAGTGTTCACAGTTTTTGCAATGGTTGAGCTACACTGCAGTTTGTTTCTAGCTGCAGAACGAATGTGTCAGCTCAACCGGGTTAGGACTACGCCCTTACAGATTACAAGCGTCAAATAGCAGCATAATGCTGCTGTGTTTCGTCCAATGGGTGTAGGGATTTGGAGACCTTTATTACTGGTGACGAGGCGTTCCGGAGGCTCAGGCTCAGTCAAGGATGAATGTAGATGTCATGGGCCGTAGGAATCACTTGGCGTCGGGTGATAAGTGTGCCCGTTTGTTACTCTCAATGTAATAAAAAAAACAGTACTGTAAATTTCTCTTCTCTAAATATACAAATTTACACTCTATACTATAATGATTTTTTATACTGAACGTAAAGGGCACAAAAAAAACTAATCTGTGGAAAATAGAAGTAAATAGCGCGTGTTTCGTCATAAGTCTAGGATTACTTATTACTAGCGACCATCGCTTCATGGTAGGTGATGATAGGTACCAATATATCCATTGTTCTTAGCTCTGAAGACTAACATGGAATGCCTCGTCGCTAGAACTTAAATAGAATTAATGAGTATTTCTTATTTCATACACTAGACAGCTGCGTTATGCGATATCAGTATCTGGCCCTCCTCCTTCTCAATCCTCAACCAGGTTCAGTATATCTGGAACCTTGTCCATCAGCCATCTCGGTGTACTGCTTCCAAGTAAAGTCAGGAGTTGGAGAAAAAGATACTTTACCTCTTCGCAGTCTATATTTAGCAATGTACTGTTTCTGGCCATCGAGTTAAAATCCTTTCGTACTTTTAAATCGATTTTACGTAACTTATAAAGTTTTATATTTTTATATTTTATAGGCTATAACTACTTGTTATTGTGGTAATGCAATCCGGTGCTAAGGTTTACATAAGCTAGTGGAACATCAGCATAAACTGGTCGTCATAGTGCAGTGTATTGTGAAGATAATTGAAGAGTCATCTTAGAGGAGGCAACTCCGTCCTTACGTGGAACAACGTGCTTGTTTCTTTCACTTTCGTAAACGGTGAGTTTGTTTGTCATATAAACTAGCTACATCATAAATTGATTGGATCCTTCAGGAAAAGACTATCATTGTTACAAAATACAAGATTATGGAGCCGGAATCCCAATTGCTGGTCAATATGGTGTTCCATCTCATTCCTCAGGGTCGAGTAAGTGCATGGCATGGGCCGAATGAATCACGACATAGTACATACATATATGTACAGCGTTAACAGCTTAATGGTTCAGGGTTCTTTTTTCTACGTGATGCTGTTGGTCCAGTGATGTTTACAGCCTTATCTAAGATCTAAGAAGACTCGCGAGCGGGAAGCCCGCTGAGTAGGATCGGTTTAGATTACAATCTGCTAAACTTAGTGTTGTAGGTCCGAATCCGCCATTTGATTATTGTCATGAACCCATCTCCTAGCATAGGCATTTAAGCTTAGTTGTAGTGGTTAGCGGAAATATTAGTAATTACAGCACGGCTAGCATTATTCAAAAATAAACAGGTGAGTGTGCTCTATTATCACCTTTAATTACTGCAGAGGTAAATTTATTCCTATGCACCTGTTCTTAAATAGTTTGTTTAACATTGTCAAGTTGAAATGCAGTCAAATAAAACTAACTGTGGCAATTATTGGTTGGGTCGATGAAATGGACAATGTTTTCACAGAATGTCAACGTAAATTATCTGTTATTCCTATGGTGCGTGCAGAAATACAGAGACCCAACGACGTAACGAGGCATTCCATTTCAGTCCTCAGGGGTTATGAGGCATATTTATTTTAAATCTTTAAGGATGTAGGTCGATATCTTGCGCCGAATTAACACTAGGTCAGCTGTGTGCTGTTCCGTCATTCCATAATATTGTATAGAAAATACTATATTCGTCAACTTTAACTAAGATTAGACCTCCTTTATAATACCTTTGTTAATATTTAATAACTAACTTGGTTAGAACATCGTTTCTGTTAAATTAAAGGAAATCGCGATCTATTCAATAAATAAGTTTTGTATACAAAAGATGGCTGGTTATAATGGCTTATTTGGCAAGTTAAAAGCGCTGGTTAATGTCTAATCAGACCGCCGTGAGTTTAGATCTTTAGACGGGCGAAATTTACACGGTAGTTTATATTTGTAATGTGCAATTATATGTTTGTATCGTTTGCGATATTGAGATATCTGTCTGTTCTTTGTAAATTTAGTATTGGGACGCGTGTGATCTTACATCCCACTGCTGCAATAAAACTGTACCTGCCTGGGGGAGCTTTGAAAGTTTAAAATTATCATTAATTTTTTTTAAAATGGTATTATAAATTTATAGTGAGAGGGTCGCAATATAAATATGGTTGAGAAACAATGGTTTAATATATTTATGGTCCATCCAATAAAAACAATTTTACACACGTTATCCCTTCAAATATTCAAAAGTGTTTTGTGTGAGTCTACAAGAATAAAGCTCTGTAATTGAACAAAGCAAGTAGTAGTATAAATCAAGCTGATAGAGCAGGTCTAGAGATAGCTGTGTGAAATGCCTGCAAGTAAGATGGGTGATTGGAGAAAAAGATGATTTCCTCTTAGTTTTAGAGCAAGAAAATTGTTTTGATTTGAAATACTTAACTATTGGGACGTCATTAGTTTGGTGATAATTTTAACCATCAAAGTGATTCGAGCAGCAGCGAATGAGGGTTCACAACCAGTTGGCATACGGCATCCGAACCATCCGCGTTCTAAGCTCGCTTGGTATTCAACTATTGAGGCGCACGTGTGAAGACGCTTTTAGATACATCTAAGGACTATTTCACAAGGCATAAGCTAAAATTAGTCTAAAAGATAAATGCTCATTCACATTATATACTTTATTGAATTACTATGAAATGGAATATAGATTAGATATTGGGAAGAGATGTTGCATCTGTATGAATTTTTTTCATTGGTTCGAATTTGCCATGGTGTTCTGAGTAGTTATGCCGTTAAGTTTAAACATCGTACATCACGACAGAATTCACAATTATAGATATAAGTCGTATATGTGTGTATATAAAAAAAATAAAGAGGAAGCTTATTCTATTTAAAGAGGGTGTTTGAGTAATCCATCTCGCAGCTCCACTGCAGATACGTGGACTTTACATGTCTTCGAAAAATTCTTTTGTCTTAAAATTGCAGGTTCTGCATTAATTAAAATTTTTATTAGTGCCTACACCGGGGATTGACCCCGTTTTGCTCTCGTACCGTGAATCTCAACTCTCACCACGAAACACAGCAGAGTTATACTGCTATTTTTTTGCTCTGGTACCGTGAATTAAAAGTGAGCGTTTAGTCCCTGAGCTACCACGGCTGCGTGTATATATATTTAACTTTTATGTACACAAAGTATTTATATAAGGGAAGTATTATAGGAAAGGTATGCACAAAGGCGCAGCTTATTTTACAATAAGAATATATAAGAATTTATATATATATATATATATATATATATATATATATATATGTTATATATACGTTCCCATTAAATATATCATCATCAACATGTGTCGTAAACGTCCGTAACGTCTGTGACAAGTGAAAACGAGACAACGAAGAAAAGAACGAAACTTCCGTAAAGTGATACTTTGATGGATGTCGGAGACTTCGCTTTTTGTTTTCTCTTAGAAACACGAGACGGCAATAAATATAAATCGTAAAAATTTGCAATTTAAATAATAATTATAACTACTTATGTATGTTTTTTATATTTGAGAGTAACAAACTCAAACACAATTCACCTGATGATAAGTGATTTCTGCGGCCCATCTGCATTCATTCTTGACAAGGAATCTTATGTTGTCACCTTTGAGGACAGATAGAATGCCCCGTCGAGTACCAGTAAATAAAGGTCCCCGTATCCCTGCACGCACCAGACAAAACGCAGCGGCATTATGCTGCTATTTCATGCGGGTATTCTGTGAGGGCGTGCTGACCCATTCAATCGGCAGCTAGAAACAAACTGCAGTAAAGCTCTACCGCTGTTAAAATCATTAATTCACCTCACCATTCCTTGTTACTAATAAACATTGTTGATTTGTTCGACGGATATATGTAAATATATATATATATATATATATGTAAATATATATATATATATATATATATATGTATATATATATATATATATATAGGGAAACATAGGTATATAAAGGCTGTTTCTTACACCAAATATTAAAAACAGACAAAATAAAATTACCTGATGGTAAGAGATGATCCGTGATATCTACATTCATCCTCTCGGATCACCTCTGTGGGCTGAGATGGATTATCTCGTTATCTAGATCCTCTATTCCCGCACTCACTGTACGGAACACAACAGCGCTATATTGCAATTTAACGATCTTATTCTGTGATCGCGTAGTGGCGAACCATTCATGCTGTACCTAGAACCTAACTGCAGTATTGCATTGTCAATGCTAGACGTTTTTATATATCAATAAAATACTGATATTCCTAACCCACTGAATTTTATTTCACAAACAGTTTCGACTTACCAAAAGACAGCGGTGCTGCTACGAATGCCGGAAGCGGAAACTAAAACGTAATGCTTTCAAAATATATTTCTGTATTCTTGGAAATCATACAAGGAAATGGGAAGCTATTTGGCAATTTTTAAAAGGGACAACTCTTTGTAATATTAAACGCACCAAACCAATTGTTTAGATGGTGTGACGACCTATGCAATGCGGGAAGTGAATGGATGTAGGTGACAGAGGATGGTACCCTTAGATCTGTGGAAGGCCTATGTTTAGTAGTGGACAGTGGATAGACTGCGTTGGTGGTGATTAATTTGTATAAAGTTTATCTTTTTTTTTATTACATTGAGTGTAACAAACTCGCACACAGTTCACCTTATGTCAAGTGATTCCTGCGGCCCATGAGATCTACATACATCCTTGAGCAGGAATAATATTACAGACGTCATTGTCACCCTTGAGGACTGAGATGGAACGCCTCTTCACCAGTAATAAAGGTCTCCGGATCCCTGCACTCACCAGACGAAACACAGCAGCATTATGCTGCTATTTCACGCTGGTATTCTGTGAGTCATAATAATCATAATGCTGATACATTATCATCCTTGAGGATTAAGACTGAATCTCAACTGTCACTACGAAACACAGAGCTATGCTGCTATTTTTTTACTTTGGTTTCTTTTGAGGACATGGTCCTTTCTGGACCGCACCGACACATTCATGCCATAGCTAAAAACAAACTGCAGTGTGTCTGTACAACTGTAAAAATAGAATATATCACTATTAAAAATTAGAATTAGAACCGTGGTAGTTCATTTTCGAAGCGCACGCGTTTAATTCACGGTACGCGACCATGCCGAGTTCGGTCCCCGGTGCCGTCATTAATGAACAATTTTATCGCAATTTTAAATGCTGATTTATCACGTAATTTGCGCTATATTTCAAAAACGTGTGAAGTCCACCTGTGGTCTATCCCACCAATGGGATTTATATATATAGGCTGTTAATGTACTGTTTTTCACTATTCAAATGTATCTAAACAATCGACCGTAACCGAAATATTAAGATGTCTGCCGCTCAAATAGAACCTTATTTTTGACAACAAACTGTTCGAATCACTTCCGTTTGTTAAAAGGTAAATTATAAGCAGTTCTAGAAAGCTTTTTATTTTATTTTATAACAAATTTTATTTTAAATATCCGGTAAACAGCGAACGTTGGAAAAGTTGCTTTCAGAATAAAATATTCCTCTTCTCTTATTTAATTATTTACTCGGAGCTTCAAGAAAAGAGTCTTCCTTAGAGGTCGACAACGCACCTTCGGCTCCGTTTGTGGATGTCCATGTGCGGCATAGATCACTTTCCATCGGGCGATCTGCTTGTTCATTTTTTATGTCGGAGCTACAAACTGATAATAGATTCCTGCAGCCCGTGTCACCCACATTTGTCCGTGATAAGGAATTATAATACGTTATTGCTTTATCACCCCCAAGAACTAATGTATTCTGTGATACCATCTCCGATAGTGGTGTTCATGCTGTAATTAACTAACACTGAAGGACCACGCCCCCACAGAGTACAAGCGTGAAATAGCAGCATAATGCTGCGATGATTCTTCAGGTGAGTGTAGTAATCCGGAGATTTTATTAATGGTGACGAGGCATTCCGTCTCAGCCCTCAAGGGTGACAACGCATCTGCATTGTGATTCCTTGTCGAGGATGAATGTAGGTGTCATGGGCTGCAGGAATCACTTGCCATCAGGTGAACTGTGTAATATATATATATATATATATATATATATATATGCGTGTTATATTTGGTAGTTGTGACGTCAACTACGATCTAATCGTCTTGTCTAATGTACGATTCAAAATAATCCGAAACTAACAACATTGACCCCGTTACATGTAAGGTCTTTGCTCGTTGGGAATGCGTTCCATTTACAGCTATGCTATTTTTTTTGTCGTAATATATATAAAGGCACTAACACACACCCTGAAGTACCAGTGTGTGTGTTAGTGCCTTTATACTAGGATGGTTAATTTATTGTTCATGAGGTTTTTTTGTCAGAACTTTAGTACACTGTGTGAGAGTGATTCTTTATCAGTCGAGTGGATACATTCATGCTGAAGCTAGAAACAAACTATGGCGTGGGTATCACTGAGTAGATTTTGTACATTAGGCCTACATTTGCGTATTATATTTGGTATTTACGGTGTGACGTATTAAATATACGATTTTAAATAATCCCAAACTACGCACCATTGACCCCGTTATATGTAAGGTCTTTGCTCGGTGGTAATGCGTTACTTTAATAGTTATGCTATTTTTGTTTGTCGTGACACATGTGGTTCAATGTGTGTGTGTGTTAGTGCCTTTATACTAGGATGAGTAATTTATAGTTTACGAGACTTTTTTTTCTCGTCCGAACTTCTATGAAAAACTAAAAGAGAAAATAAAATTAAATGTGCCATGTGCTTCTTTTAACTTACTAGATGACATCCGTGTTAGTGGTCTTAATACATGGCTTCTGACAAAGGTACTGGGTTCGATTCAAAGGCAGGGTGCACAATACTATAATATAATATATGGTCCATAAATCTTTAGACATGTAAATTATTAATAAATAAAAAAGTAAATACAGTAAGAAGTATTTTTATTTCTTTATAAACTACATAAAATGTGAAGTATTTTATTGAAAATTACGTTATCCAAATTAGGGGCTAATAATCACGGTACTCCTGCAAGCGACGTCTAAAAACATTGGTGACTGCGGGGCAAATGAGTCCCGTATGTTCGCCATTTCATTTCGAATATTTTCTCAACCTTAGTGGGGGTCTTGGTGTTTGCGAGTGTAACCCATCTCCATAATCCTATGTTGGGACGTAAATTTCTTCCAATTTCATCCCGCATCAATTATATTGGACCAGGGAAAGACTTTTTTTTATAGAAGACCAAACGACCTGTTGGATTACGTAATAGTAAGCGCAGAGTTACAATACGTGGCCGTACTTTCTGAAAAGTGCTTATGCGTTTGCTTAATGCACTTTGATATATGCTACGCAGTTAATTTCATCTGCTAACAACCAAACATATCCTCAATGATTAAACACAATGCACTCGCTTGTCACTTGAGGATTAAGGTTGTATGTGAGGCGAAACACAGCCCTATATCTTCGTCTACTTGAAGCTGGAATTATGTGAAAGCGTAGTTCTTACCCGACCGCTGATCTACATTTAGTTTATAGCTAGAGTGTGTCTCTATAACGTGCATTTACCAAGGTTTTGATTTTTGAAAGTAGCGTTATGCCATCGGATGGTTTTTTTATATATTCGTCCTCGATAAGGAGTCATAATATAAAGTAAAATAGTAATGATCTCGTCATCAGTAATAAGGGTCTCCGGACACTTACGGACAAAACACAACAGAGTGATGATACTATTTAATATTTTTTAATTACGTGGAGAGGAACAAACTCACACACAATTCACCTGAAATGATTCCTGCGGCCCATGACTTCAACACTCGCGTCATCCTTGAAGACTGAGATGGGATTCCTCGTCACCATCAGTAATAAAAGTCCCCGGATGCCTACACTCACTAGACGAAACACAACAGTGTTATATTGCTATTTTACGCTGGCAATCTATTAGAGCGTGGTCCTAACCTGGTCGAGCTGACCCATTCATTCGGCAGCTCGAAGAAAAACTGCGGCGTAGACTATGTGACGCTGGTATTCTGTCAGAGTGTGGTCAGATACAAACTGCAACATAGCTCGTTTTTTTTAATAATAGTACAGTTGTTAATATTACGTACTTTCCCTATAACCACTCCAATTAATCTTAAATGTTGTGCTTGTGCTTGAGCTAGGAGATGGTTCACGATATTAGTTGAATAGCTGATTCGAACCTATAACCTCAAGTTTTGCAGATCGTACCCAAAACGATTAGGCTATTGACGCTATTGGTGGTATTATGTGAAAGTATAGTTCCCTGACCGGTGTTCGGCTAGGTTACAGCTACAGTTTAGCTCTATCATGTACCTTGGATTTGGAACGAGCGTCTTGTTAAGTTTAGACAGCTTTCAAATTCACTGTATTTAAAACAGATTCCGTTCGGATTTATATAATTTTACACGCGCCGCGGTTTATAAACAGCGATCGTTTACCGGCGGCGGTTTGCCGTGATGTTTGTTTGTGCAAGAAACAAACAAACAAACAAACAAATGAAATGTAACCTCGCCATGTAACCTTATAAGCGAAGTGTACATGAAGAAATTTATTTACAACGAAACGAGTTGTTATTGGTAAACAGTTATTTAATAACAGGGGCGGCGAATGAGCGTACAGTTTGACAATTGTAAATGATAACCTTTGTTGTTTATTTATGTATTATAGAATAAAAAAAATATCTTCACCTAATATTAATATAGATTCAAGGTGAACATGCGTTTTCACTCCTCAGGACTGAAATGGGAAGTCTATATACGAAACAGTGCTGATATTTTGCGAGGCGTAGAAGGTCTTTCCCTAATCTGGCTGACCTAGCTTCAGTTTAGCTCTACCACCTAAAGAACTATGATGAAATGCCTCTTTATACTTGAGTCTTATCGTATCATAGCGTATCTGTAAAAAAATAGTAGTGCAATCATTCCATCAAGAAAGCAAAGCAACTAATAGTTTATTTAGATGATTTGTAATATTTTATTGATATTAAACATCCTTGTAGGATTTTCATTTCCGTTTCTTTTTTCATTTTCTTTATTTCATTGTACTTATCAGAACTGTTCTTATTTAGGTTACTGATGTTGCATTGATGTTCTAGAATTTTCTTATAATTTATACTAATTATAACGTATACATAGCTAGTGCCGTGCACATCTGTAATTGGTGTACATATCAGAATATTATTACAAAAAATATTATTGACAAACCTTTTACACAATCTTTGTGCATCATCACTTTCTAGGTTAGTTCTAAACTTGTGTTTCAGAGTTCAGTGTCTTCTTCCATTTATACATTACACATCATGATTTATGTAAGTTATATAAAATCAAACCTCAATTTAATGAGTGTGTTGATTGTTTTTTTGTGTGTGTGTGCGTTTGTGTGTGTGTTTGCGGGTGTATTAGTAAATTTTCAAAATTCACACACAGTTCACCTGATGGCAAGTGATCAGGAATCACATGCCATCAGGTGCCCATTACATCAACATTCATCCTTGAAAAGGAATCATAATGCCGATGCATTGTCTCTCATGAGGACTGAGATGGAATGCCTAGTCACCAGTAAATAAAGGTCTCCGGATCCCTATTCTCACCAGATGAAACATAACAGCATTATGCTGGTATTTGCTGAGTGCGTGGTCCTGCACTGGTCGAGCTGACCCATTAATTCTGCAACTAGAAACAAACTGTAACATAGCTCTAGCTCTGTGACAATGTGATTTAGTAATCGCAAGATTATAAAATATACTATACAGACCGTTCCTCTAATAGCATTACAGTTTGTTCATAACCTAACTTTCTTATTTTTTTACCCCCAGAAAAAAGCGATGTATATTTATTATTTTATAAAGATTTATCAACTGGATTGTGATTTGTATCGTGTTGGTAAGTCTTTTTAAATTAATAAATATTACGATCTTCTAGGATTAGTAACCTATTAGGACACCTGATAGGGCATTCAGACTGTCCAACGTAAAGGTACCTATGTGTAACGTAATAAAATTGTTATCGAATGACCATCATTGCATATCTAATAAAATGCCAATTTACCATCTACACATAGATAATAAAATTTAAAACAAGAGAACAAACAAGGTTTCAGTCGTTCTAATGATTTTTATATAGTAGTGAAGGTCCTATCGCTAGCTTATCCTAGATCTAGACTTGCTCTCTAGTTAACAGCTCAAATTATATGTGCAATTTGATAGCTGCATAGTTTTACTATCAGTAGACGTCTAGAAATGGATGTAGACTTTAATGATCAGGAAATTACTTTGTATCTATTCCATGAAGCGCATTCAGATTTTGCTAGAAATATCAATGGGAAGATTTCGCACAGAATTGAATCATAAAGTGGTATGTCTTAGTTACTATGTATTTTTTTTTTTATTATTTTTTCATTAGTCATATATATATACATATATATAATTTTATCTATATATATATATATATATATATATATATATATATGAGTGTGTGTATTCGGATTTTGGCATCTCGGGATGTTACCACCTGGAGGTCAATAACAAAATTACTAATGCTGAAGTCCTGTAGGTTTATTGGGATAAAGGTACATCAATGAACTCGAGTAAATATTACTTTTGCGGCTTGAAACAAACTGCAGCGTAGCTCTACCATTGATTAGTTGTTAAAAAAATAATATGATCACCATTCAGCTGCAACGACTCTAGCCTTATCCTAATAAATATATCATCTAGCTCGCTTCGCACTGGATTGCGTTCTTTATCAAGTACGTCATTGTTGGTCTATGAGCGAAAATAGTTTTGGAAGTTTATAATTATTGAACTAAATCCAGGAATATTATGCACACGAGCAAATTGATATGTTATATTGCTTTCCTTTGAACTGACGAGCGTAGTTATTTGTATGCACTCTAAAACAATATTTTGTATATACCCGGAAAGCTTTTAATTCTTTTTTTTTAGTTATTATGTATATTTTTATAATTAAGATTACTTGATAGGTACAAAATAATGTAGTATGAAATTGTAGTCATAAACACAACTTCACCTGGTTTCTATTACCAGGTGCGGTTTACTAGGTTATGCATAATTACCTAAGATCAGGGCTAGGATAGGCGACAGTATATGAGAATCTCTGTGTTGGTACAAATACAGCGTCATATGAAAAAGTACATTATGAGTGGTCATTTGTAATTTTTTTGCTACTTAACAAACGACGACATATTTCGGCAGCGAATCCCTACGCTCGCCAAGCGAAACGGCACTGTCAATGCGCTGATATTCTCGGAGGGCTAGTCTGATTGTTATCTGAAGATAACATCTACGCAGGATATATTATAGTACCTTGGGCATTTGCGCAAACACAGAGGCACTCACTGCGCAATAAGTTTGAACGAAGGTGAAGATGCAATGTTGCAACCACAATACGTACCCCAACTAAAATTTGTAATATATTGTAATGTTCTTCGTATGAAAATCGAACACAAGACCCCAACAGCTAGGTACTTCAAACATTACGCCCATTCGATATTCTAACTTTAAAATATAATCAGTATATGAACTGTTAGAACTAAACCAAAGTTATAAACTTACAGTATTATGAAACCATAATTCAGCATGAATACGTCAGCTAATACAAAATAATGACTACATTTTCAGAGAAATGATACCAACACATAATAATCCCTTAGGTTAGTTAGTGTAGATAATTCTTAGACAGAAGTAACTGACCGAGCCGGGCACCCTCGAGTCAGACGCTCTCACGTAACAGGGCAATGGTCCAAGCCCAGGCTCGCTCTCAGGAGCCCTTGTGCTGTTACCACCACAAGGTTGTACCCACTTATGAAGGTCTCGACTGAGCTCCATAAGCGCTCGGTCACCTCTCAACCCGGCGAAACTGTAAAAGCCCACGCGCTAACAGCGGCCATCAGCCCGAAAAAAAGAGACCTTGTTACTAGGTGATGAAGATTCAGTTCGGAACTAACTAAGGGGTGATAACGCATCTGCATTATATATCCTTAACTAGGTCGACAAGGGCCGCAGTAATTACTTACCATGACTTAAACTGTGCTATTCTGTCATACCCTAATAAAAAAAATGCAAATTGGACTACTGCTAATCACTGCTCTGTGGACACATTCTGTACATTTCCAACGTTTTTACGTATGCCTTTTGTCTTGTAACTAATTGTCTATGACACAATTGATTGTTTTGATGGACAATCAATGTTCTTGTGGCTTTGTGCGGCATCCCAGTGGCTTCCGAGTGTTCCACAGAGACGGCTGTCGCTTTGTTAAGGTGGAATTTCATTTTTTTTTTGTTATGTGTCGATGATTATGAACGTCAAGAATTAATCATTGATATAAATATATGTGCGTTTTTGTTTTCTTTTCAAATTACTTCGGTTATCTTTAGATGTGTCTTTAGTTTTGAAAAAGTGTAGTAGGGCAGTAGCGATTTATTCTTTGATGTAGAGTTGATAATTTAATCATGGTAGAGTCAAGTACGTGGTGGTGAAGGGAAACATCGTGAGGATACCTGAATGCCAATCCGCAGTTGTAGTGGACTATGCTCTTACGACCTATAGAGTGCAATATGCCCAGCAGTGGGATATATATATGTATATATGTAAGACGCAAGTGCGGCCCCACATGGAATACTGCTCGCACCTCTGGGCGGGAGCACCCCAATACCAGCTTCTTCCATTTGACCGCATACAACGGAGAGCGACTCGGATCGTCGACGACCGAGCTCTCACCGATCGGCTGGATTCTCTGGCCCTGCGGAGGGACGTCAGTTCCCTCTGCATTTTTTATCGTATATACCACGGGGAGTGCTCTGAAGAGCTGTTTGGAATGATTCCTGCCGCCGAGCTCTGTCATCGGATGATACGGTGGATCACCAGGCTTCTTCCTTACCGTGTGGTTGGCTGGCTTTCGTCTACTGTGCGCTTCTCGCGGAATATTCTGCCCCGCCGCCTTGTGGAACGGTCTATCCTCGGCGGTTTTTCCAGACAAGTAGGAAAACAAGGCCTATCCCTTTCCTATATATATATATATATATATATATATATATATATACAGATTTTTTTTCATCTAAACGCTGCTGTGTTTATTCAGGGGTGAGGACACATACTCTCCTTGACTTCTTGTTGAAGATGGATGCAGGTCTTCATGAGCCGCAATTATTATTCATGATCAGTAGAACTGTGTGGTCATTTGACACTTCTGGTTGCCCAAAAGAAACTAAATATTCTATGGTATATAATTGAGATTTTTAATTATTAATTTCTCCTCTTTTCCTTTGTTCCAGATTTACGAACTGAAATCAAAATGAAAAGAGAAATTAGAAGCGAACGTGTATTATACGAAACAGTTTAAGAATTGATTAATTCGTGGTTTTAGTGTTTGGTGGAATTTCTTTGAAACTAGTTTCTAAAGTGGTGGTGTATGTGTGAGAAGACGGACCTCGGTGGGAAGATGACGAACATCACGCCGGAGACCAGGATCATGATGATGAGATCTGCGGAGAGCAGGCATGGCTACAGGAGACAGGTGCGTACCTGGGTGGTCTTTTTTTTTATTATATTAGATAGCAATGAGCACGCAGTCTTAACAAGAGTGGGTCACCAGTTTCCCCTTCAAACCAGCGAATGCTGGTGTTCCACAAGGCTGTGTGCTATCTCCTACGTCGTTTCTTCTGCATATCAATGACATGTTGCAATTTAATAACATTCATTGCTATTCGGGTGACAGCACTGGGGATGCGTTATACACTGGCCGTGCGAATATTTCTCGAGAACACGTCAATGAGTGCCGGAACAAACTTGTCTCTAAGTTCGAAACTTTGTTTAACAGAGTCTCAGATTGGGGCTGAAAATATCTAGTCCATTTTAACCCCACGAAGACACAAGTTGGCGCGTTTAAAAAATATTTTTTTACTAAAAAGAATCCTTTTTCACATCTCATTATTTTGAAAACTTGCTATCTACTTGTGCTAGTATCGGTATCCTTGGGGCTGACAGATCGAGCGACGTTCAGTTCCGTGGTCACTTCGAGGGTTAGGCCACACGGAGAGCGGCTCGAATCGTTGAAGACCAGGAGCATTACGATCGGCATGATTCACTGGCGTTGCGAACACATGTTACATCTCTTTTGGATATTTTAAACATCGTGTTGATAGTTGGCAATCCACCAATGGGCGCATCACTGCCACGCACAACTACACTGTGGAATCAGCTGTCGCCTGCGATGTTTCCGAACCGATACGACTTCCGGACCTTAGAACAAGAGAAAAACCTACACCTTTCTTAATGGCCGATAGCGTATCTGCGTCTCTATATTCTTTACAAAAAAAGTATTAGGGAAAGTATCTTAGTTCGATTACCGAGCTCAAGATAGCTAATTAGGATCTAAGATAAGTCATGGAAGTCCTGAATCTGGTGAAGCTGTATAACTGAGTGCTAACAGTGATTATCCCAGCACTGATTATAGCAATGACAACGCACCAAGATCTTGACTCTTGGAAATAGATAATATCCTACTGCTCAAATTTTAGCACAATATAGGTCTCAGCTAGTGATGTCCTCACTGACAATTATCGATCTAAATCAGTTAAGCTTACTGATTATATATCGATAATTGGCTAAGAAATTAAAATTTTAATCACACTGGCACTATCACCTCGTACTGGCAAGGTCCGTAGATGAAATGGTGAAGGATTCGTTACTAAATGTAATGGTCCAACAGGAAAATAACCTGGACGATTTAATCTGGTTATTACCAGATCACATCAACTACGCAGAATATTATATGGTGCCGTTAGGATTCGCACAAACATAGAGGCACTAACTAGTCGTCCCTTTCCAAGTTAATGCAAGCAAACTAAGATCGGAGGAAGGTTCAGATGCATTAGCAAAGATATTGGATAACCACATAACCCGTAAACCAACTCTTTATGATGTACAAACATTGTTTCTCAGCTGGTAATCGAACCAGGGATATGCAACGTAGTAGCCAATTACTCTAACCACTACACCCCACAGTTGTAAATCAATATATTAACCGTTAGATTTTTAACATGCTGTGATTATTTACCGAAATCAATAAGATATTCAAGAATAAACACATAGATATTGCCACACTGGACAGTTCCTAAATAACGATAGATGGATCCGTACTTCAATATTTACGTGAATAATCCACGCAATAGCTTAAATGTAGCTTCGACAAGAGTCTGGCAACCACGGCAACGCCAAATACTTTTTACAGAATGTCTAAAGGTATGAAATCTGCCCTACGTATTTGTTGTTAACCATAAAGTTTAAATAAATAAGATGTATAAATTAATTAATTATATATATATATATATATATATATATATATATATATATATATATATATATATATATATATATGGACGCAATACATAGCGAATCGCCAACAAGAACAGACTATTTCGGTACCTATTCACAACAGCGTCGTCCATCTTAATAATCTGTGGTCACTTCGTACGTTAAAGCTCGCAATCAATTACATGTAATTTATAGGCTATATTTGTCAAAATAACAACGTACGCCCTATTTTATGTGACGTAAACATTCGAACAAACTATCGTGATGTGATACATGTTAGGGACGTCGGGATCATGTAGGTTGTCCTTGTATGCTAGTCTCAACTATAATTTAATGTGCCCTCGTTGTTTTTGCGTCACGCTATATAGTGGTAGAGTTAGGAGATTACTATAAATGCAGATTTACCTAGGGAAACTTTGCATTCTTAGTAATAGTGATATTAATATAGATGATTCTTAGACAGGAGCAACTGACCGAGCCGAGGTTCGGCCCTTCGGACACACACGGTCAGGAGTGTGACACAACAGTGTGACGGCCCAAGCTGAGGCCCTAAAAGAGGTCGCGACTGTGCGCCATAAGCGCTCGGTCACCTCTCAACTCGATGAAACTGTATAAGCCCTCATGCGAACAGCGGCTATCGGCTCGAAAAAAAAAAGGAATATTAATTATGCGGTTAATTACTATTCCTTTTTTTTATTAGGTTGAGCGGTTAAGAACCAAGTTACGGGGACTATCAGCGTATAATAATTTAAAAAAAAATATTATCCGTAAAATTTATATCCGAAAAAAATCGAGTTCGCTGCGCGGTATATGTATTAAACATACATTAGACCAGTGAAACTTTCGAGCAATTGTAAGCACTGATTTACCACTCGGTCAATCATTTATTACATCGTGGGGACTCCGAAAGAAAACTATATTTTTCGAAGACATGAGAAGTATGCCAATCTGTATATACTGTAGCCGCATACGGTCTGTGTTCCATCACCATTTCTAGAGACCTATCAGTGGGGTTGGGATTGAGGCTGTTCCTTTTTTTACTCATAACTGTTGATGATTATGTCCTCATTATCAATTTCGTCCACAGTTATATCGTCTAGTCAACTGTTGTAATCGCGCAAATACACAGGGACTCCTTAGTTTTTTTTTTATTAACCTGCGATTAACAAACGAGTATACAGTTCACCTGTAGTCAAGTGTTTCCTGTGGCGCGTGATATCTACGTTCATCCGTGACAAGGAATCATAATGCAGATGCGGTGCCACCCTTGAGGACTGAGAGGGAATGCCTCGTCTTCAGTAATAATACCAGCTGCTCACAGAATACCAGCGTGAAATAGCAGCATTTCGTCTGGTGAGTGTAGCGATCCCGAGAGCTTTATTACTGGTGACGAGGCATTCCATCTCAGTCCTCTAGGGTGGAAACACGTAAGAATAATGATTCCTTGTCCAGGATGAATGTAGATGTCATGGGCCGCAGGAATCACTTGCCATCATGTGAACTGTGTACGAATTTGTTACTCTTAAGGTAATGAAAAATACTGAGCATACTCCTTAGCGCGCTGAATGGCTTTCTCATGAATGAAGGTATCAAGGACCATGTCTTAGATTGGCATACTCGTATGTACTGTACGTAATTTTCTAATTAAAGAATAGGCTTGTGCACGCCATTTAGAATCTATTGCGTCGCGTTAATTAGGGCTGTTATGCAATATATTACATATCTTCCGTCATTTCGACGTCACAAATTACTCTATAATTTTAACTGTCATTAAAATGCCGCCCCTCGACAGTTCCTTTGGTCTCTAAATTGATAGGGCTACGATCGAAAATAGCTTGTCGCAGTGGCTGATATGAGTTTGTCGAGGGGGATAAAATGTGAGGCAGTGTGTCGGACGTTGACCTCCCTAAATGTACAGTACAATTTAGCTGACGCTTTTGAACTGAGTGTTTAGTGATGTGACCATTGTGTTTTAATATTTATATCGATCATTTATCAATTAGCAATTTATAAATATTAAACGTTTGTGATTTAAAAGTGAAATTGTACCGTTGTGATTTAAATCGTTTATATATTGAACGTTGGTTTATCTTACTCGATTGTACCAATGGATTTCACATTGTTACGTGCAAATATAAAATATTAAAATAGAAAAATCATATAGTTAACGTCCAATGCGAAGGATATGTAAGTACAAGAATGAATCGATATCGATATCGATATTGTACGGATCAATAACCGTACTTAGGTCATCATAATTGTGACACTGCGCAGTATCGTGTGATCATTTACGCGTATGTAATAAAATTTAGTAAGTCATACCGCGCAGTCTTACACATCCTATTCACCTCATCCTATTTATAGTATTTCATCCTAAAAATACAGTTATATAATCTTAATTGACGGTTTATCTTAATCTCACCCCAACCCCGAACAGATATAGTATTATCGGTATATTTCGATTATATACATTATTTCGATGTTTGGCAATTCACCATTGTGTGCTTTACATGAAAATACTCCGTGTGTAACCAGCGGTATTTCCGACCGATAGAACTTAGACAGCTTACAAAAAAGCCTGCAGCCTGCTCCCTTCTTAAAGGCTAGCAACGCACTCTGCCACTCTTCTGGCATTGCGGATGTTCATGGGCGGCGGTGATCACACACCATTATGCTGCTTGGTCCGTTCGCTGCCTATGTTATATAAAAAAGGGATCGATGAAATGATATCGATAAAACAATTTCGCATACCTTTTATCACATTCACGCTACACACGGCATTAGAAACATTGATCGATTCCGTACAGCTACGACTAGTAATACTAAGAACGCTCCGACCCATACAAAAATACATACATGCAGACATCTATGTATATGGGCCGGTGCTGTCGACCTTTTTTTTTTATTGCTACTGATATTTTTAGTCTGTTTCCGGATTCCAAACGTCTCCTGCTGATTTATATACGTTTGGTACATTTCACACGTGCTTCGGGTTCTACGACCCTTGGATGAATTTGTTCTGTCCCAATTTATTATTCATTGGAATTGAAATATATACTAATACAATCGGGGAGCTACGAAAAAGACATATGCAGTGCAACGAAGGATGGACTTCCACTAGATGGAGCCTATGCAAGTTTGCGTAGAGCATGTAGATGCAAGAGCGTGCTTCGTGACAGTATGAATACGTTCTGGAATGGACTAGCGATTAACTGAGAAGATAATATTTGATGTCTTATTATGACGTTTGTCACCAGTCACCCATGATGATAAGTGATGGACAGCGGCATGACATCTACGTACGTCCATTGTGAAGATAAACTTAACATGTCGATGCGTTTTCATCACCTAGGAATACCTTATTACCTACATAATTAGTTCGAATTGCGATCCAACTATCAATGCTTGTCTTTAGTCTAAGCTGTTAAGAAGCTGTACATTCATTGATGGCTAAGCGTATTAAATGCTGTCTCAATCTTCCCTTGAAGACTTGGGTTTCTTTTTCTTTAAGAATACTTTACTAAATACTAACGACTTCTTTCAAATTAAATATAGTATATATAAGGCAAAGTTATCGCAGCTTTCTATTGGTGATAAAAATTAAGATCGTCTTAACAGTTTCAAGGATTACACATCACATACAAATGAAAGAAATCTAAATTTTACTTCTGTATAATATTAGCGTAGATATGTTTGTTTCCTTTTAATGACTAAATTATTTTAAACAGATCCTGGCAGCGCTTGCTGTGTCCCTCGGCCCATTCGCCGCTGGCCTGAGCAAGGGCTACATGTCACCAGCTATCGCCTCCATGCAGGAGCTGGAGCATCAGAACGCCTCCTTTACCGTCAGTGATCAGCAGGCCAGTTGGATTGCAAGTCTTAGCTTATTAGGTTAGTTTTTTTTAAAACTTTTTTGTTTTTGATTACATTGTGAGTAACAAACACACAGTTCACCTGCGGCCCGTGACATCTACATTCATCCTTGACAAAGAATCATAATCCGGATACTTTATCAGCTTTGAGGACTGAGATGGAATGGCACTTCAACTTAGATGATCTTCTTCTTTATTTTCCATATTATACGTTTATACATCATGGGTCCTATATACAATACCCAAGTAGGGTTACGTAAAAATATATCGACAATCTTAAAAACGAAACGTTTCTATGCGATTGAAATATTCTTTGGTGGTATAGTCGTACGTGCAAGTGCTATTAAAAAAGTAAGCTTATCTAAAAATAAATGGTTTCTCTGGTGTTGTGGTTGCCAATGGACGTCGATGAGCACCTCGGTGTTTCCACCGCTCGTTTACTCCCTTCTTTCTATAAAAATAGAGTAGCAACATAACGCTGCTGCGTTTCGTCTGGTCAATCCGGATATCCTTGTTACTGGTTACGAGATATTCCGTCTTGGCCCTCAGCGGTGAAAACACATTCGGAACATGGATCGAAAACTAATGTGGGTATCACTTACTATGTAATGTACTATATGCTCATTTATAACCATACAATAAAAACAAAAAAGTTTAACAATTCAATTAATATAATGGCTCAGCGTTATTAATATTATCGAAGCAAATAATTAAGAAAACAAGCTTGATAACAAAAAAGCTTTAAGCTCACTGTATTGTTTTATGTTTCCCGAGTGTTGATTAAGTCTCTAAGCTGCATAGGCGTAATCATCGACCCGATAAGCCTCGCCTTTGATACTCAGGCCAGGGTATTGAAACGTATTTCCTTCTCGTAAATGCGTGAAGTAATTGCAACTGTGCATAGGTTAGCTACTTATAGAGCGTTCGGGAGTAATGGAGCTTTTTTGTTTAAAGTTATACGCGTGGTAGGGGAATTTCATGAGGTGACGAAAGTTACGCGCTCATTTGCTACGAAAACCCTACACCGTGTCAAAATATTTACATGACTTCATATTTTATATCATCTATAGCTATAGTTAAATAAAAATAACACCGAATTTATATCGTATACATAACTTAGCATATATCCAATGTACTTGAACGTCGAAGATATATATTTCATAAGTGGTGAATTGATTTTTAGGTTATACTTCGTCAATAAAGTATATATATATATATATATATATATATATATATATATATGTATTTATATATATATTAAAATATGTTTGAAAGCCGTGTACCAAAGCCATAGAGCGATTTAAAAACAACTAGATGAAATGTAAATTTATTTATAATATTTGTTCCTAAGCTTTATATAAGAAACTTTCGTATTCATGAACTTCATGCTTCTTACTTCAAAAGTGACGAACTTCCGATATAAACTTTCATCCATCGATTCACCCTCTTAGAGGTAAAATTATGAAAAACGACGATAGAAGCAGGTATATGAAATTTCCTGTTTCTTACCTTGAAAATGACGGACATTCATGCAACTGTTCATCCCTATTTTACCCCCTTGGAGGTGAACATAAAGGCATCAACTGCCAAAATTTCAAAGTTTGTAGCCCCAGCGGTTTAGGCTCTGCGAATCAGTCAGTCAGTCAGTTAGGACAAGTAATTATATATGTATAGAAGATTGTGTATTCTAAGCTACATTTGAAATCGTAACGTACGTAGAAAGGCAGCAGTAAGTTATTGCGGCTAAAGGGCATTACTTAACACCGCCGATGTGTAATGAATGAAGTGCTTACGAATTCACACCAACACGCGGACTACACTTCACTAGGATAACGCGGCATTGTCGCACCTGGTGACATACCAGTGGACAGATCATAAATTTATAGATACTTCATTAATTGTTTTTTTTTATTGCATAAAAATAACACAAGAGCTATATATTTTGTCATAATTTTTTTTATTAACTTGCACCTGTAATTTCCGATAATGATTTCTAATAAATATGTAAAACTGGTCTGGATCAAAAATCATCAAGATAATTAACTATAGTCAATACTTATAAGTATCTTCTGTCGCATTTTTTTATTGACAATAATAAACAAGCATAGTTCACCTGATGCCAAGTGATTCCCACGGCCCATGATATCTACATTCAACCTTGACAAGGAATCATAATGCAGATACATTGTCTCCCTTGAGAGTTGAGATGGAATGCCTCGTCACCAGTAATAGAGGTATCCGGATTCCTACACTCACCAGAAGAAACACGGCAGTATTATGCGGCTATTTCACTCTGGTATTCTGTGAGGGCGTGGTCTTACCCCGATCGAGCCGACCCATTAATTCTGCAGCGTAGCTCTACCACTATAAAAGTATATAGTAACAATAGTAGTAACATGCATCTTCTTGTTTTGGTCAAGTGAAGTTAATGTAATTAGTGTTGCTTCTTTATTATTTCAGTAAAAAGTACTTAGGTTTTCAGAATTTTGCTGTATCTCTTAATTAAAATCTCATAAAACAGTTGTCTTATTTGACAAAGATTTTTGCGAGAGATGCAAAATTTACCATCTTTTTTCTTATCTAGTTAATAGTTAATCAGGTTAAAAGTATTTTCATTGGAGATGTTAATTAGAGTTTCGGTGTAAAAAAAATATGACAGAAAATTTACAGACTGCTCATTTAATCCCTTAGGGTTGAAAAAAAATTGATCACAATTTAAATAAATAAAATACAAATATTTTATATTAAGGCATTATTTTGTTTTCCGACCGGAGAAGGAGCATGTTATCCAGAATACCAACGCATATGTAAAGAACCGGGGATCCAAGTGAAACCGAAATATTCGTGCTCTGTCCTCGCATGTGCATATGTGCATCTTGAATCCTTGCTGAGAATGGATGTAGGTTATAATGGGCTGCATTTAATTAACCATCAGCTGAACTGTATTGCATATATAACACCCTTGGTTATATAAAACATATTTAAACAATTTTAAGCGTCGATAGTCTAATGGTTTAAGGTATATATATATTAGGGATGTTACGGAGGTAGTTTTATCGGAATCGAATTCGGAATCAGAGTTTTTAAATTTGTTTTATCGTATTCGGAATCGGAATCAGAACCAAAATCAGAAACGAAAACGGAGGTAAAAAGGAAATGTATTAGAAGCAGTTCAAAATAATACGACATCTACCCCGCAACCGGAATTCCCCGTACCACATGTTTCACAATTAAAAATTGTCTCTGTTTTATAATTACTCTATACCCGTAGCCATTGTTCGTAATATTAAATGCTGGACGCATACTGCTAGGGAGCAAGTTTTAATAAAACATAGCTTGTTTGAACTTACAAGAAACTTTCGTGTTACCCCGAGCTGTACACCCGGAAGAAATTATTATTCAACTACATTACTAATGCTTCCCGTTTAGGTATACGTGTTATGTTCAACGATTGTAGGGCCACGATGCAGTTTGTATATAGCCGGAACATGAATGGGTCGGCTCGACTGGACTCGGATAACTTCCAGAAAAAAACACTGCTATAAACGCTCCATGTTTCGTCTGGTCTAGAGGTATTCCAGACTCATCCACCTGGCTGACAACGCTTGTGCATCTTGAATCTATGTAGAGGCTCGATGTATGTATGTATATGTCATGGGCCGTCATCACTTACGAACACAAGAACTATTTGCTTGTGTTCATCCTTAAGATAAAAATAAAAAGAATACTAGAATACTTCCCGGGTAAGGGCAAAACACTAGAGCACAATGCACAAATACCTACCGACAGCTCTCACTGCATATCACTCGTATGCTTACACGCGAATATCTTACGGCTTAGTTTTATGGGGAAATAGCATTGATATTGATAAAATATTTATTCTACATAAAAGAAATGTATCAGAATTATAGTTAATATAGACCAAATGGAATCTTGCTGGCCGTATTTCATCAAACAACAGATTTTAACCGTCTTTTCCATGTTTATATTTGAATAGTGTAAATTCGTCAGGTAACATATATATTTATACACATCAAAGTCTACAACTATAATTAAATGAAATTAACGTAATCAAAATCGACTTAAAATGCCTTATTAGAAAACTCGTCAAATCTAGCCCTCACTATATGACCATTGAAATTTACAATCATCTTGCTAATTCTATAAAAAATCTGGACAACACACTATTGTTTAACAAATAGTTGAAATGGTTTTAATCAACAAATGTTTTTATAGTTTAAATTAATATTTTGAAGTTTTAGCAAATCAATTGTAAAGTTACCATGTTTATTTTTTGCAAAAATTGTAAAATGTTGAATAATAACTATCCCTCTGATATTGCTCAGCCCTTGCAGGGCGTCACAGGTATGCCTTGTCATCAGTTCAAATTCCATCCACGATTGTTAATGTGTTATGCAATAAATAATAATTATTAATATTATCAAATACTACAGCGTAGAGACTGTCCTAACTTGTCTTTACAAATTGCTGAAAGATGATTTTTATATATATCAACGCAGCGTTCACCCTTCCCGTATCCACCTTCTTATCATGAATATAGATTTACACATACCGTCGATGACTTTAGCGTCAGTTGCAGAGACTTAAGGGATTCAACTTTAGTCCTTATTGGTGACGCCATAGCTTAGGGCTTTCGTGTTTTGTTTGGTGAGTGACAAGGCTTTGAGGTTAGTTCTGGTTTATTCGAGATTTTATGTGTGCTCAGGATCTTATCTTATAATTTATCTTTTCCTGAACAAATTTAGATGTCATGGGCCGCAGAATCACTTACTATCAGGTGAACTGTGAACTAATTTATGCTTTAGAAACAGCATTAGAATACAATGAGATTTCAATAATATTTTCGTCTCGACCACTTTAAATACGATGAAATATGTGATGCTTTGTAACAGCTAAAAACTAAAAATGCTTAATCACCGTAGTCAGAAGCAAGTGACCAACCCGAGGTTCGGCCCTCCCTGGCACCCTCGAGTCAGTCGCTCTCGCGCAACAGGGTAACAGTACAAGCCGAGGCTCCCTCTCAGAAACCCTTGTGCTGGTTACCCACTATTAAAGGTCTCGGCTCAGCGCCAGCGGCCCGAAAAAAAAATCTTAATCACAATTAACAATTCGGTTTCATCATCACCAGTTTTAAGCTAACCAACTAGTTTATAGTATCAGTCATTAATAAGCTTCAAGTTTTACCACGTTTAAATATAATGGCAGAATAAGTGGAACAAATGCTCCTGTGAATTCTAATGCTAACGACGCTCTATGACGAAATCTGTGTCACAATACGATTGGTCAATCGATCAATGCATAGATAGGCTTTATACATGTTATGTACGATGCACACACGAAGACAGTTGTCGATGCTTCCAGAGATAATAAGGAATTAAATATATTTCATTTATTTTATTGCGTTGCATTTAAAAATTCCGACGTCTCCGAGTGCTTTTACAGCACTCGTGGACACGGAGGCGAATGAGATATTGATAATTTTGGTCCAATCGGACCATGATCCGAGTGTTGTTATTAACTCGAAAGGAAATAAAAAATATAGAAAAAAGTATTTTATTATAAGTTATCTAATTTCATACGAATGATGAATTCCTTTTAGTTAAAATTCATCATGCGATATCTTTTAGTTATTACCAGATGACATACTGCGCCGGATATGTAATAGTGACATAAGCATTTGAGCTTGAGCACCGGAGAAGTATTACGCTTTCGTTTATAAAAAAAAAATCCAAAAAACATAGCTAGCTAGCAATCAGACGCTTTGAGGGCTTATTGAGGGTGACAAGCGACTGGCAGTTGATAATAATTCTTGCGGCCCATGAACCCAACCTTCATTAAAGGCCGACAGCGCATCTGCGACTGTCGTGTTAAGGATGTTTGTGGGCGGTGGTGATCACTTAACACCAGGGAAGCTGCTTCCTCGCCACCTATTCTATATAAAAAAAACATCTTCGATATGGTACCATAATGCAGATGCGTTATCACTAATGAGTATTAATAATGCCTCGTCACCAGTTATAAGGGTCCCCAGATCCCGGAATCACTGGACGAAACACAGCTGAGTTAATAATTTTTTTTTTATATTATATGCGGCAAACGAGCAAGCAGCCCACCCGATGGTACACGCTAGATTAGATATTCACACCAGAGGAGTCGCAAATGCGTTGCCACTCTTTAAGAAAGGTGTAGGCTCTTTTCTTGAAGATCCCTAAATCGTATCGGAAACACCGCTGGCGACAGCTGATTCCACAGAGTAGTTGTGCGTGACAGGAAATTTCGCGTGAAGCACACAGTGGTGGATTGCCAACCATCGAGATGATGGGGATGAAATTTTGAGCTCGTGGTCGTGCGTCAACTGGAAACAAACTTCGGAGTGGCTCTCTACTATCTGATGGCCTTTACTTGTATTATAATTTATTTTTTTGTCCGTCCGTAGTACCACAACATACGTGCCTAAGTATATGTTCACCGGACATGCACCGTTCACCTCGAATTACAATTGACGAGACCATGGGATTTTACGCAATTTTCACCTTTCAATACAACGCCCCTCTACGCCAACGTGCGTTGGATATGGTGCTTGTGTGGGAAGTGACAAAACGTCACCAACCACTCAACACTTACGACATACATTCACACCTTTATTCCCTTTTAACTTATTCATTTATAAATACTTTATTTGCACAAATGAAACAACAAGAAAAAGGCCGACTTTATGTCAAATATTACGGGTGCAAGAAAAGTTGGTTATTTTGTTTTTTAACTATATAAATTTAATACATGTAATATATATATATCGATATCAAATATATAATATTTATTAAAGTTAAACTATTTTACTTATTAAAATAGTTTTTCCTTATTTTTTAATAGTATATATATATATTAGCTTAGGGTACGGTCTGCGAAACCTAAGCTCGTAGGCTCGAATCCACCATTCAACTATTGTGGTAAACTATTTTATAGTACAAGTACTACTTTAGTTGGAGTGGTTAGCTGGAATGTTAGCACTGCTAGAATTTCAAAAAAAAAAGTGGCAAGCCAACTGTTGGGTATAGATGGGCATCCTCTCCAGAGCAACACCCCATTTAGAGCATAATCACGTGAATCCACTGCGGACAGGCGGAATTCAAATGTCTTTTTTAAATTATTTTTAGACATGCACATTTTCAATTAAATATTTCATTGATGTCAAGCACAGGGAATCGAACTCGGTTTGCTCGTAACGTGAATTGAAAGCGAGTGACTTAGACACTGCGTCTTTTACATCTTTGTTATGTATAGATGGAAATATTATTAATAATAACTAACAGTTGAACTGTGTCCTAAATTTGACACATTGGTATTTCTTTTTTTTTTTTACATTGCGAGATACCTAAGATGAGATTCATTCTTAACAAGGAATCATAATGCAGATGCGTTATCACTCTTGAGGACTGGAATGTCTCGTCCTCAAGGGTGACTGATGAAGTAATAAAGGTCTCCGTATCCCTACACTCACCAGACGAAACACAGCAGCGATATGCTGCTATTTTACATTAATATTCTGTGAGGGCGTGGTCCTACCCTGGTCGAGCTGACCCATACATTCTGCAGCTAGAAACAAACTGCAGTGCAGCTCTACCACTGTAGACCACTGTTTTCATAAAAAAAATAGAATACCTCCTTACTGCTAATAATAATCCTGTCTCTTTTACTCACCAGACAGAACAAGCCAGTTGTGAGCTACAATGTATACACACTAGCGGCCTGTGTGCTGTGGTCATTAATCAAACCCACTCATTAGTGCTATAGATAGATGATAGATACAGCTTGGCACAACCTTCACAATTCTATATATTTATTTATTTGATTTACAATTACAATTTCAACCATTTATTTCTTCTCTTTAGCGACCGTGCTAGGTCCTAGACCTATGTTACAGCTGGTAAGCCTCTCCTCCGGAATAAGATAGAATTACTGTTACATTTAAACTATAAATTAATTAAAGAAAAAGAAGAATATCCCAATAAGGAAGGTAGTAGTAAATTATCTTAGTTTAAAATCGTACACACGAAGTATAACTAGTCTAGTGAATTAACAATACTTGTTATATCATAATTGAGTGGTACAAGGGAAGGTTAAGGGCGATTTATATAATGTTTCAATAATAGTTGCGTAACTTAAATTTACAATACAAATATGTTTGTCGTATATACATAAAGATAGATATAGAGATATACGTATATATAAAAATAACAACTTTATCTATGTAATATTTTTCAATAATATAATCATGTCATCCATACTACTTTCTCTAGTTAGAGTAAATATGATAAAGTACAATTATATATGTACTAGTTGTAATTCTTTTTGAAGCGTCTAATTGTTTAGGCTACAGTCGGCGAGTTAAGGTCGTAGGTTCGAACCCCCCATTAGACTATTGTCGTAAACCTAGCAAAATCATTATCAGCTTAGTTGTAGTGGTTAACCGGAATATTAGTCATATTAATAGCATAGCAAATATTGTTTAAAAAAAAGAAGTTCTAAGAGAATATTTTACAGATAAAAAAACAGAAAAAGAAAATTTAACTGTATTATAAGTGACACAGATAACGTCTAATTCTAGAAATGCCATTTGTTTAAAACAATTCAGCGTTAATTCCCCGACTGAGGGAGCCGATGCCATATATCAGCTGGACCTTCAATCTCAATACATCGGTCGGACAGTTCGAGATCGTTCATCATTGATCATCTGGGTTCATTGGCTCGGGATCGGAAGCAACACGAGATTCGGGTCGAAACATCCCGTATTTTACGCGTCGTTAGCACCCCACGACAGCTTATAAACTTTACGCACATTTTTAAGCATCAATAAACCATTTATCCTGCGCATGCGCTGATAAATGCGCTGAAAATACATGCGTGTATGATCGATCTATAAACTATTACCAACTAACACGTAAAACATGTTTGTTCGTATGGTTTTTTTTATTACCATTAAAGTTGATGAATAAAATCTTAATATGTCAATCTCGTTGTCTGTAAAATAAATACGAGTAATTAATGTTCTTTGTCTTAGTAGATAATTATTCAGTGTTTCATCTTTCTCGATTTTTTTTAAAAACAAAATTTTAAAATATTTAAAATTTAGGAATTTTTAATGTTGTAATTGAGCTGTTGTATTTAAGATTAGCATTCCCCATATTGCAGAGAATCCTAGTTCAGGATAGTTATAACAAGTGTAAACTTTGTAGACATAAAGTTTAAAATGTTACTTTCAGTATGACAAAATAATTGTGATGGCTAGATGGTCTTATAGATCTTTGCTTATCCTTACGTAAAAAATTGTGGCAATTATTTTTTGTATCCAATTTAATGTTGCCTAAACGCAAACGGAATTAATTCGTAGCCATACTAAATGTTTTTTTACTATCTTGTATTTGTGTACAGTACTTTAAAACAAAACAGACCGTTTAAAGCAAAATATGTGTAACGTTTATGTTTATTGTATAGTATACACAGCTAACCTTATGTATGTTAAACGTCAAATTGCTTTGCATTTTTATAATGTCTGAGGGTCTCGACGATATTTGAAATGGCTGTATGACGTACCGACCTTTCACATTTTTTTTTTCTGTATCTTTTAAAATAATATCTCGGTTGTCTGAATATCGCAAATAATGAATTAAGGTGCTTAACTACAATATGTATAATTGTTAAATAAATTCATTTATTGCTAAAAATTTAATCTGAAGTTATTTCGTTGGTAATTCACTTCTAAGAACGAAGTATCGGCGACCTGAAAACGCGCAGAGAACGAGTACGAATTATTTTTAATGCACCTCAAATAACACACTACACTTGCTCGGAGTAAATTACAACCCACGTATATACCTGATCTTAACCAGGGACTCGAAGACAGCCTAATTATTTGTATATTAATTGAGGGAGCTGTTTGTGTGCCTGTCCGGTTTGTTTCACGGCTTGAATGTATATTTCTTTTAATTTTATACTTCTCTTTACTAGTAGATACGTAGGATTTAGGAGAGATTGCGAAGGTTATTATAATAAAGTTAATAATGGTGATCGAGGTGTGTTACGGTTTGGATTCCCAGTCGAGCGAGGTTATAGTTTGTTCCTTACTGTAGTATATTTGGCACGGCCGTAGAGGATCACGACTTAACCATACCATAAATATAATAATACCATAAAATATATAATTGAGACTAAATTACTGGTTATTCAATTTCAGTCCTCATTGGAGACAAGGTGCGTTACGAATCTTTGTTTAGGATAATTTATTTAATGCATTTAATATTCCTTTGATTTTTTTTTGTTGTTGTTATGGTGTGTTCTAACCACGAAACCATATTTTTATATTCGAAATATTCTTTTTTTATTTCTTTCTTAGACATGCAGGATTTTCCTCATGATATTTTTCTTCCTCAGTAAATTAGCACTTAAATTGTATTTAACGGCATCGGGAATCGAACTCAGTTTGCTCGCGTACCACGAATTAAAAGCTGACATTTAGTCACGGAGCTACCGGGGCAGTTATACGATACTTATGCAGATATAAAGCTCCCAACACTCCTCAATGACGTAATATTCAGCAGACGATTGTGAACATAAACAAGCTTTCGCCACCCGGCGCTGTCCGCTGTCGGCAGACGGACAAACAAACACTTGGCGTGATTTCCCCGAGCTTTGTTTGCCGCTAGTATTGTCAGCAAAAAGATATTTTATTGATTTTATTTGATTTAATATTTTATAATCTAGTTATAGTTCATCTTTGCCCAAATCAAACTTTGCCCGAGGTAAATCTAAATAATTAACTAACAGTATTAGAGCCCTGCCGTGGACGCTTCTTGCTGCAGCATAAATGGGCTGACGAGGGGAAAGAAGAAATCGTGAAAGACTGTAGCATCACAGTACTTCCCATGTTTCGTATGGTGAGTGATCCAAATGCAGCTTCTGAGGCATTCCATGTCAGTTCTCGGGGCTGACAACGCACGTGTGTCTCGAATCTTTCCTGAGGATTGACGTAGATGTCATGATGGGTACGCTGTAGTATTTGTATATGTTTAACATATAACACATATACACTCATTCATTTAAACAATTAAACACACACACACACATTTTTTTTTATTTCATTTAAACCAATCTTAAAACAGATTTTTCCATCTATAATTACTTATCATTAAGGAAAGGTTCTAGCCCTCTTGGTGGGGGGACCAAGGGGTAGAAATGTTTGTGAAAAAATAGTATATGGAATTAAGATTTGTTTATTTTGAAAAGTTGTATTCAATTTTGATACTTGGGTTACGCTGCCGACCCTACTTTGATGTCGTATCATGACTATCATCAACATCGTCCGTAAGTTTACACAGCAATTATGTACGCAACTTGATTGCAACTTAACTGTTTCCATTTAGCGATATTGTTGTAATATAAATATAAATAATCATTTTGAAATAATTTACAAAAATAACTTAATGCATTTATTATATAATATATTAATACAAAAAGATATTGATAACTTTCGTAATCATGGTCACCTATTTTTTTTAATTAATACTTTAAGAGTAACAAATTCACACACAGTTCACCTGACGGCAACCGATTCCTGCGTGCCACGACATCTACATTCATCCTTGACAAGGAATCATAATGCAGACGCGTTGTCACCCTTGAGGACTGAGATGGAATGCCTCGTCACCAGTTATAATTATCTCCGGATCCCTACACTCACCAGACGAAACACAGCAACATTATGCTTCTATTTTACGCTGGTATTCTGTGAGGGCGTGGTCCTAACCCGGTCGAGCTGACCCATTCATGAAACTAAGGGAGACAAAGCGGCAAGGTTCACCTGATGGCAACTATTGACAACTACTTTACTAGCTGACTACAACTAAACTAACTAAGAAATTTGAGAGGAGATGCCTTGTTACCGTAATAATTGGAACCAGGACATCTAAACTCAGCATATTGAACACAGCAGTGGATGGTTTCGACCTTCTTGTAGACCCGTTCATGGAGCAGCTAGAAACAAACTAAAACGTGGCTCTTCGACGTTTGACTGTGAACTTAATTTTTCATATCGACCTTAATATTCAGTTACCAAATATGTATCTTCACACTTGTACAGTGGTAGAGCTGCACTGCAGTTTGTTTCTGGCTGCAGAATGAATCGGAGAGCTCGACCGGGGTGGGACAACGCTCTCACAGAATACCAGCGTAAAATAGCAGCACGATGCTGCTATGTTCCGTCTGGTGAGTGTAGGGATCTGCCATCAGGTGAGCTGTGTGCGAGTTTGTTACTCTCAATGTAAAAAAAAACATTCTTTATCGAGGTTATTGGTGTCCATAGGCCCTAAATCCTCACCCTCAAGTTGACATCCTGGTTAGGTGGCTATTACAGAACCTCAAAGGAACAGGAACCGCCAATCTGCACGCTTGTAAACCGTCGAATGAGGCCGTCAAAGCGTGATCGATGCTTTAAAAGATTATCTCTCCGTCATAAGGGCCAAAATCACTTCCGTGCTAAATCATTCAAATAAACTATTAACCTAAAAAGATTTATTTAACGCTACATAAAACTCACGTAAAGATGCCAACGCGTCAAAGGATATTTATCCTTATGTCCTAAAGTTAGGACATCGCGAATAAACTCAAGGATCAGATTGCTGATTTTAGCGCTTGTTTCTTGGAAGTGGTGGGTAAAGTTGGAGTTTTATGGGCACTTTGCAATGTTATACGTGTTTTGTTTTTCCACGACAAGGGTCGAGCTTTGATGTGGGTTCTTTGTTTACGTCACTAGTGTCTAGTACCTGCCGGTAGTAGGTTCGATTCTAAATTATATGCGTAGTGGTAGCTCAGTGGCTAAACTAATTAATTAATAAAATAATTAATTAATTTCACGACACGCGAGCAAACCGAGTTCAATTCCCGGTACCGGTAACAGTTAAATTGCTAGTTGAAATTTTAACTGCTAATTGCACCATGTGCGATGTTATGAGAGGTAGAGGAAAGAATCTTTAGGACTATGTCTATAAAATAAAAAATAAAAAATACTTCTAAGGCATATGGCTTCAACGCAGATTATTTCATAGTGCCGTAAGAATTTGCGCAAACACAGAGGCACTCACTCTTCGCCACCTTCCATATACCGTGTAAGAACTTAGTGCCGTAAAGTACTCCAAACTGAAAAAAAAAAATAATCAAAGTGAAGTAGACTAACGGTTTTAGAGTAAGATCTGTGAAATTTAAGGTCGTAGGTTCGTATCCGCCATTCGAATATTGTCATGAACCATCTCGTAGCACAAGTTTTCAGCTTAGTTGGAGTTAGTAATGGAAAAAGCGTTGCTAGGAATCTTCTAAAAATAAAACATATTCACGTAAATGTAAGAAATCATACTAATTAACTGGTATAAAATACAGACCCACTCACCGCCATGCTCCTAGATTTCTATTTTAAATGTAAACAGATTCAATGTTATTCTATACTTGTGCAGTTGTAAATTTACCTCTTTACTACACCTGTGATATTCAATGTACTCAGTAAATCTTAGCCTGTGCGATTATTTGACTAAAGGCGGCCTCTACATTTATTTGATGAGGCACTCCCTAGTTGAGCAATGCCTTATTTTTATATAAAACACGTGCCAAACCAGATCAGAACAAGACATCTGCAACCTCAGAGGAATCGCGGATCTCTTTTTTTGGAACCGCCAAGTAAAACCTTAGACGTATCGGTTCGGAAACACCGCTGGCGACAGCTGGTTCCACAGAATAGTTGTGCGTGGCAGGAAGTTTCGCATAAAGCGCACAGTGGTTGATTAAGAACCGTCGAGATGGTGAGGATGAAATTTTGAATTCTATTGTACGATGTTTAAATTCAGCGGCTGGAAGCAGTTTGTTTCTATATATTGCATGAATGGGTCGGCTCGTCTGGTAGGGGATCACGCACTCGCAAAATGCCAGCGTAAATGACGTTGTTTTGTTTTTGGTGACGAGGTGTTCCTGATATTAATTCTGAACGTATTATGATGAATGTGGGTGTCATGGACCGTAATGATCATTTACCATTAGGTGGAATGTGTGCCAATATGTCACCCTGAATACAATAAATAAAGACATCGATATACTAAAGCTCCATAGTGATTACGGTGCGATATGAAATTTGCTTTTCTAAATTACAAAGACGAAGACAACGGACAATGAATTGCAGGCATAGACTTACTTCGTTCTATTTTTTTTTTAATATCACAGATGACTAAAGATCCATCGATCCTAAAAAAAGTATCTTATGGATCCTCAATAACTCAGAAAATAAACATCACGTTATGCTAATATTATATCTGTTACTGTATCAGGGTGGGCCATTTTATCATATCAGGGCATCATACTTCTGCAGACGAGCCGACCCATTCATTCTGGTTGTATCTACCACGTATTACATAGTAGGAATATTATATCAGTTCATTTGGTAACCAAAATATGGCCGCATTGAGAATAGAGGAGACCATCATTATTTTTGTCATAACGATGATGTAAAACGTACACAGAGACTTGATGGTGATTAAAGGCGGCCAAGGACACGTACATCTATCCTAAACATGAACATGTTTTCACCCTTGATTCCTTAACTCATCATACGAAACACAGTAACATTTCTGTAATCATTTTCCTTTCAAAACCAAACGCTATTTAGAATACAACTTTCTTAGTCAATTAAAATTCAACAGGCTTCTACTAAAGGAAATAATTTTAAACCGTTTGTCGAAGTAAACCTTATATTATTGTAGTAAAGTTAAAATTACAGCCAGCGAGTGCTTATGTGGTCTGGCAACACTGCTGGTATTTCATAATCGCTTTGTATGCTAAGTTAACACGGATTGGATCCATGTTTATGATTTATTGTATTGTTGCGTAAATAGTGAATGAAATTATTGAGTTTATTGGAATTGTGGCGGTTTATTATAATTGTTATTAGTAAACTATTGTTACTGAAATTTAATATATTGTACGAAGTTACTGGTTCGAATCCGAACAGTGGTAGAGCTACACTGCAGTTTGTTTCTAGTTGCAGAAGGAATGGGTCAGCTCGACCAGTGTATGACCACGCTCTCACTGAATACCAGCGTAAAATAGCAGTATAACATTGCTGTGTTTCGTCTGGTGAGTGAGGGATCCGGAGACTTTTATAACTGGCGTTGAGGGATTCTATCTCAGTCCTCAAGCGTGTGGAATGTAGATGTCGTGGGCCGCAGGAATCACTTTCCATCAGGTGAACTGTGTGCGAGTTTGTTACTCACACAATAAAAATAAAAAAAAACGAATATATAGACTTTTGATGATGTCTTCCTGATCGATTCCGACCACGGCGAATTCTTCCGATTGATCGAATGACATCAACTGCGCAGTATATTTTTTGCCGTAGGCATTTGCGCAAACACACGCACTCGCTCGTCGCCCCCTACCCTATATCTATGTAATACATATGCTTCAGGGATATTGTATTGTATACTTATATGTATATATATATATATATGTATATATATGTATTATTCATTATTCTTTGCTTGTATTAGTTATTTTTAGTTTTTTTTTGCTTTTTCTTTCTTCTTTTATTAATTAGTTTATTGGTACACCTATGATACACATATCTCACCACACCTTGGGTTGACTGGTAGAGAATACCTTCGGCAATAAGTCCACCCTATGCGAACTTTTAAGTTGGTTAAGGTTAATGCAATAAAGAGTAAATAAATAAATAAATAAATACGAGACATACATATATACAATGCAGGTCGCACTGCACGTGCAATGATAGGGCCCACGATATTTACCTTCATCCGCAAAAAAGATTCAAGATGCAAATGCATTGACAACTCTAAGGGCTGAGGTGGAAAGTCTCGTTACCTATAATAGGGTCCCTACACACACCAGATGAAACACAGCGGCGTTATGCCGCTATTTATAGGTGGTATGAGGGTGTGGTTATTTCACCACCCATTCATTGCAAGTAGAAAATTTGTATGCGATATAAAAGACATATTTATTATATATTTAGAAGCAATTTACAGGGGCATTACGTTCAATAAATCATTGAGACCGCTTAATGCAACCAGAACTGACGTCAATTATGCTGATGCTCCATAAAATAATTATAGACAACACTTAGCGAGATACAGGCTGTTGAATAATACATGACTTACTCTTTACGTGCTATATAATATCTGTGCGTATGCAACATGGTGTAATGGTTGGAAGTAAGACCGCGTTGCGACTGGGATCGATTCCCAGCCGTGGTAAAATATATGTGCATCACAATTTTTTTGGTTTCCCGCTTCTGGTTGTGGTGTATGTGTGTTCCGTGGTCCGGACACTGCACACCTTGCTGCGATTTTATTGCACATTATATTGGGAAGACAAAAGAGCACAGTTCACCTGATGATAAACAATTACTGGCGTCTCTTCACCCTCGGGCTCGTCTTCAACTAATGTACTAAACACAGTATCTACCACCATTGGACCTCACGACGCACTGCTGAATTTCATTCATTTGTTGTGAACATCAAACCCGAACGAAGCGCTTTTCTTCGTCTTTCATTATTCGTACAGCAAAGGATTGGAATAGTTTGACCGCGTCTGTCTTTCCCTCCGAGTACAATGTGGGTGTTTTCAAGAGTAGAGTGAATAGGCATTTACTGAGCTACTGCGCCTTACCATCCAGGACTGCAATTCCGCTTAACATCAGGTGGGATCGTGGTCAAGCACTTGCTTAGAAAGTTTAAAAAAAAAAGTTCCATGTGAGTTCCTCATTAAGCAATCCTCAGAACTGATCCCCTGCTATTTGTTCTGCGGAATCGAAGAACAGAAGCGTTCGTTAACTGTTATTCCATGAGACCATCGATCTTACCCAAACCAATCCATGTCAGTATGGCTTTGGTAAGACAAGAATACAGCTCAAGTGAATTTAAAAACACATCATTATAAATAATTCCTACACAAAGCCTCGCTACTGACATGATGGGACTGAGTGAAGATTATGTTTGAGTAGTGAACTTAACTGGAATTGGGGCATATCGTGTTTTCAAACTAAGAAGATTCAAAGTTTCTTGAAGAGTAGTTCTGATGTTGTTATAAAATATTTATATGTAACCCTCAGTTTGAGAAACGATGAATTAACCTTTTGAAGCTTATATATAACTAGATAATAATAATAATAATTTATTAGCAGTTTTTACACATATAAATACACTGAAAACCGCGGGTCTTGAACGAAGTTAAGCTTGTATCTCAGGACCCTGAATCGCAAGTTAACAACTATTTATGGGGGATTTTATATAAAAATACAAAATAAAACTAAACAAGAATAGGTTTTTGCAAAGAAGAGTAAATAAACACAATAGTTATAATGAATTAGCAGTTAAATAATGTTTATACATAAGAAGGCAATCGTCATATTTACAATTCCTAAATTAATTTGGGTCAGTTTTTGGGGTGTGTATTGTGTGAGAGTGTGTGGGTGTGTTTGTATTTTATACACATTATAATGTTATAAACGTTATCTAACGAGCTCTTCGGTTTCCCTGTAGTTCAGTCTGTAGCATATTCTTGCAGGTGTACGAGGATCTATCTTTTATATCAATTTCTCTTACAAAATTTGTTGACCGCGACTTCGTTCGCGTAGATTACAGGTTTGTGTTTGTGTCTCATGTAAAGCAACGATTTTTTAGAAATTTTAATGTGGAACAATTCCGTCATACATGATTTTTGCGTAACTTTAACCGTTCACGCAGCAAACGCAACAGAAATCTCAAAAGGAATATTTTTCTACATTTTTGCAACATTTTTCATTGATGCTCTGCACCTTATATATGTAATTTTTTTATATTGGTACCTTATATTGTTTGTACCATGATGTTCTATAGTCTATAGTCTTCCTCGATAAATGGACTAACCAACATAAAAAGAATTTTTAAATTCGAACCAGTTGTTCCTGAGATTAGCGCGTTCAACCAAACAAACTCTGCAGCTTTAAAATATTAGTAGAGATTTACAGCTCAGTGAGGGGAAACATTGTGAGGAAATCCGTTCAGTTCACAAATCGATTAACACCATAAAACAAAAAGTAATTAGTATTAAATTTAAATATGTATATTGTATAAAACATAAACATATTATTATATAATATTAGTATAGATTCAAACGTGTAGTAATTAATACCTGTCTGGAATATTTACCGTTGTAATAACGACTGTCATATATCCATCGTGTTTGACGGTTACTTGAGTAAACCCAGTTTGTTGCATAAACAAAGGTATTTAAGTGTACACATAATTGGTCTAGAGATTTATAACTTAATTGCCAATGAACGCTTTGAGAGTAGCGTCATGAAACTTCAGACAATACCTCAATCATCATAAACATAGCCTTTTCATAATCCAGTGCCGTACACAGATCTCCCCCCATAGATTGCCACAAAGCACAACCCTGAGCCGGCTGCATTCACCGACCTCCCGCAAACTTGCTTAAGTCGCTCCATCTAGTGGGGGGTCGACTGCCAGTCCGCGTTTGCCACTCAAGAACCTTTCTTCCCCATCGGTAATAGGTTCTACGAGCTATATGGCCATTCAATAGACACTTCAGCTTGCTAATCTCTCAAATACCTTAATACTTGGCGTTTTAAATTTAGTATACAAATCATTATAGTAATTCTAAGGTATTCTGTGGGAGCGTGCTCGTGCCTCGGTCCAGTCCTATTTATGAGACAAAAGCTACTCCGCTTGTTAACCCGTTAATAAATCATAATATAGATGCGATGTTTCTTCCGCGGACTAAGAAGGAATGGTTCATCAATCAAGTTTCTCAATTCTTTATTTTACCCAGATGAGATACAATAGTTAGTATTACCCCGATCGAGCTGACCTATGTACTTCTGCTAGTTTATATCTACAGTGTAGCCACCAAGCGAAAAGCTAATTTACCATGTTGGAAGTTCTGAGAAGTTGTACGGATTAATACCAGCCGCTGAATTTAAACATAGTACATGACGACAGAATTCAATATTTCATCCTCATCATCTCGATGGTTGGCAATCGACCACTGTACGCTTTACGCGAAATTCCCTACACATCTGCAACTCCTCTGGTGTTGCGGATGTCCATGGGCGGCGGTGATCACTTACCATCGAGTGGGATGCTTGCACGTTTGCCAGCTATGCTAAAAAAACTCTCAGATCGCCCATACTAATGGAGTAATAAAGCACTTAATGCCATGCCAAACCCTCAGACGATTTGCAAAGAAACGTTTTACAGGGAACTTCACAAACATACCAATGTATATATAGTGGATATACCATTTTGCAAAGTATTAAGGAATTCGTCTGCGATCACAATTTTGCGTTCATCGAACCCGTCACGTGGAAAATTGTTTACACGTAGAATAATTGATTGTTTCACGTCTGCTTGAATGGGCCCGCGAGCGAGAGTTCGGCTGGGCGTTACAAACTGGATTACTTTTATTTTATTTATTTATTTAAACTTTATTGGTCACACCTTACAAAAGGGATACATAGTGCAGAATTAATGCCTTTAGGCATTCTCTACCAGTTGACCCGTGGCGTGGAGGCACATTGTGCTAGGTGTAGTGCATACATTGTAAATAAGAGAAAAAAAATATCTTAAAACTTAAAACTAAAAATTTTAAATATATATACACATACACATATATGTACATATATGTATATATATATATATATGTATAATATTAGCTTAACAGATTTGTTTATTATTTTTGTAATGACAAACAAGCAGACACACAGTTCAGCTGATGGTAATTGCGGCTCGTAAACACCTACGTACATCTACAAAGGTTTTAGGATATGCGTTGTCAACCCTGAGGGTTACATAGGAAACATATGTTACCTGTAATTGAGTCACCATACTAAACTACGAGCGTTCTGCTATATTTTCACCCTGGTGTTCTGCACGATGTTTTGCTTCACCATCAAACACTTGACGAAGCGGAACTTAAAATTGCAACAACGAATCGAACGATTAAACGGATCGAACACGGTTTGCTCCCGTGCCGTGATATTATAAGTGAACTTAGAAACTCAATCACTCGGACCTCTTTTGATGCATCATCCATGATGGCTGGTACCTGTCCCCTATCCTTATTACTAGAACTGCTATCTGAATCATCTAGAATCATCGTCATATTAGATGTTTTTTTTCTCATTAATCATGCTACGAGTCACGTAGATATTCCTGTATATATAATTTTCCTGAAATTCAAAACAAATTCACAGTCTACGTAGAAGTATTCGCAAGACAAACTATAAATATACCGACGATCTGTCGGTCGGTGTGTTTATTTTTGTCTGTGCGCTCCGTTCTAAATGATATGGACGTACAAAGAAAGTGTTTTTCTATTTATTTATTTGTAGTGAACCGTATAGGTTGCCACCTAAGTCGCTCGGCGTGTCAGATATGTTAGATTGTTGTTTGTTTTTAATAAAAATATTTTTATATTATTATTGTTATTTCATATTTAAACGATCTTTTATTTCCTAAAAGCTTTTTTCTCCAATTCCAGCTAAAATGCCGCAACCATATGAAAGTTCGCTTGACTTGTCTAATATGTTAGTTTGTAATTAATTGTTTAAAAAGGTTCTGGTATTATTACTATTTAGAGCGGTTTCGTCATAAACGGTCTGTTATTTTTCGAAGCTTATTTCTTTAATTCAAGCTAAAATACTGCAACCAGATGAAAAATCGCTCGACTTGTCAAATATCTTAGTTTGTAATTAATTGTTTACTCTAATTTTTTAAAAAGGTTTTGGTGCTATTATTATTTAGAGCGGTTTCGTCATAAACGGTCTGTTAATCTCCAAAAGCTTCTTAGTCTCAAAAGCTATGAGCTTCGCCATTATTAAATTTCCTGGAGGGTGATGAGTTATAAATAAAATCTTTTGTCTCCAGGTGCTCTAATAGGAGGGATCCTGGGCGGCATGACGATGAGACTGGGTCGTCGAACGATCCTCTTAGCTGCTGCACTACCCTATACCCTCGCGTGGCTGGCCACGGCCCTCTCTACCAGCGTGGATATGATCTCGGCGACCTCCTTCTGCGGTGGCATGCTCGTCTGCTGCATTACCATGATTACTCAGGTATGAGTTTCGTGTTATATAATTATTCATATCATTGCAGTGTTGAAGTATAAGCTTCTCATCAGAAGTCGATGGAGGTGGGCCTAAGATCATGCTTCGTAACAGTCTATGAGAGCCTGATAATGGAAAATGAATGTTTCACCTGGAGCGGGAAGGTTCACACCCTCACAGAATATCAGCGTGAAATAGCAGCATGACATTGCTGTGTTTCATATGTAAAGATCCGGAGACTCAATAATCAAATCCTCAGTCTCCAACACGATATCAAGGGCCCCGGTTATCACTTAAGATCGGTTTAACTGTGTACTTTGATGTCATCTTTAATATTACACAAAAAATATATCCATTTATTTTCTATTAAAGAATTTGTTCAGATTTGTTGTCTTCTCTGAGTGAGATGGAATGCCTGGATAAACAGTTCTTTCTGGACAAACACATCTTTGTTTTTTTATTTTTTTTAAAAGTTTTGGTATCAGTACATTTGAAGACATTAGCTATAAAATAAATTAAAAAGATAAAAATTATACGGGCATGTGAGTAGAGGCTATCAAATGGATAAAGATCATTTTAAGAATCTTTCTCACATATTGTGCATATCGTATAAAAACTTCAAATCGTATCTAAAACAAATTATTGCCCCACTATGAGGCTTAATTGTAACATAAAGTTTTTAATGGGGTAGCTCGATGTGTAAGCACATGTTTTTAATTCACGGTACGCGAGTTCGATCACCGATTCTGGCACCAAAGAACATTGATAATTGCAATTTTAAGTGGTGATATACGACGTTCTCGGTGATGAAGGGAAACATCTGTGTGTGTGTGTGAGGAAATCTGCATATCTAAGATATGTAAAAAATATTTCGAAGAATTGCAATCCCAATACGCAGTAGGTGCGTGGCGGACGGCGAGAGATAGGTGCTTGAACATCCTCTCTAGATAGGCGGATGCCCAGCGGTGGGATATCGTTCTTTTTTATGAGAGACATTTAACAGTTTATTTTAAATTTAATTAAAATAAATATTTTTATACACAACAATTTTACATACATAAGACATCGATAAATAATTGACAAGCGTTTCTAGTTCTTAAATAGAAAGCCATGTAACCTGTTCCTCATCAACTGTTCCTGAGTAAAATCTGGAGCAGGTCAAGACGTGATCAACGAATGAATGCATTACCGACAATTTCTATTTCTATAAGTTATTTATAATAAGCCTAAAGTTAAGCTTTAGGCCAAATTATGAATAACGACATTCAAACGAGACGTTTAATAAACTATGTTGACAGGCGCGTGGCGTACTGGTAAGAGTAACTAGCCACATAGCGGGTCCCGGGTTCGATTCGAACTAATAGTAGTTATTTGCATTACGATCTGTAAGTTCAGCTTACGCTTATAACAAAGAGAAACCGATTATCTATCTGTTTCAAAATTAATATTCATTATATATTTTGAAACAGATAGATAATCGGTTCTTTTTTGTAAAGTGTACTATGTTTTTCCCCGATAATATGTCCCACACCAGGTTTGCTGTAAGAGATTTTTATTGTAAAATAAGCTACGCATTTGTACATACCTTTCCTATATTACCTCCCTTAGATAAATGCTCTGTGTACATAAAAGTAAAATAAAAATATATATATCTATATATTATATGAATGTAATATGATGTATATAAAGTCCGAAGTAAAAAAATCTCTCCAAACATCTATTTAATTAAAACTAAATTACTCAAACATCATTCTAGCAGACGTTGGTCAGGACAAGATAAAACTTATATAGACGTCGTTGTTAGGGCCGTTATGACCAAAAACACGAAATGAAGTTCTCGTACAAAACCCAGTCCATTAGTAAGTGCTGACTACTCCACATTCATCAATTTCTTCCACTTCTTCAGCTATCCGTGATGTTTGAACATGTCATTTGTTGGACCGACAGCACCTCTATCTCTTGATCTCTTCTCAACGAACTCTTGCTTTACTTCTCATTCAAGGATTTGAGTTTAATTGGTTACACGTTTCCATTATTTATACATTTAAAACCTTAGTTTATTTTTGGTCACGTTACATTTGCATTCCTTGGGCAACAGCGTGAACATCGCGTGTAATAAGCAATGAATTATACGGTTTTATCTTCGGAGTTTCTTTGCGTGAATAACTTACGTCTATCTTTCTACTCATAAAAAAGTAAAGTAACAACCTATATATATAAATCCCATTGCTGGTTATAAGCTCTCTTTCCTAATGAGGATGTTATGTTACGCCACCTGCCACTGCAGACTGCCGGACTTCACATATCTTCAGTTTTTATTATTAATTTGTTTTTAGACATTCAGGTTTCCTAACGATGTATTCCTAAAACCTTCTCTATAGAGCAGACATTTGCTCAGCCGTGGGATTTGTACATATAGGATTTTAGTTCCTGGTTGACTGCGAACATCGTGTCATATATTTTTTATTGTATTGAGAGCATTATTGACAAACGAGACACTGTTCACCTGACGATAAGTGATTCCCATCATCCAAATGCTTAGTCACCCTGAAGACGAAGATGGAATTCCCAGTCTTCTCGAAACACAACAGCATGCTGCGATTATGCTGGATATTTTGCGAGATCCCTCTGCGGTCGAGCCGACCCATTTATTTCGGAGCCAGAAAGTTGCATCGTAACTCTATCACTGTTGGCATAAATTAAAATAAAAAATAAAAACCAATGACCTAAACTTGATGGCGAATTTCACCTCACTTAGTCTCATGTGCTGCATGCGCAATTGAATCCAGAAGCGATGACTATAGGCTATACGTATTACATGCCTTAGCTAGTTTATAACTAAAACGTGACTTTGTCACGCATAAAATCGTCGCTACGTTTATTTATCCAATCAATCACACGGTTTATCGTCGCAGCGGGAAAATTACGCGTTCGCACCGCTGCACTGTCGTCATATCCAACAAAGCAACGTAATTAGAAACTGTTTTCACGTACAGTGCTTGTGACACACGGGCGTACAGAACGTAGAGTAAAGAAATAAATAAAAATTATATGCTGTTCGTTGGTAAGCACGTCACTGGAGAACGGCTGGATCGATTTGTTTTTTTTTAATTGTTCGTATTAGTCCAAATAAGGTTTTTATGGGGATTCAAATTCGGGATTTTTGTATGAAATCGAAACCATAATTTTCGATTTGGACGATTGATAATATTTACAAATTCATAAAACAATCACAAACAAATTTATCCATTTATGGACAAGATAACGTCTGCTGGGTCAACTAACTTAAAGCTATACTATATTAGTAGTGTTAAATGTTAATACTTCTTTTTTCATATATTATATTGATGAGTATTCATATATAATGATATCATATTTAATTAAATGCATAAGTGTAGAAGATAGATCACATTCTGCAAGAGGATTTCATGGAACTAACGCTGAAACGGAGAACTCTGTTTCCCCTACTGGTAAGTTATAACTGCGGCACATAACTTACATCCCCAACAAAGATTCAAGATCATCAGAACCCATGCATGCATCAAATGAAACTTCCGTTATGCCGCTATTTCATACTGGTATTTCTCGTAACTTACAACATCGGGTTATAGTATATACGTGTATATATATACGGGTTATAAACCAGCATACAATTCATCTGATGGTAAGCGACTGCTGTAGTCGTGACCTACATCCAACCTAAACAAAAATTCAAGACACGGTGCCGGTACACTTGAACACTATTATGGAATACCTCATTACCCCTAACTGGTTCCCCGGACCCCACGCCCACCCAACGAAACATAACGCAGCATAACTTCATGGAAGTATTTCAAATTAACAAGACGTTTGTTGAAATCTAAAGAATTATTAATAACTCTTAGAACCGATAACTTAAAGGGAAGGAAGGTTCTCGAATGGAAACTTAATATTCGCCTTCGTATGATGAACTAGTGATGGGTTGAAATATGTAAAATTGTTCAACGAATGAGCAGGCCGTGTCTCACGCGTGGTGTGTACTATGAAACAAATGGTAACCGTTGAATGTTGCTTCAAGAGGCCGTTTTGTGCGGTTTCGCCTCGTATTCTCACGACGACACAAAAACGTGAAAGCGGCCCGCGTTGTGTGCAGTACCACCTGACACAATACCCAGGATACTGGGTCTGTAACGGCTCGATGAGGACTTTGGATTTGTACTGAATGTACGTTTAGGCGTTTTATCCTCTTTCATAAGAATGTTAATTACAAACATTCCAGTTAAAAACTCCAACTAAGTTTATGCTCGTGCTAGTAATAAATTCCGAAGTGTTGGTACAGATAGCCAATAATAATAATAGTGATATTAATGTAGATAATTCTAAGTCAGAAGCAACTGACCCAGACGCACCCTCGAGTCAGACGATCTCGCGCAACAGTGTAACGGTCCAAGCAGAGGCTCTCTATCGGGAGTCTTTGTGCTGGTTACCCTCTAATAGATGTCTCGACTGAGCGCCATAAGTGCTCTGTCACCTCTCAATCCGGTGAAACTGTAAAAGCCCTCGTGCTAAAAGCGGCAATAAGCTCGATAAACAAAAACAAGCTATTAGTAAGTTTTGTTTATTAGAGCTATTGATGCTTTCAATAGCCTGCTGGATGTATGTATGCAGGTGCAATCATTGATTTTTGTGGGCTTCAGAATAAATGGCGAACGTTTGGAAATTAAACTGTGTTTATTTTTTAATGAAGTCGTGATTTTTTTTATTATTATAAGAGATGACAAATGAGCACACAGTTCAACTGATGTTAAGCGATTACTGCGGCCCATGACATCTACACCTGATGAAGATTGAAGATGCATATGCTATCATTCCTAAGGACTGAGATGGAATGCCTCGTTGCCTGCAATTGAGAATCGGGTCGGAGGAGGTGGAGTAAGATTCATTCCAGCCGCTGAGTTAAAACATCTGAGTTCATGCATCACGACAGAATATATCATAATTTCCTCCTTAACATCTCGATGGTTAGCAATCCACAACTGTTCGCTTTACGTGATATTTTGCTGTCTGAGTGAATCTCTAACTGTGTGAGTTTGTTACTCTGGATGTAAAAATAAAAAGTAATAAAAAACTACACAGTTCACCTGATGGTACGCGATGGCTGCGGCCCATTACTTCTACTTTAATCCTCGACAAGGACAAAGCAGTGCACTGATGATATTTTAAGTTGATCTACTCTGAGGACGTTTCCTTCCCTGCTGATCTGATCTATTCATGCCGCAGCCAGAAACGAACTGCAACGTGACCTTTTTATAATGTATTTTCAGAATTAAAATACACAGACCCCTGATGGAGGAATAATGGCACTTTCCTGATTGCAAAAAAAAATACTAAAATATTTACGTAACGTCACATCTGTTTCTTTAGTAGCTCTATGGTCTCCGCATACATGCGGCCTTCGTTCGCAACACGCATCGGATATTTAAAATGAGAATACCATCCGCAGTATAGCAATCGTCGCTGCTAAGATGCGAATGAGTGAAAGAGAGCAAATATAAAACAAAGAATGCATAACAATAATGGATATTCTAGATCATAGTCCCTTTGAATAATTGTTATTCATGTTTTATATATGATATTGTATGTGATACGGTGAATAGAGTCTCGGGGGCGTTAATATATATAAATAGAAATTTAATGCCGTTCATTTGTGAGGGCATCACTTGAGAACTGCTGGACTGAGTTGGAATTTTTTTTTTAAATATTACTAATAGTCCAAATTAGGTAATTATGGAAATAAAATTATTTATTACATTGAGAGTAATAAATGAGCACAAGGTTCACCTGAAGGTAAATGCGGTTCAGGTTCCTGCGGCCCATGACATCTACATTCATCCTTGACAAGGAATCATAAGGTCGGGCCGAAGGTAAAGGTGTTCGGATCCCTGCACTCACCAGATGAAACACAGCACAGCATCGTGCTGCTATTTCAGGCCAATATTCTGTTTGGGCGTGGTCCTACCCCGATCGAGCTGACCCATTCATTATGCAGCTTGTAACAAACTGCAGTTTCAGCTCTACCGCTGTGAAATTATTTTGCCCGGAAATTTGGCGATTTCGGGAAAAATTGAAAGTTCAATTTTCACAAATTCACGGAGCGATCGCCAACACATTTATTGTAATTTGGACAGAATTACACCGGGTACCATTAACACAATTATGTATATATATAACATAATAACTTACTTTTTGTTTTTTATTATTTAATATACAAAGTTTAACACAAGTTTACATATAACTTTCCCGCCAAACCACTAATGCGGATTATAGGCGTCGCACCGTTTCTATATATTTGTAACATACAATTTTGATAACAAACGTACGAGGAATGAAGACATGAAACTTATATATGTATCTAAACTTAAATAACCTAAAAAAATAACTAATATATCATATAACAATATATTCTTTAGCTTTTTCTTTACGGAGACCTCACTGTGCGCCGTTGCGCTATTTGATGACCTAAGAATTTGTAAAGGTTTATATTTTTTTATTAGGTTGATTTGAACCAAAATAATTCTCGCTCGCTTTTAATTCACGGTACGCAAGCAAACCGAATTCGATCCGAGAAGGCGCATATACATATTTTTTTTTACCTAGGAATCATTAAGATATCCACTAGTATCGGAAAACGAATATTAAACAACTAATAAATATAATGAATATTTATAAACAATAAAGAACATTCTAAATTAAAAAAAATTAATATATAAAGTTATCTAGTTCAAGTGTTTTTCGTCCTAGGCTTTTTGCCCTTTATGACGTATGGTACTATGTGAGATGGTTACTCTTAATTCCATAAAAAAGGATTTATAGTCTGTTTCCTATATACTAACTGGATCTTATTAGAATTTCCCAATCAGGTCAATAAACGCTCATATATTAATCCCGTATCGACTGTCCCTTTCCTTGCCGTAAATTTTCCTTGTTAGTATAATTTTATGGTTTCATGTCCGAACTCCAAGGCACCTGTACAAACAACGTTAGTTATAGATGAATATGAATGTCTTGAGACTGTTTTGGTTTGAGATCTTTTAAACATTTATGTAAAACTATGCGGAGAGGTGGCTTTTAAATAGTTTATGTATTTCAAAACGAACATATATATTATTCTTTTCACCTTTTTGTATCTAGTGTATTTATAACGAAGAAAAACATCTCGTGTATTGGCGGTAACAGATTAGTAAAAATAAAATTTTAACAGGTGACGAAATTTGCGCGCGCGCGTAATGCGACAGAGATTCGACTCTAACGAGTTAACCAAACGAAAGTACGCACGGATCGGTCGTTCCGGTTTCACGTCGAAATTCGACCGGCGCATAAATGACGTCATAGCGCACCGGTAAAAAATGTTCTCGTTAGCAGTTTATTAAAGATAAACCGAAAATAAAAACCAGATGCACAATGTTCTGCACTGTTAATCGTTAACAAAAAGCTTTCTGACAGAGGTTATGGTATCGGGCGTTCCTGAAGTTTTGTACGAGATGAATGAGATCCGTCATTAGCTAAATACTATTTTTGGATTTCTATTTTACCCTTTCTTACTAGTATGCTTCCTAGGTAAATTGACCATTGAAACTTTTTGTGTTTTCATATCAAATCAAATCAAAAGATGCTTTATTCGAGTAGGTTTATACGAAACACTTTAGAATCGTCAAGATAGTCTAACGGCGGATTCGAACCTACGACCTTAAGTTTCGCACACCGTACCCTAAGCCATTGGACTATTTTCCTTCCGAGTATTTTCGTATTACATTCTGTCCATCGCAAGGAATTCTCGATATGAAATCAATATAGATTTGTCATTTTATCATTCTTGAGGACTGAGTTGGAATTTCTCATCATCAGTTTTCACTATAGCGTTAGGCTTATTTTATTCCGCTAAGAGTGGTATTATCTCAAACGTTTTTTGCTATTATATTGAGAGTAACAAACTCACACACAGTTCACCTGATGGCAAGTGATTCCTGCGGCCCATGAAACTGACAAGGAATCATAATGCAGATGCATTGTCACATTTGAGGACTGAGATGGAATGCCTCGTATTCAGTAATAAAGGTCTCCAGATCCCTGCACTCATCAGACGAATCACAGCAGCATTACGCTGCTATTACGCCGGTATTCTGTGAGGGCGCGGTCCAATCGAGCGATTCATCCATTCTGCAGCTAGAAACAAACTGTAGTGTAGCTATAGCACTGTTCAAAATTGTATCCATCTTTTCATGCTGCAGCCAGTTTGTAATGACATTTAAGTAAATGCGAGTATGCGGACACTCACCCACTAAATTCATTTTAATAATTCCATTCTCACTAACTTCCTTTCTTTCAAACAAAGAATGGCTTTGTTCATAACATTGTATTTATTATTGTAAAACCTGTGGGTACCGACGCGAATTATGCCCAAACCATTCGCAAAATAATATTTCAATGGACATTCAGCTTTTCTTTACAGCGACAAACAGTCAGACGGACAATTACAAACTGATTTATGTTAATAAGCGTTCGCTGTTAATTCCTAAAAACAGTGGATGCGTCAAAGCGGCATTTTTTTAAAAAATAATGCGTCATAATATAAATATCGTATAATTATTGTTTTGACGGTGAGAAACTAGCACACAGTTCACCTGATGGTAAGTGATTCCTGCGGCCTGCATTCTTCTTTGACAAGGAATCAAAATGCGTTGTCATGCTTGAGGACTGAGATGGAATGCCTCGTAATAAAGGACTCCGGATATTCACCAGACGAAACACAGAAGCGTTAAGCAACTATTTTACCCCGATCGAGCCGACCCATTCTTCATGCCGTAGTAAGAAACGAATTGGAGCGTGGCTCTTTCAATAAAGACAGTATCAGTGTCTGTTACTAACTGTAGCAAATAAAAAGTACAATTATATTTACGGTTTCGTCAAGGTCAAGCCATATTAACTGTCTTCAACGGGAGAAACATTTAATATGATCTAATATCAACAACGGATTCATTTTAACCTTGAGCAATTATCTACTCCGGGAGTACTTATTACTTTATAACAATCTCGTCGTCATTGACACAATACTCGTTTGTACTGTGTGCGTACTTACGACACAAAAATGTGATATTCCAAAAATGAGAACATTTCTTTTTAAATATCAATAAAGATACCAGACCTATTGCTCGTGTTACTATCGCTTCAGCGGCAATATCCGATTGCAAAGGGTTAATTGAACATTTATGCGTTGGCTGGGAATCGGATATATATATATATATATATATATATGACTCTCTCTCAAACTCTTCAAGACTTTTTATTTCTCTGTTAATATATTTATACTCTTGTTCACAGGTATACATCACAGAGATCGCTGTTCCAGAAATAAGAGGATGTCTGAGCTCTGTCTCTAAGATCTTAAGTCAGATCGGTATCCTCATCTCTTACTCATTAGGAGCATACCTCAACTGGCAACAACTGGCTCTGGTAGTAGCCGCAGCACCCGTGCTACTCTTCCTGGCTCTACTCTTCATACCCGAAACTCCCACTTCTCTTTTCTTGCGAGGCAAAGAAGAAGATGCAGCGGATTCCTTACAATGGCTCCGAGGACCCGATGTTGATATAAGACAGGAGCTAGCTACAATCAGGACTAATATATTAGCCAGTAAGCAATACCACAATGGAAGGGCGGGCAAGTTTAAGGTTCTATTGTCGAAGAGATTAACCAGACCTGTGCTGATAACTTGTGGCTTAATGTTCTTCCAAAGGTTCACCGGTGCTCATGTCTTCAGCTTCTATGCTGTTCCAATGTTCAAGAAGACGTTCCGTATGATGAATCCTCATGGAGGTGCGATAGCTACCAGCGCTGTCCAGCTCCTCGCTTCTTGTCTATCAGGCATGCTCATCGACAACGTTGGTAGACTACCTTTGCTCATGATTAGTGGTGTGATGATGTCCATAGCTCTCGCCGGTTACGGTTCCTACGCATACTACATGACAATTTTTATGAACTCCGCAGACTTGACGCAAACCGAACCCGGCATTTACGACTGGATACCACTGATATGTGTGTTGACGTTCACAATCGCGTTTTCGCTTGGCATCAGCCCGATATCTTCGCTGTTAATTGGTGAACTGTTCCCCTTGGAGTACAGGAGTACAGGGAGTGCTCTAGCAACAAGCTTCAGCCACCTTTGCGGTTTCGTTAACGTGAAAACGGCAGCCGATATCCAAGATCATATAGGTTTATATGGTCTCTTCTGGCTGTACGCTGGTATATCGGTACTTTGTCTGTTGTTCGTGGTGCTTTTGTGCCAGAAACTAAGGGCCGTGAGATTGATGAAATGGATCCGAAATATGTGGAATCTTTATGCCTTAATCGATAGGAGATATGGGCCATACGCTGGAGTGATGCATGCCAGAATAGACTGATTTTCTCTTAGGATATGGACGAGATTGACGTGTGCTGTCTGATGGTGTTAGAAAGAGAGGAGTATATGACTGGTACAGTCAGGAACGTTTTATGCAGTATTATTTGTTATTCGTAGGTAATTAGGTGTTTCGATATTTTCAGTGCCTTATGTTAAAGTTAAAAAGTTCCTCTAAATGCGTTAAAAAAAAACGAGCAGCTGTCTTTTAAGATTTAAAATGATATATTTTTAGTGAAAACTGAAAACATTTAAATATCGGATTTATTTACAAGGTCCAAGATAAATTTCAATGTATAAACGGATCGGAACGGAACGAAACGGTAATCAGAGTTGAAATATTTATAATATTTCAACTCCGATTTAAAATATTTATTAATTGTAAATATAGTTTAGAGTTTTAGATAACTGTTAACCTCACTTGTTTGTGTTATTGAAATATATACACTAGATTATTATGATAGGACAGCTACGAAGTTTTATTTATATGTTGGCAATTAAGTACTTTCCGTTTTTTTTAATTGCTTTAAAGTTTATTTTTTTCATTGGTAAATATAACCCGGTTTCGACTAAACAATACATCGAACCAAGATCACTTTTCTGCATCAGTATTAAATGAAACACCGTGCAGAGCATTTGAAAGAGGCGGAAATCCACATAAATGACCTCGAACAAAAAGTAAAACATATATTCCGGTGGAACAAACCATCCCCTTTCAAATAGTTAAAAACATTTAATGGCACGCGGAATATAATATTAAATGAAAAACGGAACGAACTCAGGTGCCAACCTAAGTAACCTGTCTCGTAACATCACAATTTATCTTGAAGGTGCTAATTATGAATGTAATAAAGTAAATGTTATATATATATGTTTTGTCACAAATCAAATATTAATAATGTAAATATAAATATTTAAAAAAAAAAACAATATTCGACCACACTGTATATACTTGAGGGTATTTTATAATAAGCCAATATCATAATATTAATATACAAAAATATAGATCTATCCGTTATGTTCGTATATCTTATCAAATATATAGATTTTTTATGTATATATAAATATACAAATAAAAATTGAAACGGTGCAAGAATATAAATCGTGGTGCTAAAGGGTGCCTTGACTTTTTAGAATATTATATAATATGCCTAGTGAATATTGTAAATAGATATTGTATATAGTTCTTATGTATTTATGTAGTGAATCAATTACAAAACTGTTGCCATGAGTTTTGCGTCGGCGTAGACGTCGATCGATGAAATGTATTTTTTATTTCTGTACTTAAAAACGTGATTTACGTGTCTAAATAAATTTTTTGACCCTGATACACATATTTTTATTAAAAAATACCTTATTTCCGTTAAGATAATATTGACAATAAAAATATATTTACCCCATTTTAATAGGTAGAAATTATTGTCATTTTTATAGTGGGATATTAATTATTAAATCCGACTAGTTGTTCAAGAAATTAAATTAAAATATAATAAACAAATATATGAAATATAATAAATATATAAAACCAACCGAGCAGAAATACCTCGAAAGTCCAAAAGGTCGAATATTAGGGCGAAAGGGAGAGAAACCTGCGGCTTTCTGCATTTGAGTCCGGAGCTGAGCTGGTCGTCCCGGAGTCCCTACCGCCTCAGGTGATTCGAGAGACTGGTCTTGATTAATCCGTTTGCAGACGGAACCATAGTTATTATTATTAATTCGTTAACTAGAGGTAGGTAACGAAATAATATTAAAAAAAGGGGGTGAGTTTGTAATACCAATAAGCACTCGAATTAATTTTGTTTGAGTGTATTTGTGTATGTCTGTAATAGACATAAAGGTAACAATCGAGCACACAGCGCGCTAACGGTGGATTTCAATAATCAGTCATTAACAGTAGCGAAGTTCACATGGCCTTTTCCCATCGGATTATTGGCTAAGTTCACACAATAAATATCGTCCATATATGTCGCGCGACAAAAAAATAACAGGAAATTTCGTGCGCATTGTTACGAGATCCATTGTTAACGTTACACCGCAATGCACAAACACTGAACATGATGATAAATCTAAATATCTGTAATTTTTTATATAGAATAGATGGCAAACGAGCAAGCAGCCTCTTGACAAGTGATTACTGCTATCCATGAATAATCGTAACACCAGAAGAGGAGGAAGAGGAGATGGGTTTTCGGCCTTTAAGAAAGATGTAGGTTATTTTCTTGAAGGTCTCTAAGAGATATCGGTGTGTGTGTGTGTGTATAACAGGTTACATATACATTAATATATATGTAACCTTGTAATGAATAAACGCTTCGAACTCTTGTTTGCCTCTAGTCTGCAACAAGTGTTTTATTAATCACTTTTTTATTTTTTTATTACATTGAGATTAACAAAAGAGCACTCAGTTCAACTGATGGTAAGTGAATCCTGTGGCCCACGACATCTACATTCATCCTTGACAAGGAATGATAATGCAGATGCGTTGTCTCCCTTGAGGGCTGAGATGGAATGCTACATCATCAGTAATAAAGGTCTCCGGATCCCTACACTCACCAGACGAAACACAGCAGCATTATGCTGCTATTTTACGCTGGTATTCTGTGAGGGCGTAATCGTGCCCCGGTCGAGTTGACCCATCCATTCTGCAGCTAGAAACAAAATGCGGCAAATGTAGCTTTACCACTTTAAAACTTTTGCCAAATTTTAGTATATTCGTTAACTATAAAGACAGAATCTGTAGAACTCATAAGTTTTGAATTATTCATCGCTCTAATATAATTATTTATAACATATAATATTTTATGATAATATTAACATACATTAGAGAAAAAATGTGCAAGATGAAGTTAAAAGAAACGTCAAACGCCTGACAATATGGTTAACGCAATATACCTTGATAAGATATCACTAATGATTTGCCGTAGGAACACTTATTTTATTTTATAATTGTTTCCTTACTTTTTTAAAAAATGCATCTAATATTTGTACTTAATTTTTTAAACAAAGTGAATATCACAATGAATTAAATGAATGTACATAAATACCTAACTGCTATCGACTGTAATCAAACGAACATGAAATAAAAAACTATTTTTTTAAATTAAATAACGTTATTAGAAATTATTGATTATTAATTATATATTTATGTTTCTGAGTGACACCGAGCAGATAGTTCACCTGATGCGGCCCAACATAACCACATCCGTCAGCCACAAAGATTCATGATGCACATGCGGTGTCAGCCGTGAGGAATAACATGGAATGTCTAGTTCGGTATACTCAGCAAACGAATCCGATCGTGAAGCATGGCTGTATATGCAATATTCCAGCCCAAACCCTCATACGTGATTATTTTTTTTATCACTATCCGTATTTCCAACAGTCCTACATGTTTAAAGTGATTCAGTCTGTGGTGGAAAACCAAAGTAGTCTGGTATATGTCTTCATTCTTCACACGTTATCACCAGCTTACGATCGGCGTACTCTTTGTTGAGGATTTTCTTAAATTATACTAACAATACTATTATATAAACATTACTAACACTGCAACTGGGCTTGGGTCAATAGCCGATAGCAGACCTATGACCTTAAATTTTGCAGACCGTACCCTAAACTATCAGACTATTTGCGCTTTATATGAGTGTGGATGACTATATCTGGGAAACTGTGTGCTCGTTTGTCACCCTTACTATAATCCTTAACCTAGCTAAAAATATATAAAATCAAAATTCAAACAATCCACGTCATTCGCTCTTGTAAATACATCAAGTCATTCATCACGGAGAAGTAAAAATGTACAGGGATCAAAGAACGGGTCCACTCGAACGTCGCCTTCATGTGCATTTATAGCTCAGAGAGTCAGCACTTGAGGTCGGCGTTATTTTTATATGAATGTATGTTATATGTTGAAATGTATGCGAGTGAGTCACGAGTCGATACTGTATTGACATACCATGTTATTATAAAAAAGTTAATGACAGCCAAGTCCCTGGTTGCTATTAACTTTTCCATGTATTAAACATGCTCAGTTCTTTAGACTCCCGGGCTTTTAGAATAAGGATAAGGTACCCTCTACCTGTCATATAGAAGGGGATTATGGGTTCAGAGTGGGGGCTCCGATCGTCCAGGATAGCGAACCCGGGGTGAACGACAATACGCAGTGGTCCCGTGGTACAAGCGGGGTGTACAAGCGCGTTCCAGTTTCACCGAGAGTAGTTTTAGTGGATACAAATCTCACATAATGTCGCATGTCTTTACCCCAGGAGGTAGAGTATTTTAAGGATTATTTCCCCGACACAAAAAAAGTACGCAATGCTGGCTGAGTGGGCTTTAATAACCTTTTCAAAAGGGTATTGAAGCTTACACCGATTTTATTTTTCGTTTTTTTGGCTGTTATCCCGAGGACTTTTACAGTTTCACCGGGTTGGGAAGTGACCAGTGAAGTCACTTCCCAACTGTATACCGTTTCCCGAGACCACTATTAGTGGGTAACTAGCACAAGGGCTCCCAAGAGGGAGCCTCGGCTTGGACCGTTACCCTGTTCCGCGAGGGCGTCTGACTTGAATATTTCTTAGATGCAGTTTCCTCACCACACTTTCGTTCTCCGCTAACTAATCAGTATTTAGACAATTAGTACAGGGGATTAAACTCGAGTTGTTACGCTAACATGTGATTAAAAGTGGATTTCAATGACTTATAGTGGAACCCATGGTTGGGGATGCCATGTGTTCTTCTTCCAGATTCTGCATTGAGGATAAATGTAAGTGATCACTAAAGATGAATGACGTTGGGTCACTATTAATTTCAAAGAAAATACAAACGATGAATATTAACTTCTTTTTAGTTTTGAAAGATGTTTCAATTTTCACTCCTACGTTGAGAGAATTAGCCGTGATCAAGCACGATAAGTAACTAAGTAAAAGACCTATAATGAAGACTAAACTATGATGCAGATAGTCGTATTGTTTAATGGCTTAGTGGTCTGAGTAATTAGAAACCAAGTGATGGAGCATTGAAAGTAGGGCATATTTCATATTCATTAGAAACTAAGTGATGATGTATTGAAAGGCGATTTCTTTCACGACGATATCTTCTGGTTATTGCCACATGATATCAACTGAGCAGAATATTATATAGTGCCGTTAGTATTTGCGTATACACAGGAACTCTCTCGTCATCCCCTTCACTATTCCGATGTAATGCTTTGGGCCGCAGGAGTCACTTGCCATCAGGTGAACTGTGTGCTCGTTTGTTACTCTCAATGTAATAAAAAAAAAGTTTAAAACACGGGATAAAAAGTATCTTATGTGTAAATCCAGGTTATAAGCTGTGTGCTAAATTTCAGTTTTAAAAACCATTGTGTCAGTTTTGCGTGATTGAGTAACAAATATTCAAACGTGCAAACTTACCAGGACGAAAGGTATTCAATTTGGTAATTCAGGTTATAATTTTTTCTATCTGTGCCAAATTTCATTCAAATCCGTTCAGCCGTTTTGTGCGTGACTGAAAAACATTCCAATGAAAACATTTCACATTTATCATATAATATAACACATTTATAATACTAATATTTTAATCGGAACCTTAGTAGGAAAACAAATAGTTCACATAAAATCTCGTCAGATTAATGATAAAGCGATGGTCAACTGAACTCTCTTTACCGGGAATAAATACTGAAGCGATGTTGTGCCGAGCTTTCTGCTAACGAGAGGAAAGTGGGCATTGCCCCTGGGGATAAAGCTTTACATGACGTACCTGAGACTTTATATCTCAGGATAAATCTGAACTTATAGGTATGCTAATCGCTTGACATAATATTTGTTTCTTAGTAAAAAGTAATATTAAGATACAAATACGAGGGACCTTCAAGAAAAGAGCCTACACCTTCGTTAAAGACCGGCAACGTCTGTGAACATCTGCGACTCTTCTGGTGTTGCGGATGTTCGTGGGCGGCGTTGATCACTTACCATCGGGCGGGCTGCATGCTCGACTGCCACCTATTCTATAAAAAATATAGACATAATTAACAACATATAAATCCTTAAAATGATTTAAAGCAAACCCCGGGTCATTACTATTATAGACTTACTCATAAGCGAAACATGGTAACGGTCCAAGCCGAGGTTTGGCCCTAGTGCTGGTTACCCATATATAGAGGTCTCGACTGTGTGCCATAAGCGCTCGGTCACCTCACCAACTTGATGAAAATGTAAAAAGCCTCGGGCTAACAGTGGCCATCAACCCAAAAAAATTATATTTTTTCCATCATGTATGAAACATTCCATATTTATTTAACACTGGTGATTCAGTTAACTCATTATATTATAATTTATTTTATATAAATTATAATATAATGAGCAATAGTGTCAACGTTAGAGAATGTCATCACATTAAGGACTCATTAAAGAATATCTTAAAACATTTCCTAAGATATATATCATCATAATATCGCTGCTTAGTGGTTCGATTTAAAGCAGAGGATAAGAAATTCATCTTAAATTGTCGGGACCAGGGTAGAGACTAGTGAAGGGTAGAACTAGTGAAGGCCTCTGTCTTTGCTGAAATGCTTAGGACACTTAAATATTTCAGTTGCAGTTGTTGTATATTTTATTATAACCGTAGTTATATTATATGTATAACATATATAACATATCGAGAAGAAAAGCTACTAACATCCGACATTAATGTTATTGATGATACTATCAAAAAGTTCAATGACAATCTTGAAGCTATCAGAATTTGGTCTGACAAATATGGTGTGCCAGTTAATCCTACCAAGTGTAAAGCTAGGATTGCATCACAAGAATGCTGGCTAAGGTGTATTTTAGTAACCTCTCCCCTATATTTTACAATAATATTTTAATCCCCTTTAGTAAACCCATGAAAAATCTGGGGTTCCACTTGGACAGTTGTGACATGTATTGTGAAATTCATGTTTGCTGAAACTAGGCGACAAGTTATTGCCACCCTACGTGCCTTTTATCATCTTAAAAACCTTTTACCCTACAAAACTAAGCTAAATCTCGTTCATTCCCTAAATCTACTCATCATCCTGGTGTTCCCTATTACCTGGATTTTCTTCAGTACTACACCTAAGCATCCTGAAAGTCTAAATTCAGTCCATAGTATCTGATGATTATTATACTCGTCGGTGGTAACAAGGGTCTCCCTACACTTAGCGTTATGCTGGTATTTCAATTTTTGTGAGACCGCGGATCATCTTCTATTGAGCCGATCCATTCATGCAGCATTGTGGTACTGTTACCATTTTACCACGGTTTTCAACCAACCAAACCTCGACCACGTAAAGAAGTCTTCTCTTAAACTTTAATATGAGCTGCACACTTTCATCTGGATCCTGCCAAACCTTACGAATATTTTCGTGATACCCATTATTGGTTTTATTGTTAGAATTTTCTGATATTTCGTGCTTACTGAATGTAATTACTTAAAATTAAACAATATAAAATCCCAGATATCTCAAGAGTTATTTTAGGATACAATTCCACGTATTCGACGATGAATCGATTGATTACAGCACTAAGAATGAAGCGACGAAACGGATGCAAGTTTATCACAATGAGCGCGAAAGAGACGGAAAAGCAAAAAAGTTATATGCAATATTTACCTCTAGAGATGCATTCGTTATGTGACGGAAGGAGAATAGGGAAGTCCCCCCCGGACGTTATTGATTTTTTTTTCGTTTTAGTTTTTTCCAGTTACCGTTTAGTTTTAAATACATTTTCTGTTAAAGTGTTGCGTTTACTAAAATTATGTCTAGTTTTAATATCAAAAAGTGTAGCAGTCATTGTCCTTAGATATTCACATCAACTTATTACTGGTGACAAAGAATCACACCTTAGTCCTCGAAGGGTGACTTAGTAAGCTAATTATTATGATTCCATATTGGGGACACTAACTGTAGTAGTGCTGCATGAATGGGTCGGCTAGACAAAAATTTACCAAATTGATTTTGAAAAGTTGACCAAATTTTGGAAACAGTAATAGTCGCTGGGTCCATGGTCTGGTGAGTACGGTGGATGAGGGTGAGCTTCCAACCCCAACTCTTGCAGCTTGGAGACTGTCTGTTGTACAGTATGGGTTCGCGCGTTGTCGTATAAGAGCAGTAGGGACGACCGATTGACCAAAGCTGGTTGCAGATGTGCGAACTGCTCCATCACTGTCTTCAGTTCTTCACAGTACACATCAGCAGTAACGCTCATGCCGTTTGGTAAAAAAAACTGTTATGAATCACACCGGCACTAGACCACCAAACAGTGACCATTAACTTTTTTCGTTTAGGGCATTGCTTTGGTCCTGAACCAGGATCTAACCAACTTGCTGAGCGCTTTCGATTGAAGACAGAATCCATTTTTCTTCGCACGAAACAATTCGGTTCAAAATTCTTTTATTTCTGTGCCTGTTGAGCAGCGCGAGGCAGATCTCAACGCGTACGTTGCGCTGGCGATCGTTAAGTTCATGGGGGGGTGCCTATCCTAACCTATCAAGTTTTTTACCATGCCAATTTGTTGCAAATGGACCAATATTGTTTTGATGTTAACATCAAAAGCTGCTGCTAGCTCGTCTGTAGATTGAGTATCATCAGCTTCCACAATCGCCTTTAATTCATCATTGTTAACCAGTGTCCGGACGACCACGAGGTTCATTTTTCAAATCTAAATTTCCAGAACGGAACCGGGCAAAACAAAAACGGGCTGTGCATTCATTTGTAAAGTTCTCTCCGTAAACGTTGTTGATGTGCCGTTTGTGCCACGACGGAACTCATGTTCCATAATTACACGAATTTTTAAAGTATCCATTATGACGAAAAATGTTCAAACGTAATGAAAATACAAAGTTAATCAATAAACAAAAGACTGACTTTGTATAAAGAATGTCATGTTTTTAAAACAAAATTAATTTGAATTTAGAATTCACAGCCAACTGAAGAACGGCAATTTCATAGGTTAAAGACGTAATATTTCGTTTGATGACTCTAGTAATGTTGACGAGGTATTCAATCTCATTCCTCACGGGTGACAACACGAGTGTGTTTGTTCAGGATGGATGAGGACGGCATGTATATAGTCATACATTAATTTGGATTCCACGTATTCAAGCTACTGGTACATTTTTGTTGTATCATGGCTCTAACATGATGAAATATCTAAATATTTTAATGTTCTTTGGTGTCGGGTCTTTGTAGAACAGCCTGGAAATAAAATCCTGTTGAATACCAAGAAAATTTGAATAAATTCTTACACAAATCTCTCATTAACATTTGGATCTGGGGGATCATTGAACGATCACCATCCCTCGGACCCAAAGGTACAGGACCAACCGTGATACCAACCACCGTGTCACGTTTGGTACTTTAGAAGCTGTTGGGGGGTAAAAAGTGGATAGTCTTTGCTACAAGTAGCTCTGTTAATTCTGGTCGATAAAAAAGACAAACGAATATGTTTTGACAACAATCTTTGTAAAATAAATATGAAGAAATTATATTGTAAATGTTTTATTATAATTATTTATTGAGTGTCGGTTGTTAAAAAATTAAATGGTTTTAAATAAAAAATATATACATATAAAGTATAAATAATGCAGAATCAAATATTAAAATACAAAAAGCGTGCGTAGGCCGGGAATCGAACCCGGATCAACTGCTTGGAAGGCAACTATGCTGACCATTACACCACCAACGCATTTATAAACTACCTTTTATATTCTGAATAGTTTCTTTCAAAACGTCATAGCTCAGTGGTTTGATAGTTTTAGAATGCCAAAGTGTAAAAACCACTTCTCTAGAACAGGATTCACGGAAGCCTGTCACGTCGTAAGATCCAGAGCTACATACATCCATCGAGTTCCCGCATACCTGCATAGGTCTTCACTCCATGTAGTGGGCTCCATGTGGTAGCCACTGAGAAGGTTAACAGCAGCCACTCCAGAACCTTTCGCCATTGGTATACGAGATCGGTATATATCCTATATATAGATCGCTATCTATCCATGGTATGGGTTCTACGAGACAATTCTATATGGACGGCATATCGCCTATTAAGTTTACTGATTATTTAAAGTTATGTCTTGAATAATGTGTTATGAACTAAAAGTTCTAGAGGAGGCCTATGTAACATTGACAAAAACTGCATTTTGTTATATTGTCATTGTGTTCATAACAATAGTTGATTCAGATCATTAACATTTATATCTTGGTATCGGTCAGATTGAGTCTTCACTACATTTAGTGGGAGCTATATATAGATCGTCTACCAGTTGCCACTCGAGAACCTTTCCCCATTGGTTATCGGTTCTACGAGCTATATGGACGGCATATCACCTGTTAAGTTCACTGATACTTTGAATTATGTCGTTTTAGTTCTAGAGAAGCTGGTCGTTCGCATATGCATCATGATTTAGACCATGATCCAGAGGCATTCATCGACTTCCGGCAGGCTTGAGCATGTCGTCACTCCGTCTAGTGGGGAAAGTTTGACAGTGCGATGGCTAATACAAGGTTCCCACTCCTTTTCTTTCCCACCGGTTACCGGTTCTTTGAGCTTTAAGGCTAGCCTAGTGGTCCAGCTTACTGATCCTTGAGTTACGTCTGGAGGAAGGTCCACGTACATCAGTGGATAGATGATTGGATGCCAGTGGCTTAGATGGTGATGATCATCTTTATATTTGGGTATCATTCCGATGTCATTCAACCGCAACAGTCTCGTCCTAGCTATCTATACTACATGCAGATGAGTTTCGTTTTTTTTATTACATTGAGATTAACGAACGAGCACACAGTGCACCTGACCGCAAATTATTCCTGCGGCCCATGACATCTACATTCATTCTTGACAAGGAACCATAATGGTCTCCAGATCCCTGCACTCACCAGACGAAAAAAGCAGCATTATGCTGCTATTATAAACTGGTATTCTGTGAGGGCGTCGCCCTACCCCAATCAAGCCGACCCATTCGTTCTGCAGCTAGAAACAAACTGCACTGCATCGTAGCTATACTACTGTTTTAAGGACAAGCCCTCAATAGTTCCTAGAACTACAAAAAAAATAAGTAACGTAATACTAAAAATGACATTTCATAAACACAATACAAAAAGACAGACATTTAAAATTTAGGTAAATATTGCTTACTTAGGAACACTAAACAATTTATTTTAATATTAAGCAAACGAAAAACTTATCGAATTGATACAATAAATTTAAAAATATTAGAATTATTATTGTGGGTTAAATGGACCTAAAAAAATCTATGCGTAGGCCGGGAATCGAACCCGGATCAACTGCTTGGAAGGCAACTATGCTGACCATTACACCACCAACGCATTTGAAAAGCATCTTTTATATTCCGAACATTTTGTTTCAAATCGTTATAGCTCAACGGTTCGACACTTTTTGAAGGCTAAAGTGTAAAACCCCACTTCTCTAGAACAGGATTCACGGAAGATCACAGTTGCGTGTCTTCAACCATAATAGTACCTGAGTGGAAACCCTTTTTCCTATTTGTCGGGCAGCATTTTTTTCTTTTTTTTATTTTATATTTAGTTTGTAATTGTTTGTTTTGCTTTTTATGCTTTGCCCGGTGGATCAACACGACGTCAGGCTTGTCAATTGACTGTACCTACTTTATTGCAATCATATTAGCAAGAACAGTCCTGTCCGTGACAAAGGGCCGGTCCCAGTAGAGCGTGGCGCGGTTATTTATGAGCACGTTCTCCGGAGTATACTTATAGTGACGTAACGTATGATTCACGAGACCATACTACAGAACGGGCTCCTGGTGGAGAATCCTGATTACTAGGATACGCCTGTGAAGGTACTCAGAGTTAGTGAGCGCTGTAGAATCGAAGATAGAACGCCTGAGGGATTCACCAGGACGGTGGTTAGCTCGACAGATGTAGAGAGTGCCATCTCTCTGGATAGTTATTTTTATAACTTATATTATTTCTTTCTCCGTCTAGTTAAACGTCTAGTAAAATGAATAAGATAAAGTGAATAAAGTAAGTAAAATACATTACAATATCTCCCCTCTCGTCTATATTTATTTTCATAAATAGACTAACCAGATGGGAACCATTTGAAGAAAGGTTAAAGAGAAAAGGAAATGAGTCCAGCTTTTTTTCTTATTATTATTATTAACAATAGGATTAATTATTTATATATTATTCGCCAATAAGTCTGATCCGTAAAATACAATAAAAATCATTAACAGTGCGATGTAGTACAAACACCAATTGTGTAAACAAGTTATTTAGGACAAATACATTGATTGACAATTGTTCTCAGTTAAACAATATATTCTCAGTTATAAAGTTAACTTGTTACTTAAAAACAGTTAGATAAAAGATCTACTATATTACAGTTTTGGAAATATGCGTATTTGAAAGGTACTAGATTCATCTAAAAACTAAGCAACATCTCAGGGTTGCCGCATATCCTGTAATAACTTTCCTATATTGATTGGAAAAAAATATATACTTACTTAAGTTATCTGAAGTCAAATAAATTTATCATCCACATATATATTTATATATATATATATATATATATATATGTATATATATATATATATATATATATATATATATATATATATATAAATATATATATATAATATATTTTTCTTTTTTTTATTAATTAGTTTATTGGTACACCTATGATACACATATCTCACCACACCTTGGGTTGACTGGTAGAGAATACCTTTGGCATTAAGTCCGCCCTTTGTGAATCTTTAACTTTGTTAAGGATATTGCAATAAAGAGTAATTAAATAAATAAAAAAATATATATATTGACGGATCCTGGATTCGATTCCCATATTGCTAACAATATGCGTATTCCAAATTGCTGTGTTATTTGTATATCCCGTGGTCCTGACACAACATGTAAACCTTAGTCCGATCTTATCACACAGACAAGATTTGTGTCCGAGAACCCAATGGAGCCCTTCCATCTCAGATGTCAGAGGCGGCAACGATGCAGAATCTTCATTGTTATCTTGAATATTCAGGTAAATTGCGTGCTCTTTCTATTTTTTTAGTAAAGCTCTCTAATGTGATGTTCTCTAGTCTAACCTCTTCATAACTTATTACAAATATCGTTTGAGCTGTTCTAAATATATTTTATAGGTAAGTATATAATTGTTTATTATATATTAATTTTACACTAATATTACATAAGCGTTGGTGGTGTAATGGTCAGCATAGTTGCCTTCCAAGCAGTTGATCCGGGTTCGATTCCCGGCCTACGCACGCTTTTTTTTGTATAACTTCTTTATTATTATAATAGATAACTTAATAAGATGTAAATAAATGATATAATTAATTATATTTTATGTTTCTAAATCTTGCAACATTAATATCTATATATATATATATATATATATATATAGAATAAAAAATAAATACTTTTCGTTTTTAAGAGCATAACTTGAGAACGTCTGGACCGATTAGGTTATATTTTCTTTTAAAACGTTCATAATTGTGAGTTAGTATTTTTTAGTTGTAAGTTACCCGATTGGTAAATGTGACTTTTGGAAAAATTGAATGTTCTCTATTCGCATGGGTATTTCGTATGAACTCAATACCTCACGATGCGAACGATGGATAATTATAGCAATTCGAAACTAAGAATCACGAAACGATTACAAAACTTTATAAGAAATTTGGACGCGACAACGTCCATCGATTCAACTAGTATTATATATTATTTAAAACGTTACATGTTATTAAAATTTTGCATAATTTTCAACAGACAACATAACATTTTATTTATTTATTTAAATTTCATTCATATATGTATATTATGTATGTATCATTATTTATCTGTATATTAATCGTTCTTTATATTTTCTTTTTATTAATTTATTTATTGCTACACATATCACAATATTTCACTACACCTTGGGTTAACTGTTTAAATGATGTGTGGCATTATATGCGCCCATTGTGTACTTCTTATTATCGTTAATTTAATGCTCTAGAGAACAAAAAAAAATCATTAACATACCATAATGACGACGATCTCCTCATAAGTCGACCATGGCGTACGTCTAATACCAGACCACACCTGTGTTGGAGCATACGCGCAAACACAGAAACGCACAATACCAAACACGCCATAAGCGCTCGGTCTCCTCTCAACCCTGTGAAACTGTAAAAGCCCTCGGGCTATGGGAAGGCCATTGCACGGAAAAAGAAGAAGGAAACAGAGAAACACTCGTCTTAGAGAACACCCTTCGTACGCAATAAGATCGCTGTTTCTTCTTAGATGGTGTGCAGAAATAAAAGGCGCTGGTAAGTCAGAAACTATATTCAGACATCGGTTGGTGTACGTTAGGTTGCAGGTTTGTGATTTGTGTTCTTCGTCGGCGAAAAATATGGTAATAAATCGTCAAAAGTTTTCTAAAAATTTTCGTTGTCCCCGACCATTGACAAAAAGTTTTAATTTTTATATTACTTTAAGAGTAACAAAAGAGCACACAGTTCTCCTGATGGGAAGTGATACCTGTGGCCCATCACATCTACATTTATCACCCTTGAGGACTGAGATGGAATGCCTCATTACAGGTAATAAAGGTCTCCGGATCCCTGCACTCACCAGACGAAACACAGCAGCGTTATGCTGTTATTTAACGCTGGTGTTCTGTGAGGGCGTGGTCCTGTCCCGGTCGAACTGACCCATTCATTCTGCAGCTAGAAACAAACTGTTGTCTATCTCTACCACTGTTAAGTCTATGTTGTTATGGCTACGTTCGTAACAATAGTTCATTCAGATGCAGTTTCAGGGACACGGGATGTACACACAACACATTCAGAATCCGAAAATTGATGATTTGTAATAAACACAAATATTGTTCCTCGGCTAGGATTCGAAGCCGCGACACATCCAATTATCCAACCATTACGCCGCGCTGACGTCGATCGATAATAACATTTATATCTCGGTACCGGTTAGATTGGGACGTGACTTTACGTTATTGAGTTTAGATACCACGGAAAAAAACCTTTCCTACCATTTGTGTCACGACTTGGAACGTAACTCTGATTGCAAACTCATTCCGCAAATAATATTTTAACTGTGCTATAGGCACACTGCAGTTTGATTCTATTTGAGACTCGACCGACAGACTATCAGCATTCAAAATCGTAGTCGACCAAGTACTTACCTACCAATCTGCTTGATTCACTGGCGTTGCGATGAGAGATTGTTGCATATATATCTATTTACCGAATTTACGATGGGGAGTGTCCTGTGGAGGTGTTTGGATTAATTTCAGCCGCTGAGCTTAAACATCCCTATGGGAGGCAATCCAGCGCTATGCGGCTTACGCAAAATTTCCTCCCACGCAGAACTACTCTATGGAATCAGCTGTCGCCAGCGGTGTTTCTTTGTAACTTTGTAACTTTCAAAAATAGCCTACACCTTTCTTAAAGGTTGGCAGCGTCTCTGCAACTTCTCTGGTGTTGCGGATGTCCATGGGCAGCGATAGTCAGGTGAGCTGTTTGGTGGTTTGTCATCTATTCTATAACGAAATAGAAATTCAGCGTCAAATAACAGCATAACGCTACTGCCTTTTGACTGGTAAGTGAAGAAATGTGAAACCCTTATTATGGTAACGACCGTCTCCCCCTGAAGGTGATAACGCATTTGCATTACGGTTCCTTATCGAGCATGTGGATGTCATGTTTCCCAGGAATCACATACCCTCAGTTGAACTGTGTTAGTCTACGATTTTATTAAAAAGCAATAGACTATGTAAATAAATGTATTAACATAAGGCAGTGTTTCAACGAATGATATCGGCGTTGGTGGTGTAATGGTCAGCATAGTTGCCTTCCAAGCAGTTGATCCGGGTTCGATTCCCGGCCTACGCATAGTTTTTTGTTTCAATGAAATAAGATATTTTTATAAATATTTTTTTTGTTTATATAGACGATTAACTGGTTAGTCTTAAAAATATATCAATATATTTTTAAGACTTAAGTTATACATAATTATGGACTCAGCATGCACTTTACCACTGAAGAGGCACTTTACACAAGTTATATTAACTTTAATAATAAATATATAGCTAATTTTCGCTAAGTTAACGCATAATTATTAATATGATCTAAGATAATCTAAAACCTTAGTTCCCAAAGTGGTCCAGGTCCGGGGTCTACGTTGGCGTGACAAAAAAATTCACAATTCGTAAGCGGGGGTACACGAAAATTTATTTGCTTTCGATAGTGAAGAACTAAAATGTTGACTTGACTTCACCTATCAATGTAGGCAGATCATATTTAACTATCTCAGCGCTTGCATCAATCAATCAATTAATAAATTAAACAATCAATTCTCACTTTTTTTTTTTTCGAAAACTATTAATTCGAGGTTGGAACTCACGCTCACGAACGAACGCAACGAAAATTTTCATAGTAAGATGTAATCTTCACATTTTTTTGTCGAGTTTTGGGAATATGGTAAAAGTAGCTGCAGGGGGTCCACTGGGACTAGCTAAATTTTGAAAGTGGTCTATTAGTATAAAAGGTTCCCCTTTGATCTAATAGAATTTATTTGTATTTTTACATCTATCATTGTTCGATATCCATAAATTTTTAAAAGATATCTAAACCCTAATTTCTAAACCTAAGTTAGTCTAACATTAAAATAAGGTTTACCGTAAGAAACATTTAAGATAACAATGAACCAGTCCACAGTTGGTCTGACTGCAAGTGCCGAAACTTATAGGCACACACATCTGTCCACCACCAAGTACATTCAGGTATTCCAATTACCTAATATTGCTGATAATTACATGACAAACGGAAGAGGAGGTGCTTTCCAGTGGTAGAGCAACGCTGCTCGACAAGGGAAGGACTACGTCCTCACAGAATACCGGCGTGAAATAGCAGCATTACACAGCCGTGTTTCGTCTGGCTAGTGTAGGGATCCGGAGACTGACTGATGTTAAAGGCGTCTCTCGTTTTTGAGTCCCTTATGTTATACTGACTTCGTCGGTACCGATGTATAGTTCATTAGATTACACCGCTTACATAAATGTCACAAGACGAAACACAGCAGCACATTATTGGTTACCAGCTGCAGAATGAATGGGTCAGCTCGGCCCGGGTAAGACCACGCGGTGTGATGCTGTGTTTCGCCTTGTGAGTGTAGGGATCCGGGGACCTTTATTACTGGTGACGAGGCGTTCCAACTCAGTTTTCAAAGGTAAAAACGCATCTGCATTATGATTCCTTGTCAAGGATGAATGTAGATGTCATGGGTCGCAGGAATCAGTTGTCGCCAGGTCCAGCACTGGTCTTATGATGACCTGTCGTTGAGTATGATGAAGAAGATCGTTTCTCAACCAAGGTGGTCGCGATCTATTCAATGAAAAGTGTGAATACAAAAGATTTATAAGAGAGATGTATAGAATATGGATTCATGTAGTTTTATAAAAATCGAATATGACCGTGTAATAAAAACATGAACGATTTAGGTCATAGTGATATTGAAATCTCAATCATTCATCAATTAAAACTATTTACTTATAATTTGTAAAAAAGAACTTCAAAACCAAAGATTTATCGAGCGAACAAATTATCCTATTAATTCAAAATGATATGCGTTGGCCGGGAATCGAACCCGGATCAACTGCTTGGAAGGCAACTATGCTGACCATTACACCACCAACGCCACATATAGCTCATATAAAGTTATTAAGGTGGTTAAGTAAACATCAGAACCGATTTTATATATGTAGAACCACATATATATATATGTGGTTCGACAAACCCTAAAGAGAGTGGATCGATCAAAACGCCTTCTGTCACGATACGTAAGTGAAAGGCACAGAAATATCCTCTTTACCGATGAAAAATGTACGCTCACAGTTCTAAAGAAGCTGCTCTAGTGGTCGGAAAGGTACAACGTGGTCATCATCCTGCATCAGTGATGGTTTGGTGGGGCGTGTCTTATCAAGGAGTCACAAAACTACTACTTTTGTGAAAAATTAGTGAAAACTTCAGCCAAAGTGTATCAAGATACAGTAATGGGTCATGCTGTGAGACCTGTCAGCAATACACTTTTTAAAAATATACCGTGGACTTTCCAGCAGGACTCTGCACCTGACCACAAGGCACGAAATACCCAAGCCTGGCTTGAAACGTTCCGGACTTTATAAGAGCTGAAGACTGGCCCTCATCTAGCCCAGTCCTCAACCCTTTAGACTTCAAATTATGGTCAGTTTTAGAGGACATGGCCTGCTCTAAAAGACACGGCGACATTGAGTGTCTTTGGAGCAATCAGAGGCGAAATTTGGAAACAGTGCGTAAATCCATAGATTCGTGGCCAAACAGATTACAAGGCCTGCATAAAAGCCAAAGGTGGCTATTTCGAATAGAATATTTTTTTATTTTTTCCTGACTGGCTAATAAATATGTAGGTATAAATTTTAATAATATTACATTATTTCATAAAAAAATGCATTTTCATTTGTAACAGAACTAGGACAAGGAGTTCCAGAGGCGTGTAGCCTCTAGGGTGAAGGAGTTGCCAACGATGTGGGTAAAAGGCGAAAGATTTATACGATTTGAAGGGAAACCAGAGTATGAAAGTATGAATCCTCTGTCAGAAGCAACTGACTGAGCCGAGGTTCGGCCCTCTCGGGCCCCCTCGAGTCAGACGCTCTCGCGAAACAAGGTAACGGTCAAGCCGAGGCTCCCTCTCGGGAGCCCTTTTGTTGTACCATTGTAGTGGTTTCCCACTAATAAAGGTCTCGACTGAGTGCCATTAGCGCTCGGTCACCTCTCAACCCGGTGAAACTGTAAAAGCCCTCGGACTAACAGTGGCCTTCAACCCGAAAAAAAAAAAAAAAACGATGTGGGTGATGTGATGTGTAGTTATAATCATTAGATTCGAAGAGGAGCAAAGATCTCTGTTATGAGATAAAGGAAGGTATTGAAAGTTATCTTAAAAATATGCATTAAGATACAACTCCACCCACAGGCGGCCACGGCATACGTTTAAAAACAATTTACGTACAATAAAAATTTACGTCGAATAATTATGAGTATATGTCTAACAAAAGAAATAATTAAATTTAAATTTAGGGAAATAAGATCTACATTTTATTGGCTGATGAAATTATGGTCATGAAAAATTTATTATTAAGAAATCGATTTTTTGTCATTTAAAATATCAATGGAACAATATTTACCATTGAATATTTGAGTAATCTACAAAGCCTAGCAAATACGTAGTGATGATCTAATTTGGTTCTGTAAAGCTAATGCGTCAGTAGCGGAAGCGGTTTTTATCTCAAGTTATTGGTTTTAGTGTCTGGGATTAATATGTAATATATGTCCCATGTCCTCCTCTTATTGCTCATGCGTAATATCTGTGTATGTGGGAAATTTTACGCCACTATAATATATAATGCGCAGTTGATACTATCTTTTAATAAATTAAAGACATTGTCCTGGCTGGAATCAACTAGAAGCACATCACCACGAATTCGGCATCAGCTTACCTAAGTACTATCATTTTTTTGTAAACCTATATCTTAGAATACAAAACATCTGTTTCATATAGCAATAGCTTAACATAGGTGTTTTTTTACATTAATAGTTACAAACTCACACACAGTTCACCTGATGGCAAGTGATTTCTGCGGCCCATGATATCTACACTCATCCTTGACAGGGAATCATAATGCAGATGCGTTGTCACCCTTGAGGATTGCAGGTCAAATGACTAGAAATGTACAAAAACCATCAAAAATATTTTTGGGCGTATTCCGGAAAAATATGCGTAGGCCGGGAATCGAACCCGGATCAACTGCTTGGAAGGCAACTATGCTGACCATTACACCACCAACGCTTGTGTGACAGGGCGCAAATTGTACACCATCGTCTGAAGAGCTAAACGTGACTAAGTCGAGTAAATATGACGAAATCCATTCCGTAATAACTAAGATCTGACAGATGCTCTTAAACTCTAAAATTACGCAAGAATATAACTATCAAAAGTACTAGTGGTCGAAGGGCCTGCCTTCTTAGTTGCAGGTGCTAGGCTTCGAATGCTTTGCAATAACAAATTATTGTATTTGAATCAGTAACACTTTGTTTGCGAGCAGATAGAAGGGGTACAAACATAAAAGTAAAAGGGTCGATGGACAATAGCCTGACAGAAAAGCAAATAGGAAATACAAAAGCCTTTCAAAAAATATCAAATTATTAAAAAAGCATGCGTAGGCCGGGAATCGAACCCGGATCAACTGCTTGGAAGGCAACTATGCTGACCATTACACCACCAACGCTTGTGTGAAACGGTGCAAATTGTATAGAATCGTCTGAAGTGCTAAACGTGACTGAGTCTAGTAAACGTGACGAAATGTATTCAGTAATAACCAATATCTGACAGTGGTTAAGAGCATTCCAATAATTACAAGTAAAGACGACCTACTTGTCGCTTCCTTCGACATCTTCTGGTTATTGACAGATAAGCTGCTCAGAATATTTCATAGTGCCGTAAGAATTCGTGCAACCACACAGGCACTCGTCGGCCCCTTACCTAATCCGATGTAATGTATGTGATATAAGATCAAACACATACAACAAACTCTAACCCGATGAGCAACAACTTGTGTACACAAATATTGCTCCCCGACTGGGAATCGAACCCATGACCCGCCACGCAGCAACCAAACACTTTAACCACTACATCACGCCGCCATCAATTACACAAGTACGACCGAATAGACTGGTCGTCAAAGCACCTCCCTCCTACGTCGCAGGTCCTAGGTTCGTTTATTTTGTAGCAAAATAATGTTGTATATAGATTACCGGGTATAGATACGGCTTACCGGGTCACCGAAGGTGACAATAAGATAGAAGGGTACCATCATAAAAGTCCGGATGTCCATGGGCAGAGGTGAATACTTAGCATCAGGTAAGATGCATGCTCGTCTGGCACCGATCCTATAAAAGAAAAAGTAAAAAGATGCGATGTGCTGTCTAGCCAATAGGCAGACAGATACATATTTTTCAAGTTTCAAGTTTTTCATGTATGCTCTAATCCTGCCACAATGTCTCTCCACGCCACGGGTCGACTGGTAGAGAATGCCTCACGTCATTAAGTCCCCCTTTGTATCCCTTTTTGTGAGATGTGACCAATAAAATTTAAATAAATAAGCAAAAGAAAATAGAAAGAAAAGTTTTCACTACAAAAACAATACCAATATATTAAAAAAAGCGTGCGTAGGCCGGGAATCGAACCCGGATCAACTGCTTGGAAGGCAACTATGCTGACCATTACACCACCAACGCTGGTGTGTCGCGATACAAATTCTGTACAATGTTCTGCAGTAGAGAAAAACGTGACTAAGTTGTGTTAAAGAAATAAGAGAATTATCTTGCATAATATAAGACATCTAACAGCGAGCTTAAATTTTACCATTGCACAAGTACGTGACTACCACATTGACCATCTGCTAGCCTACCTCGCATCTGAGTTCGATCCTGAGTTCGATTCCTTACCGAAACAAATTGTTATTTTCGAGCCAAAGCTTCTATATCACTGACTATAGTGTTGTTGTAGTCCGAGAAAAGTTCCTTAGTAGTGTCAGGTACATAGAACATAAGTACAATACATGCAGACTCAAAAGTAAAAAAAAATTAGAACAAATATGTTTCTTTGTCCAGCATATATGCATGTGTTGACTCGACTTGGGAAAGATCACAGTAGACCAGTGGGAAATAGCAGCATAACCCTGCCATGTTTAGGGAGTGGAGATCCAATTTAAAATAGAAAAAAAAATATTGTTAACGAAACATTTCGTATCAGACCTCACGTGAACAGTGTGCTCGTTTGTCACACTCAATATAATAATACATACATTTTATATAATCATGTTATATAAAATGTATGTAATACTCTTCTTATGTAATTATAAAATGTATACAACTTTGTATTGTAGGTAAAAAATGTTATTCTTTTATGTATACTAACTAACAGTGCTGTTAACTTTACTAATGTTTCGTTTAACCCCTCCAACTAAACTGATTCTTGTCCTAGGAGACACGACAATCGTCAAATGACGTATTCGAACCCACGATCTTAAGTTTCGAAGATCTAAACCGTTAGGCTATTGACGCTTCAAATAGCAAAAGAATACAAAATAAATTTTAATATCTTATGTCAGGTAATAAAGGTTTAATAATTTCTTCCAGATTGTTTTGTTTATTAACTATTACATGTTACAGAATAGGTGCTAATGTGAAATAGAAAATTTCCAATGATCACGAATAAGAAAATCAAAAAAACCATTAAACATTTTTCTTTTATTACATTGAGAGTAACAAACTAAAACACACACAGTTCACCTAACGGCAAGTGATTCCTGCGGCCCACGATATCTACATTCATCCTTGACAAGGAATCATAATGCAGATGCGTTGTCACCCTTGAGGACTGAGATGGAATGCCTCGTCACCAGTAATTAAGGTCGCCGCATCCTTACACTCACCAGACGAAACAAAGCAGCATTATGATGCCATTTTACGCTGGTATTCTGTGAGGACGTGGACTTACCCCCGTCGAGGGTAAGTCCATTTGCTAAAAAAAATCTGCCATGTTATTAATAAAAAGCTTGCGTAGGCCGGGAATCGAACCCGGATCAACTGCTTGGAAGGCAACTATGCTGACCATTACACCACCAACGCCGATGGTTGGATCTACAAAATATAATCATATATACCGTCGTCGACAACAGCTGTTTATATAAAGAAGTGAAAAACCTATAAATCCTATAGCTGGGCCTAGGCCCTAGACTAGTCTGGGGAGGGCGTAAGAGTTTTGTCTTAATATTTCCCTTCGCCGTGGAGCACGTAGAAAATCAGTACTTAAAATTTAAATTAGCAATGTTCAGGGATAGAACGCAATTTGCGCGCGTACAGTAAAATTAAAAGCGAGCGTTTAGACATTGAGCTACCAAGAACCATCAGTTTGTACAGTGTTCTCACCTATATATATAGTTATGTTTCACTATTGCAATATAGAAGCTTGCTAAAATTTTATGAAAGGTATTAAGATGGATTCGATGAGGTATTACACTCGTTCGTGTTCGTTTGCACCCATTAATAGATAAAAATAGCAAAATGCCTCTACGTAATAAAACTACACTGTACAAAGCGTGCATCCGACTCATAATGACATACGCCAGCCCCCGTTTGCTCATGCCTCCCCGCGTCTCATTTACCGACTGCAGGTAATCCAGAATCGCTTCATGCGCAAGGCCACCGGTGCGCCGTGATTCTTGCGTAATGACAATCTCCATTTAGATTTTGAGCTTCCGACCATAGCTCAGTTAAGCTGAAGCTAGCTTCCCGGCGCTACATCAACTATGCCGTCTGACACCCAAATCTGCCGATTGCGAGTGCCGCCATCTACAATCCCATCGCGAACCATCACTTCTTCTTGCGTCCGAGGGAGACCAAGGCATGCCCTCGACGACCCCGATGACTCGACCACCAGGACTCAAAGTCTCCACAAAGCACTACACACCAATACTGCACCATCATACCGCCGTAGCTGACAGCGAGGCTATCGTATACAAAGTTATTCGCGATACCGCCATATCTCAGGCCGGTTTACACTAATTGACACAGATAGGAGCATCTTCTTGTGCTACTTCTTGTCCAGCGCCTACGCATTCCGAAATGGTTGTAAATGTCTAATATAATAATAATGATATTCCTCAGAGGTAACGTGCATACCGAGTCCGTACTTATAGATCAATTGTAATCTAAAAATATATCACTTATAAGATGTTAATCGACTATATAAACAAAAAATATTTATTAATTATTTGCAAAAAATATTTTATTTCGAACTGTAACAAAAAGAGCGTGCGTAGGCCGGGAATCGAACCCGGATCAACTGCTTGGAAGGCAACTATGCTGACCATTACACCACCAACGCATCTATTAATTTAATTATAAAAAAAAGACTTCGTTAGTAATACGTCATGTTAAAACAAATGTAGTGATAATTAGATTAATCAGGAAAACTTAAGAAAGCCTTCTTACGCTTCTTATGTAATATACAATTTATCTATCAACGATAACAAAATGTTTAAATATGAAACAATATAGTAAATTCCTGTATACTTTCTCTCTCTTGCACTCAGTCTCATTCACACTCGCAACAATATGCTCAGCAGGTGGTAGAGGGTAGAGCCTAGCATCTGGTTTTTTTTGTTGCATGAATAGTCCGTCTCGACCGGGGAAGTACCACCGCCTCACAGAATACCGGCGTAAAGTAGATGTATCATACACTTCTGCATTTCGTCCTTGCAGCAATAGATCCCATCCGCAGAGATCGTGGTACTGGGTGAATTTAACGCCCACCACGCCAAATGTTTGGGATCGCGTACAGCCGATCATGCGGGGAGATCTGTTCACGACTTTGCTTTAGCATATGATCTGACACAACTGGTTATAGCGGATTGGGACAAGATGCGGTCTTCTTTTTGCATCCTACGCATGGGGGTGGACATGCTAATCACTGGATGTTCCCAACGCTGTTGCGTTACTGTCTCCGATGTGGTATTTAGGACGATGGAACCGTTCATTCCATCCGCAATGGTGCCCAACGGGGGCAGAGTCCAGCCTTGGTGTGGTGACACTCCTCTAAAATAGCGTCACGCTATGTACTGGAGTGTTACCGGGCCTGAGCAGATGCATCGGCGTTAAGAGATGCATAATCCATCTTTTTTAAAAAAAGTAGAGTAGTAAACTCTGCTTCCAGGTCCTTCATGCGCGTCGACACGCCAACTCTTACTTTCATAGAAGCCTCGGTCTGTCAGCTAGCCATGACCGGCCACGCCTCCATCACAATCGCGTCCGTCTACCTGCTTTGCAGACGTGACGCACAAGTATTACGAAGCGACTTCGTAGGACTCCTTTCCCTTGGAAACTCAGTCATTTTGGCAGGAGATTTCAATAGCAAGCGCACTCGGTGGAATGCAACTAAAATCAACCCCCGGGGGTTGGCTTTAGACTCGCTAAGCGACGCACTCGACTTCGACGTCGTAGCGCCTACTACGCCTACCCATTTTCCATACATATTGGGTCACGCACCGGACGTGCTTGATATTGCCATCTGTAAGATCATCAACCTCGCCTTCCAAGAGATAGAGGTAATCCACGAGCTCGCTTCCGATCATCGCCCCGTTCTTATTCGGTTAGGGCCGTCCACCCCAACCTCACCCTCCACCAAAACCATAGTAGACTGGCACCGACTCAGGAACGACCTGAGAGAAGCCACAATATCGCACCTAGATGCTATTCCTAGGAACATATCTTCAGTCCACGACTCGAACCTCGCAGTTCATGCCCTCACTACGCACATCCAGCCAGTCTACGAGGATTGCTCGAGGCAGGTTCCCTCGGCGGAAGAACACTGATGAACCCTGCCAAGCGACATAAAGGACCTATTGAGGCGCAAGAATGCGGCGACTCGTGCCCACGACTTATATCCCGCTGAAAGTAACCGGCTACGTACCCTTCAGCGTGAAGTTCGGTACGCATAGCATAGTACAGGAACGATCGGTGGGATAATCATCTCTCCAACATTGAACCTTCCCATCTCGCTTTCTGGCGACTTCTCAAATCCCTAAAAGGGAGCACCACCCAAAGAATGTCTCCCATAGTGCTTTCCAATAAGCCTGCCTTCTTAGATGAAGAGAAAGCAGAATGTCTGAATGTTATGCTGAGGACGTGTGCTCCATAATTGACACCGGTTCTTATGCGTCTTTTTGGTACTCCTACTCTTAAAGCGTCGTCCCGAAATACTGAAAAATCACTTTGGTGCACTCGATCTCTAAAAGTGGGGATCGCTCAGATCCATCCGACTACAGGCCTATTGCAACAACTACCTTGTTCTCAAAAACAATGTAATCTACTGTAAACTGCCAGCTCTTAAGGTACCTGGAGGAACACGAGCTAATTAGCGACCACCGTCGGGGTCGCTAAGCTGGTTTACGCCAAAATCATTTTCTATTTTCCGCCAGCCACCTATAAAACACCTACAGAAACTATAAATCCAGTTCGCTTTACCTCAGCGAGCAATAATACTGATAAAAGTATGTACCTTTATATGTAAAACTTTGAGGAAAGTAACGGATATAAATCCCACGGCTGGGCATAAGCTTATATATATATATATAATACATATAAATACACAAGTACCATGTGAAAATATATATCAGATATTTTTGCATTCAAATAATGTTGTGGAAGAAGAGATTTAAAACATTCTTGACTTCATTCGGAAGGGCGTTACAGAATATAGCATGTACTGTGAAAGAAGAGCGACAGAACCCAGTGCAATGGTATATAGCATTAATTCTTATTCTATTTAAGGAGCAAGGTATACACTCAAGAGATGAATGTATAAATTGGAAGTCATCTTTAAGATAACATGGATAATTGGGTCACGTAATATAGAATAGAGAACAAGCAAAATTCTAGATCTACACCTTATACGCTCGAATAAAAGCCACTTAAGTAATGATTGATAAATATTAAAGAAGGAAATGTGATCGTACTTACTTATTACTTATATTTATTTTAGCTTGGATAGGATATACAAGATAGGTTGCAAACGTCACCATAAAGGACAACGGGTAGAATAAGTGAGTAAACCAGTAAGCAATTTCTAAGACGGTAAACGGCTAATTTCCGAAATGTCTATATATAGTTTTTAAGTAAATATTTAGTAATATTTAATTTACATAAATTATCCATGTACCCTTAAAATAATCTCTACCCGATCCAAAGTTTTGTATGCCTAAATAATGATGATAAAAAAATAAATTTAGTATTTCCATATTAAAATTTTCCGGACGGTAGAGAATGGCAATGGCAAATGACATTCTAAGAAAACATACAACGGTTCCTACTTTTAAGTTTAAGATAATCCACTAAATCTTTTTAAAATTACTTCTCTGTCGCCAATACGTTTTTGGTACAATCTAGGTAACATTTCAAGAAGTCGATTTCTTAAACTTATATAACCTAGATCTAGACTTAACGTAATCCTAGCCTTTTACCGAATGCGAGTTGCGGTTCTTTTGTCTGTATCAGAATGGCAGCTCACAATCCTCCCCTATCTGTCTCCACCATGGTCGGATCAGGGGTTAACCTGAATGAACAAAGGGGATTTTTTCCGGGGTGGATAGGGTTGCATTTTAAAATTGTCATTTATTGTTCTGTGAAAATTTGTGATGAGAAATATAGAATTATCCATGCTATTTATAAAACTAGTGAAGGAACACTACTTTTCTTTTTCGTATTTTTTATTACGTTGTGAGTAACAAACGACCACACAGTTCACCTGATGATAAGTGATTCCTGTGGCCCATCACACCTACATTCATCCTTGACAAGGAATCATAATGCAGATGCGTTGTCACCCTTGAGGACTGAGGTAGAATACCTCATCACCAGTAATAAAGGTCTCCAGTTCCCTGCACTCACTAGACGTAACACGGCAGAGTTATAGTGCTATTTTACGCTGGCATTCTGTGAGGGCGTGGTCCTACCCCAGTCGAGCTGACCCGTTCATTCTGCAGCTAGAAACATACTGCAGTCTAGTTTCACCACTGTAAATGGCTTTTATGTCAGTGGTGACACAGTACCTTATTATTCCTTAGCGAAGATAATTGTAGATGCCATGGGTCACAGCAAGCAAATTTTGTATCATCAATCGAGTATCAAGGAAAAACATGGAGTCTTAAAGCATAGAGCATCTATCTTGAAGGCTGTCAGATCATAAGCACCAACAATGTAGAGCCCCATGATAGAGCCACAGTTTAAACTTAGACCACTATTACTAGATTAACAGCTTTAAACTAACTGTGGGAATATGATTAGTTTTAAATAGGGAAGGACCATGCTTTCACAGGATACCAACGATAATAATAAACAGCCAATCATTGCTGTATTTCGTCTGGTGAGGCAAAGAAAACGGAAACATTATTTTAACGGGTGTCAACACTAGGGTTGTCACCGTAGGGTTGTTCAAAATATAAATTTACTTTTGCACAGAAAAAATTACGATATAATTTTTTCGACAAACATTTATATTTAATTGCTTTTAGCAACACTTATTAATTGTTTGTATTTGCTAAACAATGTCGCAACCTCTCCCCAGTCTAAATCTAAGTTAAAATAAATGAGGATTTCTTTTATCATTAAATTTGCAGACGGGCCTACTTCTTTAATCCCTCCACTTGCTGTTCAGATGCGTTACGCTAAAATCTAGAGTGAAATAAAGTTATATAATATTATAAATGTGAAAGTTTTTATGTTTCGATGTTTGTTATCCAATCAAATCTAAAACGGCTGAACGGATTTGAATGAAATTTAGCATACAGATTGTTTATAACCTGGTTTAATACTTAGGATACTCTTTATGTAAATGACACTTAACGACTGTAATCAATTTAAAACTAGCATCTGTCTTCGACATCATCTGTGTGGACTTTAGAATTAAGTCTAGAGAGATATGAAAAATTATGCTGGTCAACCGATAGAAAGCTGACCATGAAAGACTCTAGGGGTGCTCAAAACTTACACGTACTGATGGAAAATAAATCATACAATGTAGTCTTAAATTTCTTACGTCTCTAGACCGAATGTTGAGGTTCACGCTTAGTACGAAGTTGTGATCGAGTAAGGAATAAAGCACATTAGACCGAAATAGATTATGCAAACTTTATTATAAGTTACGGGTGGCAACCCTAGACACATCGCATCTGCATTATGATTCCTTATCGGGAATAAATGTGGGCGTCACGGCCCGCAAGAATCACTTACCATCCGGTAAACTGCGTGCCCATTTACCATATCTCAACAGAAAGATAATTTAACTTGGGTAATGGATACAGAAGTATATTTATTTGAAAACTTCACAACGTAGCACTATATTTTTGTATAGACAATATGCAGTTTGTTTCTTGCCGCATGCATGACGCGACTGGGGACCATGCCCTAGCAGAATACCAACCACCATAAAGTGCAGGGATGCGGGGCCAAGAATACAGGTAACAATATTGACAAAGAGAAAAAGCTACGCTGCAGTTTGTTTCTAACTGCAGAATGAATGGGTCAGTTCGACTGGGGCCGCACGCCCTCATAGAATACCAGCGTAAAATAGCAGCATAATGCTCCTGTGTTTCACTTGGTGTATGTCCGGAGATCTTTATTAATGGTGACGAGGCATTTCATCCCAGTCCTCAAGGGTGACAACGCATCTGCATTATGTTTCCTTATCAAGGATGAATGTAGATGTCGTGGGAAGCAGGAATGACTTGCCATCCGGTGAACTGTGTGCGAGTTTATGATGTTTTAGAATTGGATGTCATGGGCTCAGTCATCTCTTCCCATCAGTAAGACTGTGTGCTTGATTGTCACCTCTAATATGATAACTTTACACGTGCACATTATTTTTTTTATAATTCTAATCTCTAAAATCTAATTTATATCTTATATTATTTAAATCTAATTTATAAATCTCGAAATTTTACACAACTCGTGGTCACGGGAGATCTGAGGAGTTTGATGTCCTGATTTCATAGATAACTTGGTTTGCATATGGACCATAAAATGACTTGGAATGTACAGACTTCTGAGATTAGCCGTAAAGTAGTTGCCACCTTGCGTTCTCTTTATCGTCTTAAATTAAAAACTTATTACCCTTCAAAACCAAGCTTATGCTCCTTTACTCCCTTATTCTTCCTGCTTTCGATTATGGTCACGTGTGCTACCCAGATCTATCGAAAATCTTCTTAATAAGTTGGAGCGCCCATTAAATAATTCCTTAAGATTTATTTTCAACTTACATAAGTATGATGAAATTTCGTTCTATCGTTCACAACTCAAGTGGCTCTCTATTCGACAATGGCGTAGCTCTAGAATTGTGCTTGTTCTCTATTCTATATTACATGATTCAATTATCCATCTTATCTTAAAGTTGACTTCCGATTTCCACATTCCTCTCTTGACCATGTACCTCGATCACTAAATAGAATGAGAATTAGTTTTCCATTCCATTGCACTGGATTCTTCCGTTATTCTTTCATAGTACAGGCCGTACTCCTTTGGAACGCCCTTCCGGATAATGTCAAGAATGCACGCAGTAAAGTTTCTTTTAAATCTCTTCTTGACAACATTATTTGAAGGCAAATAACATCTGATATATATATATATATATATATATATATATATATATATATATATATATATATATATATATGTATATATATATGTATATATATATATATATATATATATGTATATACATATATAGTTATCTAAGTATTATTATTTATATTTATTACGTATTATTTTGATGTGTATCTATGTATAATTTGATATTTTTATCTAATTAACCTTTTGTTTTATTTTTATACCTACTAACATATTCTCTTGAAGTCCCAGGGTTGACTGGTAGAGTAGAGAATGCCACTAGGCATTAAGTCCAACCGTGTAAACCTGTTGTATAGGGAACATAAACAATTGATTAATAAATAAATAACCACAATATATAAAAAGGTAATGCTTTTACTGCAGTATCTTTAGGTCTTGTATTTGTATGTCCGTTTTGGGATTTAGCTTTATTAATGAGTGAATTTCAAGCCGATTGAAACACCAACCATCTTCTCTATTGAATTAGTATGTTTTTATAGTTCAAAAACGAATTTCAGACGTTATTTACTATAGCAGAGTTGTTCAAGTTTTCACCAATCCCTTATATTTCATTCCATATTTCTTAATCTTTCCTATATCTTGTATTTCTAAAGCAGTTTATAAATTTTAATATACCAACGAATAAAACAAAAAGAGTGACTAATATATGGGTAACAATCTCCGCTTTTGTTACTAATGTATCCTCAGACATTTTACCACTATACACAATATACCGTATTCTATGAAAGCTTCATACTTCCTTAATTGATTCCTATATCATATGTACATACATATAGTCGACGGCCTCGTTATATAGCAGATAGAGTAATTAGCTGTTGCGTCGATTCTCAGCTGAGGAACAATATCTGTGTGTTTGAGTGTGTTGTGTATATGTCCCGTGTCCCCGACACTGATGTCTCAACCCTCCTCCGATCTTATTGCATTACATCGGAATAGGGAAGGGCGATGACGCGTCTGTGTTGTCGCAAATGTATGCGGCACTATCATACATTCTGCATCGTCAGGACATCGTTATAATTGAAGCTCACTTACCTCTCTCTCACATTAATTTCTTACGTCCGGACATGTTTACACGTTTTTCGGTGAGTTAAGACTGGTGAACGAATCACTTTTAATTTTTATTACCTTGAGAGAAACAAAAGAGCATCCGGATCGCTACATTCATCAGACGAAATACAGCAGCTTGCTGTGCTATTATTATAAGCTGCTATTTTACGCTGGTATTCTGTGAGGGCGTGGTCCTACCCCGTTCGAGCTGATCCATACATTCTGCAGCTAGAAACATACTGCATTGTACCTAGCTCTACCACTTGTGCTGGTTAGGGTCTTACTAGATCTTGGAACCTATAAGGTATAAATGTCGTGGGATATTATTTTTGCTTAGAACAGGTATTATCACAATAAATATCCGCCGTGAGAGTTGAACCAATATTAACGCGAAGTAAGTTCAAGAGTTAACTCGCAAGATGTGAAACGAGCGAACGTGGTGATGAGACGCACCTCATTGGCTGGCCATAATGTGGCGCGTGTGAGCGAGACAGAGTGCATTCTTATCAATTACTTTTATGTTTTACAGCTTTGATATTCACATACGCATATTGTATTTCACGTGCAATGCGTAAGAAGCTTCGCGTTTTTTTAGCCTTTCTTTAATTTTCCTGATTATTCTAATTGCCGCTATATTTCTATAAACATGACGTAGATACTAAACTCTATTTGTTTTACAAAAACGCCATCAGATCGGTTGGTGGTGTAATGGTCAGCATAGTTGCCTTCCAAGCAGTTGACCTACGCATGCTTTTTTAATAATTTGTTATTTTTTTGTAAATGTCTTTGTTTTTCTGTCAGGCTATTGTCCATCGACCCTTTTTACTTTTATATATGTACCCCTTCTATCTACTAGTAAACATTCGAACCTAGCACCTGCAACTTAGAAAGCAGGCCCTTCGACCACCAGTCCTTTTCGTAATCAAATACTTGTGTGGTAATGGTAAAACTTGAGATCACTGTCAGATGTCTTTTATTACGCAAGATAATTCTCTCATCTCTTTAACTCGATTTGGGCAAGTTTCCTCTACTTCAGACGATTATGAGAATTTGCATCATAACACACAAGTGTTGGTGGTGTAATGGTCAGCATAGTTGCCTTCCAAGCAGTTGATCCGGGTTCGATTCCCGGCCTACGCACGCTTTTTAATCTATTGATATATTTTTTTAAGGCAAGCTTTTCTATCTATTTTTTCTTGTTTATCTGTCTGGCTTTTCTTTTACTTTTCTTTTATAGGATCGGTGCCTACGCTGATTCTGACTGTGTTATTCGGTGATTCACCGCCGCCCATGGACATCCGGACTTTTATGATTGTAGCCTTCTATCTGTTTGTCACCTTCGGTGACCCTGTAACCCTTTTTAATGCCACCTGATCTATATACAATATGATTTCGCTGCAAAACAAACGAACCTAGGACCTACGACGTAGAAGGATGGTGCTTTGACGCCCGGTCTATTCGGCAGTACTTGTGAATTTGACGGCCGCGTGATGTAGTGGTTAAAGTATTTGGTTGCTGCGTGGCGGGTCTTGGGTTCGGTTTCCCGTCGGGGAGCAATATTTGTGTACACAAGTTGTTGCTCATCGGGTTAGGGTTTGTTGAATGTCTTTGATCTTATTTCATATACATTACATCGGATTAGGTAAGGGTCCGTTAGTCGAGTGCCTGCGTGGTTGCACGAATTCTTACGGCACTATGAAATATTCTGAGCAGCTGATCTGTCAATAACCAGAAGACGTCGAAGGAATCTAAATCGACAAGTAGGTCTTCATTACTTGTATTAATTGGAATGTTCTTAACCACTGTCAGATATTGATTATTACGGAATACATTTCGTCACGTTTACTCGACTTAGTCACGTTTAGCGCTTCAAACGATTGTTTACAATTTGCACCGTGTCACACAAGCGTTGGTGTTGTAACGGTCAGCATAGTTGCCTTCCAAGCAGTTGATCCGGGTTCGATTCCCGGCCAACGCACGTTTTTTGTTACGGTTGCAATGATATATACAAGATACGTTTTGTATGTTTGATTAACTGCTAAGTTTTAAAACTTTGGACTTGAAGGGACGATTGACTCAAGTTTAATCAAGTTTAATAATATACGGTATAACTTATCCTAATTGTCGACTTCAGACACGCTTACTTACAGCACACACATACATGTCCTTAACATATAAAACAGACGGATTCAAACCTACATCGTTAAGTGTCGCAGACAAATATTTTCTTGCATCGTAGTAACCACGATGCTGTTAATGTCTAGTCGCTACATTAATGGGTCGTCTGGACCTGGCATGGTCCTTCCCGGTTTAGTATACCAGCCTGGTATAGCAGCAGTCAGCTACTCAGATCCCATCTATTGTGTGCTCGTTTGGCCCATAACGAATTTTCTAAAAAAATCTTATTAAATCCGCAAATAACATATCACATAATAAATTATACAATTATAAATAATATACCAAAATATTTCGTAAATATATTCAAACTTAGTTTTTTTACGAGATAGAGATCCGCCATAAACGTCGTGGGCTAGCTGCTCCCACTTGTTCCAAGCATCCTACTGATAGAGGGTGCTAAGTCCGCCATGGGCTCCATTGTGGATTGACGGACTTCACGTGTCTTCGTTTTTTTTATTAGGTATGCTCGCGTACGGTGGATACAAAGCGAGTGCTTTACTTTGAGCTAACAGGGCACGGATTCGTCTAGATACTGATCTATTTTATTGTTCTATATTTTGTTGTAAATAAACAAAAATAATGGATCTATATAACAATGATTCGTAACCGACGTAATAATAACATCCGTTTCACTGAAACACAGCGCTCTCTCTATACTTATGTAGCCGAAACTAAGGCTTGACATAGAGTAATGCGCGCACAGTGATATGACAAATAAAATCAACTAAATATAATTAATTTTACAAGAACTTTATAGAGTTTAACTTTATATTTTTAATTTACTACTGTTATGTCATAAAAATAAATCAATTGTCAATCGAATTCATACTGAATTTGATTTTAATAATTTAAAAAGTAATTAACTCTATTAAAATGTATAACACACACACATCATCAGCCTGTATCATTCCACTGCTCACACACAGGTTTCGTCTATGGCACGCCACTGTGCTCGGTCTCGCCCATCGGTGGACAAGTCGCAATGTGAGTGGCCACGTCTCAGCACAGTGTGTCATTACAGGTAGGACGCACTGATTGAAAACCTTCGATTTTAGGCTTTGAGGTATGGATGAAGAACAGAATCGACGAAGTATACCAAATGCTGGCCAGCCCAACTGTATCCGTCTCCTAACTTTCTTGTCGAAGTTGTTTCTAACTAGTTGGAGCATCTGCCCTAGGTGTACATATTCGGAAACAACTTCAAGGGGACTCTGTTTATAGCGACTGGTTCTGGGTCAACATGTTCGTTCAACATAACTTCGGTTTTATCCAAGTTCATCCGGACACCGATTCGCTAAGACGAATTAAACAGGCTGTCCAGCATTTGTTGTAAGTCCTGCAACGTTTCTGCCACGATGATGATGTCGTCTGCAAATATATATGTATACACATCTATATTTTTAATATTTCTTTAAAATAATAAAAACGTCTCTTAATTTTACTATAAAAATGAAGTCAATGGTTTTCGATTTATTATTCTTCTTTCTACCAGCAAGATGTTTTAGTCGGCCATTGTACGTTACACATACATTATCGGCAGTTGTGCGATCAAGAATTATAACTTTGACTGGTGAAGTTCACACTCTAAGAGAGAAATAGAGCACCGAATGTCTGTCTCTCAAAATTGCGTCGTAACCATGTTACAGAGGTACCAGAGCACGGGTAACTTGGCTGATCGACGTCGTAGAGGCTGCCCAGCTGGTCTTACTGCTGTTCTGAAGCGTTATATCAAACTGCTGACTGCCCGGTATCCAACCGTCAACGTCACTCAAATCAGATTCACAGTTGCAAGCCGCTATCGGAGGTGAAAATGGAAAACTCAAACCATTCGGAATTGCTTACACCAATTTGGATTACTAGCAATCAGGTCTTGGAGAGCATTAACGCACGGCAAAGACAACAACGCAGATAACAATGGGTAGAGGCAGCGCCAAAGTGTAGAAGATAAAGACGAAGACATGTAAGAAAATTGCCTTTTCCTTGATGAAACTCAGATCAGCACTCATTCAAATAATCGATGCTTCCGTCTGGAGAAAGTCTGGACACGTGAAAAGCCAATGAACTGACTCTGGAACCGATCAGCAAGGCAACAAATCAGTGCCGTTTTGGGGTAGAACAATGATTGGTGTTAGAACGCCTTTGATTCCATACCAAGACCCCATGACACCAAATTCGGACAAAACGGCCGCTATCGACGGAATTGCCAGATCATTTAGAACAATTTACGTGTCGTCATACGTGTTCGCCGATGATAATGCGCCTGCGCATCGAGCTGAACGAGTGAACTAACGAAAGTACATATCACGATTCGATTGACTGGCCGGCTCGACTAATTTAAGCCTAATTGAGCACGCATGCTCTTAAACGTACTGTTTGATATCACCAGCTCACAGATCCTATCAAAGATTGGAGAAGCCACCATCAAAGAATGGGATAGGCACCGCAAGAGTTATTTGATAACTTGATCTTCATACCCAGAAGGATTTCTTTGTTCGAGCTAAAGGAGGAGATATTTTATATTAATTTCTTAAAAAATGAAATGTTAAAAATGAATAAATTTATTTCATAGTTTCAGTCACAACTACATAGCATTAATAAAAAGTTTTTTTATATATATTTTATAATAAACATGAATCAAAAGTTTCCAAGTGAACGAAAACTTTCTTTGATGTGTGTATTATAGGTTATTTATAATCTTATATACTTTATATTCATATGTTTATATTTTATATAATACTTCACGTGCACATTTTCACATTTATTGGCCAATTTTTTTAAGTTATATGTTATGTTAAACTGATAAATTTGTCCTTTATATATGTACTTATTACTTTATTAAATTACTTATATTATATATAAAGTACCAATAACAGTTTATTGCATATTTTAGAGTTTGGTCTCGTATAATCGAACTTCAGCCATTTATCTAATATGACCTTAGGGTGAAAAGCAGCATTCTGTACGATTATTTTCACAAAACATGTGTTATAAGCCGACCCTATATTTAGTTTTGTATGACTTCTCCACTATAATCTATATATTTTAAATTTAAATATAAACATTTTTATATTCTTCTATGTGTTCGCTCGATCAACACATAGATAAACGTTTGATCTAACAGCAGAAACTTCACCACAACAAGAGCGCAATGCCGTAAAGCATATCTTAACACAGTAGTCAAATTACTCTGTGCACTCCCCCATTTAAGATGTAAACATATAAGTATAGAGGTAACCCGGGGGTAGAGGGTTGATGGGCCCCGCTTTTCAGCCAGTCGACGCGGCACTACGCCGCCGAACGGACGCGTGGGGGGCGAGACTTTCGCCCGTCGAGAGAAAAATAATCACAAAAAGTGTTTATTGCAACCCTATTTATTTTTTACCTCTTTGTAAAACGAGAACAGGCCGTTTTGTTGAATTTCCCGTTCTGTTCCCCGTTGTTTTCCGTATTTCCTCTCAACTTCCATGTCCCAAGTTTATCCGTTTTACTTTTTATTTTACGATCTTTTTTTTTTCATTTCAGTGTCCCGTTTCCAGATTTAGGTTGTGGTGATGAAGTAACGTAAATTAAAAATATTAGTCAATTTGTGATGCCTTGAGGATTGATTTGAACAAGTAAGTTGAAACGTAGTTTTGCCCAGCTTTTATATCGGGTTATTATTCAAAAAAATAGTAAATTCATCATAAAAATCATCATCGATCCATCTAATGGTATGTAAATTGTAAAAAAGTGAAGTAACCGCTTAGATATATATAATTCCCACTGCTGGGCCTAAGTCTCCTTCCTAGGGAGGGTGTTGGAAATAGTCCGCTATACTGCTTTTATGAGGATTGTCTTCGAAATATTTTATTTATTTCTTAGACATGCAGGTTTCCTCACGAGGTTTTCCTTCACCACCTAGCACATTGTAAATACGAAATGTGGATATAGTAAATCAAAATGTACAAACATAACTTAATGGTTTGGTACGCACAGTAGGGTTGAATCCGCCATTCGACTATCGTGCACCATCTGTTGGGACAAGCAATTAAGCTTAGTTGGGTACGTTGGTAATTTTAATATCATGGCTAGCGATGTTTACAAAAAAGCTGGTGGTAGAACTTTAAGACTACCTACGAGTAGATGCCTAAAGCACTAACAACTGATATCATGAAAAACAGTTGAAACTAAAGGCTAAATGTGGCATCCAAAGCGTAGAAACGCTGAGCCCTTAACTTTCACATATCTACACATGTACCAGACGTTGTTTAACTTTAAGACAGTTACTCACATCCAGCTTCAAGGATTTTAGATACACATAAATAGTCTATTCGACATGGGCCTCTGCTAATTTGGGATTTGCTTTATCGCCACGCTCGGCAGCTTCCGAATCAACTCCCAGATTATTGTACTTCTGAAATGCTGCCAGTCTTCATTCTGTTTATTAGGTCTTCGTACAATAACTTTGTTGTAGATATACCTTGCATTGGGACAAAACGTTGTGCCCCGTTGGCATACCTTTTACTGTAAAGAACTATAGGCGTAGTTTGCACCATTTTAACCCTTCAATCACCTTGTGGCTGTCTTCGAGTGTGTAGAAAAATTCAATGGCAAGAGATAAAGTTTTTCATGATATAAGTCTTCACACAATTCATCCGTCTTCCATCCCTTGCTTTTCTTCTGGTATTACATCATTCTACATTCACACTCATAACTCCATTAACTCCAGTATGGAAGTATCATGAAGTCCTTTGAAGTTTTATAGTGGCAGAGCTACGCTGTAGTTTCAAGCTGCAAAATCAATGGGTCAGTTCGACCGGGGTAGGAGAACGCCGTCATACAATACCAGCGTGAAAAAGCAGCATTATGTTGCTGTTTCGTCTGGTGAGTATAGGGATCCGGAGACCTTTATTACTGGTGACGAGGCATTCCAACTCAGTCCTCAAGGGTGACAACGCATCTGCATTATGATTCCTTGTCAAGGATGAATGTAGATGTCATGGGCCGCAGGAATCACTTGCCATTAGGTGAACTGTGTGTGAGTTTGTTACTCTCAATGTAATAAAAAAAAGTCCATTCCATGCAAGCCTGTAACTTGTCGTGGTAATTTGTTGGAGCAAGGTCCGGAAAGTATGGTGGATGTCGGAGACACTCCATTCGTAGCTCTTCTAATTTACCTCCCGTCTGTCATGAAGCAGCAGTGGGCTAGAGCAATTGACCAGTCTCGGTGAGCAGTTCTATTATAGTTTGCAATGGTTGACAATAGAGATCTGCCGCAATCGTCTCCATCCAGATCTTAGGAAGTTGTAGTCATACACCAGCACTGGTCCACAAAACACTCGCCAGTACCTTTTTCTGAGTGAAATTTCGCTTGGGACAAGATTTGGCCGTATCTCTTGGGTTCAACAACTGTGATGAGCGTTTCCATTGTCGTACAGTCATCCATTGTTCATCAAATGTACAATTCAAAATTTCCGCGTTATTATGATGGCATTGTGACATTACTCATGTAACGCAGCTCTCAATGCATGTTTGTTTTTAAATTTGTTTCGAGTGAATTTTAATTATTTGTTCTACCGCTGACATGGTTTGCTATGGATCCGCTTCCACGATCACCTTTAACTCTTCGTTGTCGACTTGGGTCTCCGGCCATTCGCGGGATTTGTTTTGAAGGTCAAGATCTCCGGAACGAAAACGTTGGAACCAAAAACGTACCGTGATTTCTTTGCCAGTAGCTTCCCCATATACCTCACTAATCCTTCGAGCTGTTGCTGCAGCGCTGGTGCCACGGTGGAACACATATTCGTAAATAACGCGATATTTCAAGTTCACCATTTTGTTAACAGAAGGATGTCAAAGAAAAAACAAATGGCGTGAAAACAAATGAATCACTAAATTCGAAACAAATACGTAAATTTGAAATACATTTGAATTTGGAATTCCTAACCAAACGCCAGATTATTTGAGATCAAAGTGGACAGTTTGACAAAACGCCAATTTAATATATAAAGACCTAATATATACACGGGAATGATATGTATGTTATAATATACGAGTCACGTAGATCTCACATTCTACCTGATAGCAAATTATTCAGATGCCCATGACATCCAAATCCAACAAATAAAGATTCGTAATGAAATGTTGTCACTCATGAGGTGTACTATAGAATCTGTCATCTCAGGGTCAATATTTGTGCCATATAAATTGTAAGTTTTCCGGTCCAGGTATGTTGTGTATATGCCTCGTGTCCTGATACAATTCTTGAACCTACCTATGATATTATTGTACAAGCACTACATCCTAAAATGGAAGAGAACGAAGAGTGAATGCCTCTGTGATTACGGCACTATAAAATATTCTGCTCAGTTGATGTCATCTAGCAATAACCAGAAGATATCGCCGTGGTCGTAATCCACCAGGAGGGCACCATTATCATAATCATTTTACGCTGGTATTCCTGAAAGCGTGTTCGCCGTCACGGTCGACGGTGTAGCTGCCAAGCTATTCTTGCTACAGCTTGTTTATAAGAGCTACGTAATTGCTATGATTTTATTTCTACACATAGTTAATACTGGTAAAGAGGCGAATACTACACTAAAATTTTATTCCATAAAACTAATTTTATGATTTTTTTTATTTTTAATACATTGAGAGCAACAAATTGCACTCGCACACAGTTCACCTGACGGAAAGTGATTCCTGCGGTCCATGACATCTACATTCATCTTGACAAGGACTCCGCTGTCACGTTGGCGTTGTCACCCTTGAGGACTGAGATGGAATGTCTCGTCACCAGTAACAAAAATCTCCGGATACCTGCACTACCAGACGAAACATGACAGCGTCATGCTGCTATTTTACGTTGGTATTCTGGTGATGGCATGGTCCTACCTCGGTCGAGCTGACCCATTCATTCTGCGGCTAGAAATAAACTGTAGTGTAGCTCTAATTAAAGTAATTTAGAGAAAGAGATATTTCATCTTACAGTGTAATATTAGAATTAAATCTCGAACCGTAGACCTCAAGACACTAAATACTAAATTATATTTATAAGCTGACAGTGATTCAGGTTAACTATGGGGTTTAACCTTAGTGCTCCTGGTGACCACGAGTGCTGTAAAGCACTTGAGCTTCAATAGCCTAAAGGTTTAGGGTCTGCGAATCTTAAGGTCGTAGGTTCGAATCCGTCATTCGACCTACGACCCATCTTCTAGCACAAGAATTTTAAGCTTGATTGGATGAGGTTAACAGGGATGGCAGTATTGTTAACTGCACAGCTAGCATTCTTTTAAAAATAAAATAAAAAGTAAAATTAATTTTAGATTTACATACAGATAATGTTTTGGTAGGCGAATTATAGTGTGTTAAATGTTCCTAAATATTAATTTACAAGAATTGGTTAGTAGCCAAGTTTGGTTAATGCTTCAAAATTATTCAGTTTAGGTAGTTTAGATAGTTTGTGTAAAAAATAATAAATATTGCATTTCTATGCATTTTGTTCCGAACTTACCATCTGGAATATTCTGAGGATTTGTTCGAAATAATTCCAGCCGCTGAGTTCAAACATCGTACATCACGACAGAATTCAAAACTTCATCCTCATCATCTCGATGGTTGACAGTGCGCTTTACGCGAAAAAAAAAAGGTAGCTCGATCAAGCAAATCGATTTCAATCCCCGGTGCCGGTTGCTAATTGCAATTTTAAGTGCTGACTTTCCTTGCTCGGTGGTAAAGGATAAAGGGGAAATAAGTTTCTAGAGTTTCAAAGACAACTGAAGTGCGTAGGACTATGTTCCAACACCCTCTAGATAGGAGTCCTATACCCGTCAGAAGGATTTATATATATATACGCTGTTATTAAACTTTACTTTTCTTAAAGAGTAAACAAAAAACCAAATATAGTTTAGAAATTGTACGCCAACGTTGGCAACACAGCAATATGTTACAACGCATATCAAATACGGAAGCAGCACTGATTTTCAGTGCCAATTTCCGCAAAACTCCGATGCCATATACAACAATACACATATAATAAACATATGTATTATTATGAACATTAAATAAATATATATCTTAATATTTTTTTATAGAATAAGTACCGCCGCCCATGCACATCCGAGACACCAGTAGACTCGCAAATGAATTGAAGGCCTTTAAGAAAGGTGTAGACTCTTGAAGTTTCTTAAGTCGTGTCGGTTCGGAAATACCGCTGGCGACTGATGTCACAGATAAGTTGTACGTGGAAGGAAAATTCGCGTGAAGTGCACAGTGGTGGATTACCAACCATCGAGATGATGAAGATATAATCTTGAATGCTATCTAGATGTACGATTTTTATACACAGCGACTGGCATTAATCGGAACAACTCCTTAAGTATTAAAGTATTATGGAATATAAACGAGAACACAGTTCACCTGATGATGAGTGATGATCCGTGACATCTATATCACACCTGAGGACTGGTATTAAATGCCTCGTGAACTGTGTCACAGTACTGTGTTTTGTATGGTGAGTTAGGGGGTTCTAGTATTCTGTGAGAGCATCATTCTCCGCCAAACACAATAGACTAGACATCATCATGGCTAAGGTTGCTGTCAATCTCTTGGCTGGTCCGATTTCCGCAACACTTCTATAATTATCTATATATTTAATATAACCGTGATAAAGCCACGCTGCAGTTTATTTCTGGTTGGTGGACCAGGTTAGGACCACATCCTCACTGTATACCAGCTTAAAGTATTTTATTAATATTAAATTGAGAGCAATAAATTCACACACAGTACACCTGATGGCAAGTGATTCCTGCGACCCACGACATCATCATTCATCCTTACCAAGGAATCATAATGTTGTCACCCTTGAGGACTGTGATGGAATGCCTCGTCACAATTAATAAATGTCTCCGGATCCCTGCACTCACCAGACGAAACACAGCAGCATTATGCTACTATTTTACGCTAATGAGCCTGCACCAATCGAGCTGACCCATTCATTCTGCATCAAATATAAAGGAAAAATAATCATTTTCATTTACTACACGAAACACTGTAGCGTCTTATTGTTATATTACGTTGCTATTCTATCAGGTGAAGCGTAGTAAATTACTTATTTTTTTTAATTTAATTAATTTAAAACATCTATAGTACATATATAAACATAATTGAAATCCAAAAAATTAAATCCGATGGATGGTTTCGTGTTACATAAAAATAAAACAGAAAACAAAACAATTACTTAATCAAAATAAAGTCTTAAATATAACTAAAACTAACTTAATTATATAACAGATTTCGAAGCGTATTGATGCTTTGATATTATGATATGATATGTTCTATAGACGTAGCTTCAGTAAGGTACCGTCTGCGAAACTTAAGGTCGTAGTTTCGAATCCGCTATTCAACTAGTATCGTGGGCCATCTCTTAGCTCAAGCATTTTAAGCTTAGTTTGAGTGATTACCCGAAATATTATATTTATATTAATATATATAAATATTAATATATATAAATATTAATATAAATATGTTTCTGCCTTTCCCATCTTATTCACTTCATAAAACATATTGTTTTTAAAGTATACTAAACGCACAAAGTTTTAAGTATACCAAAATCATTGCTATTAACTTTAATTATTTTATAATGACACCAATTCAATTATAATAAACAATTAAATATCATAAAGCTTCCACAACTGTCGGCACTAGTGAAAATATGAAACTAGCAAAAGCTTAAATGAGCTTAAAATCATTCCATCTCGTAGCCGGCAAGCTTTTGGCTCCGAGACCGAGGCAGAGAAGTGGGTCACAACTAGATTTTAATATTTCCATCGACGAATTGACACGATTAAACGAAGACTCCCTCATAGATATGTTATTGATATAAATGGAGATACGTTATTGGAAGGATTGACCTTTGTTTACTTCCTTCGAAACTTACCGTCGTAGGTACAACCTATCCGGTAATTTGTTAATACATATAATAATGTATCTAAATTTATTTATTATTAAAAAAACTAACTTTTTTTTACATAGTTAAAATAAATAATACAAATAAGAAGTAAAACCAATAACAGCTTTTCCTTAACTATAAGCGTGGTTTTTGAAATAAATGTATCCTAACGCTCAAAAATCCAGTGAATGACCTGCTAGATAATTTCGATTCTAGATATACATAAATAAATTCATACATAGGAATTTTTATTACAAATCAAGCTAATTATATGTGGTGTACCTAAAATTTTTATTTGACATACCGAACAGCAATTATATGATGCTATTTTATTCTGGACTTTTGTAGGAGCAGAATCCTTTCCCAATAGAATCTACCTTCTCTCGGCCCAGCCATTTGTTAGTTTGATTATACCTTACTACTTATAACATTAACCTATAATATATTCCAAAGATCGTTTTAAAGTTGACTTTTAACGAATTTGAAAATGAACACCCTATACCCACAAACACGTTCTGTTCGTTGAGTTATATCCGGTTTAATTACAACCGACCCGGGTAATGACATCACGCTGTGTTTAATTTATTATTGGAATATTGTCGGTTTATCGTAATACATACCGAAGGAACCATAAAATGTCGGATAGCGTATTAAATCAAAGCCTAAATATAAGTAAAGAAAACATAACAGTATAGCAAATAAGTATTATGTTTTTTTATACCTAAAATAAACGTACCTAGTCCGGCCATATTTTCTGTTACAAATGAAAATACTTTTTTTTAATGAAGTAATGTAATATTATTAAAATTTATACCTACATATTTATTAGTCTCACCAAAAAAAAAAACCTTTGGCTTTTATCTTAATCTGTTTAATTGCCTTTTATTTTAATTTATTTGCCTTTAATCTGTTTGGCCACGAATCTATGGATTTACGCACCGTTTCCACGGGAAATTTCACCATTGCTTGCTCCAACGATTTTTTAAGAGGCTCAATGTCACCGTGTCGTTTAGAGCAGGCCATGTCCTCTAAAACTGATATAATATACATAATTTGAAGTCTAAAGGGTTGAGGTCTGGGCTAAATGAGGGCCAGTCTTCAGCTCTTATAAAGTCCGGAACGTTGGTTTCAAGCCAGGCTAAGGTAGTTCGTGCCTTGTGACCAGGTGCAGAGTCCTGCTGGAAAGTTCACGGTATATTTTTAAAAAGTGTATTGCTGAGAGATTTCACAACATGGTCCAAAGACTGTATTTTGATACACTTTGGCTGAAGTTTTTACTCCTTTTTCACAAAAATGTAGTTATGTGACTCCTTGATAAGACACGCCCCACCAAACCATCACTGACGCAGGATGATGACCACGTTGTACCTTTCCGACCACTTGAGCAGCTTCTTTAGAACTGTGAGCGTACACTTTATCATTTTGCTTATTGTAGTGTTCTTCAATCGTGAAAAAATCTTGCTTTAACAGCATTAACAGCCTTTGTAGTTCTAACAGCACGCGGCCGTCCCGATCGTTTCTGGTCTTCGACAGAGGAAGTGTTGATGTATCTGTTGATAGTACGATATACGAACATACGGCTGAAACCAAGCTTTTGAAGTGTCTGGAATATGACCGACGGCTCCATACCCACTTCGTGCAAGGCGATCACTGCAATCCTATTTTCTTTAACACCCCATTCCATATTGATATTGAATGAATTTGATAATAAACAAGAAAAAATATGTGAAATGGCGCAAAATCGAAAGAAGTTTTTAAAATAATATGTGTTCCAAATTCAATGAAAAAAAGAAAAGTTTTTATGTAACAGTATTTATGGCCCGACTAGTTATTGTTTGTACAATGGGCAACTGAAAAGTTCATGGTGCAACTACGAATTAGCTGGGACCGAACGACTGGGGAAGGATGAAAATTTGAAAATACCACAGAGTGAAATAGCAACAGAATGCTGGTGTGTCTCGTATGGTCACTGTTATACAGGCCTGGCTTTTCAACTCAGCCGGGTGGCAACGTATGGGGATTTTGAATATTTGTTTAGGATGCGTGGTGACGTCATGGGCCGTAGTAGTCATCAAGTTAATGTGTGCTCGTTTGTCACCCAGCAAAGCCTACCTAGGAATCCGAGTGTTGCGAACTGGTAAGAAATCTTGAAAGACAGCAAAACTAGTGCTACAATAGAATACAAATTTTACATTAGTAAAGCTACACTGCAGTTTGTTTCTAGCTGCAGAATGAATGGATCAGCTCGACCGGGGTAGGATCACGCCCTCACAGACACTTACTGGTGTCAGGGCTTTCCAACTCAATCCTCAACGCATCTGCATTATGATTCCTTGTCAAGGATGTATGTAGATGTCGTGGGCCGCAGGAATCACTTGCCGTCAGGTGAACTGTGTGTGAGTTTGTTACTCTCAATGTAATAATTTAAAAAAAACCAAAGGTGCCAAACAAGCAAGCAGCTCACCTGATGATAAGTGACCACCGCTGCCCATGCACCAGGTTCTCCCTTTAAGCAGGCAATTAATTAATAAAATGCCAGAAAACGGATGCCGTGGTCTTAGATGACGACGTTCTCCACTTAAAATTTGGTCTTTCTCCTTTTTAATCCGCAATGGATTGACTGACTCCTGTTTGGCCCAATTGGGAAAGATCTATAATTATTTTTCGTTTATAATTCACTGTAAAAGAAAAAAAAAAATTTTCGACCGTCGACTAAAACTAGTTGGTATTTATAGAAACGTTTAAATAAGCGTCTCTTGATCGTTAAAGCGTTCAGGTTATAGCCGGTTTAATCCGGTTATAACCGAACCGGGTAATGAAATGACCATTCCGACGACGCCATATTGTATTTTATTAGTTATTGGATTAAATATAATCAGCATGATTTCGAATCATTATTTGGCTATATATTTTAATTGTAATTAATTAATATTTTAGGTAAAACACCATTTTATTTTCTGTCATTATTCATTATTCTTTATGACAAATAGATTCTTGAATAGGTTGGTTGGGGGCAGAATCTTCCAAAGATCTTAAAATAAAATCAATCTCGTCCAAACAAATCTCATGCTGGTATTCTGTGAGAGCGTGGTCCTTCCCCGGTCGTGTCTTGCTGTGTGTAAAAACAAATTGCAGCGCGTCTCAACCACAGTTGATGACGATGTATTGAATCTTTGTTGAAGCAGTATTTGTTCACCTTGTTTTCTGTATTATAAGTTTATATAGACTGAAATGGACAAAATAAAATATCGTATCATAAAATACTTATTTATTTACTAACTCACATATAAGTTCACAAAGAGCGGACTTAATGCCAAAGTAATTCTCTATAGTGTGTGTTTTTTTATTAAACTTAGAGTAACAAACGAGCACACATTTCATTTGATGGCAAGTGATTTCTGCGGCCCATGACATCTACATTCATCCTTGACAAGGAATCATAATGCAGATGCGTTGTCACCCTTGAGGACTGAGATGGAATGCCTAGTCACCTGAAATAAAGGTCTCCTGACCCCTACACTCACCAGACGAAACATAGTAGCGTTATGCTGCTATTTCTCGCTATTTATAGGCCTCATATATCACTTGCCAGATGTATTGTGTGACCTAGTCTGCCGATAATGGTATTGTTATTACCATTATCACAGCCTCTCCACAGTCCACTGCTGGACATAATCCTCCATCTCATGGGCCGCCGTACGCTGCTGCGGCCCACACGTGGTTGCCACTCGAGAACCTTTCCTCCTTATCGGTCATCGGTTCTACGAGCTTCATCGCCAGATTAGATTAGTTTCATTATAAAAAAAAACCGAATAGCAAAATTCACAAACTTATATATCATTCCCATCGGATATAAATCTCATTCGTCTGGATTTATAGATCGCATGTCCCCAGAGATGAAGTTATTGGATTTTTTTTTGACGGTCCTCTTATTTTCTTACGGCATCGACATTGACTTACGAATGGGATTTCTTCTAACTGCTATGGGATTTAGTTTTGTTTCGTTTATGGATTTGTATTGTATATGGCGCAGGTCTAATAAAACCCTAAATAAAAATAATAAAAACGAGCAAGCGACTCGCCCGATGGTAAGTGATCCCACCGCCGCCCATGAACATCCGAGGAGTCGCAAATAATGCGTTGCCCGCCTGTAAGGAAGTTGTAGGTCCCTAAGTCGTATCGGTTCGGAAACACCGCTGGCGACAGCTGATTCCACAGAGTAGTTGTGCATAGCAGGCTCTATAATTAATCCCTAGTAACAATAGTTTGCTGGCCATATATTTGTGTCGGAGGGGAATATCCCAAAAGTACCCCATCTTCGGGGGAGGGGGGAGATAAAGTCATGTTAACTTCTATCCATTTAAATTCCCTCGATGCCCACAATCAGGACAATGTCGCTCCAGGATCTCCACCGAACGAACCGATACCACTATACACTGAGCTATTTTTTTGGTGTTGGGTAGGAAAATGTTAGGATACCCTGCCTCCTGGGTAAAAGTCAGGGTTATGTAGGATTTGTATCCACTAAAACCCCTCGATGTACACCCTCAGTGCATTGGCAATATTGGCTAAGCATTTATCAGATTAGGCAACGCATGATGCGGTCCCCCCTGGGTACAGTTTGATAGCCTAGTGGTCAGAGTTCATAGTTGCAGTGCGGCAAGTCCTATGTTTGATTCTCAATAGGACGTTGCTAATTATTTGTTTTCGAGATTTGTGGTCATCATCAAAACATTCTAGCAATGTTATCGCATATCCGTTATATAGATATGGAGGACGAGTAAGCGTCTCCACGTTTACGGACACTTACGGCACTATAATATATCCCGCACAGTTGATATGACACGGTACTATATATTCTATGGAACTTTGCTGTGGGGTAATGCAACTGAAGTTGAAATTATGTACATTTTGCAAAAAATAGCTATTCGCACCATTGTAATCTAAAATCGATAGTATTGATAAGGGAAAAATTTAAAATAATAGGCATATTAATGACTACCTCACAATATATTTAAGTTAAAATATTGCTTATAGGTAAGAATATCGATAAATACGAAAATATTCCACAAAGGCTGATGCGAATCGCTATCAATACAAGAAACAAAAACTATTTTTAAGGCAATAATACGCATGCATAATAAAATTCCGCACATAATTGATTTGACATTAAATAGATTTAAAGTTTTAGTTAAAAACCAATCAATCGAAGATTCCTACTACTCTCTGTTTGAATATTTGTCCGAAAAATATGCTTGGATTTAAGCTTTGAGCTCTGGCTTCAATACTGGACAGCTCTTGGACATATTGTGAATTATTATTTAAAAATAAAAAAGACCTGCAGAAGGGTTTCTCGACGTTTCTTCTCGCTGGTAGAGCTAGCACCACCTTCCAAAGCGGTGGTCCTCTTAGCAATCTTGACGATTCAAAAGTGTTTTTTATAAACCCACTTGAATGAAGCTTCTTTTGATTTGATTATAATTACTATTCATGTATTAATAATATTTATTTATTTATTTTAAACTTTATTGGTAACACCTTACAAAAGGGATACAAAGGGCGGACTTAATGCCTTAAGGCATTCTCTACTAGTCAACCCGTGGCGTGGAGAGACATTGTGGTAGGTGTAGTGCCTACATTGTAAATAAGATATATATGTATATACATATATATATATATATATATATATATATATATGTATATATACATACACACATACATACATACAAATATATATTATAATAATGAATTAGAAATAATTCTACTAATAAACATAAAGATAACATACTAATAGTTCCTAGGTGCAATACGATTGGGTCCACTCGAATGTAGCTCGTTGCTGTTCTTCGTATGGTGAGTGTAGATACCCAGGGACTCAATTACAGGTAACGAAGCATTCTATCAAACTCCTCATGCGTGAAGAAGCATGCATCGAGAATCTATGTTTATGATGAATTTAGATGTCACGGGCCGCGGTCATCACTTACCATCAGGTGAACTGTGTTTGAGTTTGACAACACTAAATCATAAAAAAATCACTAGAAGGCAACCATCGTCGAAATCGACCAACATACTCGTAAATAAAAGATGTCAATAGTATTCATTACACGAGGCAAAAATAACTTAATAAACCTCATCTAACACCAGACAGAAGTCCAGAAAATTAATTCTAGACCGCTGTAAGTAAACACAGCAGACCGGAGCTGAAAAGTTTGGTTTTTGTTTGTGTGTTTCAACCGCGTTTCAACTCGGTTTGAAACGTGCAATATATTTTAATGCGTCCCACATTCGCGGTAAGCCGAGTTTTATTTGAAATGACTTTTGTATTATTTTCATATGACAACATTCTATATACGCTCTCGGCATTATTTTTATTGCGGAATTAAATGTGACAAGTGGTGACAGTTCTCCCGAAATCTTCTACAGCTCATCGTCTAACCCAAATCTAGTTCCTGGATGGCAAACGAGCACAAAGCTTCCTGATGACAGTTAAGTGATGATCGCCCACAAACGACGTCACCATTTGAAACACAGCAGCGTTACGCTGTTGATTAACGCTGATATTCTGTGCTCGCGTTCTCCATTCCCGATCAATCAAAGCCATTCATGCTGCACCCAGTACACGATATTACCAGTAAGAATTACTGGTAACGTTGCATTATATCCCATTCCTCGAGGTTCATGCGTATCTTGAATCTTTTTCGCAACGAGCACTGTCGAAGACGCTGTATTATACAATACCCGTTGACATCACATAACACCGAAGCGCCGTGGTTCTTTCGTAACGAAAATCTACACATAGATTTTGAGCTCCCCACCATAGCTCACTACCTGAAGCAGGCTTCCCCCCGATATTTCAACCCTGTCGTCACATACTCAAACCAGCCGATTATAAGTGCCGCCACTTACAATCCCATCGCGAATCATAGATTCACCCGTGTCAGAAGGAGACCGAGGCACATCCTCGAAGACCCCGACGACGCGACCACCAGGACCCCTTAATAATAAAACACTACGCACGTACATTGCCGCCTCATACCGCCCCCGTCGACGGTGAGAGCGTTGCAGACAATGTTATTCGCGATTCCGCCATATCACAGGACGGTTCTCTTCAGTCAATACAGATAGAAGCGTGGAGTTTCTTAGGCCACTTCTTCTCCAGCGACTCCGAAGTGCTGGTACAGATAGCCAATAATAATAATAGATATATTAATGTCGATAATTCTTAGCCAGAAGCAACTGACCGAGCCGAGGTTCGGCCCTCTCGGCCACCCTCGAGTCATACGGTCTCGCAGAACAGGTTAACGGTCCAAGCCGAGGCTTCCTCTAGGGAGCCCTTGTGGTGGTTATCCACTAATAGAGGTCTCGACTGATCGCCATAAGCGCTCGGTCACCTCTCAACCCGGTGAAACTGTAAAAGCAATCGAGTTAACAGCGGCCGTCAGCCCGAAAAAAAAAACAAAAAAATATGTTATTATAATAAAATAAATCCACAGTTTAATCCTCGTCGCCTCCGTAGAATATGCTGCGTTATATTGTACAATACCCGTTGACATTATACTGAATTATAATGTACACACTTGACTCACGAACGCACCACCGCACAGACTGACGGCCTAACGATGACTGACTGTTCCCTTTTTTTTTGAGTCAGACTGAATTCCGGCTAGGAGTTGCTATGGGGATTAAAAAATTCAGTCAGCAAAAAAGTGTTGCTATCAGTAATTACCATAGCAATGGATGGTCCCTTACCATCGTGCGAATCGAGCGACCGTTTGTAACACCTAATTTTATAAACAAAATATACGAACACAGTTGCAAAGAACACAGTAGCAAACGAACACAGTACAAGAACACTTAATCCCTCGCTGGCTATAACCTCTCTCCAGATTCCTACACTTACATAACGAAATGGAATCAAAGGAAAAAGCATCAAACTTACTTTACAAAACTATGTAAATACATGCGGTATGTGGTAAAAAGTTTCTTGTTCCCGTCGGACACAAAAAGGCAACCCTCGCAGAGGCAATATAATTTGTAAACGTTTGAATGTTCCAGGCTTTACCAAATACCTTAATTATTTGGTCAGCGGTCCGTTTTTGTGATCCCAAAACCTATTAATCACACCTGTTACCGGTTGTTAAGGCCTCAACAAAGTAATGTATATTCTAAGAAAATTTGAGGATTGTATGATGAAATTGTTGAAAGAGGAAAATTTAACCCTCATCGCTAGGTTATATTTTAACCGACTTTAAAAGTGAAGGATGTGTATTAAAGTGAAATTATTTTTGGAGCGATGAGAGTAAATTTTCAATTTTTTTTAATTTTTGCCAACCATCGATATAATGAGTATGAAATTTTGAATTCTGTCATGATGTACGATGAACAACCGCTCAGAATCCCCATACTAAATTCGAAATACAAAGCCAGGCAACATCTCTTCGCAACGCCAGTGAATCAAGCCGATCGGAAAGTACCTGATCAACGATTCGAGCCGCTCTCCGTTGAATATGGTCCAACGGAAGAAGCTGGTACAGCGGTGCCCCGGCCCAGATATGAGAACAGTATTTCCATGAGAGGCCGAACTTGCACTTTGTAAAGTTGCAAACAGTGGGCCGACATGAAATATTGTTTCTCTCTATTAAGCACGCCCAGTTTTTTAGAGGCCAATTTGGCCTTACCCTCCAAGTGAGTGCGGAACTGAACGTCACTCGATATGTCAACGTCAAGGATTCCGATACCAGCTAAGGTAGCAAGGGGAGTGTTTTCAAAATAAGGAGATGAAACAGAGGGAATCTTTTTGGCGGTAAACGCGCAAACTTGAGTCTTCGTGGGGTTGAATTGGACTAGATTTTATCTGCCCCAATCTGAAACTTTTTTTAACAAAGTCTCGACTTCAGACACAGTTTTGTTCCAGCACTCATTGACGTTTTCTGGAGAAGTATTCGCACGACAAAACGCATCCCCTATGCTGTTATTCGCATAGCAATGAATCAACATCAACATGTTATTGATATGCAGAAGAACCAACGTAGGAGAGAGCACACAGCCTTGTGGAACACCAGCATTCACTGGTTTGGAGTCAGAGCATGCACCGTCGACTACGACCTTGATGCTACGGTTCGAAAAAGGTTTATATATGTAACGGTTAATGAAACGTTTGTGCCGCGTAAAGGACAGGAAATAGGTAGTTGGCCGGAGAGAGAAAGCGAGGCAACTATGTTGCTGCTCTCTTTTTCTCCTTGGTGTTTTACCGTGTGTAAAAGAGATCGATAATATTCTCTTCCATCCTAATCGATATAATAAGCCGTAGATAAATCATAATGTATCCAAAACAATGCAAATCATCGATTTAATAATTTCCCTTTTTTTGATGTAATTTCTGAATATGTTTTAAGTATCAGTATATGCCAGATTCATTGTCGCTTAAAACCGTTAAAGGTAAGATTTTTTTAATGTATTATAGGTGACAAACGAGCACACAGTTAACCTAATGGTTAGCGATTCCATGATACTGTGAGTGCGTATGAAGTATGTATTGATATATATAATATTTGTATGTGTATATAGGTATGTGGCATAATAGACGCCTTGTACAAAAAACCAACAAACTCTGGACATAGGTGTTGAACTAGTCGAGCTAACAGCATTAGCACGTTGTGCCTTAATCGAGTAATATCCGGATTGATCCGGCTATATCCGGGCTGATCCAGTTATAGCCGGTGCCGGATAATGAAATGACCGATCCGTTGCAGCTCACTCCGGTCGATTGGTTCTACAATCGGATTACATTCATCCGTTCGATTGAATTTCAAACATTTTTTGCTACCTTGCTTCCAGGTTGTTAGGTAGAGTTTTTGATTTAAATAATTTGAATACCTAATTGTTGATTAATGAGTAGTGTATACATACGGACTAGAACGTGGAACTGTGATATATTCGTATGAACGTACAAAGGTGAAACTATGATATTTTCGTAGAGTACCTAAGTTCATCTTTTGTACCCATGATTTTAATTGATGACTTACCTTATGTCTTTAAATCATAAATTTCAAAGGTCCAATGCCAACCCTTACCGCAACCACATGCTTAGGTATAACGTGCTAATGCATAATGCAATGGTCCTTGGCCTCCGACGTCAGATCTATCAGATCCCTTCTTTCATTGTATTTAGGGTAACACAGTTGAATTGAAGGTGATCCGACCCATCACAAAAAATGATAAAAGCACCACAGCAATATTATGATATTGTTTTTACAAAATTGGTGATGGCCGAGTTCAAAGATCCTTATTCCTCGATTAGGACTCAAGACCCAGACACATTGTCATCCCCGAGGAATAAAACGAATGGAACTCGTAAATGGGAGACAGTTTCTTCAACTTTCCATACCTAACATTGTTGTTCACCATTACTGCTTTTTAGATCCGATCGAGGTTTTGTACCTCCTTATGAGGGGCCCTCGGATCGTATTATCGCCCCCTTCTGTTGTCGTCGACGTTCTTCGTCCACAGGGGTCGGAGTGCAGCGATGGTGCAGCAGCAGTCTCCGCGCCAGCTTCACAGCATCGTCGTTGCCTCCTTACTCAGCGGGGTTCCCGCTCGCGACTCTAATTAGATAAAGCTATAGAGGTCTCTGGACCAACAGCAATACTCATATACAAAATAAAAAAACACCATTCCAGCTAACTCATAACTCGAACACTAAATATATAGCAACATTATTAAAATGGATACTGATTTTTTGAGCACATTCATGACTCTATCGGAAACGTTTTAGCAGTGTTAAACTACACTGGTAGCTCAGTTTTTTTCACTAACCAAACTAAATACAGTAATGATTACTCTTTCAACTCTATTCATTATGGGGAATTTTTATGCCATGGTTGCCACACCTGGCGAGCGGTTTGATAGCCGGAGTTTTTTTTACCCCACACCTTTAACTCTGCTGCCCGTCATTGGTTTGAGTTGTTAGGGCCTATAATTCAAATATATTTCGATGTCTGCCGGTGATATGTTGTTTGTTGCTTTTTGGAGTATAGTACGGCTTTCCACTAGATGGAGTGTCCACCTGTGACTAGTCACTCAGGCTCGTTCTCTGCGTTAGTGATATGATGATGATCTCTTTCCCCGAACTATTTGTACCACATCTGGTATGTATTCTGTGTGGCTCTACCATGTAATGGGATAGACCGAGATGCCAAATTCTACATTCCTTTTGTATAGCTGATAGAGCTACGATGCAGTTTGTTTCTAGCAGCAATTAATGAGTCAGCTCTACCGGGTTAGGACCACGCCCTCACAGAATACCAGCGTAAAATAGTAGCATAAAGCTGCTGAGTTTCTAGTCTTGTTTATAGTCCTCAAGGGTGACAACGCATCTGCATTATGATTCCTTGTCAAGGATGAATGTAGATGTCATGGTCCTCAGTAATCACTTACCATCAGGTGAACGGTGTGTGAGTTTGTTACTCTCAATGTAATAAAAAAATCCTTATTCAGCTTCTTGGTCCCAACAGGGACAGCATGGGTCGTCCTCATAAAATACCTGGGTGAAATAGCAGCATAATATTCCGTAGGGTGAACGTAGGAATCTGGTACTCAGTGGAAACTCAGTAATTAGTGGCGAGATGTTCCATCTGAGTTTTAGGGTTTTGACTCTTCATTCTTCAACTTTATGTGTTTATGGGACGTAGTTATCACTAACCGTTGGGTGAAATGTGTGCTCGTTTGGTCACCCTTTGTATCATAAAATAACCTTCCTACAGAGCTATCACAATTCGTTATGATCAATTTATTTGTCTTTGGTCTTCTATTAGAGAACCGCGATCGACACTCAAAGTGACGTTTTATCAATGACTCGTTAATTTTACTGACCAATTTGTAAACATGGATGTAAGAAAAAATATTTTTTATTTTATTTATGTATTTAATATTTATTGGTCAGTAAAAACCTTACAAAAAGGGATACAAAGGGCGAACTTAATACCTTAAGGCATTTTCTACCAGTCAACCCGTGGCGTGGAGAGACATTGTAAATGAGATATATATATATATATATATATATATATACATACATACACATACATACAAATATATATTATAATAATGAATTAGAAATAATTCTACTAAGAAACATAAAGATAACATACCACACATATAGAAGGGCCTTCATATATACATATATATATTTACAAATAAAAAGCAATACATAATAAACATAATTAAACATGTAACAAACAATGACAAGAGTAGTTTACCATATCAATTAGCATCAGACGTCTTTAGATAGTGTTCGCGTACCAGCCTTTTAAAAGAGCTTATTTGATGCTCTTCTTATATCTTCGGGCAAGGAGTTCCAGAGACGTGTAGCTTGAAGGGTGAAGGAATTGCCAACGAAGAAAATATATTATATAGTATAGCAATATATAATATAGTATAATAGTTGACAGTCGCGTGGTGTAATAGTGAGAGAACCTGGCGTCTGAGTCACAAGTTCAGAATTCGGTTCCCAGCCGACGATCAATGTTTGTGCATAACAAATTGTTGGTTGTCGTATTTGTTGTTTTAAGTCCGGTGACCCTGTCACTGCATGTGAACCTTCCTCCGACCATATTCCACATTCCTCATTACATCGGAATAAGGCAGGGCATAACTAGTGAATCTGCTGCGCAGTTGATGTCATCTGGCAATAATGAGGGTGACCGACGTAGTTCAAAAGATGAGAAATGACAATGGCATTAGCCATAATAGAAGCTACCTAGTGTAATTCCCAACGCTGGGCACACGACTCCTCTATAAAGAGAGATAGACAGGCGCCACTACAGATTGGTGGGCTTCACGTGTATTCGAAATATTTTTTTTTATTTATTTCTTAGACATGCAAGTTTACTTTTTTCCCCACGAGGTTTTCCTTCATCGCCTAGCACATGGCAAATATGATCTGCGGATATAGTAAATCTGAGTGTTGATTATCTAATGATTTAGGGTATTTACTATAGGTGTTCGAATCCTCCGACGATGACTGAGTGCACTTTATGTGCACTATAATTAATTCTGAGCGGTTGATATCATCAGGTGAGATTCAAAAGATACAGATACAGTTGAAATGGAACGGTTGTATAATATACACATAAAAAATCCAAATTTTACCTAACCATATCCAATATTTCGAACATCATAGTGACCACGAAAGCATTTCTCTTCAGTGCTAATAAAGGTTATTTAGAAAGATTCGAATCCGTCTCACGAATGCCTCCAAATAAGGCAGATATTTTCTCACATTTCACAATAGTACATTACATGTTCCTATAACAGGAGTTTGATAAGTGGTTTTTATTGCAACAGTTGTTTTCGACTCTTTGGAGACTTTATTCTGGGTCAAGTAAAAGTGAGTTTGTTTTACATATATATATATATATATATATATATATATATATATATATATATATATATATATATATATATATATATATATATGTATACATATATATGCATTCGACAACACGATATTTCGCCTTATAACGGTGAAGTTGATAAAGTTTTTTCTTTTTTTCTAATAATAACAATTCCTATAGTCGTATCTGCAAACGGGTTAATCCCAACCAGCCTCTCAAATAACCTGAGGCAGTTGGGACTCCGCGACGGGCAGCTCCGGACAGAAGGCGGTCCTCGACCACTGTTCGTAAAGTCCGCAGGTTTCTCTCCCTTTCGCCCTAACTCTCACCCATTTGGACTCCCTTGTCGAGGGATTCCCGTCAGGTTGTCCCGTCTTTATATATGTGTTATATTTATTTATTTTAGTATTTTATTTATTTATTTTATTGAACAACCAAGAAAATATCCTCAAAATAATAATAAAACAGTTTATTACCACAGAAAAAAAATGTAAAGTTGAACATAAACAACATTTACATAAACAATATTATACACTTTGGCAAACAGAGGGGACTCAGCTTTTGCTGACTCAGGATTATAGTGCCATGCAGCGCTGGTTTCCAGCCACTCCCATCTCCCTCAGGTGTAAAGCGGGAGTCCTGAGGATTAAGGGCTTCCCGATAACCATCTAAAAGTTATGTTTTACAAAGTGTTTATACGCAACAAAGGAGAAGAAAAACAAGTTTGAGCAGACGACAAGACTACTACTACTATAAACTATTCCTAATATGTTCTCTTGCGTGTGCATGTGACAGCTTGGGTGGGTTTGTTTGTGTTAATGTGTGTGTAGGTTTGTATGTATATATTCGGTAGGGTTTATTATGGTTGTGTAAGTACGTTTCATATTGTCTGCAGCAAGTTGCCGCTTCAGCAATGCAGATTTTTATATATGTAACTTTGAATCTTACAATGCTTAGTTTATTTCTCAGAGTTCTATATTCTTGCTGCAGCTAATATCTAGTATTTTTCATTTTTTAATAGTGCCCTATTTAACAATTAAATAAAAACATATTTACTTGTAATATGTAATGTCTGAATATATGTACATACAAAACAAATACTCACAAAATACGATAGTCAGTCTCCGGCCTTGTAAATATGAAAACTGCGTAACGAGTCGCCCCTAAAAAGTTTTACTTTAATAAAAAGTTTCTTATTACGTATAAAATTGGAGAGAAAGTTCATAACAATGTTTTTATATTATAAATTAATAAAAGATTTAGAGAGAAAAAAATATATACCGTCTTAGTGGTTTTGTTTTTTATTACATTGAGTTCACCTGCAATGTGTGCAGTTGAAACAACTGCAGTGGTACCTCTACCACTGTTTGATTGTACTTGTAGTTATTAAAGGTTACAAACATTTCACCGGATGGTGTGATTCCTATGACCCATGACACTGACATTCATATGAGATTCGATAAGGAATCATACTGCGGATGCGTGGTAGTCCTCAGAACTAACATGGAATGCCTCGTCACCAGTAGAGTCCCTGGATCCCTTAATCTCTACATCAGACAAAACACAACAGCGTTACGTAACTATTTTCTACTGGGATTCTGTGATCTGTGAGGTCGTGTTCCTTCCCCGGTCGAGTTGACCCATCCGTGCCTCAGCCAAAAACAAATTTCAGTGTTGCTACACTATACGATAGTGCTCTATATCCAAATTATAAATATTCAATTTATTTGATATTTACTTATTGATTTCAAAAATATTATGTAAGTTATGTAATACATTGTAAATAGGTGTTCAATCTATGGAGTTGTTCGTACTAATTCCAGTCGCTGAGATTAAATATCGTACATCACGACGGAATTCATCAGACTTCATCTTCATCATCTCGATGGTTCCAATCCACCACTGTGCGCTACTCTGTGGAATCAGCTGCCGTCAGCGGCGTGCCGAAGGGATCTGCAAGAAAAGAGCCTACACCTTTTTTAAAGGCCGGCAGCGCATCTGCGACTCCTCTGGTGTTGCGGATATCCATGGGCGGCGGTGGTCACTTACCATCGGATGAGCTGCATGCTTTAATAAAGAAGGACAACAACAAACAATATCTGGACTAAAATTGAGGCTTTTGCAAAACTAAAAGCTTTTGCTTGGAATTATAATTTGACGAATTTATGACTCATTGATCGGACAATACGGTTGGAGAGACAAATACGATTTCCAACAATAGCATAGCCACGTTGATGCTAATTTCTACAACACGAATAGGGGGGCTCGAGGGAAGCCAACGCCCTCACAGTTGATGCATCAATAGACAAATGGTTTCGTCGATCTGCGACTGCGATTTAACGTCGTAGGTTTCCGAACCCGACATTTGGCTAGTGTCGTAAACCGTTTAGAACAAGCGTTTTAATTGTTCATAGCACTTTTAAAAACCATAATACTATAATCAAATAGGAGCATATCACAGCTGTGTTTGACTTGGCGAGTGTAGGGACCCGCAAGTCCAGTTTGCCTTTAGCTCTTCTGCCTCAGCTTAGTACTCATGGATGTCAAATGAGTACGAGCTCATATACAATAACCACTATTCATCAGGTGAACTGTGTGCTCATTTGTCACCCTTGTATCGATAAAGAATTGTCCTGAACTTACGCAAACATTTATGTACTATCAATATATAGACGGTTCTATGGTAATATTTTTATTAAAAAAAACTCCATGCGCCCCATAACTGATTTCCTGTTCTATATTTAGAAAATGTAACATATTATATTGTACTCACTACCCTAGTTACAAAGTTAGTTTTATCTATAGAATATTTTTAACTGGAACAGTTGCTATCAAATAAAATGACGCGAAGTGGTATGTTGGCCAACTGTATAGCGTTGTACGCATTGTAATGTTGGCTGCACTTTATGCTGTATTGGCTATTTATGCTATATGCTTTTTTTTCTTTTTTCGGGCTGATGGCCGCTGTTAGCACGAGGGCTTTTACAGTTTCACCGGGTTGAGAGATGTCGTGACCTCTATTAGTGGGTAACCAGCACAAGGGCTCCAGATATGGTGCCTCGGCTTGGACCGCTACCATGTTCAATTTTAATTTCCGCACACCAATGATTCTGTACCGAGAAGTTGATGAAAGTGTGCATAGATATTTCGTTAAGTGCCACCACAACAGAAAAATAAAACAGACGCACAATTAAGATATCTGTAGTCAATTTTTTTTAGAAATCGATATTTTGTAATCACGATAAAAAGTTAAATCCGACCCATACTAATATTTACGTTAATACAAAACAGAAGAAATACTTCTTAGAAACACTTGCGCAAAACACTGCGTGGGTATAAACGGTGTTTTCGTTTTGGAAATATACGAGTATCTTTCTTATTATTTTCTTGTCTTGAAAAAGCTTTTAAGCGATATTGTTCCTTTTATATATACAGCTGGTCTTGCATTTCGTCCTACTTTACTTCAATGGCATTTTACTTTTACCAAATTTCACCTCACCACCTCGAACGTTTTCAAAACAAATTAAGATCGCAAAGATGATAACTCGTTATTATACCTTATGATAATGAAAATATCAGAGAACATCCGTTGAATAGTGTGCTTTTTTAACCCGTAATGTAATAACTTTTAACTCGTAGACTTACGCTACAGCTAGTTCGTAGCTGAAACATGAATGGGTCGTAGGTCCCACAGTATTCTGTAATAGCAATACAACTCTGCTCTGTTTTATATGGTGACTGTCAGCCTTAAGGAATGAGATGGAATGCTTCGCCACCAGTAATAATCCCTCCCTTCCCTATTCCCTCTCATCCTCTGATGCCTACACTCACCAGACGAAACACAGCAGTTAAGCTGCTATTTTACGCTGGTATTCTGTGAGGACGTGGGCCTACCCCGGTCGTGCTGACCCATTAATTCTGCAGCTAGAAACAGACTGCAGCGTAGCTCTATCACTATTATGTGGACTTTGTGCTCATTTGTCACCAGTAATATTATAAAAAATCACCTGCCATTCATATCTCTACGGAGTACTTTATTACCTCTCAGTGATCCAACAGGATGCATTTTAATTACTAAGGCATATTAGGTTTTTTTTTTTTTTTCTTTTTTTTTTTTTTTTTCTTTTTCGGGCTGATGGCCGCTGTTAGCCCCGGAGCTTTTACAGTTTCACCGGGTTGAGAGGTGACCGAGCGCTTATGGCTCTCAGTCGAGACCTCTATATATGGGTAACCAGCGCAAGGGCTCCCGAGAGGGAGCCTCGGCTTGGACCTTTACCCTGTTTCGCGAGAGCGTCTGACTCGAGGGTGCCCGAGAGGGCCGAACCTCGGCTCGGTCAGTTGCTTCTGACAGAGGATTATCTTAATTAATATCACTATTATTATTAACTACCTGTACCACCACTTCAGAATGCGTGGGCGCTGGAGAAGAAGTGGCGCAAGAAACTCCAGCAACGCTTCTATCTGTATGGACTGGAGAGAACCGGCCAGTGACATGGCGGTATCGCGAATAACTTTGTTTGTGACGCCCTCGCCGTCGGCGGGGCGATATGAGGGTGCAATGTTTGTGTGTTGTGTTTTATGAAGGGCTTGGGCCCTGGTGGTTGCGTCGTCAGGGTCGTCGAGGGCGTGCCTCGGTCTCCTACGGACGCGGGTAAATCTGTGATTCGCGATGGGATTGTAAGTGGCGGCACTTACAATCAAAGGGTTTCGGTGTGTGACGGCAGAGTCGAAATATCGGCGAGAAGCCTGCTTCAGGTACTGAGCTATGGTCGGCAGCTCAAGATCTATGTGTAGATTTTCGTTACGCAAGAACCACGGCGCACCGGTGGCCTTGCGCATGAAACGATTTTGTATTACCTGAAGTCGGTGAATGTGACGCGGGGAGGCATGCGCAAAGACGGGGCTTGCGTATGTCATTATGGGTCGGATGCACGCTTTGTAAAGTGTAATTTTATTACGCAGGGACATTTGGCATATTAGGTGTCGTAACTAAATTGTACGGATTTTATTTTTAACTTTTATTTATGGTTAAGCTTCGAGTTCTCTTCAGCACTCATGGACCCGACGAGGACTGAGGTGTTTGCCATCCTGATGTCATAGTTGACCTGAACTACTTTCAGATTTTAATTATTTATATTTTGTCCGATCTACGCAAAAGTAGACCACAGTATTTTGAGCTCTTACAGTGGTTGGTATTTAACTTGATTAATAACTCTATCCAAAACCGATCGTAGCATCTAGCCATCTGTTCTCTATTGATATTAGGATTTTTTTTTATATTATTAATCTCGCGATTCATCCTTGGCAAGACACGGTGTTACTTTGCGAGGATTTAAAGCTAATCAAATGCTATGATATATTGAAAGTAATCTAAGGTCACGGACAGCAGACTTGGAGTGTCGACGTTTCATATCAATTATATGTTCGCGTTAATTAATCTTAACATCAATAGAACCGAAGTAGCATGTGCTCGGCATTGAAGGAAAACATCGTTAGGCAACCTATATATCTTAGAAGTAAATAAAAAAAAATTCAAAAACTTATGAGATCCGACAATCACTAGTCACATGTTGTATATATTTGTGGTATTGTCTTTTCTAAAGCCTTAGAGAGGTCTATACCTAGCAGTAGGATTTATATATATAATAAAGGTTGTTACTTTATTAAATATATATATAATGTATATATATATATAAAAAAATATATTCAATTGCTATTAACATTACTAGTAATGCAGTTAAGTACTGTAACTAAGCTCAGATTGCTTGTGCCAGGAGATGAATCACGACAAGAGACGAATGGCAGATTTGAACCTACGACCTTAAGTTTCGATTCGATAAGATTTGAAACAAATATTTCATAAAACATTCCACTCCCCTCGCAAAATGCCCAATTGTCTTTTAACTCCTCGATTGCATCGAATGATTACCATGTCAATTAAAACACTTGACCAACTCTGGGCAAGACAACGCCTAAACATAATACCAGCATATATAAGTATATAGTAGCCTACACGTCATATGTTGTGTCCCTCTCTGGTGGAGGTCTAGTTAAGGTAGCCAGGAATTCCATCTTTGTCCTCAGGAGTGACAAGTCATTATTGAGGATGGATAGCAGATGTTTTTGGGGCGCAGTCATCAGAACATTTTATAGAGGTAGTCATTTAGAATTTTAGAGTTAAGCATGTGGGTACTTAATATAAAATTTTTGTTTTATATTTTTTTTTCTAATGTTTCTTATTTTATTTTCAATCTATTAAATACACAATCAGCTCATCTTGTCAACTTTCATACAATTTTTTTGTTATGTTTCTGTTATTTTATTTTTTAACCTGTTAAATACAGAATAAGTTCATCTTGTCAACTTTCATACAATTTTTTTGTTATGTTTATGTTATTTTATTTTTTAACATGTTAAATACAGAATAAGTTCATCTGATCAACTTTCATACAATTTTTTTGTTATGTTTCTGTTATTTTATTTTTTAACCTGTTAAATAAACAATAACTTCATTTTGTCAACTTTCATACAATTATGCTTTATTCTCCATAGTCTTATATTTTTTTTGTTTTTGTTATTTTTTATTACCGTGTTTTATTACTTTTATTTTTATTTTTATAAAATTAGATTTGCAGTTTATACAATGAGGATCGCTTCTCCTGCGTGGGCTTCACGGAAAATCAGGTATGTGACCCTAAGTCACGACAGTACCTGAGACGAGATCCTCTTCCTTATTTGGCACACAGCAGGTTTCATTTGCCCTTCATTTATTTATTATTTTTTGTTTTTCTTTTTTGATCAGGTAAAAGTCTATTTCTTCTTTGTTTGTATATAATTGTTTCTACTGTACCTAATTTTCTTATGTATTGTACGCCAAGGAATAAAAGAATATTAATATTAAATGTGCTCCCCTTTTTTTTAAATGTCGGCACAAGAAGTCGGCCAAGGTCGACGCTTCCGTTGAACCCAAAACGTTTATATAAGCCTAAAAACGTTAGAATAATTGATCGCTTTTATCTTAACTTCACGCTGCATCGAGGAAGGTTCGCGCCCTCACAGATAATCATCGTGAAATATTAGCATGACCCCGCTGTGTTTTGTACGGTAAACGTAGGAATCCGTGGACTCAATAACCAGGAATTCCAGCATCCCTCAGGGATGTTCATCTTGAATCTACATTGAGGTTGGATGTATATGTCACCACATACCATCAGGTTAACTGTGTGTTTGTTTGCCACCACAAATCTCCAAAAACAAAACCCCCTCACCCCAATAGTAGCAAATAATTTATTAGATTTTAATAAAACTATTTATTTAATTATTTATATTTGGAATTTTTATTTAATTTTGATGGGGCTAAGGGTGACAAATAAGCACACAGGTCCCCCGATAGTAAGCGATGACTACTGTAACCTACAAGCATCCCTAACCATATTAAAGATAACATATGCGTTGCCACCCCTAAGAACTGGACAGCGTTATGGTATTTTATCCTGTTATTCTACGAGGACATCAGTCATTCCCCGGTCGTGGTGGTAGAAACAAGCTGCGATATATTAAAATTAAATGCTGTTCGTTGGTAAGCGCATCACTTGAGAACGGCTGGATCGATTTGGTTGTTTCTTTTAATGTTCATAATGATCCTAATACAGTTTATAGAGTAAGAAAAATTGGAATAGATGCAAATTCGATCGAGATATTTGTATGAACTCAAAACCACAGCTCAAGATTCAAGGGATTGATAATTTACACAAATTAACAAAACGATAAAAAACAATTTTTGTGATATTTGGACTGGACTACATCGGTCGGGTCGGCTCGTCTTTAAAAAAGGCATAATAACAGAGATAGCCGCGGTAGTACAGTGTCTAAGTCAGAGGTTCCCAGATATTTTTTTCTCATAGACCACTTCAAAAAATTAGCTGGTTCCGAAGGACCCCTGCAGCTACATTTGTACCATATTCCCAAAACTCGACAAGAAATGTTGTACATGTGTACTGAATATGGAATATGCACGTTTTTACAAGTAACAGTCGCTGATCTTCTTAAAATATTATCTGGCTACATTGATAGGTGAAGTCAAGACAACATTTTAGTTCTTCACTATCGGAAGCAAATAAATTTTCGTGGACCACCACTTACGAGTTGAGAAACCTCATTTTTTGTCACGCCAACGTAGACCCCCGTCGAGACCCCCGTGGACCCCTGGAGCACTTTGGGAACTAAGAGTCTAAACGCTCGCTTTTAATTCACGGTACGTGAGCAAACGTGAAGTCCGCCAATCCGTAGTTGGAACTGTATAGAGACAATGCTTTAACACCCTCTCTAGAGAGAAGTCCTATGCCCAGTAAGGGCATTTATATCTATAGGCTGTTACTTTCTTTTCTTTTCCGAAAATACGAAACTTCCCAACATGAATTAATAAAAGAGCATTTGACATCAGCTCTTGGCTCCGACCAACGCCGCAGTGCGCCAAACATCGCGTTATCCCGCGCAGTGCGGGGCGCCCTTATTAAATTCAACGTTACATTATACGCTATACTTCTTTACAACGCCATAATGTGTAACAGGCCTTATAAATTCAAAGTTACATTATACGCTATACTTCTTTACAACACAACGCCATAATATGTAACAGGCCTTATAAATTCAACGTTACATTATACGCTATACTTCTTTACAACGCCATAATGTGTATCAGGTCTTATAAATTCAACGTTACATTATACGCTATAGTACTTTTACAATGCCACAATGTGTAAAAGACTAAATTAATTCAACGTTACATTATACGTTATAGTACTTTTCAATGCCACAGTGTGTTACAGGCTTTATAAATTTTCGCGCCATAAAAACAAAATGACGTCCATACGAGATATGGTTACTTGTTTGTTTACGATAAACTAAAACTTTAAATTTCTAGAAATATTTATTTTACAATCTTTCGGAAAGTAAAATGACGTTACTATTTTTCTTTTATATAATTTCTATTACTTGCTTTGTTTATTTCCTGACGGCGGCTTGCCTCCGATCTCATTTCACATGCATCACATTGGGAAGATGACGGGGAGGGAGTGCCTCTGTGTTCGCGCAAATACGACACTATAATATATCCTGCGAAGTTGATGTCTTCGTCTGGTTATAATGAAAAGTAACCTTTAATATATTGGCCGATGACTAACAATTCACCAGATGATATACGATTCCTGTACTTCATGACACCACATGACCGATACACCCTCCATCAACAATCACAATACAGGTGCATTATTGCCACATATAAATTAGTTAAAGTAAAGTTACAGCCTATGTGTGTATAGGTACTTAGTCCGGCCATAAGTTACTCGTAAGTTCTATTACAAATGAAAATTGTTTTTATTTTAATGAAGTAATGTAATATTATTAAAATTTATACCTACATATTTATTAGTCTCAGCAAAAAAATAAAAAAATATTCTATTCTATTTCGCTACTGCTTGCTCCAAAGATTTTTTAAGAAACTCAATGTCGCCGTGTCGTTTAGAGCAGGCCATGTCCTCTGAAACTGATCATAATTTGAAGTCTAAAGGGTTGATTGAGGTCTGGGCTAGATGAGGGCCAGTCTTCAGCTCTTACAAAGTCCGGAACGTTGGTATCAAGCCAGGCTTGGGTAGCTCGTGCCTTGTGACCAGATGCATAGTCCTGCTAGAAAGTCCACGGTATATTTTTAAAAAGTGCATTGCTGAGAGGGTTCAAGAGAAAATGTTTTCATCGGTAAAGAGGATATTTCTGTGCCTTTCACCTGCGTATCTCGACAGATGGCGTTTTGTTCGATCCACTCTCTTTAATTGTAAAGATTGATTTAGAGCATGTCTTGTATATCGACGATGAGCACCGCGCTTCAGGTCTTGTTTTATAATACGCGTAGCGGGAATCTTCATTTCTCGCGATAAGATTTTTTGCTACCTAATGGGGTTTCGATGAATTCTGGCTTTTACAGCATTAACAGCCTTTGTAGTTCTAACAGCACGCGGCCGCCCCGATCTTTTCTATGTGTTGTTGTATCTGTTGACAGTACGATATACGAACATACGGCTGATACCAAGGTTTCGAAGTGTCTGGAATATGACCGACGGCTCCATACCCACTTTGTGCAAGGCGATCACTTCAATTCTATTTTCTTTAACACGCAATTCCATATTGATATTGAATGAATTTGATAATGAACACGAAAAAATATGTGAAATGGAGTAAAAGCAGAAAAAAAAAAGTTGAAAAAAAGAAAAGTTTTTATGTAACAGTACTTATATATACAGTTCACCTGATGTTCACACTCCTATGACCCATGACATCTACATTCATTCTGGACAAGGAATCATAATGCAGATGCCTCGTCACCAGTAATAAAGGTCTCCATATCCCCGCACTCACCAGACGAAACACAGCAGTATTATGCTCGTATTACAAGCTGGTATTCTGTGAGGGCGGTGTCCGTCGAGCTGACCTTTTCATTCTACAGCTAGAAACAAGCTGCAGCGTAGCTCTACCACTGTTAATATAAATCTCACTGGATATCGAATTAAGTTTACTCGCTTACCGTGACATTAAAAGCGAGCGCTTAGACAATAAGTTACTACGACTCTTACCATATATAACTAAAATGGAATACCTCCTCACTTAGTTCCAAATGAAATCACAAACGTGTCCTCAAAATCAATTTGTTAGACCACCTGACGCCCTGGGACCAAAGCGTCTATTACCAGAGTCAGTCTTATACCAGAGCTGTCAACGAAGACAGAGTTCTGAATGAATAATGTTACGTGTCTTTCAACTGTTACTTTACGAATGAGATTTATCGATGGACAGTAAAGTTTTGTGCCCGCACTGCGCCTGGGGAGCTATAGTGATGCAGTATCGATATATCGACATTTGAAAATATATTTATTCGTTACATAGTAAAATATAAAAGATCATAGAGTATAAAAGAATCACAAACAAAAAAATATATAACCTTCTTAGTATCTTTATTAACTACGTAATTTATTGCTACACCGATCACATTCTCTCACCACACCTTGGCCTTTGGCATTATGTCTTTAAGAACCTCTAATTTTGTTTAGAATAATACAATAAAAAAAAAATTATATACAAATTTACAAAAATGTATAAAAAAAAAATCTGTTTCACACCGCAATGTACGACGAATTTAGGATTCGTTATATTTGCAACAGATTAAAAATTACTATTTTTAAGATTTATGATACATTTGTACGTTAAGTTTTTTATGTAATAAATAAGTTTGTGCACGTTATACATATAAAGGAATAATATATAAATGCAGTAGATAAACTATATTATAACAAAAAAAACACTTACATCGTGTGAAATTAAATAGTTACAGGTAATGAAAATCCTTCTGTCGGTTCGGTCACTAACAAGGAATCTATACTATTAGGTCCTTACATATGAAATTAGCATGTTATATTGAAAAAGTAAAATCTATTTTCTTTATGAAATTATACATTTAATTAATCGAAGTATGTACCATTATTATCTATATACTTTGCCATTTTACAGGTAGTCCATTGATCATATTGCTGAAAATATTTTGGGGGCGAGAATCAATACAATAATTGAAAGCGGTTTGGATTGGGTCATCATTTTTTCTGTGCACGAAATTTTTCTTAATAACCTAAAAAAATAGTAATCTATTTAAACCGGTCCGGTGTAATAGGTCAGGGAAGCTCGTGGGTATCATCTTACTATCTTTACTGTTACGGGGCTTATTTTGGAGCACATAAAGAGAACGTCGTCACGTTGGAACCAAAAACATACCGTACTTTCTTTTGCAGTATAATCATATTCGTAAATAACGTGACATTAAAAGTTTATCATTTTGTTAATATTAGTGTGTCAAATTAAAAAAAAAACAAATGGTGCGAAAACAAATGAACCATTAAACTAAAAACACAAATACGCAAGCCTAAATTTGAAGATTATTTGAGATAAAATGGCCAGTTCGACAAAACGCCTGAATGAAGACCGAAACCCTTCATCGAGCTTTAGCATGGTATATTTAGTGTTTTAGGGGAAAAAATAAGAGATATTAATAGTAAGTGTCATAGGAAAAAAAAGTCCTCGAAAAATACTCAGTCAAGGTGATCAAAAATATTTGTTTTTATTATTGTTGGGGTACAAGCCTAAGTAGTAACGAACTGGCCGTATAGTTCGTAGAGCCGATAAAGGATAGAGAAAAAATGTTCTTTTGTGGCAACCTCGGACTGACAGAGGACTGTGGCTCATCGTCGTGCTTTGTGGCAATCCATGAGGAGAACTGTGGTCAGCTGTGAACTGTGGAAAGGTTGTGATGTTGAATTTTATCATTGTTTTAATAACGCGTTAGATTTATTATAACCATATTACGATGAATTATCCTGGCTGGTTCACAAGTTTGACTAGATTTTACTAAATTATTATTATTAAATATAATGATGTCTTTTCATTAGTATAATGATATAATAATGATGAACCAAGCACACCGAGCACGTTATCAATGAGAAAAAAAAATTATACAAACAATTTAATATAAGGAAAACAATATCGATATGACACCAGTAACATCACTAGAGATTCGCGTCAGCCTGTGGCAATTTCATCGTAACCTCGTTTTGTTTTCGCAGTTACTATATTTTTAGCTCGTCAAGTCCCCTCACCGGTACGCCTCCCAGAAATTGTCGCCCATTGGGGAATTTAGAATATTCCTTGTAGCAAAGGCTTTATTTAGATCACGACATATTCAAGGTTTTGTTGAACGCTTTATTTTTTAGTCTAAGGACCTAACTAATCGTCCGTGGTTATCGAATTTTGCTTTGTTTTCGCAGTTACTATATTTTTAGCTCGTCATCTCCCCTCACCGGTACGCCTCCCAGAAATTGTCGCCCATTGGGGAATTTAGAATATTCCTTGTACTAAAGACTTTATTTAGATCACGACATATGATTCAAAGTTTTGTTGATCACTTTATTTTTTAGTCTAAGGACCTAACTAATCGTCCTTAGATATCGAATTTTGCTATTAAAGTAAAGTATTTTATATTTATATATATATATATATATATATATATATATATATATATATATATAAATCCCACTTTTGTTCATAGGTTTCTCTAGGGAATTCGAAATATTTAAGACTTACTTAGACAAGTAGGTTTCCTCAAGATGTTTTCGTTACGTTAACCAAACTAAATAAAATTAATAATAAGATTAGCCTATATAAAATCAATTCAGTCAAATTATAAGAAGCTTTATTCAAGTAAATTTATACAAAACACTTTTGAATCTTCAAGTTACCGAATAGGACCACCGCTTCGGATAGCAGCTACTAGTTAGAAGAAACAACAAGAAACGCGACTGGTTGCTCTTTTTTTTAATATTGTTTTAAAAAGTCCAGGGGTTGACCGCTATTTTAAATCTGTTTGACGGCAAATTACAGCGGTCATTATTTGCGGAATTTTATAAAATATGCGTGTGCTATTGCCCAAGGTGATTTCCGTATCTTTTTTAAACGATTTCTTGTATATATTGCGTCTAGTAAATGTTTGTAAATTCTTACGTATTAGCAATATATTGCCGTAAATATGAGGTAGCCGAAAATATGCCTATTTCTTTAAATGTTTCCCCTTGCGATACCTAAGATTTTAAATTATAAATAGCTTTTTTGTATATAATTTCAAAATTCCCTTATTTAAAAATTTATTATCACCATTACCCCATAGTAAAATTCCATAAGACTGTAAAAGTTACTAAAATAAACGAGTCTCGCCGTAATAATATCTGTGAATAGTCTGATTTTTCTAATTGCATAAATTGCACTACTAACTCTTGACAATAGATCGGCTAAATAGGAGCTCCACTGAAAATTTGAGTCAAGGGATTATTCCAAGGTAAACCATCGACTCAAGAAACTCAATTCGTTTATTATTTAAAATAACACCAGAAGATTAAGTTTATAGTTGGGCAACAATAACAAAACACACATAGCTTTTTCGTATTTAGATCTAAATTCTTTATATTAAACCAGTCTAAACTATGTAAAAGAGAACTGTTTACAATGTCATAGTTATTTGTCTATCCATCAATTTTTAAAAATTAAAGATGTATCATCTACAAAGAGCATAATGTCGCAAATATTTTCTATGTAATATGGTAAATCGTTTATATACATATATCAAAAATAGAAGAGTCTTTAAAATTGGACCTTGTTCTATTTTAGATATTTCCTCTTTAGAGAGAGCATAGGCCTTAATGCGGCTGCACTGCGGTATGGAAGACTTCATGTGGCTTTGATTTTTTTTTATATAATCCTTACGCATGCCTGTTTCCACGTAAATTGGTAAATTAGCATTTAAACTTTCAATTCAATTATCGATTACATTGGCGCCCGCACCAGGGATCGATTGATGTCTGTTTAATCACGTACCGTGAATTAAAAGCGACCTCTTAGACAGTGAGCTATCACGGATCTGAACTACATAGATGACAATTATAAAAGCACACAAGAAACTTTTATATATATATATATATTTTCCACTTATCATTGCATTGCAATTTTAATGGAATGATAAATGCCAAAGGCTCAAGTGGATTTTTATTTTAAGGGTAACAAACGAGCACACAGTTTACCTGACGCCAAGTGATGACTGTGGCCCCTTACATCTTCATCTGTCCTTCAACAATAATTCAACACGTACATACGTTCTCAGTCTTGTAGGGTGATATGGAACCGCTAAGTTGGTCAACAAATACCTATGCTCGCAATTCGATAAATGCGATGAGTTATGACGCTATTCTGAGGGACCGGAGGTCACATTCCATTTTAGTCTTCAGAAGGGGAAGTATCCGCATCTTGTTCTCTTCTTGTGGTCGCAGTGATGACTATGATATCAGGTTTTTTCACGTGGAAGAAGTCAATTATGGACTATAGTTACTACAAATAATTTGGTTGGACTAACCGACTGGCTTTCCGACATACCAGCGTAAATTTTATTGCTGGTGAGAAAGCAATATATCTCAGTCCTCAGGGGTTCGTAGAAAAGGACGAAAGTTGGGGTCATAAGCCTCAGAAATCAATTAAGTTAGTCAGGCTACATAACTAACTAACCTAACTGATTTCTGTACATAATATTTATCATGGTAGTCAGCAGTGCACATAAAAAATATTTATAACGTTAATCAGTAGTGTAACATACTAAATATTTATCAAGTTAGTTAATGGTGTAACATACAAAATATTTATCCAGTCAGTTAATGGTGTAACATACAAAATATTTATCAAGTCAGTTAATGGTGTAACATACAAAATATTTATCAAGTCAGTTAATGGTGTAACATACAAAATATTTATCAAGTCAGTTATTGGTGTAACATACAAAATATTTATCAAGTCAGTTAATGGTGTAACATACAAAATATTTATCAAGTCAATTAATGGTGTAACATACAAAATATTTATCAAGTTAGTTAATCGTGTAACATACAACATATTTATCAAGTTAGTTAATCGTGTAACATACAACATATTTATCAAGTTAGTCAGCAATGTAACATAAAAAATATTTTTCAATGATAGAGCCACGAAGCTACTAGTTTCTTGCTGCAACATGAACGGATTGGCTCCTCTGGAAAGGACCACTCCCTCATAGAATACCACCGTAAAATAGCAGCATTATCTTACTTCGTTTCGGAGTACGGAGATCTAATTACCAGTGGCAAGGGTTTTTTTTTCTGTATGTGTATTGCTGTTGATCCAGAGACCTCTACAGCTTTATCCAATTAAACTCGTGAGCAGGAGGCACGCTGAATAGGGTACAAGACAAGGCATCCCCTCTCAGTCTGCAGGGGTACTTTTTTAAGGATGAATTTGGATGTGTTGAGTGATAAAAATCACATAACTACATCAGATAAATTTCTTCTCGTTTCATCATATATTATATGTTTCACTCATAATATCGAGAAAAAGTGGATGCGTGACCTTATATTTTATTTACATACAAACAAACAAACAGCTTTTGTTTATTAATATTATTAGCGAAAAACGTAACACTCGCTATGCTCGTATAATACAAGCACGATATATTCAAACCTCAAACCATCTCATATGAAATGCAGCGCTACACTTAAATTATTCCGGGTGTAACGAATCTCATACCGCATTCAGCTCTATATCACGTAACACTGCTATACGCTGGATGCTGGGAGGCAGCCGTTTAATTGGATTATGTATGCGAGATGTGGATCTGATTAGTTAGGGAAGCCCTGTTGGTCGTCTGTTTAGTATCTATGTTTGATAAAATTATTTGCCTGTATTAGTTGTGCTAGAAAGAAAGTAAAAAAAATCTTAATATGTCACAGCACCACTGATGTACTCTACGTAATATATACAAAAAAGATAAAATAATATATATTACAGGGTGTCTATATATTATTTTACATAATACTTACAATAAATATGTTTATATAATATATAATTAAATATAATATGACTATTACTACTCCATAAGTAACTTATTGGTAAAAAAAAACTATGATTCAAAAGCTTCAGACGTCACCTTTAAATTGGTTACTGTCACAATATTCGGTATCTTGCAAAATAAAGGCATCTGGATGGAAATGTAGGGCCCATTTTCCCTTCAAATTAGAGATACGACTTGCGGTTGGGTACTTAACAATAAAATAAATATAATAATATCTACTAAAAACATTTAAAATTATATATATCAATACATGGTATATCCTTCCTAGCACTAACCACGGCTCGTATTCAGTTCTTTATAGATTTTCTAATTAAGGCATCTTTAATATACCAACCCACTCCTCTAACAACGCCGCCTTAAATTCATTTACGGCCGTAGCGGTTCGGGGGTAGGTAGGGTAGATCGTACCATATGTACTCGATGGAATTCCAAGTCTGGGCAGAGTGCAGGCCAGACCGTTGTCCGTATATGAACTTCCTCTCGTGCATTAACGAAGAGTCTACGTAGTCTTGAATAATGCCGGTGATGATCAGCTGTTATACCCCCTCATCGGCCTCCAATTCATGAAAATGAACGCGTTTTTGGAAACACCAAGTAGTAAAAAGGCTTGCTTGTCAGCCCTACAGTCTGGGATCTTGGTAGGCCGTTTTGGAGTGAGATTGACTTTTTTTAACCATCTTCTAAGTATTCACTTGGTGACGCTTGGTATTCTTCTTTAATATACCCAAGAATCAGATTACGTGAACTGTTTGACATTACCTACGAATCAGTTTAGCGATTTATATTGATGTATTTTCTTAAATAATTATATAATATATATAAATATTACTTGACAGTGTATATATTTATCATTAATAGTAATAATAGTAAGTTACTAATAATAATAGTAAGTACAAATGCATTATTAGTATTCAATAAATATAAAATTGTTAAATACTCAGAATACCAAACGCATTATGAGCCCTTAAACAAACGTATTGTTATCTTATTCTTGAAGATCTATTGGCATTTAATTAATAGTAAGCTAACATAGAAATAAATTGTCAAATAACCAATACGAGAGATTGTACTAATAGTAAGTTAGAAGTATCAAATTATTAAGAAAAAAAATGCCTACTAAAAAATATTCGCAAGTATCTATCAGTCCTTAGAAAATTTAAATAAGTTTAATTTATATCTATAGACCTACTAATAAAATACAACCTAATACAAGAAACACAAAATGATATTCGCCCCGACCAGCTCTATAAAACAATATTGCCGACCATAATATCATCCCCTATTACGCCGCAATCCCGACGCGACACCATTTCAAGGACTCCTTCTCCGAGGGTGACTTCATTAAAATGAAAATATTTTCTTCCAGGAAGAAAACTAATAACAGGAGAATGGCGGGCTCGAGGGAGAGGCTACTCTACGACAGACATTCCGAATACGAGCACAATTACGACAGACGACGCTACGACGCGGAGCGAATCGAAACGAAGCGAAACGACCCGACCCTGTACGAAACCCACTACGCTACGCGACGCTACGATGTGAACCGATCCGATACGGAGCGAAGCTCGAACCGCCATAGAGAACGAATTGAGCGCTACGAAAGACCACGACGTAAGAACGGATACGTCTACGAAGACATCTATTCAGATTTCGACGAAGCCCAAGGAAGATTATCATTGTTCAGACCAATCCGACCTGAGTATTTAAACCTGCCCACCACATACGAATCTAAGTACAGCACACTACCTCGAAACTATACTTATTATGAAGACAGGGCCCGTAGATATAAGAAAGACTATTACGATTTTCGAATCGAAGAAAGACGACGATCGCGTGAATCTTATGAACCTTATAGAACTGAAGTCAGAAGAAAACCACAAACCTACGATCGTAGACCGGATATAAGTTACACAGAGAGACCGAAACCGGTTGTCTTAAACAAAACAGTGAGCAAAACCCCAAAGAACGTTGCGATCTGTAAACCACTTCGATTAACCGAGAAAAACGCTCGCTACTGGACCACTGATCTACCGGAAGGTGCACAAAAGACGAAGAAAGACGAGCCCAAGAAAAACGTGAAATTCTCCGAAGTGTCCGGTTGTAACCGAAAAATGGTAATCGATGATCCGGTGTGCGGTCGAAAGCTGGTCGCTGTCAGAGAGTTAGAGGTCTCCTTGGACCAGATGATACAGAACGGCTACTTTGAGAAGCACAACATTCCGATATTAAGGCCCGAGCAGAAGCGAGAGGTGCCGGCTCCGGAACCGAACGGAAAATGCTTATCTGGCGGGGGACCACAAACGGTCAGGAAGTCTAGACATCTGCCTCAGGTAAGTTTAGATATAATCTTTAGTAACAATGTTCAAAGTTAGATCAAGGCTAAAGCTAAGTTTCAAAACGAAAGCTTTGCTATTTCTTATCGCATACATCAAGTACGTAAGTTACGCGAGGTTAGTCTTCCTCTTCTAATTTCTTATGTCTCCTATGACATACTCGGAATCAGTATGAGGATATAAATAATATAAGTAATGGTGATTTAAAACACTTGCATTCAAAAAAATTATATAATACCTTTCTGTTGGGTCGAGAAAGTAAAGAGAGTGTTTGCCCGTCCTGGTATGATCTAATGCAGTGAGATGCGTTCCGTAGGACCAACACAAGGTGAACACTTCCAATGCACTGAAGATGGCTAAGTAGGGGAAGAGTGTAAATCCCGTACTATCTTTCCTTACCCAAAAAGGGCAGGGTGTTTCATGAACACTTCCAAAATGCCAAAAAAAAAGAGCTTTGCAACTTGATCATTAAAATAATTAAATAGAAAATATATTTTCATTCCATCTTAGTCCGCAGGGATGACAAGGCATTTTGAATCTTTGTTAAGAAATCATCACTCATGTCATTATATATGTGTCAGCTCGACCGGAGTAGAGCCCTCGCAGAATACCAGCAAAATAGCAGCATATTGCTGCCGTGTTTAGTCTGGTGAGTGTAGAGGTACAGAGACCTTTATTACTGGTGACGGGGCATTCCATTTCAGTCCTCAAGGGTGACAACGTATCTGCATTATGATTCCTTGACAAAGATGAATGTAGACGTCATGGGCCCAGAAATCACTTACCATCAGGTGTACCTTTTTTATACTCAATGTAATAAAAAAAATAGTCAACACATACCATCAGGTGTACCTTACTGTGTACTTGTTAGCCACCCTTAGTTTAAGTTAAAAAAAACATAGTTCTGCCAACATGGGTTGCGAATATTTTTATGTTATTAAGCGGCGACGAATGATACAGTTCACTGAATGATATTTGATTCCTGCGGCACATGACACCCGCATTCATACTTCATAATCCAGATACTTTTAACCACCTATGACTATGATGGAATACCTCATCACCAGTAATGGTCTCAGGGACCCTACACTCACCAGACGAAACAAAGCAGCTTTAAGCTTCTGTTTTATTCTAGGAGTCTGAAAAGGAGTCATCCCGGTAGACATAACCCATTCCTATAGGCTAGTTGATAGGTAAGTTGCTCTTTAGTTAAAAGTAAAGGTCCACTGTTGGAAGCTGCCCTCCTCTCTATTTATCTAAAGAAGGATATTGAGCATAGTTCATCAGGCGATGATTTCGACTTCACATGTTTTTTTTAATGGATTGGGGGTGAACAACGAGGTTCATCAGATTTTAATTGGCTGCAGCCTCTCTACATATCCTCGATGAGGAATCATAATGCAGATGCGCTTTCTCCCTAAGGATTAAAACAAATGGAAATCCTTAATTTTTACTCCGTTAGAGAAAGTTTTTTTTTAATTTATTTATTTTCCCTTTCGCAAAGGTACAGAAAATTTATATAACAATATAAAATATTCCTTTGTGTGAGACCGGTGTCTGCACTAGTTGTCCCTGTCTGACAGATCACCAGGCCCTCGACTTGATACACGGATGTTGTTGCCTTAGACTTTGCAAGAAAAATAAATAAATAACATAAAAGTTCTAAGAAAATTTATTTAAAAGAACGCCTAAATGATGACGAAACAGACAATTTAGTCCTGGATTGTATCGAGGTGAGTGTGGTATGTGCTCATTTGTCACCATATAAAAGGCATGTTCAAAGTTAATATGCCTATCGGAGTACAAGTCATTAAGTTAAGGGTTACGAGGGTGGCTCTCAGCCACCCCGATAGCTCTAATGCCCGTAATTATCTTGTTAAACTCCCCAGTACAAATCTTATGTACGGGGGCTTATGTCGACGGTATACGTTAAGCTATTTTAGCTCCTATGCTCTTTGTGTTACGGACACTTTAATAAAGCAATTACCCGTTTAAACAGTAATAATTGTTATACTTGAGTTTGATACCGTTTGGGAAGTAAGTCTTAGAGAAGTACCTCAATATATATATATATATATATATATATATATATATATATATATATATATTTATATATATATACTTCTCCCTTAGATGTTATGCGGGAGTCTTGAGGATTGAGGGCTTCCTGCACCACATCTAAAAGTTATATTTTACAAAGTGTTTATACGCAACAATGGACCAGAAAAACTAAGTTTGAGGCAGACAAGAAGCCTATCTTCTATCTACTATCTTCTACTACTAACTATTACTAATATGTTCTCTTGCATGTGCTTGTGTGGGGTTGTGTGTGCGTTATTTGTTTGTTAATATATGTGTAGGTTCGTATGTATATATTCTGATACAGAATCTAAAAGTTCCTCCGATCTCATTACAAGGCGACGGCGAGTGAGTGCTTCTGTGTTTGCACAAATACATACGGCACTATGAAAATATTCTGCGCACATGATGACATCTGGCAATAATCAGAAATTCCCTTTGTTTTTCTGTCAGGTTTTATTGTCCCTTGACCCTTCTTGCTTTTATGTTTGTACCCCTTCTGTCTACTCGTAAACGAAGTGTTACCGATTCAAATACAATATATGTCGGTGCAATACATTCGAACCTAGAACCTGCAACTTAGAAGGCAGGCCCTTCGACCACTTAGTGGTCACATATTTGTGTAATGTGAGAAATTACAAGCTATGTCAGATCTTAGGTAATACGGAAGACATTTCGTTACGTTTACTCGACCTAGTCACGTTTTTCTCTTTAGACGATTGTGCAGAATTTGCACGTAAAACGTAAAACTGTGCTTTTTTGTCACAACATTTAAAAAAATGATACATCACGCATAGTTACTAAGGAAGTCCTAGGTTCAATTCCTGAGCTGCGTTGCATATATTTTATTACAAACAGGCACTACGCTCTATCAGCTCGAGTAGAGAAGTACCACCGTACACCAGCGTTACATAGCAACAATACGCTGCTATGTTTCGTGTGGTGTGAGGAAATCCGTAGATGCAATTACAGGTAATAAACCACTCCATCTCAAAACCAAAGTACTTCAGGATCACTACGCATGTGCATCATGATGGAGATTGAGAGATTCTTGGGTCGCTGTCATCACTTACTGGTGAACTACTTTTTTTTGGTATGGCATAGTTGACTATAGCAAGCTAGCAGTTTACCTGATAGTAAGTGATCACCGCCACCCATGGACGTCCACAACACCAGAGGAGTCGCTGCCGGTCTTTAAAACAATCTTTAACTGTGTGCTCGTTTGTCACACTTAATTTAATAAAATCACGCACATCATTGCAATTTGACTGAATCACTCACCGACAATATCAGTGTATAAAGAAAGTTATGATTAATGTATTCTGCTTGTGACACGCTATCAATTATCACCGTGCGTACATCAGGAATTATGTATGTAATTCATCGATGGAGAGTTCTACAGTACTTCATTAGGCAATGTAGCGTCTGTAGCCTAGCTGTTAGAGGTACGGTCTGCAAAACTAACCTCTTTAATTACCAATTCGACATAATTTCAGTATTTTGATATAGAATGACTGTTTTTTTTTAAATAAATAACACAAGCAGTGCTATGAACATTACCAACGTTCCAGTAAATCACTCCCACTAACCCAAAGTGCCTTTGCTAGAAGACAATTCATGAATTGAGGGATTCGAAGGTATGACGTTTTGCATACTGTACTCTAAACTTAGAATATTGATGCTAAATTTTCTCCGATCGTATCACATGTAGAACAGGCGCCAGGACATTGGCATGCTAGTGGCCAACGCAGGATGCGGGTGTTTTTTATTATTACATTAAGAGCAACCAACGAGCGCACAGTTCACCTGATGGTAGGGGATTCCTGTGACCCATGACATGTACATTCATCCTTGACAAGGAATCATAATGAAGACGCGTTGTCACCTTTGAGAACTGAGATAGGATGCCTCGTCTCCAGCAATAAAAGTCTTCTAATAGATTTCAACCACTGCCACCTATTTTTGTTATTATACCACATCGTCGCATTTTTAAATTTAGACGATAATTGTTTTAATATTGATAAATAACCAGTGTTTAATCGTATTGAAAAATCATTAAATAAAATGAGATTTAAATTGATACTTTTTTTCATAATGCATAAGGTTAAAATTACCACAAACAGTCCTAACGGGAATACGTCGAATTACCAATAACCCTGTATATCCTAATTAATGAGATGAAATACTGATCACAATATATAACATAGGGGTCATTGACCGAAGCCTTACGATCTATAACGTAAAGCAGTAAGCGCATATCCGAACAACTCGTCCGTGATAAATCTCGTTACACCATCGGATACGGCTTAATGGATTTCTGTTTACGTGTTTTATTTACAACATACTGTTCAAGAGGGCGACGACAAACGTATTACCGTTGATATAAACTTTTAAATTGGCTTATTTAGAACCTGTTTATATAAATCCCACTGTTGCGCTTAGGCTACTTCTGACGATTGTGGGAGCTTCATCCACCACATCAATGAACATTCTTAATCGGAATTAAGTTCTGATTTGCCTAGTGGTCTACGGTGAAGGAAAACTTAATGATTAAACTTGCAGGTCTAAGAAAGAAATAAATTATGTTTATATTTATTTAGAGCCATTCGAGAACCTTTCTTCCCGATCCATCAATGGTTCTACGAGCTGTATGACTGGTCCATTGATAGTTCAGCTTACAGATGAGTTCTCACCCTTGAGGACTGAGATGGAACGCGTCGTCACAAGTAATAAAGGTCTCCGGATCCCTGCACTCACCGCGTTATATTGATGTTTTACGCTAGTATTCTGTGAGGGCGTAGTCTTACCCCGGCGATCTGACTCATTCATTCTGCATCTAGAAACAAACTGCAGTGTAGCTCTACCCTTGTTTTCGTAGAGAAGCCACACTAATAGTATATCGGCAAGTTTCAGACAATTAGTAATCAGGAGAATTGAATTACTCCAACAAATCGAATAGAGTTGCATGATTCAGTGCTTTTAATTCAATTTAAATCAGATATATTCTAACTCGGTTAAACAAATACGTTCCTTACAGTTTCAACCTCAGATATCAACTGTCCCTCTCTAACATATTATGTTGGCAACCAAAGTATAAAAGAAGTCGGGAGCTTATTCCTGGTATATAAATATTTAATATTTGGTGTCAACAATATTGTGGTCGTTTCTATTGTAATTCCTAATCGAAGATGCATTTGGTCACAAGAAAGGAAACAACAGCTTTCGTTAGGACTATTTCTGAATCGATGTGACTTAGGGACCTTCGAGAAAAGAGCCTTGGCTTCTCTCAAAGATCGGCAGCGCAGCTTCGACGCATCTGGTGTTGTGGATGTGGCAGCTGGATCACTTAAATTAGGTGAGATGTTTGCTCGTTTGCGTTTCTATAAAAAAAAAGTTACTTTCACTTCGTCGTTATAAATAGATAGTTTAAAAAATATTAGTTTATTTATTCGATAGCGTTCTGTAAGTTTACCTATCACATAAAATCCTATATAACCTAAACATTATGCTAATAAGAATTAACAGTCGTAAACTAAAATAATTAAGGAAACAAATCTTGTATCGTAAAGCCGGTGCAAATGCAGCAAACCTTAGTGCAATTTGACCCGATGATGACGATCTCGTTTGCCATACATTCTATTAAAAAAAAAGTTACTTCACAATGAGCTCGTCGAATCCCGTTAAAGAAAAGTTTCGGTTCACTACTCACCTTAAAAAAAATATTATCAATAAGTAGTGGTGAGAATATTTTTGTACGTGTTAGAGTAACGCTACAGCTACGCTTCTGACTTTAATATATATCTGTCCATTCGGGTGGAGAAGATAAACGCCCACACAGAATACCAGTGGCGAAGAGCAAACCATGACACAAAATGTTTGATATTGCGTGGAGGAATCTCCAGACCCAATTACAGGTAATGCATTCCATCAGCAGAGATCTAGCAAGTGTTTCCTGAAATTTTGCATAGCTGTCATGAATCAGTCATTATTTAATTAGTTTATTGCTACACCTATCACAATATCCCGGCACATCATTGGATGACTGGTAGAAAATGTATTTGGTATTAAGTCCGCCCGTTTCGATTATACTCATAGATACTCTAATTTGTTCACCGTTTATGCAATAAGGTAAATATATAAACTTACAAGCACATAAAACTTTTGCCATTCCCAATATTTAAAAGAAAATATTACCAAAGATTTACGTGAGATGCAATGCATTAACGGCGCTCTCTTTCTAGCTGGTATAATGTTTATGAGAGCTACTTTGGCCGCTTCTATTATGTGGAGTCACGTTTTCTACGTAATGTGTATATGTAGGATAAATGTAAAGAATCTTCTTTACAACGTGTATTAAGGGCAAGCGTACAAGATTTATTTTATTAGTCTAAATACCACATTAATACCAGCGTGAACTATTATCTGAGAGGTACTGTATTTCGTTCGGTGATTGAAAGTCTGTAGCTCGTGACATGTGACACCGCATTCCATGTAAGTCTTTTGATTAGCCTTATCGGGGATATAGATGTCGAGAGCATAGGAATTATTTACCATCGCGTGAACAGAACTGCGCTGTCCGCCCTTATTTCACAAACAAAATTATACGAAGGTGGCTCTACATGGCCTGTACTATTGCGGGGTTATCACTCGAGAACTTTTAAATAAGAGCTGATTACTTTGTCTTATTTATATAATAATATTAATAAAAATAAGGTATTTATTTATTTGAGACCAAAATTCAGACCTTGTTGTGTTAACATTTGTTATATAACATTGGGGGTGATGACTGCAGGCACAAGATGCAGAACCAGTGGTAGAGCTACGTTGCTGTTTGGTTCTAACTGAGAAGGACCACGCCCTCATATAATACCAGCGTGCAAAAACAACATAATGCTACTGTGCTTCGTCTGATGAGTGCAGTGATCCGGAGACCTTTATTACTGGTGACGAGGCATTCCATCTCAGTCCTCAAGGGTGACGACGCATCTGCATTATGATTCCTTGTCAAGGATGAATGTAGATGTCATGGGCCGCAGGAATCACTTTCTATCAGATGAAGTCTGTGCTCGTTTGTTACGCTGAATGCAATAAAAAAAGAACCATTGTCATCCCTGAGTTCTGAGATGGACAGCCTAGTTACCTGCAACTGATTCCACGGATCCCTAAGTTCACCACACGAAACACAACAGCGATATGCTGCCATTTCACCGTATGGATGTGGATGTCACAGGCCGCAAGAATCATTTGCGGCCCATGACATGTACATTCATTCTTGCGTTGTCACCCTTGAGGACTGAGATGGAATGCCTCATCACCAGTAATAAAGTTTCGAGATTGAGACAAGAATGTTTATTTAATATCTCACAATAGAACCTTCATTAAGATTCCGATTTGATTAAGTTATCTATTTAAGTATAATTTCAAACGTAACTCAAGCGATATTCCAAGTGTTCAATTATTTGTTCAAATATTGGAACGGTCATTGAATCGAATCCATTACCAATGGGGCGAGGGTATCTGTATTTATTCAAATCTCGGTCTCTTTGAATGTTCCAACGAAACATAAATAAAAAGTGTTTTCAGATGTTTAAGGGTATCTAAATATTTTATATGCACATATAATTTGTTTTTGTTTTTTGTACTGAGATTCAATTTGGTTTGGTTAGAGTTAGATGCCAGTCCTGGGTTCCATTCCCAGAGCAGGAGCGATATTTGTGAATATTAAATTGTTGGCTTTCTGGTTTGACTGTGTTATAAGTATGTCTGACGGGACGTCGAGTGAGTGAGTGTGTTTGTTGGCGCGAATGTGTCACGGCACTAATTAATATTAATATTTTAATTAATATTTGCATAGTTGATGTCATTTAGTTATTACCATAAATAATTGTCGTGGTTGGAATCGGCGTGCTAATACAGTGTTAATACACTGGAACCTCTATAACTCGAATCTCGTTGCGTCTTAATTCTCAATAAGTCGTAAAAAATTCTATTCCCTTCCGGTGCAGCCCTAAATATGCGGTATTTCAAATTATTTAGACTTTATAACTCGAACAAAATGTTATACCCCTGCGAGGAGTGATAAGAAATATTTATACTCTATAACTCGAATTTCAAAATTTGAATTGGAATTCTTTTTTATTATTTTTATTTATTTATTTTTCACAAAGGTACAGAAAATCAATACAACAATATAATCCAATATAAAATATTCCTTTGTGAGAGACCGGTGTCTGCACTAGGTGTCCCTGTCTGATAGATCACCAGGCCCTCGACTTGACACACGGATATTGTTGCCATAAACTTTGCAAGAAAAATAAAGAAATAACAGAATAATACTAAGTAAAGTGAAAATAAAAACAAATGTAATAGAAAAAAAACGGTAAAAACAAAAATGTCTGCGAGTGAGCTTCGAATTGTGATGAGTGAATTCCCCGAAATCATAGCAATAAAATCCAAAAGGATTTTTAAGTCAAAATTTTAGCAGTTAAATCTTTTATATCTCGAAATTATTCTGAAGTCGAAAACTCATTAACTCGATTTTTTCTTTTGCATTTCCCGTGACATTCGAGTTATAAAGTTTCCACTGTAGTAGTCCATAGACCATAGCTCACTCCATACCCCATATAATCAAGTACCATATCTGCAATCTGTGTACCTACATATATCATATGTATATTGTATATAGTCAGTTCTAGACTAGTTATTCCTAAGTTTGTATCGACCTCGAATGTCTCACGACACTTCAGACATGTTAACGTAAGGTAGTGTCAGATAAATTAGGCCAACCCTTATCGCTTATTTTACGGTTATCGTGTAATTTATAAGTAATCTTTTGCTTAAAGGGCCACACGTGACTAACGAGAATACAGTTTACCCCATAAATATTCCCTGCGGAGCGTGACGTATCCTTGATACAGGATTAAAATACAGATGCGTTGTCTTTACAAAGCAATAAAAACGAAATACGTTACGCTGCGACTTCATGCCGTTATTCGGTGAGGTCGTGGTCCTTCCCCGGATTAGTATGTTATCCTCATCGCTGAGGATTTTAGTATCATTATATCTATGACATAGTGTCCCTTGATGGGCGCACTCGGAATATAATTTAAAACCGTCAGTAAAATTAGGTCAACCCTAATCAAACTAAAGGGCAAGGGTTGCGGAAATTTCGTGTTTTTTTCTTCTTTTTTTTAATGAAATTAATTGTGATAATCGACCACATAGTACCTCCATATTAGTCACCTGATAGTATATTAAAATATTCAATATGCACTTGTGTCGTCATTCTAGTGAAGGAATGCTTTATTGTCAACAGTGGACTCTCAGATGCCTATCTCCCCTAAACGAAACATGAGCGTTATGCTATTATGTGATTGAATGTGAATGATTGTAAATTAAATTGTTTAATAGTGTTTATAGTGGTAGAGCTACTACGCTGTAGTTTATTTCCAGCAGCAGAATGAATGGGTCAGCTCGATCGGAGTAGAACCACGCCCTCACAGAATACCAGCGTGTAAAGCAACATAATGCTGCTGTCGTCGTTCGTCTCGTGACTGTCGGGATCCTAATACTTTTATAACTGGTGACAAGGCATTCTCTATCAGCCCGCAAGGGTGACTACGCATCTGCATTATGATTCCTTGTCAAGGATGAATGTAGATGTCGTGGGCCGCAGGAATCACTTGCCATCAGGTGAACTGTGTGTGAGTTTGTTACTATCAATGTAATAATGTCACATCGTAGCTGGTTTTACGCTGTAACATAACTAGGCCTGCTTGGCCTGGGTAGGGGCACACGCTGCTGTGTTTCCTGAGACCTAACTACAGGTAAAGAGCCACAAAGAGAACATCTCAGTCCTCAGGAGTGTCCACGTATATGCGTCTTGAACATTTGTTGAAAGTGGATTTAGATGTCATGGACTGCAATTATCAATTGCCAACAGGTCAGGTGTGTGCTCATTTACCCATTCATTTTCTAAAAAGAAATATATTCAAATCCCAATTGAGAGGTTATTATATTACTACCTGGTCTATAATTCTATGATAATGTAATGATTCTCTAGGAGTCCTAACGCAGCTGCTTCGTCAGCTTGAGTCTCGTTGTGTTGTGAGTATGTCCCGTGTCCTTGACACTGCATATGAACCTGCCTCCGATCTTATTGCATAAGCATTACATCGGAAGGTAACGGTGTCCCGCCGATATTGCAACTCACACACTCAAACACGCTGATTGTAAGTGCGGCGTCCGAAGGAGACCGAGGCACGCCCACGGCGACCCCGGCAACGGGACCACCAGGGCACAGTTGATTTCATCTAGTCACAACCGAATCATAATCAGCCAAAAGCATCATATTACATTCAAATAAAATATAGTAACTGCCTATATACAAGAGAATACAGAGAGTGTAAGATGTTATATACATATATATAATACATACGCATATATTCAATGTTAAGTTTCGCATGTATTTATATAAACAGTTGCTGGTTTAGAAAAGTAATTGATTTCGCAGTAAACTCTAACAATGTGATAAAGAGGGAGTTTTTGCAGAAAGCCAAGAATAATAGTTTTTGTTTTCGTTTATGTTCTATAAGTAATGTGTCTTTTTTAATGTTGCCGTTATATAAGTAATTGGTAAAAGCAATATATATATTTTGTGAATGCTGTGTTCTCCTGGAAGTAATGAGACGATTAGTCAAATTATGGTATTGTACATTGTAAAGTTTTTATTGTACTCATTGCTGGAAAACGAAATAAACTAAATAAAATAAATAAATAGAATAATCATAAACGTGAATACCACATAAATAAAATAAACATATAAATAAAAATATAGAATAATCATAAACATGAATACCACATAAATTACACATACATAAATAATAGGGCATAGGCGCCACGCGACCGTATTGCGTATAGGAGGACTTCTCATACACTTTGAAATATTTTTTTAAATAACCCTTATTATATCCTATTAGATATGCAGGTTTCTTCTCGATGTTTTTCTTCATCGTCGAGTACGTGATAACTCAGGGGAACGGACTCGGTTTGCTTGCTCGCTTCGAAATAAAAGCAAGTGTTTAGACATTGACGTACGACGACTATACTAGTACCAGTTATAAGATAATATATAAGATTTATTCTAAAATACACTTCAAAACGTATCGTAGTTATATTTAATAGAATTTCGTTCATGCAAACACAACATATACCCCGTAGAAAACATGCCAATACAATCTGTACAAATATGTCAACCAAGCCGTTAGTGTTGGGCTGTTTCGTGTAACATCGTATCAATATAATTTATATTTACTAAACATAATAATGGAAAATGATAGAACCTTCTTCGAAGCTTGAACTCAAAAACTCTCATGTAATAACGCCGCGCTACAAATGTCTCGTCTTCACCGACACAAATCTTGAATGTTCCTTGTTTAATAATCACCTCTTCGTAGAACAACTAATTATTCTAATAATTCCCTATTTCATGGTCACAACCTATCCATAGTCCACTGCTGTACCTAAGACAGACCTACAGATTGTCACGAAGCACGACCCTGAGTCACCTGCATCCATCGACTTCCAGCTTCTTGCATAGGTCGTTGCTCCATCTAGTGGAGGGTTATCCTACACTGCGACTTCCAGTCCGATGTTTCCGGTCAAGCCCATTGCCACATCAGCTTTCACCCTCGTTCTACTGCGAATGTCGATGTTGCATATTCTATCACGCGTAGAAACACGGAGCATAGCCCGCTCCATAGATCGCTGTCTCTGAGCTTTCACATACGGCCCGCAGAAGTACGGAGGACCAGGTCTCAGTACCATAAGGCATCAATGGCAACCTATTTATCGATATCGATATTTTTAATTGTGCAGCGTAAGCACATTTGTAAGACGTTTTACTGCAACTGTTGTGGGAGTCATCCTTAAGTTTTGTGTTAATTATTTATCTCTCTTATTTATTTATTATTAAGCTTTCACTTAAACTTATTATATTTAGGGTGACAACCGAGCACACCTGAAGGTATGTGATACGTGCGAATCAAACCCATATTCATGCTCGATAAGGAATCATAAAGCAAACGGGTTGTCTGCCTTGAGGACTGAGATCCAATGCCTCGACACCAGTGATAAGAATCTGCGGATCCTTAAACTCTTCAAACGAAACACAACAGCGGTATATTTCACGCTGCTATTCTGTGAGGGTGTGGTCCTACTCCGGTCAATCTGAGCCATTCGTGCTGCACCTAGAAACAAAATATATTGTGGTACTACTGTTAAAAATCGAACGTGATCACATGAACTTGAATCAGGTGAACTGCTAGTTCGTTTATCATCTCTACCATAAAAAAGCGGAACCCGACCCATTGATATCCACATCCGTCTCACCACAAAAGATACTTCTCTCCCCCTGCACCTTGCGCATTTAATGATAATACAGTAAACTTCTCTTTCTAACACGCCCGCATATGTTGAAAAGGTACAGCCTTTTCTTACACAATGAAGATTTTATTGCTTCATTAAAAGATAATGGCGTAGTAAACCTACATTTATTTCAATTACTTACTTTTCCTTGAAGCGTCAATAGCCTTATGGCTTAGGGTACGGTCTGCGAAACATAAGTTCGTAGGTTCAAATCCGTCATTCATATATTCATTCGTGGACCATCTCCAAGGGTCTTAGTTAGATGTTGGAAGCTCGGAAGAAGCTTAGAATTGGGAGAATTGACTTATCAATATGTGTTGTTGATATCTCCTAAGATTCCCATTGCTATAGATTTTTTATGACATTAACGGTGACAATTAAGCACACAGTTCAAGTCGACCCAAACACTATATTCCACTAAATACACGTGCGTTGTCATTCCTGAGAATTGAGATGGAATTTATAGTTACCTGTAATTGGGTCCTGGATCCAAACAGTCACCTTGAACAAAACACGGCTGTGTTGCGTATGGTGAGTTAAGTTATGTTGCTATTTCGTATTTTAAACTTATTGCATTGTATCTCTACATAATGTTAAACGATTAGTTACGTTCACATTTATTCGTAGAAAAAGGTTTATTGACAGCAGCGTGTTGCAGTATTTAGATTCCTGTCTACTTATTTGCGTCACCTGCATTCGATTCTCGAGCCCAGGAACTTTTGTATATTGCTAGTAGTTTGGTTTAAGTGTATCTGCACGTGTGCTCTGAACCTTCGATCGATATTTACACATGCATTAAATCTGACAATGAGTGAGTGTCTCTGTGTTTGCTCAAATGATTACGGTGATTCACTATAATATATTCAGCGCAGTTGATGTCATCCGGAAGTAACAAGAAGATATCGCCGCGGTCGAAATAAGATGAGACAACAATAGGGATGTCATGTTAAAACACAAATTTATCTTTTACTCAGGTACTGGCAGCTCTAGCTGTGTCCCTGGCACCGTTCTCAGCTGGCCTAGGCAAGGGCTACAGCTCGCCGGCCATCGCGTCCCTCCAGGGTCCAGGGGCTAACGCGACACGGCGCGACTTCCAGCTGACCGACCAGCAGGCGTCCTGGCTCGCCTCCTTGTCCTTTCTTGGTATGTGGTACACATTGTTTTAGTCTTCTTAAACAAGAAATCGAATTATTTATTTTTATGCCCACGTCTAGGAATCGAACTCAGGGTTTGTACCTAACTAAGTATTCTAATAACTACGCTGTTGTACATATAATATAGGATGCTGTTGTTTCCTTCCTGGTCGATTAGTTACGCGACGGTATCCTCAGAAGAATATATACAGAGCATTGAAAGTGATATATATATATATATACTGCACAGAATATTTCATAGTGAGGTAACCATTTGCGCCAACACAGAGGCGCTGACTCATCGTGTGATTCCATAGTCCAATGTAATGCAATAATATTGGTGAAAGGTTAATACAATACACTCAGACCCAAAAATCAACAATCTGTAATACACAATATATTGTTACGTTGTACCGGTTGGAAGTTGAAGCCAGTACCCGCATCGCAGCATCCAAGTAATCTAACCATTACACCACGAGGCTTTTAAATATATATCTACCCTGTTGACATCGTCTGGTGATGATCGGAAACTGTCGTCGTGATCAAAATCAACGGTCATCCTCCCAAGAAATCATCACTTTAAAAATAATCACTTTAAAGATAATCACTTTAAAAATAATCACTTTAAAAATAATCACTTTAAAGATCATCACTACAAAATCATCACTTTAAAGATAATCACTTTAAAAATCATCACTTTAAAGATAATCACTTTAAAATCATTACTTTAAAAATATTCCTTACACGTTCACATAATTACTTGCGAGTTACTTCTATATCGCTTTAGATAAATTGCAAGTTTAATAAACCCTGAACATGCTTATCGTTGCAAAATAATTCTACCTACCTTCAAAATATGATATATTTTGAGTAATACACCGCGAACTTTGTCTTTCTTTCTCAAAATGAACATACATACCTTATTTCTTTTGAAATAAAGTTCATTATTCAACGTCAATTTACGCCGATTGTAGTAGGTTACACTGACGTAATCACATGTATAGGAAGGTCATCGTTCGTAAAAAATCAACTATGTTTTTTTTTTTTGAGGGTGACAATCGAGCACACATTTCAGGTAGGTGATTATAGTAAGTATAGACTGACTCAACAACAATTCAATATATATATGATTTGTCAACTTGTAGAGTGAGATAGAATACCTCCGTAGCTGTAATTGAGTTTATATATGTATATGTACATGTATTTATGCATCATAGGCAACGTACATACGGTTTTAGGGTCTGGGTGTGTTGCATATATATCCCGTGTCCCTGACACTGCATTTGAGCCTTCCTCCGATCCAATGCATTACATCAGAACAGGAAAGAGAACACGAGTGAGTGCCTCTGTGTTTACGCAAACTCTTACGTCACTATAAAACATTCAACGCAGTTGATGATTGAGCTGGAGGACGACATATATATATATATATCATCCTCTTCTCATTTCTTACGTTTCCTATGACATACTCGGAATCAGTGAGAGGATATAAGTAATGGTGATTTAAATAATACCTTTCTGTTGGGTCGGGTTAAAAAAGAGGGTTTGCTCGCCCTGGGATGGATGATCTAGTCTCTACCGCTTAAATACAACGGGGTGTTTTTAGTGTACCTAGTAGCTGCACTATAAGATACAGAATAACTTACACCAAACCCGAGGATCGATAATTTGTGATGCACAAAATCCGTTTCCAGCCTGATAATAGAATTCAGGACCCGAGGCAGCAGCCAGGCATCAAACACAAACATGGTTACCATCGGATAAAGCATTTTTGCCTCAGTTTATAGGATCCATTAAGACATAACAGTCAACCCTTAGTATTGTGATGGAATACCTCGACCCTTAATTGTGTCCACGGAACCCTACACTCTACCACAAGGAGCATAGCGGCGTCACGCTGCCATTTTACGTTGGTATACAATGAGGGTACTTTCCCCATTCATGGCGGAACTAAACTAGCTCTAACCTTAAATTTATGTAACAAGTACATTCGTTTGACAAGGATTGTTGCGGCGTTGGTGGTGTAATGGTCAGCATAGTTGCCTTCCAAGCAGTTGATCCGGGTTCGATTCCCGGCCTACGCACTCTTTTTTTTTGAATATTTATTATTTATATATAATTTATTTTTATTATTAGCATTATCAGATTTTTTACATAGATTTTGAAAAAAAAAAACAATTTTATTTTATACAATTGTTTTATTTATACTGTGATAAAATTATTTGTATTCTTTGAACTCACCGCCCAGTGGTTGAGCGAGCCAGACAAGAGCGACGTCATAATCATTATATATTTAATTATTTATATATATAACTAGTCCGGCCATAAATACTGTTACATAAAAACTTCTTTTTTTCAACTTTTTATTTATTTTGAATCTGGTAAACTTCTTTCTATTTTGCGACATTTTACATATTTATTCGTGTTCATTATCAAATTACAATATGGAATGGGGTGTTAAAGAAAATAGGATTGCAGTGATCGCCTTGCACAAAGTGGGTATGGAGCCGTCGGTCATATTCTAGACACTTCAAAAGCTTCGTATCAGCCGTATGTTGGTATATCGTACTATCAACAGATACAACAACACTTCCTCCGTCGAAGACCAGAAAAGATCGGAGCGGCCGCGTGCTGTTAGAACTACAAAGGTGTTAAAGGTAGAATTCGTCGAAACCCCATTAGGAAGCAAAAAATTTTATCGCGAGAAATGAAGATTCCCGCTAGGACTCTGTCGCGTATTATAAAACAAGACTGAAGCTCGGTGCTTATCGTCGATATACAGGACATGCCCTAAATCAATCTTTACAATGAAAGAGACTGGATCGATCAAAACGCCTTCTGTGGCGATACGCAGGTGAAAGGCAGAAAAATATCTTCTTTACCGATGAAAAAATTTTCACGATTGAAGAACACTACAATAAGCAAAATGATAAAGTGTACGCTCACAGTTCTAAAGAAGCTGCTCAAGTGGTCGGAAAGGTACACCGTCGTCATCATCCTGCGTCTGTAATGGTTTGGTGGGGCGTGTCTGATCAAGGAGTCACAAAACTACAATTTTGTGAAAAAGGAGTGAAAATTTCAGCCAAAGTGTATCAAGATACAGTCTTGGATCATGTTGTGAAACCTCTCTTTAACTTTTTAAAAATACATAGCAGAACTCTGCAACTGGTCACAAGGCACGAACTACCCAAGCCTGGCTTGAAACCAACGTTCCGGACTTTATAAGAGCTGAAGACTGGCCCTCATCTAGCCCAGACCTCAACCCTTTATACTTCTAATTATGGTCAGTTTTGGAGGATATGTCCAGCTCTAAACGACACGGCGAAGAGTAGCTTAGTAGAGAGTAAGGTTTTTGAAGCGTCATTGCCCCTGGGATGATATATTAATGCTTCAAGAGCCATTGGTGAAATTACAAAAAAACTATAACATAACTTCAGGCGATTATAACCAAAGACAATAACCCTGATAGTGCGCCAGAAAAGCCCTCCACCCAACCGCTGCATAGTGGACTTCTTGACTTAATTCCATTGTGATATCACAATATCGTCACATATAAAAGTAAAATAAATGAATAAATAAAATACTAGTAGACGATTTAAGATAGAGAACACTTGATTTACTTCGAACTTAGCATTTCTAATTTATTTATTTAAACTTTATTTACACATAATAAAGCGAACTTAATGCCAACAGGCGTTCTTCTTTTTCGTCTTCTTTTGGATTGAGCAAAGAAATTATGATGGATGCATAGTGTTATATAAAAAGATATTTATAAATATATAAAATGTTTATTTATGTGTATTGATGTATATTATATATTGCTATTTATAAGTAAATATATTTATATAATATATATGTTGATTTTATATAAGGAGAATTATATTTAATTATAATTTTTGATATTCTTTACATTTTTTTTACTACGTATTTTTACTATATCGTACTTACCAACAACTTCTACCCACGCCACGAGCTGACCGGTAGAGAATGCCTTAAGGCATGAGTCCGTCGTTTGTACCCATGTTTATAAGATGAATCATAAAGTATAAAATAAATATAAATAAACACAATCTAACAACACATTTACGAGCCAACATACATGCATAAATAAATAAATACGTACATACATAAATATATATTTTTTTAAATTATATCAGCAATAGCTGTTAACGTGACTAATATTCCGGTTAACCATGACAACTGAGCTGAACATGCTTGTGCTAGTAGATGGTTCATGAAAATAGTCTAATGGTGGATTCGAACCATCGACCTTAAGTTTCGCAGACCGTACCCTAAACCGTTAGGCTATTAACGCTTCATAGGAAATCTGATGTATATCTAAATATTTTTATTATGATTACTTATTACCATCCATTCTCCACTCTGGATAATCTTCCGATAGCTAGGGAACTGGCAACTTAGGTGGCACTCAGATAGGAACGTGATCAGAGCAGACCGACACGCTCATTGTATGAGTGCTCACAAACTCTCTAAACCAGCTCACGGACCCTTCAGTTCCGTGAGCCCTGTCTCCGATGAAGCTGTAAGAGCCGCATAGACTAAGAGCATCAACATCAACATAATCTAGATTCATTATGATTCAAGGTCAAGTAGATTTAATTACACGGTACGCGAGCAATCCCGACTTCGATTGTAATTTTAGTGACTGATTTACGACGTACTCGCTTTTTTTTTCGGACTGATTGCCGCTGTTAGCCCGAGAGCTTTTACAGTTTCACCGGTTTGTGAGGTGACTGAGCGCTTATGGCGCTCAGTCGAGACCTCTATTAGTGGGTAACCAGCACGAGGGCTCCCGAGAGGGGGCCTCGGCTGATAAATTGCTGATTCACCAATAGCAGTTGCAACCATCTACGATTTGATTTGCTACAGCTGTGTCTAATCAACTCGCGAGCGGGAGGGCCGCCGGCCGAGTAGGGAGACAACGACTTTGGTCTATGCCCAATAGTGGGATCTGTATAGGCTGGTTTTTTTTATGTTAATGTACAACTTATCGGTTTTTGGTTTGAAATTTCATTGACCTGTAGTCAGATTAGTTCATCAACCACATTCGAGTATGGAATTTATTGGAAGCTATCGCTATTGTATTGTGTATATACATATATATATATATATATATATATATATATATATATATATATATATATATATGTATATACATATATATATATATATATACATATTTTTATTATTTATTTCTATATTTTTCGAGGCATTCCATCTCAGTCGTCAAAGGTAACAACGAATCTGCATTATGATTCCTTGTCAAGGATGAATGTATGTAGCTGTCCTGGGCCGCAATATCCCCGAAAGAAAGCCCTAAGTCTTATTAACCTTTTTTTGAAGTCGGTTAAAAAAGGCCAACAGCCTCCAACTGCATTGATTAGACGTGAGAATTATTTTCTCCACATTTTCGATAATAACCATTTTTAGTTGATTTATCACTATTATGACACTTCCAGAAATTTCGGCAAACAATCGAATTAATCAAGTGCCAGCAACATTCATTTATAATCCATCACCCTAATGGATGTAAGATTCCCGCCTTTTACCGCCATTACGGAGCCTAGAAAGAAAAAATAAAAGCTTTTATTAAAATACAGTCACGACATTTCCTCATTAGAGCAATGTTGTCTTGCTTTTCTTTTATTATATCTTGACACATTTTTCTTCATTTTGATACAATCTGATCCGACAGTAGTTTCAAATTTCAATAAATTTGATTCGTTTTGTGGGTTTACGAAAATAATTCATCATTCGGTCGTAAGTTATGTTTTTGAGTTCATAGACAGAACGGTCCCTCAGTTTATCCCGAATTTACCAGTTCTCCGGGCAAGTTTTCCTATTTTCCTTTTCATAAAAACCTAATTCGGACTATTACGAACATGTGATGCCCTTAAGACGTACATTTAACTTATATTAATATAGATAAGGAAGTTCTATCTCTTACTTCACCAAATCACTTACAGGTGATGATGATATTAATTTATCCCTAATGAGAAAGGCAAAGGACTAAAGTCCATACAGCCAGGTCTTATTCGTATGATGGTTGGTCTGAAACTCCCAATTACAGGTGAACTGTGTACGACAGTTAATACAATAAAAAAAGCCAATAATATTTATCCCAGGTAACAATATTTTTTTCTCGAACTTATGCACTTTGGCTTTTTTTATAAATTAATACGGGTGCACATTCATACATCCAGCAACAAGGATTCAAGATCCGGACGCCTTGTCACCAACTAAGTACAGGGATTTAATATCTCGTTGCCTGTAATTGGATTTAGACTTAAGGTTAACAATAATTAGAAATGATCTGTTCAGATTTCTGATTTTATTCTAGACAGATATCGGTTCCGTGGCGGACGGATAGCGAAGGCGTACAAATATTTTTATAATTAAAAATATAATAGAATGTAAATATATATATATATATATATATTTATATATATATTGGCTTTAAGTTTATAAAAAATATATATAAACTTAATGCCTATCGAAAAAATAATGAAAGGTATTTAATTATTTTTTTATTTTTTTTAATCTAAATCAAAATAAACTTTATTCAAGGTGGTTTATACAAAACACTTTAGAATTATTAAGATAGTTAGCAACTGCTGGCGATTAGAAACGGCAATAACCTCGACTAATTGTCCTATTTTTTTTAAATAATAAGTTACTAAAAGTTCAGGAGCTGTCCAGTATTGAAACCAGAGGTCAAAGCTTAATTCCAAGAATATTTGTCAAACAGATATTCTGACAGAGAGCAGTACGATTATTTGATTAGTTGGTTTTTAACCAGAATTTTAAATCTGTTTAATGACAAATCTATTATTATTTGCGTATAATATTAAGTAAGTATTCTATTGCCCGATTTCTGTAGGTTTTTTAAACGAAAAATAGGTGTCACAAGTATGCTTTCGTTCCTTTTCTAGAATATTTTTGTAAATTCTTACGTATAAGCAATATATTATCGTAACTATATTGTGAGGTAGTCGTTAATATGCCTATTTCTTTAAATTTTGCCCTTATCAATACTATCGATTTTAGATTATAATTATGCGAATAACTATTTTTATAATCAAGCTACAGTAGGTGGCCGAGCGATTACAGCAGTCAGTCGAAACCTTTATTTAAAGGCAACCAGCATTAGGGTTCCGACGAAGGACCCTCGACGTGGATACGACGATACCTTTCGCTAGAAAGTAACTGACTCGTGGACGTCCGAGAGGGTCGAACCTCGGTCCGGTCAGTTATTTCGGACGTATTATATCAGGGGTATCAATCCAGCACAATCTGATGTTAAGTCATGACTACAGCCCATGACATCATTCTCAACAAAGATTCAAAATGAACAGACACTAATAGATAGCATGCCTTCCCAGTTAGTAGCTGGGTCTCCTTATCCCTCACAAAAGGAATCAGAAATATGTTATCTCCAAAATACATGATTTTTGAATCTACTATACTATTGTGGGTTTTCGTGGGTAGATCACTTACTCATCTGAGCGTTCATTGATCTGAAAGTATGTAGGGTCGAATGAAAGTATACTGCTATTTCCCACAGGTATTTATGGCGTTGATTCATTCATGGTTCATCTAGGAACGAGCTGAAGTCTAGCGCTGTTCTAGTTATTAGTGGATGAATTTAACTGGAACAACAAATACAATGGCACCGTACGCGTCAACGTCGAAGTTTAACTCGATCTAGTGCGGGTCGTTTCACTCTTTGTTTTTTTTTAAACCATTTCCTATAATTTATTGTTAACCGAATGAAGAATGAGTCACCAAACAAAGCCATTTTATAGGCTACATTTTATACGCCCTGTGTCCCAGACTTAGCTTTTGTGTTAAAACCTGTAGGCGGGACCTATCGATTGATTGCTTGAATACAAAAGTTTTCGGCCGGATTTTTGTTGGTAAGAGAACTTTGTACAAAGCTTTTTTTAATGATTAATAGTTTTTAAAAGTTATTTTTATTGCATAAAATACTCACATTTATCTTATAACCGTGACAGGTCAGTGTCTATGTGCTCGTTTTTTTAATTGATGGTATGCCTGCATCAATATATATTGTTATTGCAATTTTAAGTACTGATTTATCACGTAAGACGATAAAGCAAAACATCGTAAGGAAACCTACATGTCTTAAAGATAAATAAAAAACATGTTATAACATAAACAAAAAGTTTAATAAAAAATAAATAAATAAGATTGTGTGTTAATAGCCTAATCGTTTAGGGTGCGGTCTGCGTAACTTAAGGTCGTAGATTCGAATCTGCCATTCGACTATAATCGTGAACCGTCTCCTAGCACAAGTGTTTAAGCTTAGTTGGAGTGCTTAACTAAGCTAACTTAATGTTAGTTGGAGTGCTTAACTAAGCTAACTTAATGTTAGTTGGAGTGCTTAACTAAGCTAACTTAATGTTAGTTGGAGTGCTTAACTAAGCTAACTTAATGTTAGTTGGAGTGATTAACTAAGCTAACTTAATGTTAGTTGGAGTGATTAACTAAGCTAACTTAATGTTAGTTGGGTGCTTAACTAAGCTAGCAATGTTGGTTGGAGTGCTTAACCAAGCTAACTTAATGTTGGTTGGGTGCTTAACTAAGCTAGCAATGTTAGTTGGAGTGCTTAACTAAGCTAACTTAATGTTAGTGGGAGTGTTTAACTAAGCTAACTTAATGTTGGTTAGATTAGCAACTAAGCTAACTTTAAGTTAGTTGGAGTGATTAACTAAGCTAGCAATGTTAGTTGGGTGCTTAACTAAGCTAACTTAATGTTAGTTGGGTGCTTAACTAAGCTAACTTAATGTTAGTTGGAGTGCTTAACTAAGCTAACTTAATGTTAGTTGGAGTGCTTAACTAAGCTAACTTAATGTTAGTTGGAGTGCTTAACTAAGCTAACTTAATGTTAGTTGGAGTGCTTAACTAAGCTAACTTAATGTTAGTTGGAGTGCTTAACTAAGCTAACTTAATGTTAGTTGGAGTGATTAACTAAGCTAACTTAATGTTAGTTGGAGTGCTTAACTAAGCTAACTTAATGTTAGTAAAGTTAGTAGCACTGGTAAGATGCTTTAAAAAAAAGTGTCTTCTGCCAATTATTGGTGCCGAGTGATGGATTATACTCTAACAATGTCAAAGAAAAGAAATCCTATAGAAAAGGAGACCATTTCTTTTTTGTCTATATTAGCGCCTCTGCAATTAGCTTAAGCACGACACAGAGCAGTCGCCTCGACTATTACCATCTCTGTGCTACGGCAACCTGGGACTACCTAACAGGTTTCGCTATCCGGGACGATGAGAGCCCCCTCCTCGAGCACCCGCGAAATCTTATTCTAAAAGCTCAGAACTAAAGGGCTGAAGAGAAGAAAGATGCGTGGGTTTTATATAGAATACACTAACTTTTACATCGTATGTTCCAGGGGCACTTTTCGGTGGCATGGCTGGGGGAGCAGCGATGAGGCACGGTCGACGCCGAGTGCTGTCGTTGGCCGCCGCACCCTGCAGCGTGTCCTGGCTGCTCACGGTGGTGGCCACCTCCGTCAGGATGATGTGCATCACGGCGTTCCTCGGGGGCTTCTGCTGTTCTATACTCACCATGTTGTCTCAGGTTTGTGATATTTATTCGAGTCATTGATCGTTTATTTTCATACGTTACGGAATTAACTGGACACAACAGTGTGCTGAGATATGAATGGATCAGCAGACCAGGTCAGGAACCACATCCTCATACGATACCTTTTTTATCTTTTTTTTTCGTGCTTTTGGCCGCAGTTAGCCCGAGTGCTTTTACGATTTCACCAGGTTGAGAGGCCATAAATAACAGTATCTACGTATATCGTATATATGTGTACTAAGAATTTAATATCTATATTTTTTTAAACTCACACACACTTCACCTGATGGCAAGTGATTCTTGCGGTCCATGAGATCTACGTTCATCTTTGACAAGGAATCATAATGCAGATGCGTTGTCACCCTTGAGGACTGAGATGGAACGCCTCGTCACCAGTAATGAAGGTCTCCGGATCCCTGCACTCACCAGACGTAACACAGCAGCATTATGCTGCTATATTACGCTGGCATTCTGTGAGGGCGTGATCCTTCCCCGGTCGAGCTGACCCATACGTTCTTCAGCTATAAACGAACTGCAGCATAGCTCTACCACTATCTTCTGGTTATTGCTAGATGACTTCAACTGCACAGAATGTAATTATAGTGCCATAAGCATTTGCGCAAACACAGAGGCACGCACTCGTCGCCTGCCCTATTCCAATTTAATATATGTACAATGACATAAGGGGAAGGGTGAGGATGTAGTATCAGTGATACATATACAACATGCCCAGACCTGAAAACCAATAATTAGTGATTCTCAAATATTGTTCTTCGGCTAGGAATCGAACCCAGGACCCACGCGGCAGCTAGGCACTCCAACCAAAACACCACGCGGCCGTCCACTAGCAACTGAACTGTTTGCATGATTGCCAACCTCTAATATTATAAAAAAGAACACCAACAATTTGTTTTGCACAGATTCTTGGACTGGGTATTGAACTAGATACTGGCGATGTTTTTTTATAGTATAGATGGCAAACGAGCACGCAGCCCTCTTGATGGTAAGTGACCACCGCCGCCCACGAACATCCGCAACACCAGAGGAGTCGCAGATGCGTTGCCGGCCTTTAAGGAAGGTGTAGGGTCTTCTCTTGAAGGTCTCTAAGTCGTATCGGTTCGGAAACACCGCTGGCGACAGCTGATTCCACAGAGTAGTCCTGCGTGCCAGGAAATTTCGCGTGAAGCGCACAGTGGTTGATTGCCAACCATCGAGATGATGAAAATTTTAATTTCAGAAGTAATTTTAATTTTAATAAGTAAGTAAGTTGCTCAGTTACTGATAATTTCTCTTAAATATTAATCAGTTCGTTGACAGAGATAAGACGCAAGTTTCTATTCCTATAGTTAATCTACAGGACGGATCCCTAAGCCCGAGAATGTCCGTAAACATAGTATTAAATATAGATCTGCCAAAAACTGAGAGAGATCGATATACTCGTAAATTTAACGTTGCATACGTTCTTAGAGCAAAAGAGACAGATAATATGTTTGTCTCGTGTAAGAGATTTTTTGCTTTGAATTGTCATTTTCGGGGCAACAATCAATAGGTTTTTTTGTTAATATTTATTTTTAGTTTAACTAAACTGAAACAACGTGAATAAAATATTGTATTGTTATCGATTCTTAATACGTGGGTAAATTTTAGATTATTTAGACGTTTGGAAGTGGATGAGAAGTGAATTAAGAAATGCCATTATATTCGCACATGCATACATACGAGCCAATATATGCGATACAAACAAAGCTAATAAAAAAAAGTAAAGTAACATCTTTTTTATATATACGTGAATCCCACAGCTGGACATATTCCTCTTTAAAAAAAATTGGCATAGGTCGTTCAACATTCGCGAACTATATATCCTCGGACTCTCTTTTAGTTTCTAGTAGTCTTCTCTCTTAGACATGGAAGTTTCCTCACGATGTTTTGCATCGTCAAGCATATTGTACATTAATTACAATTAAGCACTATTTCGCCATTTTATATTATTTAAAGTGTCCATAGCGTAATCAGTATTAGTACGCAATTTATGGTCGTAGATTCAAACCCGCCATTCGACTACTGTCGTTTAAGCTTAGTTGGAGTGGTTAACCGGAATGTTAGTAAAGTTGATACCACTGCTAATATATTATAATTTTAAATTCGTCTGGACGATTAGTGGGTGTCAAGCAAACATACTGTTACGTAATATTTTCTGTCACTTGCTTGTAGGTAGATGTCAGATCCATATAATACTTTATTCAAGGAACTGTCCGCCTGCACGGTACAAAGATTGCCACTCTAGCCGTAATTGATAAAGTCCCGAACTTCGTACAACTTGAGAAAGCCCCGAGCTTCAAACAGCTGAGTGTACCCAAGCCTGCGTTTTGCGTTATGTACTTGCCACACTAGTTATTAATATAAAAAATATTTTCTCAATAATATTATAATATAAAGTATTATGCTTGTATATATTACGTATTTTATATATATATATATATATATATATGTAAAATTAAAAAAAGATTTCTTTTTCACCACACTTATATTTTCTGCTCAACACCAAGTCTGGTCTTAAAGACTTGAAGTCGGCCGATGGTAAATGATAACTAAAGACCCTAAGGAGTGAGAGTTGAAGGTCTCGTTACCTGTAATTGTGTCCCCGCAGGCTCACCGTACGAAGTACAACATTCTTATACTGGTATTTCTCGTTGGTATTGTATGAGGGAGTGATGCTTTCCCTGTTGATACAACTAGACGCTACCTGCAATGTGGCTCTAGCACTGTTACGTATATAAATTATATCTGTTAAGTGGCATCATAATCAACGCATCTCACATCTACGTCACCGGTTTAAGGTTCGATTTCCAATCGAAGAATAATATTTGTTCAGTGAAAATTGTAATTTTTTTAGACTTAGTGCCTCGGGGTCTTCGCAAATGCTCGGCACTATAATATTATATTTACGGCACAAATAATACCCAGATAGTGCCGTGATCTTCGTGATCGATCTAACAACCATAGCATTCGTCAGATATCTGATACTTAAATCGTACATTACATATATACCGACAGTTAGGTAGGTAGTAATTAGGCAGGTCCTCATGCGGTAGTGGTTAGAGTCACTCACTGCTGCATCGCAGGTCCTAGGTTCGATCACAAATTCTGAATCTTAGTTTATTGTGTATGTCCCATGTCCTCGACACTGCATCTAATGTTTCTCCTGTCTTTCCGTACATGCACTCTGCATCGTGGTTCAGATCGACCAGGAGAATATCGAAAACGTGACTGTTATTATTTTGCTTATTCATAAAAAGATATTTAAACAAGCCAGTGTGTCACCACACTGACTCGCAAACTCCTACAAAGTAAAAGTTTAATATTAACGATAAAATTATTATTTATTAGTTCAGAACAAGCGATGAATGAAACATTCTTCATAATTACTTCAGCGTTTAATTATACTTACTAACTTTTATTAATCTGTAATAACTTAAGGGCTGTTTAATTTTTAAAGTATCTTTAGCAAGTTATTTTGCTGATTTATGCCGGCAATTAAATGAATGTAAGAATGCAAGAAACTTAACGAAGAACGTAAGAAACGAATGGCAACACCGTAAGAGGACTCATCCTCGCCCGCCTAAAGGACTTCATGCTGTCCCGAGGGCTACTAATCAATGAGCAGTTCGGGTTTCGCACCCAACACTCATGCACACATCAAGTGCACCGCATCACGGAGCACATCCTCAGTAAATATCTTCAGGGCTACTAAACTGGGGCACTTTTCCTAGACGTGGCGAAAGCTTTCGACAAGGTCTGGCACAACGGGCTCATATACAAACTATATGAGCTCGGTGTGCCAGATCGACTAGTACTTATCGCACGAGACTTTCTCCGAAATCGAACCTTTCGTTACCGCGTCGAGGGAACGCGTTCCGAGGTTCACCCCATTTGTGCCGGAGTACCACAAGGCTCCGTCCTAGGTCCTATTTTATACACACTCTACACCAACGACATACCGCGCACTCGCGGTTTAGAGCTAGCCCTTTTCGCCGATGATACCGGCCTCTACATGTCTGGGTTAAAACCAGACGCTATTTGTAGACGCCTCCAATCTGCAGCCAACACCTTAGGGAAATGGTTTCGGAAATGGAGGATGGAGGTTAACCCCACCAAAAGTGCAGCCATGTACTTCTCTCGGCGCAACAAAACGCCGCATCTCCCTACTATAGAGTTATTTGATCGTCCAATCCCTGGGAAAAGACACTCAAATACTTAGGCATCACATTAGATGAAAGACTCACCTTCGGTCTGCATGTCAACCGCGTTCGGAATCGAACAGCGTTCGTCCTAGATCGTTTGCACCCGTTACTCACTAAAATTAGCAAAATGGCCCTGCGTAATAAAATCACACAATACAAAGCGTGCATCCGACCCATAATGACATACGCAAGCCCCGTCTTTGCGCATGCCTCCCCGCGTCACATTCACTGACTTCAGGTAATACAAAATCGTTTCCTATGCGCAAGGCCACCGGTGCACCGCGGTTCTTGCGTAACGAAAATCTACACATAGATCTTGAGCTGCCGACCATAGCTCAGTACCTGAAGCAGGCTTCCCGCCGATGTTTCGACTCTGCCGTCACACACTCTAACCCCTTGATTGTAAGTGCCGCCACTTACAGTCCCATCACGAATCACAGATTCACCCGAGTCCGAAGGAGACCGAGGCACGCCCTCGATGACCCCGACTACGTGACCACCAGGGCCCAAGCCCTTCATAAAATACAACACACGTACATTGCATCCTCATATCGCCCCCGCGAGGCGAGGGCGTCGCAAACAAGATTATTCGCGATAACGCCATGTCACTGGTCGGTTCTCTCCAGTCCATACAGATAGAAGCGTAGCTGGAGTTTCTTGAGCCACTTCTTCTCCAGCGCCCACGCATTCCGAAGTGGTGGTACAGATAGCTAATAATAATAGCGATATTAATTTAAAGAATCCTCTATCAGAAGCAACTGACCGAGCCGAGGTTCGGCCCTCTCGGGCACCCTCGAGTCAGATGCTCTCGTGAAACAAGGTAACGGTCCAAGCCGAGGCTCCCTCTCGGGAGCCCTTGTGCTGGTTACCCATATATAGAGGTCTTGACTGAGTGCCATAAGCGCTCGGTCACCTCTCAACCCGGTGAAACTGTAAAAGCGCTCGGGCTAACAGCGGTCTTTAGCCCGAAAAAACAAAAAAAAACCGTAAGAGGCTAATTCATCGAATGAAACCTAAAGGTTTAGGGTACGGCCTGCAAAACATAACGTTTGCCATTCGACTATAGTCGTGGACCATAATCCTTATGCTCTCGGTTTGTAATCCATCGTGTATCTTTTGATTACATTTAGATATTGGTAGACTAATCTTTAAAAGTGAAATAATGATGGAAAGATTTGATTATGATAACAATACTGCTAATGGATTCAGGAATTAAATCATCCAGCTAAAAAGATAAAAACCTTTTGTATACATGAAAAGTATATTTTATGAAATCAGTGAATCGTAAACAATAGGTAGATATAAAAGAAACGGTTAACGGAAAGTTACTTGCTTTTTAATATACGTATTACTTATTGAGAGTCTATACTACGTTATCATACAAATTATTATTACTATGAATACACGCAGCGCCTACACGTTTTGTTTGTGCAATTTTTATAAGAACGAGATTTAATGGATCGAAGTATAAGGCGTTTAGATTTTTATCGCAAACAAGATCGTGTCTACGTAACCAAAAATTTCAATTTTCTGTATTAAAATTTACCTTTACAATTTTCATAAGAAATTAGATTATTTTAGGGATAATTTTATTCCGAAAAAAAATATGTCATTTACAAAACACATATAGTAAAATTAAGCCGCCATATAATCACACAACCTACCTGATATTAAATAAATATCATCATTTAAAAAAAATAAGAAGAATAATAAAAATTACTTTATAACTCATAGAAATATTGCATATTACATATATCAATGGCATAACCATAGATGGGTCGAATCGACCAGATAAATATTACGTCCTTACAAAATACCAGCACTAAATAGCACCAACTGCTGTATATCATGAGTTGAACAGCGATTTATTTTCATTTCGTATACGAATTTCCGCCTGCTCCCTTTGTGATAATTTTTTATTAGTTTCTTTGAAATCAGTTCCTAGTTGTTATGCATTTTACAGAGCTAAGAAAACGCTTATGTTTTTAAAATTATCTGCAAGCCACATTGCATAACGTTTTTTTTGTTTTTAAGGCATTTTAGTGGAAAAAAATATTGAAATAATATCGTTTTTCAACTTGCATTTTAAATTTGTACCGATAATTGTTGTTTTAATATTGATAAATAACCAATGTTTAATCGTTTCTATAAATCAGAAGAAACAATGAGATTTAAATTGATACTTTGCTTTTTAATACATTTTTGATGTTGCTTTTTTGACTTATTTTGAAAAAAGCTAAAAAACATGATAACTCAAAAATAGTTCACTTTTGCAAATGGTCACCCCTATCACCCCCTAACAGTAATACGTCGAATTACCAATAACCAATAAATATATGCAGAACACGTTAACATCCCTAAGGACTACGATGGAATACCTCATCACCAGTAATGAAGTCCTTTTATTATGCTGCGCCATAAAGCAATCAATCTGATCACCTATGTTTCAAATTTTCCAGGTCTACATCAGCGAGATATCAGTGCCGGATATCCGGGGCTGCCTCAGCGCGGTGCTCAAGATAGTCGGCCATCTAGGCGTACTATTCAGCTTCACCATCGGCGCCTACCTGGACTGGCAACAGCTAGCCCTTTGCATATCCGCTGCCCCCTTACTTCTATTCTGTACTATTCTATATATTCCAGAGACACCAAGCTATCTCGTCCTCACCGGCAGAGACGAGGAGGCGTACAAAAGCTTACTCTGGCTACGCGGTCCTAACTCCGACGTAGCTCAAGAGCTAGCAACCATAAGGACTAACGTTCTAGCATCTAAGAACTTCAGTCAAAGACAGAATCAAATGTCCAGTAGTCAGTTCATCAATTCCCTCGACGTGAGGACAATGAATCGTCTGCTTGGACCCATTCTAGTCACTTGCGGTCTGATGACGTTTCAGCGATTTTCTGGCGCTCATGCGTTCTCCTTCTACGCTGTACCGATATTCAGGAAGACTTTCGGTGGTATGAATCCTCACGGTGCAGCTATCGCGGTGTCATTTGTTCAACTTCTAGCTTCGTGCCTGTCAGGGCTTCTGATAGACACTGTGGGCAGACTTCCGCTATTGATTGTCAGCTCTGTGCTAATGTCTATGGCTTTAGCAGGTTTCGGGAGCTATGCGTATTACGAGGAGGTCCATAGGAATCAGCGAATTCAAAATGTCATGTTCCATCAGACAGTTGGACAGAATGACTGGATTCCGTTGCTATGTGTCTTGGTATTTACGATTGCTTTTTCTTTGGGCATGAGTCCAATATCCTGGTTGCTGATCGGTGAATTGTTTCCGCTGGAGTATCGAGCATTTGGAAGTGCAATGGCAACCGCTTTCAGCTACCTCTGTGCGTTCGTTGGTGTGAAGACTTTTGTGGACTTCCAACAGACTTTAGGTCTCCACGGAGCATTCTGGTTGTACGCGTCTATAAGTGTGGGGGGTCTATGTTTCGTGGTGTGCTGTGTCCCGGAGACCAAAGGTAAGGATCTGGATGAGATGGACCCGAATTACGTTCAGAGTCTATCGCCTAAACGGTAAAGGGTAAATACTTTCATTAACTTGGAAAAATGCTATTATTTATCTTAATACCGATTATGAAACCTTTTTACTCGTCATTCTATATCTTCATATCTAACATTTCTAACATACCTACATCATAATTATGGTCGTTTAAAAATCACCATTGAAATAAAATTTTCTTTATATTTTTTATCTTTTTCTAAAGATTATTTTTGAATAAATGTTACCGTTCGCGAACTTGGTGGTGTTTGAGATATATAGTAATTCAAAAATAATCGTTTATTATTTAAAAAGTTTATTTTTTGTTCTTCTTATTCATTTTAATAAATATTATTATTAAATCTTTTCATTGATGCGTATACTTGCTTCAGATAGGAAGTAAATGATATCACTTTTCCAAGTTTAAATAATCCGAATATATCGAATCCACTGCAAATATTTGGCTGTGCTTATAACAATTTTTAAAATTAAAACTAAAACCACACAATTTTAACGTGGTCCCTTTTGATCTCTAGGTTTTAGTGGGTTTACTGTATTTGCATATCCCTACGCCATATCTTATATGCATAAACTATTCGGAGGTTAAAACTATCGAATATTGACGGTCCATTCCTTACCTCTCTGTAGACCCTATTTAGAAATATAATATTCATCAAAATAACTACGTAGAATATAATTGTATGACCATTGTGCGAAGGTACAACTCATGTCTTGACTAATTTTTCAAATCAAGGATTTATATTTCTATTTCACGATAGCATTCTGCCAGCACGTGGTCATTTCCCGATCGCCGACGCGTTCATGTTTCAGTTAGATACAACAAAATCAAAATCGGAATCAAAATTTCTTCTTTCGAGAACAGAGAAAGAAATTGAAATAAGTCTGGTATAATTCATTTTTTTTATCTGTGGTCATGATATTCTATGACATTTCTAACCAAAATATACGTCGCGGCACATAAGTCTAGCGGTGAACGAAACGTGGAGGGGACAGCTGCGCATGCGTACTGTCGCGGACGCAATTGGTCATTTCTACAAATTGATGATTGATGAAAGGTGTTTTTGTTTGTACTATTTTATGTGTATGCTAGTTCGTTTAAGTTAGTTATATAATATCATCATTGCACTTATATCGTAAATGCGAAAGTTTGGATGTTTGTATGGATGAAATGGGCGGAAGTTAGCAGATTTTTTTTAATTAATTACAAATATACATAATGTACATGCTTGCAACTTGGTAAACAGTTTCCACTTTCCACAAAAATAAAAGTGTGACAATTTTTATTTAAAAAAGAATTAGAATTAAATTTAGAAAGCGACTGTACACCTGGCGCGAGCGGGGTGTCGTATCGGTGCGCGGGGCAGAGTACGGCTGGAGAGCCAATAAGCGTTTACACATGGCCGCCCGCGCCCCCTTCACTCCGGTCAGCGCTAGACTTATTCGCCGCATCTTATATCAATGGTATTGTTTAAGTTACCGACTTGATTAAAGTCAACTCGCGCATAGTAACATTAAAATAAGTTGGCATTAAATATACTTAGCATTATAAAAAAATACTTTTGTATATTTAAGTTCACTGCTGTACTTGGAACCGATACGGCTTCGGGACAAACACAAATTAAAAAGAGCCTAATCCTTTCCATAAGACCGGTAAAGCACTTAACTCCTCTCAACTCAACTCCCGGATATTCACCGCCGTTGGTGAAAAGTTACTATCAGGTGATCTTCTTGCTCGTTGTAAAGAAACATATGCAAGAATTTCATTACACTTGTTCGCATCCTCACAAATACTATTATTGTTAAAACTGCATGCATACCATAATGATTATTAAGTTTTTCAACAATATTACATTCATAAAATTGAGAACACATAACGACGGTTAAAAATTTTGCGGGAAATCTTCCACGAATCAACATTCCCTGGTTTGAAAATAGTTAACACCTTCTAGATGATTACTTCTTCTAAGATATTTAATATTACCGGTCACATGAGCTTTCTTAAATTTGTGACAATAAATTAAGACAATAAATAATGTTAAATAATATAATTCAGATTAGATATAGTTTAAATAGATAAGTGTTGCTAGGTGCCATGACGCTCATATTCCTATAAAGAAAATTGTGAAATAATCTATCAACAATTTATACAAGGACAGGCGAACGAATGTAACTGTGCTTTGATAATAAATATAAATAATGTATAAAAACAATTCTTTTAAAATTTAAGTTGAGTTTTCATTTAAATATGTATTTAATCCGTTAAAAATTATGACACAAAGCATGACATAGATTTGATCGTACTCCTTAAAATATATTTTTTGTTTATTTATATATTTGTCTGTGGTCGCGATAAATATTGAAAACTAAATAATATTTTTTACCAAACTATATTATAGTATTTATCTATATTTCTACTATATTTCACGACAGTACGTAATGACCTAATGACCAAGTCAAATTCAAAATCAGATGTGAAATACTGTTTATATTTCGCAAACATATGACAGCTGTACTGTAGATTATAAATTATTTAGCAATGTGCGTTCTTATTCCAGTCAGTCATGAGTCAAGAAAATAATAAATAATTGTAAAAAAAAACAAATTCTATTTTTAAATTATCGTAACACTTTAAGGACATATATATATAGATATATATATAGTACTAAATAATACGACCATATTGACTTGATTTATATCCTTATTAAATAAAAAACGATTCATCAAAACAGAGCGGATGGAATTGTACGTCAGTGACATTTGTTTAAAAGAAAAAAAACGCCATAATTTCGGACCTATAAAGAGGGTTATACATTCGTTCGCCTGTATTATGAAATTTAAATCTTTTTCAGACATTATTTTTATGTTATTATATAAATAAGTATTTGTAACTAATAACAGTTGGAGATGTATAAGGAATCAATTATAATATTTAATTACAATAAGTAGATTTATATTTTATTAGAGCAAATTGGGATAATTCGTTGATTATAGATACATTGTATGATAGGGGAACGAATTTTTATTCCCTTCGGAATCGATACTTATGATGATGATTGTGTTAGTGTCTTAATGTTTTGCGATTTAACTTGGTAGAACTAGGCGTTTGAATAACCACATAATAAACTGTGTAGAATATAAATGTCAAATGTCGATTTTTTTTTAACGATACAATAATCGCTCGCCACACGTGAAGTACGCCAAACGGCATTAGAGTCACGTCTATCAGGGCTCATTCTCAGCAGTGAGATTTATGTAATTATATTATAATTATTTATATAGACTGTTACTTAAATCTGTATTTCAAAACTTTAATCGGATTCCAAATATATATTATACATAGATTATTATGCGGTTATATATTTATATATATATATATATATTAAAAAATAGTAAGAGATTGTAGTGTACATATGTAATGTACTTGGACTGGTATCATAAAACGATTACGTACTTATTTATATTATTATAATATTAAATATGGTTAGTGATGACGGCCCATGACATATACATCTATCCTCGACAATGATTCAAGAAGCACATCCGTTGTCACCTGAAGGAGTGTAGTGGAATGCTTCATTCCATGTTACTGGATCTCCAAATCTCCCATATAATTTTTTAAAGCTTAATTTAACGATATATTCGATGCTATCAAGGATGCATGCTAGATGAAACAGTCCACAGGAGCACATTTAGATATTTTAAGTTAATTTTAAATTGGATACTTGAGCGTAATTCTTCTAATAGTTTAGGGTATCGTTTTTCAACCTGGGGGTCGCAATCTGGTCAATAAAAAAGACCTTAAGACAAATATTCGTTAATTCAATGAACGAATTTTACAAAATTAAATATTGCCATGTAAAAACAAAAAGAATTAATAAACTTATAGCTTGCTTTGTTTAAAATAATTAATCATTAACATTCATTAATTAATGCTTTTGACTTCGGTTTCTATTTCAAATTATTTCTATACGTGAATAATTTTTACAAACACTCAGTAAATTATTATGAAGTGATAACAGACGATTTCTGTATTTAGTTCTCAAAGACACCATAGTCGGTAAACCTTTATCGTATAAAAATATGCAGGAATAAGGGGTATCAATGTTTGAAATTGTGCCTGCATGGGAACCCTCGAAGGAGTTAAGGTATAAATTAACTTTTAGATAAAATGTTATTATTATTTTATATGGGTCGCAAAGCATTTTACCAACTTTTTTTTCTTCTTTCCTTTCTGTTTGAGACATAAAATTATTGAGAAACATTGATTTAAGGTACAATCTGCGAAACTTAACGTCGTAGATTCGATTTCACCATTTGACTATTGTATGCTGCAATTATTAACAAATATATATATATATATATTTATATATATATATATATATATTTATATATATATATATATATATTTGTGTATGTTTATTGCTGTTGGCCCTAATGGCTTCTACAGCTTCACCGAAACAACTCGAGGGCTCGTGAGTAGAATAAAACAAAATATTAATTATTATTATTAAATGGTAAACGTTTTAGATAGCAGTCCAATAATTTAGATGGCCAGAGGTTGCCTTTAATAGCTTATGCCTGCCACTAAGAGCCTGTTATATATATAATTATACATACATATTTTACATTATTTAGGCGAGGCTTAAAACTCAATATTTATTCAAACAAAACTTACATTTACGAAGAAACGGGTACAATGATACGTATTTTTCGTTTTTTAGAGCCGGATAGATGACATTATTACAATTTTGAGTAAAGAAAAATGTTTTTACACATTCGACCATATGTAGCAATTGTACCAAGTGGATACTTATCGTAGATACTAGCAAGAACAATAATAGGCTCGATGATTATTGCAAATAGGGTTGACATTCGCAATTTATAATAAATACTCAACGGTGAAAACAATTAAGAATGGAGTTTATATAGGGCGCCCCTAAACTTAATCAATAACAAACTTTTTATATCGGTTGTAAACTTATCAATTAGGTACTACTTGGTGTAAATGCGTTTATAAGTCGGACCTAAAATCGTTTTTTTTATTATTATTAAAAGTTAAAAATATTAGATGCTGGGTCCATAAATAGCTCGCTGTAGAAATAAATTATATAACCTAAGCCCGTTTATAACTATGAACATTAGAGAAATATTATGCTATTAATTAAATGAAATTCAAATCTTAAAAATCATAATATATTACGAAAATAAAATAGACAAATGATAGGTTGTGAATTTATACATTTTCTAGATTTTTATATAAATATCGATAATAAATATATTTGAAAAAAAATAGAATGGCTTTATAGTAAGATCCCTTTGCTTGATGAGTTAGAACAAATTATGACATCTATGAGGAAAATATAAAAAAATGCTTTTTACTTGCGTTTTGGTTGAAATTAGCTTTAAATGGAAATTAAGTCTTTGTAACACTGGTTTCGAATACATTTTAGTTCATATATTTTTATTAAAAAAATGATTTTAAAACAACCTAATACTTTAGCCACATCGTGTTGTCCTTTTCGATATAATAAGAAATTCTCCAGCCAGAAAAGGACAAAAAATCGTGCACGTCACAGCTACGTCTCATATGAATACGATATCGTGAGACTAAATAATAAAGATTACAAAATTTTTATGGCGTTAACTGCGAAAATTGTAAATTGTTTATTATTGTATGACTAATTAAATCTTTCGTGTTATCATTTATTGTTATTGTAATTTAATATAATTAATGTTTAAGTGTATTTCTTTGGTTTGTATTATTCTCGAAGATGATTTTTTTTCAGTTATTTATTAAATGTAATTTTAGAAAAAAACGTAGCCTTTTATCAATCGTAATGTGTTAGCAGTGTGCCTGTCATAGGTTTTATTCTTGTGTGCATATTTAGGTGCAAAATAATAAGCTGATTAATGTTTAATTTATATTGTAAGGTAATTGTGCCGTGTTGTGAATTAAGTAAAATACATCTACAACATTGTAATAATTGTATATCATACGAAACCCAGTATGTAAATTCATGTTTTAGATATATCCATACCCATCAATAGCATCTAAATACAAATAATTTACATGGATTAACTTTTATACCTTCCATTGGTTAAAAACAACAAAATCAGACGTTTTTACACACCTTAAATGGATACAGCGTCATCTTTTGACATGAATCACTATTTAGAAGTTCTACAATTCATAGATGGCGCTGTTTTCAAACGTGAACAAATTATGACAACGTGAGTGTTAATATATTTTAAATAATAAATAACTTATTTACATTCTGATTATAGCTCAGAAAACTCGTTCTATTAAAGTAGTTTTAAATAATATAGAATGGCTTTAATTAGCTTAGTATTTCCTTGAAAGACTTTAGATTGTACAAAACATAATGTGCTGGAGAATTTTTATTAATTAGATTGTAAAATACTTCTGTTTATTACTCTTGCATTCAACGAAATGTTCAATTCAATTAATTTTAGCGCTAGAGTTGTAACTTTAAAAACGTGTGACAATAATTATAATGACAATAATCTACAGAATAATAATTTATTTGACTCTTATTAGAATCGGAACGATTGTATTTTGATCGAAACAGATTATATATGAATTTATGTAATGCTAAATGCCTAAATAAAGATTGAATTGTAATATTGTGTAATCAATTCCCAAACAAAAATGAAAACGTGAAGTCCACCAATCCGCAATGGAGAAGCGTGGTGAACTATTGTCTAGAGAGGAGCCCCTTTGTAACCAAGAACATATCTTTTTTATGTTGACGAAGTATTTTTTCATCTGTTCGTGTGAATAGCGTCATATCTTGATATAATTTATCAAGATATCATGTTATCCACCCTGATATCTTCATTATTTACATTTCACCGATGCCGACTGTAAAAAATAGTTTAATGTGTATAGTATACATATACAGTGGTGGTCATATAATTTGAAACACTTCTTATGAATAAAGAAAATCTAACTTCAACGTACAAATGTTCGTAAAAAATATACACATTCAATAATTAATAATCATGCAATAATATAGCCACACAAATAAAAAACTCATTAAATGCATAAAATATAAAACATCTCTTTTAATTTTTTACCTTACCTAATTTACTAACTTTTAATTACAAAATGAGTCTTACACATGTAGGAGTTTATTATCTGTTTCTGGCCGCTTGGACGCCTAATTAGATACGTTTTAAAAAAGCATCCATAGATCGTTCTTTTTTTGAAATTGGAGAATAACATTTCTTTCTTGGCTTTTTCTATTATTTTGGCGGCAATTCAAAATTTATTCAGTATTTTATTTTAGCCTGTATTATAACCTAGATCTTTGCAAGACAATGACCCTAAACACGCGGCCAATAGCGTCAAATGTTTACTTAGCGAATAGCGTATATCCGTTTTAGAATGAAGTGATCCGAGCATCAGCTGTTTTTGATTTGGTGTTTCATTGCTGGTTTTTTTTTGAGTAAAGTAATGTATTTTTTATGAAACTATCGTTTCGTTTAGCTGTACTTACATAATGGAGCGTAAATAATGCTAATAAAACGTTTTAAAAATAAGATTATTTTTTTATCAGGATCGATTTTTTTTCCGTCCCATCATCAAAGGTGTCATTAGTACTATAGTACTCTGTCTTCGTTTTTGCAAGCGGTCTCCTAATACCCTGTATACATTCACAAAAATATATATATATATATATATATATATATATATATATATATAGATTGGGGTGGAACGTATAACTTTAGAAAAAAACCAAGCACGACATACATTTTTTCCCTCAAATAGTAATCGAATTTAAAATTTCGCAGACAGATTTTTTGATCACATTCGCTATGCAGTCATCCATAAAGGTGATGTAAATGTGTTGTAATTTCTGAATATTTATTAGATCATAAGTTTGGCGTCATCCATGGCCGTGATGGTGGGTGTCCTGCCGTTCGCTACGAACTCTACGAACCTCGAGCACATTCGATTGCCGGTACCGGCACCAACGATGTGTGTTAATTAATTAATTGTGTCGCATTGTCACCGCAGCGAAGGCGTCGTTATCAACAACAGGATCTCGGTATTCCTGCACAAACTGTACGAAACACACACTTTTTTTTAAAGCTGATGGCCTCTATGGATTCGGCGGGTTGAAAAGTGGCCGCGCGATTAGGCCACTCAGTGGACAACTTTATTTATGGGTAACTAGCACAAGGGTCCCCGAGAGGGAGCCTCGGTTTTGACCGCTATCCTGCGCACGAAAGCGACTGACTCGAGGGTGCCCACGAGAGCCGAACGACTCAGTCAGTTGCTTTTGACATATTTACTATATACTACTACCATATACTATTATTATATACTACTACCTCGTACGTACTATTTGAAATTTTATTACATTGAAACAATATTAATAATAAAATAATAATTGATTTTCAAAACGATATCAGAAGATGTTCGAGGTTCTCAATTCTTGAGTATAGTTTTGTTGTCTTTACTAATAACTCGAAGCTATTTGGATTATCTTGATTGGAAAGATATTCCACAAATTTCAGTATGTTTCTGTAAACATTTTATCGTGATCTGATGATTGTTAATAAGATATACTTATGTTACCAATAATATGATGTAAAATAGATAAGAATTACAAACAGATTGTATATAAGAAATTCCATTGATTATAAAAACTACAATAATTGTACAGCGCCATCTATTAGACATAAGTATTCAACTGCTGAAATAAGTTTTAATTACAGATAAATGACATTTTAATATAATAAAATAATGATTACAATTAATTTGTTTTCTGAATTAATTGCAATCATTATTCTTTGAAATAAACGCCATCTACTGTAAAATTACGTTACATTGTTCAATTCCTTTGAACAACTTAAAACTTGTTTTATTCCTTTAATTTATATTTTATGAGAATCATATATTATTCCGTTAATATCTATCCTACACTTGTAAAACCTTTCTATATTTACAGAAGATGACACAATAGTGGTGTAAGTGATGGTTTTGGATTCAAATCAAATGATGTCACGGTAGAAAATATAAATAATATTATTAATACTGCATAAAACTTTATAAATTTTTTTCACATAACTTTTAATGAATTTAATCAGTTTATTATAAAGGTGTTACGAACTGAACTATCTAATGATATATGATAGGGTGACTAACGTAATTAATGATGGTTAGTGGTTCCTTATAATCAAGACAGCCATCATTAGATTTGAGAACAACTTCATGTCTAACCATAGCGTAGTTACTTTTGAGACATTTATTATTAATTCTATTTCTACAATATTAATTAAAGTATATAAAAAATATCCATAATACAGTATTTTACTAATATATCACAGTTGTCATTGATTGTCTAAATGTATTTGTAAAAAAACTTTGGAATTGTTTATAATATATGATTCAACATTCATTGATATTTTCAATGTTTTTTTTTCAATTCTTTTAATCATTTATCAGTAACAACGATAACAGATTGTTTAGAACTGTATTTTATCTGTTGCATTCTAGTATTAACGATATTTTGTTCGTGTACTATTTAGATTATATTTTAAGAACCGTTTTATATTGGATTCGTAGTTGATCAGTATCATAAATTAAAAAAAATATATTATTATCTCTACGCAGCGGTGTGTGTGATAATATTACATGGGGCATACCTCACTCGCCTCCGTTCGTTCGTTCACACAATGTACTTTTTTTATTAAATTACGAGTAACAAACTCACACACAGTTCACCTGATGGCAAGTGATTCCTGCGGCCCATGACATCTACATTCATCCTTGACAAGGATGTGTTGTCACCCTTGAGGACTGAGATGGAACGCCTCGTCACCAGTAATAAAGGTCTCCGCACTCACCAGACGATACACAGCAACGTTATGCTGCTATTTCACACTGGTATTCTATGAGGACGTGGTCCTAACCCGGTCGAGATGACCCATTCATTCTGCAGCTAGAAACAAACTGCGGCGTAGATCTACCACTGAAAAAAATGTCTATAATGTTTAATCTATTTGTGCGATCTACTCATTATGTAGATATTAGTTATAATTCAATAAACTTCTTGACGTTGATAACGTGTGTCATATTTATGATAAAACGAAATATTTCGTCATTATTACGTGTGCTGCTTAAAAAATAATAGTAAGGCAAATTGAATTATATATTATTTCATATTACTTCCGTTACACAGTATAGGTTAAGGTATAGGGTGTGTGCAAATTGTCTTTACTTGTAGCTTACTAACGTTTAATAAAGTAAAAGAAAGTAAAGTTACCAGCCTTTATATATGAAGGCGTAGGACATGCGAATTGGCGGACCTCACATTCCAATGAAATGTCTTATTTTTATTTTATCTTACACATGGACGTTTACCCATGATTCCTACAACACCGCACATGGTTAATCAGTACTTAAATGCAACCCGCAATTTCATCGTTGCCCACATCGGGGATCGAACGGGATCCGCACGTGTACCGTGAATTAAAAAGCAAGCGCTTACACTGAGCTACCACGGTTCTATATTGGCTAACTAAACAAAATTATTTATGTAATAAAATTTGCTGCAGCAAGAACACGGAACGACTTGACTCCACCTCTGAGAAATAAACTAAGCATTGTAAGATTCAAAGCTATATACCAATCTGTATTACTAAAGCGGCAACTTGCCTACATGAAATATACGAATATGTAAGACATACACAAATATAATAATCACTACCGAAAGTACATACAAACTTACACACACATCAACACAAGTACACACGACAAGCAAGAGAACATATTAGTAACAGTTAGTAGTAGTAGATAGTGTTCTTGTCTGTACAAACTTAGTTCTTCTTTTCCTTTGTTGCATGTAAACACTTTGTAAAACATATCTTTTAGATGGTGATCGAGACGCCCTCCATCCTCACGACTCCCGCATTACATCCATGGGAGATGTGAGTGGCCGGTAATCAGCACTAAACGGAACTAAAATCTTGTTTCAGCAAAAGCTGAGTCACTTCCGTTTGCCAAAGTTTATAATATTGTTTATGTGAAGTTGTTTTTTTTTTCTGTGGCAAAAAACTGTTTTATTTATTTATTTATTTAATAAGCCATATGTTTATGAATTCCTTAACGATAACTTTGTGTGGTACCATATATCTCTTATAATTTAAGATAGTCAAACGGGTAGATTGTACCAATATTAATTATTACAAAGAAGAAAGACCTTAAAACTATAATAGAACGGCATATATTTTCGTTTCCCTTCCGATGGACTATACGATGATTTTGCATTGTATTTAATAGTGGTATTAATAAAAGTAGTTTTTTGTTAACTAACTAAACAATATTATATAATTGAGTAATTCACGCCGGGGCAAATTAGGGCGAGAACTTATTTTGGTTGTATCGATATGTTTATATCGTTGTACTTGTATAAAATAACCCTACAATAATAACACGAACACACACAAAAATATTAAGTAATTATATAGATTCATTTGCAAGGAATGTCGAGGGACTATATATTCATCCATAGAATACGCATAACTTATATAAGTAAATATATTTTTGCACAAAGAATCTACAAAAGGATCACAAATAAAATTATGAGTCTTTGTCGAGGATGAACGTCGGTATTAAGGGGCAGCTAATGGTTGAAGGCACGGTCCGCGGTAAACTTAAGGTCGTAGGTTCGAACCCCCCATTAGAATATTGTCGAAAACCTAGCACAAGCATTGTCAGCTTACTTGTAGTGGTTAACCGGAATATTAGTCATGTTAATGGCAGTGCTAATATTGTTTAGTTTGATATATATATATTTTTTTAAAATTATTTTGAGAATTACAAATGAGCACACAGTTAACCTGGTGTTAAATGATTCCTGCGGCCCGTGACATCTACATGCATCCTTGACAAGGAATCATAGTGCAGATGCGTTGCCACCCTTGAGGACTGCGATGGAATGCCTCGTCACCAGTAATAAAGGTCTCCGGATCACTACACAACAGCAATATGCTGCTATTTCACGCTGGTATTCTGTCAGGGCATTGTCCTACCCCGGTTGAGCTGACCCTCACATTCTGCAGTTAGAAAAAAAATGCAGATTAGCTCTACCACTGTAAAAATATGAATGTTATTAAAAATGTAGTTTTCATATGCGTTGCTTTTATCTGTGCAATATATTGTTTTTCCATAGCTATAGCTGGTATAGTTCAGACGCTAAGAAGCATTTATTGACGAACAGCGAGAGTCTCATCAGTTTATAAGACTCTCGGACGTTAAGACCCGTTACCCCCTCCCCCTTCCCTCTGTTGTCGTCGACGTTCTTCGTCCACAGGGGTCGGAGTGCAGCGGTGGTGCAGCAGCGGTCTCCGTGCCAGCTTCGCAGCATCATCGTTGTCTCCTTACTCAGCGGTCCTCCTGCTCGCGAGTCTAATTAGATAAAGCTGTAGAGGTCTCTGGACTAACAGCAATACACATTCATAAAAAAAAAGACGCGTTAACCTCGCGCGGGCCGGACGTTAGAGTAATGTTTAATGCACTATATAATCTTTAAAAAAAGAAAAAAGCAATCAGAATTAAGTGTCTGTGTCTTAAATAAATAAAAAAAGTAAAAATTGGTATCATAGGTATCAACTTAAGACAGCGAAGAAAACGAAATCAGTAAACTGTAGCTCTGAGTCACGCGGCCCTGATAGCGAGAACCCCTACATTTTATCTACATAAGGATCCGTCAAGACCTAGACCTTGCACTAAACGATGATAAGTCGTTTATCGCGAATATATTCTGTTATATTATCATTCAGTGTTACAAACTTGTAGTGAACGTACATTGTGTATTACAGATCTAGGCTACGAGACGCCGAGTGAAGGCATATCCTGCACAGTTGATTTTATCTAGTGACGGAGGTATCGCCGCGGTCGAATTGAAGACATCAGTGAATATATATTAAGGTAAATAATATTTATGTGTTAATAATTATATACCGTTATTACAAGTGATGGGGGAATTTCATTATGGTCTGATCTGTATTATAACCCTTGTCGAGGATGAAAGTGGATCTTATGGGCTTTAGAGGCTACCATCAGATGAACCGTGTGCTCATTTGTCATTATGTATAATAAAAAATTCAAAAAAAAAAAAAGAAAATTGGACCAAAATTTAAAATTACAAATTTAAATCAAAGACTAAATTGTGGAGCAACATTTTGACACGGGATTTATAAATAGAGCGAGAGCATGAGAGCATATCTACACTATTGAGCATTATATTGTGGAGGGTACACATTCTATGAAGAGGTATTCCCGTAGATCAGCTTTTATTTGTTTTAGGAGATGCAACACAACAAGCAATATTATTTATTACATATTACGTGAATTCGTCATTAGCCCTAATGGTTTAGGGCACGGTCTAAGGAATTTAAGATCGTAGAGATTCGATTCTGCTAGTAGACCATTGCCGTGAACCTACTGTGAACTAAGCTGAAAAACGCTTATACTAGGCATTTTTTTTAAAACTACGAATAGGGATACACTTTGTTCTTCCTTAGGTTTGTAATGCAATGCGTCCTGTAATCGGACCTCTCCTGACTGTTAATATTATTTGATATTCTATGAGGGCGTGCTTCTTTCTCGGTCGAGCATATATACACGGCATACTTTTTAGTGGTAGAGCTACGATGCAGTTTATTTCTAGTTCCTGAATAAAGCTCGACCGGAGCTATATATATATACCTAGTCCGGCCATAAGTTCTGTTACAAATGAAAATGCATTTTTTAAAATGAAGTAATGTAATATTATTAAAATTAATACCTACATATTTATTAGAGTCAACAAAACAAAAAAAATTCTATTCGAAATGGCCACTTTAGGTCTTTTATCTGATTGGCCACGAATAATTGGATTAACGCACTGTTTCCAAGGGAAATTTCGCCACTCCTTGCTCCAAAGATTTTTTAAAAGAATCAATGTTGCCGTTTCGTTTAGAGCAGGCCATGTCCTCTAAAACTGACTATAATAATTCGTGCCTTGAGACCAGGTGCAGAGTCCTGCTGGAAAGTCCACGATATATTTTTAAAAAGTGTATTGCTGAGAGGTTTCACAACATGATCCAAGACTGTATCTTGATACACTTTGGCTGAAATTTTCACTCCTTTTCACAAAAATGTAGTTTTGTGACTCCTTGATCAGACACGCCCCACCAAACCATTACAGACGCAGGATGATGACGACGGTGTACCTTTCCGACCACTTGAGCAGCTTCTTTAGAACTGTGAGCGTACACTTTATCATTTTGCTTATTGTAGTGTTCCTCAATCGTGAAAATTTTTTCATCGGTAAAGAGGATATTTCTCTGCCTTTCACCTGCGTATCGCGACAGAAGGCGTTTTTATCGGTCCACCCTCTTTCATTGTAAAGAATGATTTAGGGCAGGTCCTGTATATAGACGATAAGCACCGAGCTTCAGGTCTTGTTTTGCAATACACGACAGAGTCCAAGCGGGAATCTTCATTTCTCGCGATAAGATTTTTGCTTCCTAATGGGGTTTCAACGAATTCTGGCTTTTACAGCTTTAACAGCCTTTGCCAATCTTTTCTGGTCTTCGACAGAGGAAGTGTTGTTGTATCTGTTGATAGTACGATATACGAACATACGGCTGATACCAAGCTTTTGAAGTGTCTGGAATATGACCGACGGCTCCATACCCACTTTGTGCAAGGCGATCACTGCAATCCTATTTTCTTTAACACCCCATTCCATATTGTAATTTGATAATGAACACAAATAAATATGTGAAATTGCGCAAAATCGAAAGAAGTTTTTAAAACTAATATACGTGTTCCAAATTCAAAATAATTAAAAAGTTGAAAAAAAGAAAAGTTTTTATGTAAAAATATTTATGGCCAGACTAGTTATAAATATATATATATATAAATTGTATTGCTAGGATTAAAAAAAACGTGCGTAGGCCGGGAATCGAACCCGGATCAACTGCTTGGAAGGCAACTATGCTGACCATTACACCACCAACGCCATTGCTCTCCAAGTTAAATTGACAGATTATATTTCATATTGAAATAAATATCACGACGACACTCACAGATTTAAATCAAATGTTTTACCTTCGCACTTATATTTCGCTTATATTATATTAGATTATAACGTGAACCGTAGCTATATGGGGAGGTGAATAACATATTTTTATTGTATTTAGTGTGACAAACGAGCACATTTCATCTGATAGCATATTTAGTGTGGTTTCGCGCGTTGGAGTTTATATTCTAATAATCTATTTAATGAGTGGGACAATGCCCACAAGTGGGGTAATGGGTCCGTCACTTCACTAACGTCGACGACATTTTCCCATCCTTGTGAAAGCAAAGGGAATATTTCAGCATTAAATTTTGAACGAAACCTTTCATTCTAGATATGAAAGAATAGATTTTGGTGGTCAGTGAATAAGAAGAAATAGTCCTAAAAACAGACTAATTAACCAACATACATTGAGAGTAACAAACTCACACACAGTTCACCTGATGCTAAGTGATTCCTGCGGCCCACGACATCTACATTCATCCTTGACAAGGTATCATAATGCAGATGCGTTGTCACCCTTGAGGACTGAGATGGAATGCCTCGTCACCAGTAATAAAGGTCGCCGAATCCTTACAGTCACCAAATGAAACACAGCAGAGTTATATTGCTATTTTACGCTGGTATTATGTGGGGGCGTGGTCCTACCCCATTCATTGTACAGCTAGAAACAAACTGCAGTGTAGCTCTACCACTATATAACACACACTGTAAGTATTTTCCGAATAAATCACATAAGAACTAACAAACAAAAAATTAAAATCTCACATTACAGATGTTCATCGTTATCTTTGGGTTGCTGGCTGTCGTGGTGGCGTGGATATACTGGTTATTTTTCAACTCCGACAGCCCTGGGCTTCCCCAACTGGATCCGGAGGAGTGGTGGGGACCAATGGAGCTGAAGGGACAACAAGATACAAGCATCAGACCCTTTAAAGTAACATTTAGCGATGAGGTATATATACATATATTGTATATTTTGCGTTACGTATTTTTTTGATATATTTTTTTTTCTCGACTATATCAGAAACTTTCACGGAGGTATCAGTAGCAACTGCACTAAGTTTTTTATATATATATATGCTTATTAATGCCTTAGTCATTCTCTACCAGTCAACCATAAGGTGATGCAGAGATTTTTAAATTTTTAAAGCGATAAAGTAAAATAACACCTTATATGTACATACATATATAGTATATCTCACTGCTGGGCGTTGGTCTCCTATCTAGAGTGTTAGAGCTCAGTCAAATACGCGACTCCAATGTGAATTGATTTGAAATAATGTTTTTTGCATTATTATTTCTTAGACATGCATGTGTTTTCTTCATCGTCGAATAGGTGATGATTTAGAAGCGAGCGTTTAGATCTACCACGACTCGTTATAAAAATGAAATTAAATAAACATATAACTTGCTAGAACTCAACGTAGATGACAAAGACCTGTTCACATTCAGTTTACTTTAAATAAATGTTAATTAAAATTTATTGCAGATGATAAATGATCTCAAGGGTCGCCTTAAAACCACTGACCGTTCGTGCCCCGCTAGAAGGTACAGGCTTCGAGTATTGAGTTCAACAGCCAGCAGATGGACAGCTGGCTGAAGTACTGGCTGAGGAGTACCCGTTCAAGCAACGAGAGACATTCCTGAACCGATACCCTCAGTTTAAGACTAACATTCAGGGTCTAGATGTTCACTTCATCAGAGTTACACCTGAGGTAACTTAACATTACATAGACCCTCGCCATGTACTTTGTCATTATTGACTAAGGTGGAAAGCTCTCTTAATTCACAGGTACTGAAGAGCTACGCATTGTTGCTTGTTTGGTTTGGTTTGGTTTGGCTTGTTTGGTCCGTTCGAAATTCCATCCCTCAAAGAACATCATACGAAATACAGCAGCGTTATACTGATGATACAGACACCAAAATCCTTAAGTTCCATCTCAGTCTTCTAGGGTTATGCATATGCATATTGAATCTTTGATGATGATGATGAAAATGGTTCATGGACCGCAGTCATCACTTAACATCCACGATCAGGATTACATAAAAATTACCAGCATGAGATAACGGTGCTGTGTTTAGATTGGTAAGTGTAGCGATGCGAGGTTCCAATAACAATTAACGAAGCATCATCATCATATCTTATGGGTGGTGACCCGTGTGGATCTTTGTTTAATAAGCATGCGGATGACCGCTGCCCATTCGGTTAAAACTAAACTCATTTCTCTCCCCTACTTATGAAATTGGCGTTTTGTCGAAGTGACCACTTTGATCTCAAATAATCAGGCGTTTGATTCAAATTTAGGCTTGTGTATTTGCGTTTCGAATTTATTGATCTATTTGTTTTCGCGCCCTTTGATTTTTCTTTGACATCCTTGTCTTGTCAAACGAAATAGAAAACTTAAAATATCGCGTTATTTACGAATATAAGTTCCACGGTGGCACCAGCCCTGCGGAATCAGCTCGTAGCTACTGTTTAAGAAAGCACGGTACGTTTTGGTTCCAACGTTTTCGATCTGGACAAACAAACCCCGCGGATGGCCGGAGACCCAAGATGACAATGAAGAATTAAAGGTGACAGTGGAAGCAGATCCATCGCAAACCACATCAGAGTTAGGTTAGTTAGGTTACTTTGGTGTGAACAATAAAACAAATAAACAAGTGAATAAATATAAATAAAATTTTAATTCACTTGAAATAAATTGGAAAAGCGAAAAAGCTCGAGAAATGGGTACCGCTAGAATTGAGTGAATCACACCAACAAACACGCATTGAGTGCTGCGTTACATTACTGAACGTAATTTATCGTTACGTTTGATATAAAATGGATACTTTACAACAGTTGGAAACGCTCATCATAGTGGTTGAACCCAGAAGAACTGGCCAAATCCTGTCCTAAGAAAAAGTTGACTCATATACTACAGTTTCCCAAGATCTGGCCAGACGATTACGGCAGATCTGTATTGTCAACAATAACAAACCATGACGGAAAAGCTAGGCGTTATACAACTGAGACTGGTCAATGGTTTTTGAGCTGGTTTCATTGAGTAGCTGCTTAATAGTAAAAGTATGGGGGATACTTCACGACAGACGGTCGCTAAATTAGAGGAGATGCGATTGCAATATCTCCGACACCCACCATAACCCCCGGACCTTGCTCCAACACATTACCACTTTTTTCGGAATTTGGACAATTTCTTGCAAGGAAAAAAATTGTCCGTCCAATCCACTCTCAAAGATTTTATTGATTCTCGCTTCCAACTTATTTTCATCAATGGAATTAATAGATATTAACGGTACATACTACGATTTATTGAATATATAATTTCATTCAAAAAAGTTTTACTTTATCCATATAATACGCTATTTCATATGTAAGGACCTAATATAATATATATGCTTATTAATGCCTTAGTCATTCTCTACCAGTCAACCATAAGGTGATGCAGAGATTTTTAAATTTTTAAAGCGATAAAGTAAAATAACACCTTATATGTACATACATATATAGTATATCTCACTGCTGGGCGTTGGTCTCCTATCTAGAGTGTTAGAGCTCAGTCAACTACGCGACTCCAATGTGAATTGATTTGAAATAATGTTTTTTGCATTATTATTTCTTAGACATGCATGTGTTTTCTTCATCGTCGAATAGGTGATGAATTAGAAGCGAGCGTTTAGATCTACCACGACTCGTTATAAAAATGAAATTAAATAAACATATAACTTGCTAGAACTCAACGTAGATGACAAAGACCTGTTCACATTCAGTTTACTTTAAATAAATGTTAATTAAAATTTATTGCAGATGATAAATGATCTCAAGGGTCGCCTTAAAAACCACCGACCGTTCGTGCCCCCGCTAGAAGGTACAGGCTTCGAGTACGGGTTCAACAGCCAGCAGATGGACAGCTGGCTGAAGTACTGGGCTGAGGAGTACCCGTTCAAGCAACGAGAGACATTCCTGAACCGATACCCTCAGTTTAAGACTAACATTCAGGGTCTAGATGTTCACTTCATCAGAGTTACACCTGAGGTAACTTAACATTACATAGACCCTCGCCATGTACTTTGTCATTATTGACTAAGGTGGAAAGCTCTCTTACTTCACAGGTACTGAAGAGCTACGCATTGTTGCTTGTTAATATTTTTTTATGTAATCAATTGTTCACGTCATCTCTTGTAGACAAGACGTCATTCAACTAGATAATAAATTATTTTTATTTTGATAAAAACAAATATAAGACGACGTCTTGGGTGGTAGGCGTGATTAAGTAAGAGATTTGGTGGACAGAAAAATAAAAATAAAACGATATAATAAAACATATGGTCAATTGAACATTTAAAAATAACTTTTTTATTATTTACCCACATTTTCTCAGTGGATATGTTGTGTTACGAATTTCCTTGGATAATTCCATTATGTCCACCAATTCCCTGTCATAGGTCCCTACTGGCGTAGAAGTAGTGCCTCTCCTGCTAATGCACGGGTGGCCAGGATCAGTGCGAGAGTTCTACGAGGCGATACCATTGCTCACCCGACAAGCACCCGGTTATAACTTCGCGTTCGAGGTCATCGCCCCGAGCATACCTGGATATGGGTTTTCAGACGTAAGTATATCTTAAACCTAATGCGCAAGTCTTCGTCTACATTGATTATTAAAAATCATTAATTGAATTCCAGCCGTTGAGTTTACATCAGGCATTTTAGTAAAAAAAATCTCAAAATAATATTGAAATAATATCGTTATTCGACTTGCATTTTAAATTTGTACCGATAATTGTTGTTTTAATATTGATAAATAACCAATGTTTAATCGTTTTTATAAATCAAAAGAAAAAATGAGATTTACATTGATACTTTCTTTTAATACATTTTTGATGTTGCATTTTTGAAAAAAGCTAAAAACATGATAAGTCAAAAATGGTTCACTTTTGCATAATGCATATGGGGGTTAATATATATACGTCGAACTACCAATAACCCAGTTTATATATATTCACCACGTTCCCATATTATATACCTCACGTATATTTTAATTATGTTAGTTAATTGTGAAGTTGTTTCATCCATTCCCAGGCACCGGTTCGTCCTGGTGTGGGGGCAGCACAAGTAGCGGTTATCTTCAAAAACCTGATGAACAGGCTCGGCTTCAAGAAGTTCTACATACAAGGAGGCGATTGGGGAGCTATCATAGCCTCGGCCACAGCAACGTTGTTCCCTGATGACGTATTAGGTCACCACTCTAATTTCGCGATGGTTCAAGTAAGATTTTATATATTTTTCTCTATACCCAAGCCAGTTTAGAACTGACCGGGAGAAATACGGCTTCTGTTGGATGTATGTGTAATTTTTTTTTGCTTTTACATTGAGAGCAACAAACTCACACAAGGTTCACTTGATGGTAAGTGATTTCTGCGGCCCATGACATCTATATTCATCCTTGACAAGGAATCATAATGCAGACGCGTTGTCACCCTTGAGAACTGAGATGGAATGCCTTGTCACCACTAATTAAGGTGTCCCTACACAGGGTACACACGAAACGCAGCAGCATTATGCTGCTATTTCGCGCTGGTATTCTAAGGGCAGTCGATCCGACCCATTCATTCTCAGCTAGAAACAAATTGCGGCGTAGCTATACCACAGTTATAAGTGATAAATACGGTACATATCATCTGCGTTCAGCGTCATCAAAGATTCAAGATGTTCATACGTTGTCACCCTTGAGGACTAAAATGGAATACCTCGTTATCTGTAAATGGGTACCAGAATCCCCACACCCGTATCACCAGACGAAACACAACGAAATGTACAATGGTAGTGCCACGTTGTAGCGTGTAGTTGCAACTACAGAATACCATCGTAAAATAGCAGCTTATTACTCACAGTGGTATGAACGGGTTGGCTCTCCCAGGGTAGTCGGAAAGAACACGTTTTCACAGAACACCAGAATAAAATACCAACATAGCGCTGTTGTTTCCTCTGGTGCATGTGGGCTTCCGAAGATATCGAGTCACTCACCATCAGATGAAATGTGTGCTCGTGTATCAATACTTTATAAAAGGTTTTTGCCATAGTTTGAACTAGGTCATCGCCCACTTTATCTGATTTATTTTATGTTACAGAATAAAATGGCTATGTTCAAAACATTGGTCGGCGCTCTCTTCCCGTCCCTGGTCGTGGAGCGCCACTTGGCAGCTCGGATGTATCCCCTGTCCTCGTTCTTCGCATATGTCATGGAAGAGTTTGGTTATGCCCATTTGCAGTCTACCAAACCGGACAGTATAGGTAGGCGTTCTAATGATTTTTTTGTTATATATATGACCTACTTTATCCATATAATACGCTATTTCATATGTAAGGACCTAATATAATAAAAACATATGGTCAATTGAACATTTAAAATAACTTTTTTATTATTTACCCACATTTTCTCAGTGGATATGTTGTGTTACGAATTTCCTTGGATAATTCCATTATGTCCACCAATTCCCTGTCATAGGTCCCTACTGGCGTAGAAGTAGTGCCTCCTGCTAATGCACGGGTACAGGATCAGTGCGAGAGTTCTACGAGGCGATACCATTGCTCACCCGACAAGCACCCGGTTATAACTTCGCGTTCGAGGTCATCGCCCCAAGCATACCTGGATATGGGTTTTCAGACGTAAGTATATCTTAAACCTAATGCGCAAGTCTTTGTCTACATTGATTATTAAAAATCATTCATTGAATTCCAGCCGTTGAGTTTACATCGCACATCAGGCATTTTAGTAGAAAAAAATCTCAAAATAATATTGAAATAATATCGTTTTTCGACTGGCATTTTAAATTTGTACCGATAATTGTTGTTTTAATATTGATAAATAACCAGTGTTTAATCGTTTTTATAAATCAAAAGAAAAAATGAGATTTACATTGATACTTTCTTTTAATATATTTTTGATGTTGCATTTTTGATATATATACGTCGAACTACCAATAACCCAGTTTATATATATTCACCACGTTCCCATATTATATACCTCACGTATATTTTAATTATGTTAGTTAATTGTGAAGTTGTTTCATCCATTCCCAGGCACCGGTTCGTCCTGGTGTGGGGGCAGCACAAGTAGCGGTTATCTTCAAAAACCTGATGAACAGGCTCGGCTTCAAGAAGTTCTACATACAAGGAGGCGATTGGGGAGCTATCATAGCCTCGGCCACAGCAACGTTGTTCCCTGATGACGTATTAGGTCACCACTCTAATTTCGCGATGGTTCAAGTAAGATTTTATATATTTTTCTATACCCAAGCCAGTTCAGAACTGACCGGGAGAAATACGGCTTCTGTTGGATGTATGTGTAATTTTTTTTTGCTTTTACATTGAGAGCAACAAACTCACACAAGGTTCACTTGATGGTAAGTGATTTCTGCGGCCCATGACATCTATATTCATCCTTGACAAGGAATCATAATGCAGACGCGTTGTCACCCTTGAGAACTGAGATGGAATGCCTTGTCACCAGTAATTAAGGTGTCCCTACACAGGGTACACACGAAACGCAGCAGCATTATGCTGCTATTTCGCGCTGGTATTCTAAGGGCAGTCGATCCGACCCATTCATTCTCAGCTAGAAACAAATTGCGGCGTAGCTCTACCACAGTTATAAGTGATAAATACGGTACATATCATCTGCGTTCAGCGTCATCAAAGATTCAAGATGTTCATACGTTGTCACCCTTGAGGACTAAGATGGAATACCTCGTTATCTGTAAATGGGTACCAGAATCCCCACGCCGGTATCACCAGACGAAACACGACGAAATGTACAATGGTAGTGCCACGCTGTAGCGTGGAGTTGCAACTGCAGAATACCATCGTAAAACAGCAGCATAATGCTGAGAATTATTATATTAATATTTCTATTTCCAATTTTTAATAATTTTTAATAATTTAACGAGTCGTGACTTATTTGTTTGACCTTTCGAAGTCAAGTCTATCTAAACCCTTTGACACTTATGAAATAATGGTTCACATAGGCGCGGTGGCGCTGGGGAAGGTAGTTGTGCTTCTTGCGAATAAATTTAATAGTGGTAACACTCTGCAGCTTATTACTAACAGTGGTATGAACGGGTTGGCTCTCCCAGGGTAGTCGGAAAGAACACGTTTTCACAGAACACCAGAATAAACAACATAGCGCTGTTGTTTCCTCTGGTGCATGTGGGCTTCCGGAGATATCGGGTCACTCACCATCAGATGAAATGTGTGCTCGTGTATTAATACTTTATAAAAGGTTTTTGCCATAGTTTGAACTAGGTCATCGCCCACTTGATCCGATTTATTTTATGTTACAGAATAAAATGGCTATGTTCAAAACATTGGTCGGCGCTCTCTTCCCGTCCCTGGTCGTGGAGCGCCACTTGGCAGCTCGGATGTATCCCCTGTCCTCGTTCTTCGCATATGTCATGGAAGAGTTTGGTTATGCCCATTTGCAGTCTACCAAACCGGACAGTATAGGTAGGCGTTCTAATGATTTTTTTTGTTATATATATGACCTACTTTATCTACGATGGCGATACCTTTTTATTTTTCGGCCTGAGTTGAGAGGTGACCGAGCGGTTATAGCGCTTAGTCGAGACTTATATTAGTAGGTAATCAGCACAAGGGCTACAGAGAGAGGCCTCAGCTTGGACCGTAAAAGTTTTCCGCGACAGCGTCTGACTCGAGGGTGGCCGAGAGGGATGGCGACATCCATACTGAGAAATACCTTAACATTATATTGTGTCCCCTTTTTGATATAGGGGATTTTAAAAAAACCATCGCATCTGCTAAACAGGTTCGTATGGTTACTACTTTAGGAGGTAAGATCTTCCATTAATGAATAATATGGCTCGAGCTTGTTTATACAAGACACCGCGACCATGCATTCACAGAATCTTTTTCTTTGCCTTTTCCCATTATTTGGGGTAGTATCTTCTCATTACTTGTTCCATGTTTGTACCGTACTTTTACGTAAGTTGGGCTCTTTCAAGACACGGGTTACTGTAGAGCACATTGTGGCTTGGGCCTTCTCTTGTGTTTCTTGTTAGTACAAGGGTACTCGATCATGTGGTTTTAACGACGTGCCATCACGTGGCTATACCAACGGACCCTGTGAATATGAACGTTGAATTACCTCTGATGTGTTAATATCTCAATTTTCAATTAATGATACACCCGTTGCCAAATATCTTCATCTTTGCCACATGTAATTCTTGTGCACGAGACTTTTTCACGGTTCAACATTAAGCGTCGTTCATTGTTGCAAGGCTGTGAGACCGTAAGGTTAAACAGTTTGATCGGCATTCTTGTGTCACGGAGGACTCCCGAGGAAGTTCTCTTCATCCTTTATCTTTGCCAGGCAGCGTTGAACAGCCAACCTGTAGAGGTGTGGCGTCAGTTTCGATGTTGACATAATCCTTATGGTTCCTTCGAAAGTAGATCTCTCTCAATGTTTATTTTGTTTGAGATTATATATCACCGTTGAATTTGCACTACAGATATTCGGTTATACTTCTGTTGATGTGTAGTCTATTCGTTATCAGCGCAATATCACTGTGTTTCGTCTCTGGGTGGAAAGTAATAGATCAAAGTATCCTAATTAGGGTTAAGTTTTTTCTGATACAAATTCGTAGTGCACGGTGTCTCTATGAGGTCCACAAAGGTAAATGATATTAATAATTATCTACCTAATAGTGGTAGAGCTACGTTTAAGTTCGTGTATAGCTGCAGAATTAATGGGGCAGCTTGACCGGAGTAGCCCACCCTTACCACGTACCACCCCCTTACAGAATACTAGCGTAAAGCTGTGTTTCGTCTGGTGAGTGCAGGGATCCGAAGACCTTTATTACTGGTGACGAGGCATTCCGTCTTAGTTTTCAAGGGCGAAAACGGACGCATCTGCATTCTGATTCCTTGTCAAGGATGAATGTAGATGTCATGGGCCGCAGGAATCAGTTGTTATCAGGTGAACTGTGTGCTCGTTTGTTACTCCCAATGTAATAAAAGAAATAAAAATATTCTTTTCTTCTCTTTAGGCATCGGTTTAACAGACTCTCCTTCCGGTCTGCTCGCCTACATCCTGGAGAAGTTCTCCTCATGGACTCGACTGGAGCACCGTTCTAGAGCTGACGGGGGCCTCGAATTCAGGTTCACCAAGGAACAGCTAATCGACAACCTCATGATATACTGGAGTACGAACAGCATCAACACGTCTATGAGGTTATATGCTGAAGATAACAGCAAAAGAAATGGTCAGCTGAATTTACAAGCGTAAGAAAATATGGATAATTATATATTTTTTTATTGAATTGGGATAGTTAGAGTAAATAGTTATACCTAGCGAGCTTTTAAGATTCCAATAACATGATGGGGGCACAATATTAATAATGGTAGAGCTACGCTGCAGTTTGTATCTAGTTGCGGTATGAATGGGTCAGCTCGGACGGGGCGGGTGTTTAGCACTGGGACAAAGAATCACGTTTTGATATTTTGTATAGTATATAATCCCTTTGTTAGTCTATCCGTATCTATTAAGGATGACAATGTAGCAGCACATATTTCACCCGGTGATAAGAGATTCCTATGGTGCATAACACTATTCATCCTTAATAAGAAACCACAATAAAGACATGGTCACCTCCCAAATATAAAGATGGAATACCTTGTTACGGTAAGGGTGTCCCTATATTCACCCATACAATACACAACAGAGTTATTCTAGTATTTTACGCTGATATTCTGTCATGACGTGTTCCATACCTGGTCGACCGATTCATACTGTAGCTAGAGAGGAACTGCAGCGTAAATTTACCACCAAAACGGAAGAGTGAGTCTTCATGAGAATGGAATATATATTCACTAAGCTTTTTGCTATAAAGCGTAACATTACAGCCTAATTAAACTTAAGAAATACAAACATGCGCCTGCAAAATATGATTAGCAAGTAATTGCTCACGAGTTTTGTTTGTATATGCATTACGTATAAGTTGGTCGTCTTTTTAATTTTCTCGTGATAACATTACACATGTCTATTTTTTCTTTGTTATTACATTGAGAGTATAAAGTACGAACACTCAGTTCACCTGAATTAATTCTTGCAGCCCATTTTGACATTTACGTTCGTCCTTGAGAAGAAATCATATTGCAGATTCGTTGTCACCCTTGAGGATTGAGATGGAATGCCTCGTCACCAGTAGTAAAGGTCTCCGGATCGTTGCACTTAACAGACGAAACACAGCAGCATTGTACTACTATTTTACGCTAGTATTTTGAGAGGTCGTGGTCGTACCCCGATAGAGCTAACCCGTTCGTTCTGCATACATTTCACCTGTTGGTAACTGCTCCCTGCGGCCTGCATGATAACGCAGATGCGTTGTCACACCTGAGTACTAAGGTTTAATGTCTGGGCATTAGTTATAAGGATCTTCGGATCCGTACACTCGTCAATCGAAACGCAGTAGCGTTGTGATGCTGTTTTATGATCTGTGAAACTGTAACCTTTTCTCGGTCGAGTACAAACTGCTGCGTCTGTCAGACAGTAAAAAGGATTCCATAAAAAATAAAATTAAATATCTTTTCGTCTCCAGATTCACCACCCCAGTTCCAACTTGGGTCTTACAAGCTAAGAACGAGATAGCCTACCAACCACCCGGTATTTTGAAAACTAAGTACACAAACCTATTGGGAACAACGACATTGGATGACGGTGGTCATTTCTTCGCGTTAGAACTGCCTCAAGTATTTGCTGATGATGTCTTTAAAGCTGTTAATCTTTTTAGAGAATGGCGGACTAAAGTTTAGACAGAGTTGTGAATTATATGCAAATATAGTTTTTGTTTATAGTTATATAATATATCGTTTTAATAAATATTTTCAGCTACATTTTTCTGTTTATTATGATAGTATTATTTAATAAAATAGAAGGGAAGGGAAGGGAAGGGAAGAGTGGAGTAGAGTAGAGTGGAGTAGACTGGATCGAAGTGAAACGAAGAACTTGTGGATGTTTATGGGCGGCGGTAATCACTTACCATCAGGTAAACTGCTTGCTTCTTCACCACATATTCTATAAAAAAAAACAGGATAGAACAGGGACAGAACAGGACATAACATGACAGACGAAACTAAAAAGAACACCATGCAGGTCCAATTTTATTCCAATAATAATAACTAATCCAATATACTAAAACCGGAAATCTCAATCTGCAAAGTCTAAAATAGCAAAACGTAAATATCCGGTGTGTCAATAGCGCCAGAGTGACCAGCTCACTGGCAGTTGTAGTGTAGGACACCCCTGGAGCAACGACCTATGCAAGTCTGCGGGAAGTCGAGGGATGCAGGTGGCTCGGTATCATCTGTAGGGCAGGCCTATGTTCAACTGGCGGGACGGATGTGGTTATGAAAAATAATAAAAAAAAGCAGTTGAAGGATAGAAATTTTTCGGAGTAGGTATTTCCTTGATTAACACAACACCGGTCAAGAAAACAAAGTAACAAATAAATAATATCCTTTTTTATTTCATTGAGAGTAACAAACTGGCACACAGTTCACCTGATGGTAAGTGATTCCTGCGACCCACGACATCTGCATTGTCACTGAGGACTGAGATGAAATGCATCGTCACCAATATTAAAGGTCTTCGGATCCCTGCACTCACCAGACGAAACACAGCAACATTATGATGCTATTTTACACTGGTATTCTGTGAGGGCGTGGATCTATCCTGGTCGAGTTGCATTCGTTCTGCAGCTAGAAATAAACTGCAGCGTAGCTCTACCACTGTTGTATTGTAAAAATATATAACACACCTGGAAATGAAATAGTCAATTTAAGCTCTTTTTTATTTATTTACTTATACTTTACCACCTTAAAGTAAGGTTTACAAGGGGACCCCCGAAGGGTTCTCGACTAGTCGTGGCGGGGGGCTTAGTAACCGTGGTTTGGAGTTAGCTACGGTGTAGTTAAGAGGAACCCAAACGGCCGGCCTAAGGCGCTTTAAGGCCGGTCCGAGGACGCCGCTCCGGGCGAGTTAGAGTTGAGCACGCCTTGGATGCGTCTCAGAGGGCTGCGGGGAACGGATAAACGGAGCGAGGCCATCTTCCGCACCATCTGCATCCGAGACGGAGTCGTGGAGGGAGGGTAGTGTATCTCCCTATCCTCCGCGACTCAAGCAGGGGTCGCACCTGATGCGGCCGTGGTGGGGCCGCAGGTTCAGAGGAGTGTCGGATCTGCATCCCTGTCCTCTGCGGCCGAACTATGATTGGCGGCGGAGCCTTACACCAGATCCGCCGCAGGGGGCTAGGATTGTATATTCATGGCCTCTGAGGGGTGGACTCGGGAGAGTCCGCTTCCCACCTACAGAGGAAGCCGAGTAGGAAGGCGCGTCCGTGTTCTGGCGCGCTTTGCCTAGAGGGGTGAAGAGAGGGATGTCCTCCCCCCGAAGGAGGGGCTGCCTTGTCGGTCAGTAGTATGCGTAGGCATTTCCCCATGCAAAAAAAAAGTTTACAAGGGTTTTCTATACAGCCCTTCAGTCCCGGGTTTACAGAATAGGTAAGGTATCCTATGCCTACTGTACAAGGTGACTCCGGGTTTGCAGGTGATCAGGGTATCTCTGACCATGCAGGCAGGAGAACCGGAAACCAGAACTACTCCCGGGTTAACGTAGCACAGCGATAACTTTAAAGGTATTGCCTCCCCTGGGACGAGTTTAAGACTGTTAGTTAGGCACCGATAAGTTCCGTGGGAGATCCCGGAGCCCTCCCCAAGTCACTAACTGTGACCACCGAAGGAATTTTAATGGTCAAAAGTCCCACATAATCTTGTCTCCCCCCCAAGAGGCATCTTTGAAGACTTCTCCCCCGCGCGCAAATGTAAAAAGTTATGAGATAAATTATTATGATAAATTAGTTACAAAAAATACATGTTATAACCTTGTATTTACATATATAAACAGGTTGAGTCGAATTGTTTAGTCAACGGCTTGTCATCAACTCCGTGTATTTCAAACTACGTGGCATAATTAGGGTTCGTTAATTTACATTTTTATTTAATTAAATTGGAACGCAAAAAGACTAGTTTCCAGGCCAGTAACTCTTTGATTCGAATAGTTTGTACTGGCAACACTTTAGTTTGTCAGATGGTCGCGAAAATTATCGAAAAGTGGGAGGTTGAATAAGGTCGGTTGAGCATTTTGACACGAGCTGTTGGGCGAGAAGGCCGTGAGAAAGAATAAAGTTGTGTTCCCTATTACCTGGATTTTCTTCAGTACTTCACCTAGGCATCCTGAAAGTCTAAATACAGTCCAAAGTATCTGTGATTCTCGGTGATTTTCATAATTAATGGTTTATTTTTTCAGCCACGTAGTGTATTATTTAGAGAACCTGGATGGTGTGTCGCTGCTTCGATTGCCAGTCGAGGAAGGATATTTATGCATCGCAATTTGTTGGCTTTCGTGTTTGTGTATTGTATATGTCCCGTGTCCCTGACAGCGCATGTAAATCTTCCTCTTATCATATTACACATGCATTGCATCGGAATTCGGAAAGGGAGTAAAAGTGAGCCAGAAGAGTTGCACAAATTCTTGACACTATTAAAATATTCAGCCCATAGTGTTGCGGATGTTTATGGACGACGGTAATGACCAGAGGAGTCGCAGATGCGCTGCCGGCCTTTAAGAAAGATGTAGGCTCTTTTCTTGATTATCGATTCGGAAGCACAGCTGGCGACAGCTGATTCCACAGAGTAGTTGTGCGTGCCAAGAAATTCGCTTAGAGCGCACAGTCGTGGATAGCCAACCATCGAGATGATGAGATTGAAATTTTAATTCTTTCGTGATGTTTAAACTCAGCGGCTGGAATTGATCCGAACTTGTTCTCAGAATACTACTCCCCATGTTAAATTCGGTAAAATACATTGAGATGATAGGGTTATATATAGGGTTAATTAATAAGGATTCACAGTGATTTTAATCAATGCTTTTGCGCAACAAGCTATAGATTTATTGAGTTTAAGCGTGGCCGTTGCTTTAATATGAGCATAAAAGGAGCAGCTAATAACTAATAGAAAAAAAAACCATATTATTCGACATAGTAGGCCTCTAGCAGCCGTCCACGATCTGAGTGACGATCGCAGAGATAACGGCTAACAGAATTATATACTTTTTATATCACTACCTAATTTCAACGCGGTGTGAATCCGAGCGAGGAGCACTTATGTACGTATAGCGTTGACCTTGTTCCGCACAATTGCCTTAGTTCAGTGCTAGAATAATAAGAAAAACACACACTCACACACAAACAACATGTGCATATAAACCGGTGCGCGGTTGTTGGTAATTATATAGTTTTGTTTGTATGGAATCTCGATGGACTGTGAGTTCATCATAGAAAAAAAACCATATTATTCGACATAGTAGGCCTCTAGCAGCCGTCCACGATCTGAGTGACGATCGCAGAGATAACGGCTAACAGAATTATATACTTTTATATCACTACCTAATTTCAACGCGGTGTGAATCCGAGCGAGGAGCACTTATGTACGTATAGCGTTGACCTTGTTCCGCACAATTGCCTTAGTTCAGTGCTAGAATAATAAGAAAAACACACACTCACACACAAACAACATGTGCATATAAACCGGTGCGCGGTTGTTGGTAATTATATAGTTTTGTTTGTATGGAATCTCGATGGACTGTGAGTTCATCATAGAAAAAAAACCATATTATTCGACATAGTAGGCCTCTAGCAGCCGTCCACGATCTGAGTGACGATCGCAGAGATAACGGCTAACAGAATTATATACTTTTATATCACTACCTAATTTCAACGCGGTGTGAATCCGAGCGAGGAGCACTTATGTACGTATAGCGTTGACCTTGTTCCGCACAATTGCCTTAGTTCAGTGCTAGAATAATAAGAAAAACACACACTCACACACAAACAACATGTGCATATAAACCGGTGCGCGGTTGTTGGTAATTATATAGTTTTGTTTGTATGGAATCTCGATGGACTGTGAGTTCATCATAGAAAAAAAACCATATTATTCGACATAGTAGGCCTCTAGCAGCCGTCCACGATCTGAGTGACGATCGCAGAGATAACGGCTAACAGAATTATATACTTTTATATCACTACCTAATTTCAACGCGGTGTGAATCCGAGCGAGGAGCACTTATGTACGTATAGCGTTGACCTTGTTCCGCACAATTGCCTTAGTTCAGTGCTAGAATAATAAGAAAAACACACACTCACACACAAACAACATGTGCATATAAACCGGTGCGCGGTTGTTGGTAATTATATAGTTTTGTTTGTATGGAATCTCGATGGACTGTGAGTTCATCATAGAAAAAAAACCATATTATTCGACATAGTAGGCCTCTAGCAGCCGTCCACGATCTGAGTGACGATCGCAGAGATAACGGCTAACAGAATTATATACTTTTATATCACTACCTAATTTCAACGCGGTGTGAATCCGAGCGAGGAGCACTTATGTACGTATAGCGTTGACCTTGTTCCGCACAATTGCCTTAGTTCAGTGCTAGAATAATAAGAAAAACACACACTCACACACAAACAACATGTGCATATAAACCGGTGCGCGGTTGTTGGTAATTATATAGTTTTGTTTGTATGGAATCTCGATGGACTGTGAGTTCATCATAGAAAAAAAACCATATTATTCGACATAGTAGGCCTCTAGCAGCCGTCCACGATCTGAGTGACGATCGCAGAGATAACGGCTAACAGAATTATATACTTTTATATCACTACCTAATTTCAACGCGGTGTGAATCCGAGCGAGGAGCACTTATGTACGTATAGCGTTGACCTTGTTCCGCACAATTGCCTTAGTTCAGTGCTAGAATAATAAGAAAAACACACACTCACACACAAACAACATGTGCATATAAACCGGTGCGCGGTTGTTGGTAATTATATAGTTTTGTTTGTATGGAATCTCGATGGACTGTGAGTTCATCATAGAAAAAAAACCATATTATTCGACATAGTAGGCCTCTAGCAGCCGTCCACGATCTGAGTGACGATCGCAGAGATAACGGCTAACAGAATTATATACTTTTATATCACTACCTAATTTCAACGCGGTGTGAATCCGAGCGAGGAGCACTTATGTACGTATAGCGTTGACCTTGTTCCGCACAATTGCCTTAGTTCAGTGCTAGAATAATAAGAAAAACACACACTCACACACAAACAACATGTGCATATAAACCGGTGCGCGGTTGTTGGTAATTATATAGTTTTGTTTGTATGGAATCTCGATGGACTGTGAGTTCATCATAGAAAAAAAACCATATTATTCGACATAGTAGGCCTCTAGCAGCCGTCCACGATCTGAGTGACGATCGCAGAGATAACGGCTAACAGAATTATATACTTTTTATATCACTACCTAATTTCAACGCGGTGTGAATCCGAGCGAGGAGCACTTATGTACGTATAGCGTTGACCTTGTTCCGCACAATTGCCTTAGTTCAGTGCTAGAATAATAAGAAAAACACACACTCACACACAAACAACATGTGCATATAAACCGGTGCGCGGTTGTTGGTAATTATATAGTTTTGTTTGTATGGAATCTCGATGGACTGTGAGTTCATCATAGAAAAAAAATCGTGCATAGAAAACGCTTAACACGTAAACGATATTTTTCCATAAAAGTAGCCTAAAGATACACTTTAAAAACCAAAAGAGGACAGTGGTAGAGCTACACTGCAGTTTGCCTCTAGCTGCACAATGAATGCATCAGCTCGACTGGGGTAGGACCACGCCCTCACAGAGTACCGGTGTGAAATAGGAGCATAACTAAGCTGTATTTCGTCTGGTGAGTGAAGGGATCCTTTATTACTGGTCACGAGGCATTCCATCTCAGTCCTCAAGGGTGACAACGCATCTGCATTCTGATTCCTTGTCAAGGATGAATGTAGATGTCGATGTCGATGACCGCAGGAATCACTTACCATCAGGTGAATTGTGTGTGAGTTTGGAACACTCAATGTATTAAAAAAAAATCTGAAGGTGGAAAGGAGGAAGTGGTTCTGTAAACAGTTAGTTTTTCAACCTATATACATATATGTATATATATATATATATATATATATATATATATATATATATATATATATATATATATATGTATATATATATATATATATATATATATATAATAATTGAACCTGTATGCTTTATGATGATTTTAAAGAGGAGACGTATGCCCAACAGTGGGATATATATATATATATGTATATATATATATGTATATATATATATATATATATGTATATATATATATATATGTATATATATATATATATATATGTATATATATATATATATGTATATATATATATATATATATATATATAGGCTATCCCACATTGCAGATGTCTAAAATTCTCTTCGGATTACTTGGTGTTGTGGTTGCGTACATATGCTGGTCAGCATTCACCACGGAAAGCCCTAAGCTTCCCCAACTGGATCCGAAGGAGTGGTGGGGACCAAAGGAGCTGAAGGGGAAACAAGATACAAGCATCAGACCCTTTCGAGTGAAATTTAGCGATGAGGTCCGTAAAGATTTTCTTTATTAATTTAATTGATTCCTGTGCGACGTAGCTGGTACAATAACTGACTGTTGTGTAGTGGAGCCCGGGTTCAAGTGTTTTGTATGTAAACCCACTGTTCCAACCACTGTATCTCAACCTACCTCTGATCGTGTTGCAAACGCTTGCAATGGCCTGGGATAATTACCATCAGTGAGTGAATACAGGGGGTATTACGCACATGCTTACTGACTCAGATAGATTCTGCACAGTTGCATCTCATATAATGCTGACGACATCACATTCAGTTTACTACAATCAATAATAAAAACTTGTTACAGATGATAAATGATCTCAAGGGTCGCCTTAAAAACCACCGACCGTTCGTGCCGCCGCTCGAAGGTACAGGCTTCGAGTACGGGTTCAACAGCCAGCAGATGGACAGCTGGCTGAAGTACTGGGCTGAGGAGTACCCGTTCAAGCAACGCGAGACATTCCTGAACCGATACCCTCAGTTTAAGACTAACATTCAGGGTCTAGATATTCACTTCATCAGAGTTAAACCTGAGGTAATTTTGGTTATTTTGGCTTTTTATATTAGGTGAGACGAACGAGCAAGGAGGCGAACCGTTCAAAGTCAGTAAATCAAATTCGAAAGAAGCTGTAGTCAAGTAGGTTTATATAAAACATTTTTGAGTCGTCCAAGATAGCTAATAGGACCACCGGAAGGCTGCTAGCGAGAAACGGCAAAAGAATCTACTAGTTGCTCTTTCGTTATGAAATTCTAAGTTACAAAAGAAGTTTTGCAGTATTGAACTCAGAGCTCAAAGATAACATCCAAGCATTTTTGTCGGACAAATATTCAGACAAAACCAGAATTGTAAATATGTTAGATGGAAAAACGATTATTATTTGTGGAATTTTATTAAATATGCATATGCTATTGATATAATTCACCTGTTGGGCTAGGTAGGCGATGACTGCTTCCCGAGAGGTTTACATCCATCCCCCGAGGACTGAGCTAGAAAGAGTACGTTACTGTGCGCCGGAATCCTATACTAGCCATATACAGCATCAGCGTTATGCCTGCTAATATTCTGTGAGGGCTTTACCTTTCGCTGGTCTAGTTGACCCAATCGTGGAAAAACCTGAGGCCTTAATACTCATAATGAGGCTTTTCAACTTACTCCATAGGTATACACATCGGCACCTTGGGTAGCTGACGAGATTATTAAAAGGTTTTGAGTGTTAATTTTTATCATAATCTATGGATACTTGCGTCCATGGAGTATCTATTAGCTCCTCATGTGGAAGTAAAAATAAGTAACGTATCTATACTATATATATATATATATATATATATGTATATATATATATATATATATATATATATATATATATATATATATATATATATGTATATATATATACCCCATATGTTTAGTTAACATTTGATCCCTTGTCTTAGGTACCAGTTGGTGTGGAAATAGTGCCTCTACTGCTAATGCATGGGTGGCCAGGATCAGTGCGAGAGTTCTACGAGGCGATACCATTGCTCACCCGACAGGCACCCGGTTATAACTTCGCATTTGAGGTCATAGTACCGAGCTTACCTGGATATGGTTTCTCAGACGTAAGTATCATTTGTACCTTCGATTATTTTAGTCCGCTTAGCTGATCTAGAAATATTTTTTCATATTTATTTTAATTTATATTGTGTGACCTTTGTACTTCTACATTGATTTACAGCATACTTCTAACTTATGTTTTGTAGTATGGTATTGCATGATACTTATAAATCATCAGCAATCACTGCTGAACATTGACTATCTCACCTACCTGCAGCTACCAGTTCGAGGATATCCAGAAACTTTTCCGCCGATAGTAATCGATTCCACGGGTCACATGGGCTCCTTTCTAATTCAGCTTGCTGATCCATTGAGCCATACGACCCATATTTAACAGACGCTGTCAGTTCGGTATTGTTTCACGGACAAACAATGACGATAACCCTCACTATAGCTCGTTGAGTGAAAAAAAATAGTTGTTGTAAAATTTAATCATCAAAAAGGAATTAAAGACGAAATGTTATCAGTAATTAATTAAATGTGTTACAAATGTTCTAGCATAATGATAATCGGATACACAACAAAAAAATAGAAAATCTTAACAAGATAAGGTAATCGCTGATATCAAAGTATATTTGAGCTCACTGATTACATAACAACTGTATATGACTTGCTTGGTTCTCCTCGATAGAATCGTCAGTGGTCGAATCATCCTTAAGCAATATGAATGGGTCGCCTTGGTCGCGTTGGGACTGTCCCACACATATTCTTCTTTTTCTTTGTGGATTGTTCCTGGCTTGTCATTTCAGTAAGTAGCGCTCATTGTCCTCACAGATTCCCTTTTCTTTTTATTTTCCTTTTTCCATTGTTCCAAGTTGGCTCTCCTCATTCTGATGCGCCAGGTCGGTCTGTCCTGGCTTGTCATTTCAGTACGTAGCGCTCATTGCCCTCACAGATTACCTTTTCTTTTTATTTTCCTTTTTCCATTGTTCCAAGTTGGCTCTCCTCATTCTGATGCGCCAGGTCGGTCTGTCCTGGGTTGTCATTTCAGTAAGTAGCGCTCATTGTCCACACAGATTCCCTTTTCTTTTTATTTTCCTTTATCCATTGTTCCAAGTTGGCTCTCCTCATTCTGATGCGCCAGGTCGGTCTGTCCTGGGTTATCATTTCAGTAAGTAGCGCTCATTGTCCTCACAGATTCCCTTTTCTTTTTATTTTCCTTTTTCCATTGTTCCAAGTTGGCTCTCCTCATTCTGATGCGCCAGGTCGGTATGTCCTGGCTTGTTATTTCAGTACGTAGCGCTCATTGCCCTCACAGATTACCTTTTCTTTTTATTTTCCTTTTTCCATTGTTCCAAGTTGGCTTTCCTCATTCTGATGCGCCAGGTCGGTCTGTCCTGGCTTGTCATTTCAGTACGTAGCGCTCATTGCCCTCACAGATTACCTTTTCTTTTTATTTTCCTTTTTCCATTGTTCCAAGTTGGCTCTCCTCATTCTGATGCGCCAGGTCGGTCTGTCCTGGGTTGTCATTTCAGTAAGTAGCGCTCATTGTCCACACAGATTCCCTTTTCTTTTTATTTTCCTTTATCCATTGTTCCAAGTTGGCTCTCCTCATTCTGATGCGCCAGGTCGGTCTGTCCTGGGTTATCATTTCAGTAAGTAGCGCCTATTGTCCACACAGATTCCTTTTCTTTTTATTTTCCTTTATCCATTGTTCCAAGTTGGCTCTCCTCATTCTGATGCGCCAGGTCGGTCTGTCCTGGCTTGTCATTTCAGTAAGTAGCGCTCATTGTCCACACAGATTCCCTTTTCTTTTTATTTTCCTTTATCCATTGTTCCAAGTTGGCTCTCCTCATTCTGATGCGCCAGGTCGGTCTGTCCTGGGTTATCATTTCAGTAAGTAGCGCTCATTGTCCACACAGATTCCCTTTTCTTTTTATTTTCCTTTATCCATTGTTCCAAGTTGGCTCTCCTCATTCTGATGCGCCAGGTCGGTCTGTCCTGGCTTGTCATTTCAGTAAGTAGCGCTCATTGTCCACACAGATTCCCTTTTCTTTTTATTTTCCTTTATCCATTGTTCCAAGTTGGCTCTCCTCATTCTGATGCGCCAGGTCGGTCTGTCCTGGGTTATCATTTCAGTAAGTAGCGCTCATTGTCCACACAGATTCCCTTTTCTTTTTATTTTCCTTTATCCATTGTTCCAAGTTGGCTCTCCTCATTCTGATGCGCCAGGTTGGTCTGTCCTGGGTTGTCATTTCAGTAAGTAGCGCTCATTACCCTCACAGATTACTTTTTCTTTTTATTAGCGTTTTCCCATTATTTTGGGGTCGGTTCTCCTTGTTCTGATGCGCCAAGTTGGACTGTACTGGGTTCTCATTTCGATAAGTTGGGCTCGTTGCCTTAGCAGATTACCATCATATCATCAGAATTAGGTTTTAATGGAAAGGACATAAAAAGAAATTCTTTTCCCTTCGGAATTTTTGAATGAACTCAGGACGAACATAACTCACGATTCGAACAATGGATAATTTTCGCACAAAACGATCACAAACAATTTTATTGTAATTTGGACAGGACAACGTCTGTCGGTACGGTCAGTTGACACTTAATATTATTAAAGTAAATATTAGTCGAAAGTCTTGCCTCTCCATCTTATAAACTGTAGGACCTAGGTCATCGTTTCTCAACCTGGATCGAGCTAGTTATTTTAAAAGACGTCGTAATTTGTTCATTAAATAAGATCTGTATACACCAGATTCTTTAATTAAAGTTTTTGTAATGCGCAATTTGACGTCGATGTGGATCTCACGAGCTGCAGGAATCAATCACCAGAAGGTGAACTGTGTGCCCGTTGTTACCCTCAATTCAGTAAAAAAAAACACGTAAATGTTCTATTGAATAATAAATAAATAAATAAAACAGTTTATAGTCACAGAAGAAAAATATGTTAAGTTGAACATAAACTATATTATACACTTTGGCAAACGGAGGTGAGTCAGAGAACTTTTGCTGACACAGGATTATAGTCCCGTGCAGCGCTGGTGTCCGGCCACTGCCATCTTAGATGTAATGCGGGAGTCGTGAGGATTGAGAGCTTCACGATCACCATCTTAAAGTGTTTATGCGCAACAAAGGAAAAGAAAACTAAGTTTGAGCAGACAAGAAACCTATCTACTATCTACTAACTGTTACTAATATGTTCTCTTGCATGTGTGCGTGTCAGCGTGTGTCATCGTAGGTCAAGTATTTTCTAGATTATTTGTTTGCATTATTACTTTCCAGGCACCGGTTCGTCCTGGCGTGGGTCCAATACAAATGGCAGTTGTCTTCAAAAACCTCATGAATAGACTCGGCTTCAAGAAATTCTACATTCAGGGAGGCGATTGGGGTTCTGCGGTTGCCTCAGCTTTGGCCACGTTATACCCGGATGATATTTTAGGTCACCACACTAATTTTGCGATGGTTCAAGTAAGTATTTATATTTTCTATTTTTTGTGTCGACGGTGACAAATAAACACACAGTTCCAAACATCTTCTTTCAAATCATTATATCAACCTCTCATTGGTCATACACTGCATAAAGGTCTTCCTAAAAGATTGGCACAGACCGCAGTCCTAAGAGTTCCCACAAATTATACCAGGTCACCACACTGTTTACTTTAATTGTTTTTGTTACAGAATAAACAGGCCACGTTCAGAACATTGGTCGGCGCTTTCTTCCCATCCCTGGTCGTGGAGTCCCACCTGGCGGATAGAATGTATCCTTTGTCTTCTTTCTTCGCGTATATCTTGGAAGAGTCTGGTTATATTCATCTGCAGGCTACCAAACCGGACACTATTGGTAGGCTTTTGTTTTGATGGAATTGCTACATATTAGCACTTTGTTTACCTGATATCAACAGATCATTGTTCAGTTACATAAATCCAGCCTCTCTGTTTTGATATGATGGAAGTGACCCTGGAATCTTCCACGGAACGCTACCAGAACTCTTATGAATTGAGAAATTACCACACTATTCTTGGAGAGGCCAGGCTAGCAGGTGGTGATTCTAGCCACAGTATTAATGGGTCGGCATCATCGAAAGGATGATTACCCCCGGAATACCATCGTAAGAGAACAGCACAACTCTTCTCTACTTCGATTGGTCCTTATAAATGGTCACGAGGCTTCCATCTTAGTCCTTAGAGGTAACGACACAACTGCATTATGATTCCGCAGCGAGGATTAATGTGGATGTCATGAACAGCAGAAATCACTTACCATCAGGTAAATTGTGTGCTCAATACAATAAGATGCTAAGGAAATTTGGGACCATATTGCCATCGTATAATTGTCCTCCCCGGGTTCGCTTAGTGGACGACTCTACCCTGAATGCCTGTGAACCTGGAACATCACAGAAGAGAAATACAACGTGTTTATATACTCGCCAGTCTACTCATTCAAACTGCAAGGTGTCTCCACCAAATCCATTGCTTGTCAATCGCAAATAATAATAATACTTATTGATTTATTTGTTCTCGTTTATAGGCGTCAGCCTATCAGACTCTCCTTCCGGTCTGCTCGCGTACATCCTGGAGAAGTTCTCCACTTGGACTCGGCTCGAGCACCGTTCTCGAGCTGACGGGGGCCTTGGATTCAGATTCACTAAAGAGCAGCTAATCGACAACCTTATGATCTACTGGATTTCGAACAGCATCACGACCTCCATAAGACTGTATGCTGCAGACGTAAAGAATGTCCAGCCGGACTTGAATTCGTAAGTAGAAACAAAAAGAACATGAAAACATCACAAAGGCATTCTTGCCTTTGTGGTTACACTAAATTTAAATCTTTACATGATAACTCAAAAACGGTTCACTTTCACATAATGCATATGGGGGTTAAAATTATCACAAATAGTCACCCCTATCACCTCCTAACGGGAATAAGTCTAATTACCAATAACCCTGTTTGTAATCTGTAGAATAAAAGTTATTATTATTATTTGGGGATATTTCATTTTCCTATCTTCGCCTCGTGGGTCAATCAATACAATAAATAAATAAAATACTATAAACAGATAACAAAACAAATATATATAATACAATATTATTATAATTATTTAGGCAATATATATTTTTTATTTTTATTATTATTATTACCACAAACAATGAAGATTAACATTCAGCTTCTTGTACCCAGACTTACCACACCAGTCCCAACTTGGGCCTTGCAAGCTAAGAACGAGTTAGTCTACCAGCCACCTGGTATCTTGAAGACCAAGTACACAAACCTATTGGGAACGACTACACTGGACGACGGTGGTCACTTCTTCGCATTTGAACTGCCAAAAGTATTTGCTGACGATGTCTTCAAAGCTGTCAAGATTTTTAAGGAATGGCGGAGTAAAGTTAACAAGACCGAGTTGTGAATAAATTTGTCGATAGATCAATAAAGTTTAATTTGGATAATTATACGATATTATTTGATACGACTTTATTTTTTATCAAACGTTAAAGATGTGATGTGTGTGTAAAGTGTACTAAGATTTTTTTTATAATGTCAAAGGTGACAAATGCACACACATTTCACCAGAGGGTAAGTGATGACGGCCGCCTATGACGTCTACTATCCTCAACAATTGATTTCCGATCGGCATCATGTACTGGCATTTCGAAATCATCTCTATGCATTTTTTACCGAATTTACCATGGGGAGTGTTCTGAGGGGATGTTCGGCGATAACGACAAAAATCAAAATTTCGTCCACACCATCTTGACGGTTGGCAAAACAAAACTGTGCGCTTTATGCGAATCTGCCACGCACAACTAATCTGTGTAATCACCTGTCGCCCGTGGTGTTTCCGAACCGATACGACTTAGGGACCTTCAAGAGTCTACACCCTTCTTAAAGACCGGCAGAACAGCTGCGTGTCCTCTGCTGTTGCGGATGTTCATAGGCAGCGGTGATCACTTGCCATCAGGTGAATTACTTGCTCAGTATTTGCCACTTATTCAATAAAAAAAAACAAAGATTTAAGAAGCAAATGCGTTATCACCCTTGAGGACTGAACTGGAATGTCTCGTTATTTATATTTGGGTCTCTGGATCACCATACAATACACAGTTATGTTAATATTTCTTTCCGGTATTCTACAAGATCGTGGTCCAGTCAGCCCAATTAGCACACACCCAAGGGCACAAATAAGACTGGCACTTGGACGCACAAGGGCTACACAATTAGGCTCACATCCTCCCTGCCGGGTATAGGCAGGGAGGGAAGTAGGCTATTCACCCCGGCATCCCACCGGTGGCCACACCTCCCACAAATAAAGTATGAAAAAAAATTCAAATAAATAAAAGTGAACAGAGTGCACAATGGAGGACACTTCCTCAGAGTCGTTGCTGCACTTCATCAAATAAATACCCCGATGTCTTCCAGGACATAATTAAAGAAAGACCGCTCCCAGATAGACCCTCCTCAAGGGCCTCTTCCATATCCATGCACTTCATCCGCAGTCTCCGAAATGGAGCTGGATAACACCGCGTCCCCTGAGGATCCCCAAGCCGAAGACACCAGCGATTTCACGCTGGTTGAAAAAAAAAAGAAAAAAGCTGACTTCACCCGCCTAAGGCGAAAAAACGAGAAATAAAGGCCCCCTCTCCTCAGCCATCCACGTCGGCCCTGCCCCAGGGCCCACTCACAGCTGCCCCACAGCAAGCCCCCGCCGCTCCACAGCGCGCCGTAGCTGGCTCAAAGCAACCTTCGGCTGTCTCACAGCCATCGAAACGCCTGCCGCCTGCAAATCCCTAAAAGGGGGCACCGCCCAAACAATGCCTCCCTTAGCACGTCCTAATAAACCGCCCGCCTTCTTAGACGAAGACAAAGCCGAATGTCTGGCTGACAATCTGGAGCTCCAATGCTCACCGAGCACGGTAGGGTGCTCGACGCCGCTCACCTTGCAATGGTTGACAGCGAGGTCGACTGGAGGAGTAAGGAACCACCTCGCGATTCCGTTACCCAAGTCACATGCACCGAAGTTGAGTCCATAGTTAAAAACCTGCGACCACGCAAGGCTCCCGGCCCCGACGGTATCACCAACAAGGTGATGAAACTCCTACCCATGTCCATTTTACACCTACTGGTGATAATCTACATCATAGGGATTCTCAAGCCCTCGAAACATCCAACCGATCCATCAGCCTATCGACCCATAAGCCTACTCAAAGTCTTGGGTAAGGTATAAGAAAGGCTCATCCTCGCCCGCCTCAAGGACTTCATGCTGTCCCGAGGGCTACCAATCAATGAGCAGTTCGGTTTTCGCACCCAACACTCATGCACACATCAAGTGCACCGCATCACGAAGCACATCCTCAGTAAATTTCTTCAAGGCTACCAAACTGGGGCACTTTTCCTCGACGTGGCGAAAGCTTTCGACAAGGTCTGGCACAACGGGCTCATATACAAACTATCGATTCGTACTTATCATACGAGACTTTCTCCAAAATCGAACCTTTCGTTACCGCGTCGAGGAACGCGTTCCGAGGTTCACCCCATTTGTGCCGGAGTACAACAAGGCTCTGTCCTAGTTTCTATTTTATACACATTCTACACCAACGACGTACCGCGCACTTGCGGATGTTCATAGGCAGCGGTGATCACTTGCCATCAGGTGAATTACTTGCTCAGTATTTGCCACTTATTCAATAAAAACAAAGATTTAAGAAGCAAATGCGTTATCACCCTTGAGGACTGAACTGGAATGTCTCGTTATTTATATTTGGGTCTCTGGATCACCATACAATACACAGTTATGTTAATATTTCTTTCCGGTATTCTACAAGATCGTGGTCCAGTCAGCCCAATTAGCACACACCCAAGGGCACAAATAAGACTGGCACTTGGACGCACAAGGGCTACACAATTAGGCTCACATCCTCCTGCCGGGTATAGGCAGGAGGGAAGTAGGCTATTCACCCCGGCATCCCACCGGTGGCCACACCTCCCACAAATAAAGTATGAAAAAATTCAAATAAATAAAAGTGAACAGAGTGCACAATGGAGGACACTTCCTCAGAGTCGTTGCTGCACTTCATCAAATAAATACCCCGATGTCTTCCAGGACATAATTAAAGAAAGACCGCTCCCAGATAGACCCTCCTCAAGGGCCTCTTCCATATCCATGCACTTCATCCGCAGTCTCCGAAATGGAGCTGGATAACACCGCGTCCCCTGAGGATCCCTGCCGAAGACACCAGCGATTTCACGCTGGTTGAAAAAAAGAAAAAGCTGACTTCACCCGCCTAAGGCGAAAAAACGAGAAATAAAGGCCCCCTCTCCTCAGCCATCCACGTCGGCCCTGCCCCAGGGCCCACTCACAGCTGCCCCACAGCAAGCCCCCGCCGCTCCACAGCGCGCCGTAGCTGGCTCAAAGCAACCTTCGGCTGTCTCACAGCCATCGAAACGCCTGCCGCCTGCAAATCCCTAAAAGGGGGCACCGCCCAAACAATGCCTCCCTTAGCACGTCCTAATAAACCGCCCGCCTTCTTAGACGAAGACAAAGCCGAATGTCTGGCTGACAATCTGGAGCTCCAATGCTCACCGAGCACGGTAGGGTGCTCGACGCCGCTCACCTTGCAATGGTTGACAGCGAGGTCGACCGGAGGAGTATGGAACCAACACGCGATTCCGTTACCCAAGTCACATGCACAGAAGTTGAGTCCATAGTTAAAAACCTGCGACCACGCAAGGCTCCCGGCCCCGACGGCATCACCAACAAGGTGATGAAACTCCTACCCATGTCCATTTTACACCTACTGGTGATAATCTACATCATAGGGATTCACAAGCCCTCGAAACATCCAACCGATCCATCAGCCTATCGACCCATAAGCCTACTCAAAGTCTTGGGTAAGGTATAAGAAAGGCTCATCCTCGCCCGCCTCAAGGACTTCATGCTGTCCCGAGGGCTACTAATCAATGAGCAGTTCGGTTTTCACACCCAACACTCATGCACACATCAAGTGCACCCCATCACGAAGCACATCCTCAGTAAATTTCTTCAGGGCTACCAAACTGGGGCACATTTCCTCGACGTGGCGAAAGTTTCAACAAAGTCTGGCACAACGGGCTCATATACAAACTATATGAGCTCGGTGTGCCCGATCGAGTTGTACTTATCATACGAGAATTTCTCCAAAATCGAACCATTCGTTACCGCGTCAAGGGAACGCGTTCCGAGGTTCACCCCATTTGTGCCGGAGTACCACAAGGCGCCGTCCTAGGTCCTATTTTATACACATTCTACACCAACGACCTACCGCGCACTCGCGGTGTAGAGCTAGCCGTTTTCGCCGATGACTTTTGGCCTCTACGTGTCTGGGTTCAAACCAGACGCTATTTGTAGACGCATCCAATCTGCAAATGCAGGATCGAGGTTAATCCCACCAAAAGTGCAGCCATATACTTCTCTCGGCGCAACAAAACGCCACATCTCCCAACTATAGAGTTATTTGATCATCCAATCCCCTGGGAACAGACAGTCAAATATTTAGGCGTCACATTAGATGAAAGACTCACCTTCGGTCCGCATGTCAACCGCGTACGGAATCGAGCAGCGTTCGTCCTAGGTCGTTTGCACCCGTTACTCAATAAAAATAGCAAAATGTCCCTGCGTAATAAAATTACACTACAAAGCGTGCATCCGACCCATAATGACATACGCAAGCCCCGTCTTTGCTCATGCCACCCCGCGTCACATTCACCGACTCCAGGTAATACAAAATAGTTCCATGCGCAAGGCCACCGGTGCACCGTGCTTCTTGTGTAACGAAAATCTACATATAGATCTTGAGCTGCCGACCATAGCTCAGTACCTGAAACAGGCTTCCCGCCGCTATTTCGACTCTGCCGTCACACACTCTAACCCCTTGATTGTAAGTGCCGCCACTTACAATACCATCGCGAATCACAGATTCACCCGCATCCGAAGGAGACCGAGGCACGCCCTCGATGACCCCGACTACGTGATCACCTGGGCCCAAGCCCTTCATAAAACACAACACACGTACATTGCACCCTCATATCGCCCCCGCCGACGGCGAGGGCGTCGCAAACAAGGATATTCGCGATACCGCCATATCACTGGTCGGTTCTCTCCAGTCCATACAGATAGAAGCGTCGCTGGAGTTTCTTGCGCCACTTCTCCTCCAGCGCCCACGCATTCCGAAGTGGTGGTACAGATAGCTAATAATAATAGCGAATATAGAGAATCCTCTGTCAGAAGCAACTGACCGAGCCGGATCGGCCCTCTCGGGCACCCTCGAGTCAGACGCTCTCGCGAAACAAGGTAACGCGAAAAAAGGTAGGTCCAAGCCGTGGCTCCCTCTCGGGAGCCCTTGTGCTGGTTACCTATATATAGAGGTCTCGACTGAGTGCCATTAGCGCTCGGTCACCTCTCAACCCGGTGAAACTGTAAAAGCCCTCGGGCTAACAGTGGCCTTCAGCCCGAAAAAAAAATATGTTACTATCACGATTAAAAATATTTTTTTAAATGTACACTTATTTACACAAATAATGGTTTAGAAGTAACAAAATTGTGGAAACGTTTGCGGTTTTTATTTAGTTTCTTCGTACGCTCAATAGATGAAGCTCTTAGCGAGTAACCAATATATTTATTGATTCAATCAAAAATGTTTAAATATCTTTTTCTTCGAATAGTTGTGACAGTATAGTAGTTAATAGAGAGTGCTGCGTCGTGGGTCTCCCAGCCGAGGGAGAATAAGTGTGTATCAGAAAAGGTCGGTGTCATATACGTACGTCCAGTGTCCCCGACACTGCATTTGAACCTTCCTCCGATCTTATTGCACACGCTTTACATCGGAATAGGGAAGGCGAGGACGAGCGAGTGCCCCGTGTTTGCGAAAATGCTTATGACCCTAATAAAATATTCTGAGCAATTAAAGGCAATAACCGCTTTTTAGTGGTAAAGCTACACTGCAGTTTGTTTCTTGCTACACAATGAATAGGTCAGCTCAACCGGGGTAAGACCACGCCCTCAAAGAATACCAGCCTTAAACAGCAGCATAATGCTGCTGTGTTGCGTCTGGTGAATGCAGGGATGAGGGAGGGAGGGTGACGAGGCATTCCATCTCAGTCCTCGAGGGTGACAACGCATCTGCATTATGATTCCTTTTCAAGGATGAATGTAGATGTCATGGGCCGCAGGAATCACTTAACATCAGGCGAACTGTGTGCGAGTTTGTTACACTCAATTGAATAATTAAAAAAACATAATTTCTGCAATGATTCCACTGTGTTATATGCTTACATAAATCGTCCTTGCATCTAGTGGGGGCTGGAGTTTTACACGAAATAACAAAATAATTACACATAATACGTATTACGCCTTATCGTTGGCACACATTGTAACTTGAAATTGCCAAGCCGCCGGAGGGACCGGTTTGTTCGCCTTATCAGTCGGCCGCACGCGTCGGGGGAGGAGCTTAAATTATATTACTTATTGTTAGCTTAGCGAGGATATTCTAGTGGTTGCTTCATTGAATTCCATAGGGTAGGTGGGGTAGGTTGTAATAAAAATACATTTTATTAACATTATTTGCTTGATTTAGACTCTTTTAAAAAATTTGGTGAACAGTGTGCACGTAACTATTTAAAAAAACTATAATGATCAAATAACTATTTAAATTCAAGTAAAGATCTAAAATAATTGCTAGGTCTTTTGACTAATGGCCACTGTTAGAACGAGGGCTTTTACAGTATCACCGGGTTGAAAGGTGACCGAGCGCTTAGGGCACTCAGCCGAGACATTTATTAGTGGGTTACCAGCACAAGAGTTCCCGAGAGGGAGCCTCGACTTGGACCGTCACTCTGGGCGCGAAAGCAACTGACTCGAGGGTGCCCGAGAGGGCTGAAACTCAGCTAATTACTTAGCTTTTCGTCGTGTCTAATAACCATATTTACTTAAATCGAGGTGTGTAGTGTATTGAAATTTCAGATGAATCAAATGTTTATTTAATAACTAATCAATTCACGCTACTCTACGGAAGAAGGATCACGCACTCATATATCAGCGTGCAATAGTAACATAAATAGGGTGAAGGGAATCCGGTTCCACCATCGGACCTCACGACACACTGTTGGATTTTATCCTTTTATTGTGAACATCCCTCAAACCCAAACGTAGTGCTTTGCTTCGTCTTTCATTATTCGTACAGCAAAGGACTGTAATAGTTTGTCCGCGTCTGTCTTTCGCGATTACAATGTGGGCGTTTTCAAGAGTAGAGTGAGTAGGCATTTACTGAGCTAGGGCGCCTAACCATCCAGGACTGCATTTCCACTTAACATCAGGTGGGATTGTGGTCAAGCACTTGCTTAAAAAAAAGTAACTCTATTACGTACTAAAAGTACACTTTAGTGCGTAAAGTACTAAAAAAGTATATATAATTCAACCTAACGTATACAGATAGTATTATAATATTAAATAATTTACCTTAGAATATTATACAATTACCTTAGAAATCGATTATATACTTTGCTATTGAATAAATGTTATCATAATGTTAAACTTTTCCTAGAAGATAAGCTAGAAAATGTGAATGAAATAATAAAGTAAGTAATTGACGACTGGTATTGTGATTACATTAGATTATGTTAATACAATAAATGTTATTGTAATGTTAAACTTTTCCTAGAAGATAAGCTAGAAAATGTGAATGAAATAATAAAGTAAGTAATTGACGACTGGTATTGTGATTACATTAGATTATGTTAATACAATAAATGTTATTGTAATGTTAAACTTTTCCTAGAAGATAAGCTAGAAAATGTGAATGAAATAATAAAGTAAGTAATTGACGACTGGTATTGTGATTACATTAGATTATGTTAATACAATAAATGTTATTGTAATGTTAAACTTTTCCTAGAAGATAAGCTAGAAAATGTGAATGAAATAATAAAGTAAGTAATTGACGACTGGTATTGTGGATTACATTAGATTATGTTAATACAATAAATGTTATTGTAATGTTAAACTTTTCCTAGAAGATAAGCTAGAAAATGTGAATGAAATAATAAAGTAAGTAATTGACGACTGGTATTGTGGATTACATTAGATTATGTTAATACACAAATGTTATTGTAATGTTAAACTTTTCCTAGAAGATAAGCTAGAAAATGTGAATGAAATAATAAAGTAAGTAATTGACGACTAGTATTGTGATTACACTAGATTATGTTAATACAATAAATGTTATTGTAATGTTAAACTTTTCCTAGAAGATAAGCTAGAAAATGTGAATGAAATAATAAAGTAAGTAATTGACGACTAGTATTGTGATTACACTAGATTATGTTAATACAATAAATGTTATTGTAATGTTAAACTTTTCCTAGAAGAGAAGCTAGAAAATGTGAATGAAATAATAAAGTAAGTAATTGACGACTGGTATTGTGATTACATTAGATTATGTTAATACAATAAATGTTATTGTAATGTTAAACTTTTCCTAGAAGATAAGCTAGAAAATGTGAATGAAATAATAAAGTAAGTAATTGACGACTGGTATTGTGATTACATTAGACTATGTTAATACAATAAATGTTATTGCAATGTTAAACTTTTCCTAGAAGATAAGCTGGAAAATGTGAATGAAATAATAAAGTAAGTAAGTGACGATTAGTATTGTGATTACATTAGATTATGTTAATACAATATTAAATTGGTTATAAATTTAAATTCATTATAATATTTGCATCACTCCATATATGGCAGAATATGTTTGTGCTTTTAATCATTTATTGTTTCATCGTTTGTACCAAATTCTGAAAAATAAACTATTTGATTGATTTGATTTGAAGGTAGGTAATGACTGTATATTTTAACAGTGGTAGAGCTACACTACAGTTTGATTTTAGGCGCACGTTGAATGGATCAACTAGACCGGGGTAGAACCACGTCCTCAGAGAATGCCAGCATAAAATAGCAGCATGACTTTATTACTGGCGACGAGGCATTGCATCTCAGTCCTCAAGGGTCACAACGCATCTGCACTATGATGCCTTGTCAAGAATAAATGTCGATGAGTTTGTTACTCCCAATGTAATACAAAAAAATACGACATCTACATCTAGCATTAGCATTCAATAAGAATTCAAGACGCAAATGCGTTGACTATCTTAAGGACTTGGAGATGGATAGGTCCGTTATTTGCTTGGGTGACCTGATCTGTACACACCTGTACTACATAGATTGCCACTACGGTCGATCTTGAACCACCTGCGTCCATAAACTTCCCCCAAATCTTACCTAATACATCCACCGGATATATCAACTGAGATTAAGGATGTATGAGATAGGGAGCTGTAATAGTGTTCTTACAAGTACCATTGTGACTTCAAGGATGCGATATAGACTAGATTACTTAATATATTTTTTCTGTGTAGTTTGCAGTCAGTATAAGATTGTTGTTACGCTGACAGTGGCATAATGTAATAAGATTTTTTCTTTTTTAAAATTTATTATTTATTTAAACTTTATTGGTCACACCTTACAAAAAGGGATACAAAGGGCGGACTTAATGCCTTAAGTCCGAATGTCAACCTGTGGCGTGGGGAGACATTGTGACAGGTGCAGTGTCTACATTGTAAATAAGAAACAGATATATCTTAAAACTTAATATTATAAATATATATATATATATATATATATATATAGATATATAACCTACCACATATTTACATATAAATAGCAATACATAATAAACATAATCAGAAAAAACAATGATAAGAGTAATTTTTCATATTAATGAACTATTATAAAGAAAATGTAGTGAATATGTAAAGAAAATAAATAAGAATATATAATAAATAAAGAAGTGAAGATTAGAAAATCTTTAGTAAAAATATTGTGAATTGAATATTAAATATTGTACTAGATTCTTAAAGTAATTAAAAATATACTCAATTTATTGACTCTTTGGATGTTGTGCTTACGTACCCATATTACCGAATACAGAATGAATGACATGTAAAAAAAAATAACGATTAGATTTAGTTTAAATTAACTGACTTTAAAGTTTATCATAATGTATGTGTTTGACCGTTTATAAAACACAACCTCGGTCGTCCGGGATGTGCAAAACCTTTTCAAAAGGTAAATTAAATTAGTATCAAATCTTTATCTGATCTTCTTAACGGAGGTAGGGCGGAAAACTTAAAGGGACAATTTTAAACTTTTTATTTTTAATTAAGAAGCGCAAAATGTCCGTGAACAATCCCTTACACAAATCAACAACGGTTCTTATGTTTCTAAGCTTCACAGATTAGTCTACACTTTCTTTGACAGCTCCGAAAGTTAAGTTATTTTATAACTTTATTTAAGTTAATTTTTACAATGGTAAAAGCAAAGTGACTCTGCTCGACCGGTGAAGGACACTCACAGAACACCAGTGTGTGAAACAGCATTACAGTGCTGTTTCGTTTGGTGTGTGTTGGGAGACGAGACATCTTTGTGCTGGGTGTGACTGATGATGAACTGAATCTCCGACTCCTAACACTCTTGTATGTGAGGTGTGACTCTAACAGAGATTCATTCAAAAATACGCATTTTTCACTGGCGGTCTATGTCCAGGGTGGACTGCAGCAGGCTATTGGTGATGATGAAGTATTTGTTACGATATTATGGTAAATGATATTTTAAGAGTGATAGAGCTATGCTGCAGCTAGTTTGTTTCTCTTTTTTTATTACATAGAGAGTAAAAAACGAGCACTAAGTTCACGTGATGGCAAGTGATTCCTGCGATCACACGACATCTACATTCATCCTTGACAAGGAATCATAATGCAGATGCGTTGTCACCCTTGAGGACTAAGATGGAATGCCTCGTCACCAGTAATAAAGGTCTCCAGATCCCTACACCTCACCACACGAAACGCAGCAGTATTATGTTGCTATTTTACGCTGGTATTCTGTGAAGGCGTGGTCCTACCCCGTCCAAGTTGACACATCCATTTTGCAGATAGAAAACCACTAAAAAAGCTCTAACCACTGTCAAAAGCTGCACTATAAATGGGTCGTCACGACCGAGTGTACATCTTGAATCCTTGTAGAGGCCGTGTTGTAATGGGCCGCAGTTATTTACAGTGGTAGTGAAGCACTGCAGTTTGTTTCTAGCTGCAGAATGAATGGGTCAGCTAGACCGGGGTAGGGCCACGCTCTCGCAGAATACCAGCGTATAATAATAATATTAGTATAATGCTGATAAAATGTATTTGTTCTAGTGAGTACAGGGTACCGGAGACCTTTATTACTGCCGTTCCATCTCAATCATCAAGGGGTGACAACGCATCTGCATCACGATTCCTTGTCAGTTCCATGTGTTTGTCATGTGCCGCAGAAATTACTCGCCATCAAACTGAACTGTGTGTGCTCGTTTGTTACTATCAACGTAATAAAAAAAATAGTCATCACTGAGGTTGGGGTGGGGCCTGGTTTGTCAGCATTAATATTATTAAAAAAAAAAAAACAAACACAACTTAATATAATTTTTGTTACTGTTTTGTACATAAGAGATCTATATGTACATTAAATTATTATTCTTATAAATAAAATAATCTTCGAGTTGAAAGAAATTGTTTGATTAGTCTATTTCAACGTTTCTCAATCTAGCATTCAACGGGTTTGTAATTTGTTTAATAAATAAAACCTGTATACATAAGATTCGTTTATTAAAGGAATGAATTTTAATGGTTTATTTCACAAGTTCACAGCGCAAGTTAGAACCTCGCCTAGACCGCTGTGAGGTTTAACCCTGACGTAATTTACACTTTAAGTTATCTGTTTGACATCCAGTATGAGCACGCGTGCGGTCTTACTACCATCTCTGTCTGGGGGAGCCTTGAAAGTTCAAGTATATATAGATATTATAATTAAATAAAATTAAACTAAGTGGCAAGGCTTTTTACTTACCTTTTTAGCATTTTAGTGACAGAAAAATGGTTGACATTCAATTATCTTTTTAATATGAATAAATAATAAATCATACTAATAAAATATTAACTCAATTCCAATAACAATTTGTTTGATAAAAATCTAAAAAATACGGATGGAAATTGCCACCCTAAATATATCAATAAGTCGCAGAACACACCCCCGGGCACGCGCCGTCATTAGTCAGCATTGGCGGATTAGGACCCTTGACTTCTCGTTGATAGCAAGCACCTCGACATCCCCTGGGAACCTTGGTAGATTTAAAATAAATCGCTTTAATATGTTTTAAAATCAAACTACATTTTTATTGGCATGCAATTTAAAACTGCAATATTTACGAGACATAACACATGTTTCTTTATTGGAGAATAAAAAAGGTGTCATGAGCCGAAGGAATCACTTCTCATTATTAGTTTTAAAACTATCAGGTTTTCTTCTAATGTAGGGATTTGAAAAAGGTTTGGCTGGATTAGTGAAAATCCAGGTCTTCACTGAACACCAGCGTTAAATAGCATCATGACGCTCCTGTGTTTCGTTGTATATTGTTAATCATTGCATCCTCATCAACATTTCACCCAAAAGGACCATAAGGGATGCGTTATACTTACCGTAATATTAATCAGTCGTACTGTGTGCTCGTTTGTCACCGTTAGCTTAAAATACATTAATTGCATCATCGCACCTCCCATTGCAAACGAAATCATGAGATTATAGTTTATTCGCACATTACTCACAAATCAGCGGTCTCATGGAGGCCTGCCCACCCCACTTATCTCACCAGTTAAATATTTATGGGCCCGCAAGCGGGGGTGAGGCGGGATTCGTTTGGGGGTGGATTACGAAGGTCGCGTGGCGCGGCGGTGGTGATCCCGACAGATATTTTTCGTTGTCAATATTTATATTTAATTAGGGCGCTTCGCTAAATATAATTAATATATTAGCATAAGATTGATATGAATTTAATAGATAGATCTTTGACAGTGATAGAGCCACGTTGCAGCTTGTGTCTTGCAGCGAATGCGTCGTCTAGTTTGGTGAGTATTGTGTGACCATTAATATTGCTTAATGGTTTAGGGATCGGTCTGCTAAACTTAAGTTCGTAGGTTCGAATCCAGCATTAGACTATAGTCGTGAACCATCTGCTAGCACAAGCATTGTCAGCTTAGTTGGAGTGGTTAACCGGAATATTAGTAATGTTAATGGCATTTGACGAGGCTTTATATCTTAATCCGCAGAGGCGACAACGCATGTGGTTCCTGAAGTTCTCTTGCAGATGGATTAAGGAGTCATGAGTCGCAATCATAATTTATTATCAGGTGAACTGTGCAAGGAGGTTTTGCTGCCACCAACGAGCCTCTCTGCCGTACTCCAACGGCTAGGACAGCTAACTTTAGGTATCATAACTTCTACATTTTTAAATCTTGTCCATGTTTAAAATTCAAAATTCTTATGCACTGTTATACCCAGACACTGAATGCTAAATTACTGACCTCTCTACTCTTCCATTCTGTTAGATTTGCCTGAAATAGATCCAAATACGATAAGGGAAGATAACTCTAAGGTCCAAGACAAACATTTTAGCCCCAGCCTCCATCCGTGACACACGTTTACGTTGTACCTTAATAAATATGTTAGTCATTTATATATTTAAAAAAAAAACATTAAACCATTCCGTTATAACAGAACGCCTGTCAGCCGCAACTAAAATAATTAAAACGTGAACTGAATCGTTCCACAAACAACTGAATATTTATTTATTTATGGCAACATTACAACTACAATTACGGGACTGTCCTAACGCGATTGAGTGACAATTATAGTTTTAACATTATATGAAAAACAATATAAAAAATACTGAAATACACGTCGTCTTCCTGATTGATTTCTACCACGGCGATATCATCTGGTATTGCCTGATAACATCAACTGCGCAGAATACTTTATTGTGCCGTAAGCTTTTGCGCAAACAGAGGCACTCATTCGTCCCTTTCCCCATTCCGATGCAATGCACGTGCACGATGCAGCGTCAGAAGCAAGTATATGCATGCAACACATCCAAAACTGGAAACCAACTTGTGATATACAATTATTGTCCCACGTCGAATCAAACTCAGTAGGATTAAGACTAATAGCGTGTCTGTTTACCGTGAGAATGGTTTTAACTGCAATTAACCAAGCATGTGCAACATAGACAAAGTTGCATACAGCTATGAATATTTCCCGTTATTTTCTATATATATATCAAGAATGAATGGGTCAGCTCGACCTGGGAAGGACCAGGCCCTCACAAAATACCAGCGTGAAATAGAAGGCGTAATGCTGCTGTGTTTCGTTTGGTGAGTGTAAAGATCCGGAGACCTTTATTACTCATGACGAAGCATTCCACATCTCAGTCTTCAAGCGTGACGACGCATCTGCATTATGATTTGTTGCGTAGGATGAATGTAGATGTCGTGAGCCGCAGGAATCACTTGCCATCATGTGAACTGTGTGTGAGTTTGTTACTCTCAATGAAATCTCAAATTATTGAAACGTAATGAAACCGAACATTTTTTGAAAATATCGATCACTGGTGATAAAAAGTGGATTACCTGTGACAAGAACGTGCGAAAAAGATCATGGTCAAAGGGCAGTCAAGCTCCACAGACTATGACTAACCTGGATTAACAACTCGCAATAAGGTGGTGTTGTGTGTATGGTGGGATTAGAAGGAAATCTTTCATTACGAGCTTTTACCATCGAGTAAACCATACATCCGAATCTCTACTGCCAATGGCTGATTAGCCTCACCGCCGGAATTGATCAATGATACGAAAGGAAGTGTGTTTTTCATCATGATAACATCAGATCACACACATCTATACCCACTCAGCAAATATTGAGAGAGCTTGGTTGGCAATCCACCATGTAGCCCTGACCATGGATCCTCAGAGGTTCCGTCTCTTCAGAATTCAAGAGAGAACTGTCAAACTGTCAGATCAAGAGAGGACTGTCAAAACTACTTGTCGTTATTTTTCTATAGCAATGGCATCATGTCAGTAGCTACAAGTTGCGCCAAATAAGTCTAGCGCTGACCGATAATGCGCAGAAGTCGAAAATTTGGTATCCCCGGGAGTGAAGGGGGAGCGGGCGGCCATGCGTAAGCGCTTATTGGCTCTCCGGCCGTACTCTGCCCCGCGCACCGATACGACACCCGCTCTCTCGCGGTGTACAGTCGCTTTCTAAATTTAATTCTAATTATTTTTTAAATAAAAATTGTCACACTTTTATTTTTGTGTAAACAGTGTACCAAGTTGCAAGCATGTACATTATGTATATTTGTAATTAATAAAAAAAAATATGCTAACTTCCGCCCGCTTCATTCGCTTAAAAAGAGTAGCCTTCCAGACTATAATCTATGTCCGTGAAAAATTTGATCCATACGAACTTTCGTGATATTAGTGGGATGATGATGATGATGTTATTATATAACTAGCTTAAACGAACAAGCTTAGATATAAAAAAGTACAAACAAAAACACTTTATTCGTAATCAATATGTACAAATGAATAATTGCGTTCGCGACAGTACCCATGCGAGCTATCCCCTCCACGTTTCGTTCACCGCTAGACTTAGTGCCGCGATTTTGCAAGTTACAAGTTATTTAACGAAATGGCACATATGTATTATAATCAAATGTAAATAAACTATGATTAAAACTGCATAAATAAAAATGCGAAAAAACTTTTTCCCCGACCCATTATATATATTTATAGTTTTTGTCCATGATAATATAAATACTTGTTGTTTTACTTATTTATTCTTATAGTATATGTTATTTCTATAGTACATACAACATATGTAATATGATGTACTCTTTTTATTTCTCTATAGATATAGATAACAGAAATTTAATATTCTAAAATCATAGAAGTTCTCATTTATTTGATTATAAATGTATTATAAAACGTTGACTTCTATTGTAAACACAATTGCTTGAACTATTACGTGCTACATAACTACTATTTGATACGCATGTTATAAGAAACCTTCAATGTATAACAAAATTTGCAAGTTCCCGTTACGAGTAATGCACAGTCATGCGGAATCATGTGAAACGGTTATTGTCGAGTCATTGACATTTGTTTTGATCTCAGATTGTTCGTCAGTCCGCGAACGGCCGGTTCCGACGACGCACGATTACAATTCTCAAGGTCATTTACATTGTAAGTGCTATTTGTATTCAATATAACGTAATTTGACTTTTTTTTTATTTAAGACCATTTGACTTACTGAAAAAGAATAACTTAGGTATTATCCGCCGTTTGTTGGATCTCTAAATATTTTAGGTTAATGTTATGAAGAGTAAGTGAATTAATAAATTTGTAATAAATAATAATTCTAAAACTTTTTAATGTTTTGCTAAAAAATGAATTAAGACGAATTTTTGAATATGAACTGGACATTATAAATAAATTAGACTTGATTCACTATTAATAATTGTTAACATTCAATTTCCTTGGCATTTGATTCTAATAAACAGATATTATTAATTTGACATTTTAAATATGTTACTTTGTATTGAATATTTTAAATTGAGGTTTTTGTTTTTGAAACGTTTTTTTATTTGAAATGACATTCCTTAGTAACGATAATTTATCTTATTACGTAAAGAAAATTATGCATGCCATTACGGTACTGTGCTGGATCGTATGCTATTTCCTTATATACAACGATATTTAACCTGTAATGATTATGAGTAGTTTTTATTTATTTATAGGTTTTGGGAATCTAGGGATCTACTCTTCTTTCAGTGGAAGAGCTATTGAACTTTTTTTCTAGCTGCACAATTAATGGGTCAGATCTACCGGGGTAGGACTATGCCCTTACAGAATACCAGCGCAAAATAGCAGCATAATGCTGCTGTGTTTCGTCTGGTGAGTGCAGGGATCTTCTTTATTACTGGTGACGAGATATTCAATCTCAGTCCTCGAGGGTGACAACGCATCTGCATTATGATTCCTTGTCAATGATGAATGTTGATGTCATGGGCCGCAGGAATTACTCACCATCCGGTGAACTGTCTTTGGGTTTGTTACTCTCAATGATATAAAAAATATATATCATTGAGAGAGGTATATATGTCTATTGTAGTATTATTAATGGTGTGTATATTGAAATAAGAATTCATTTGCTTTCACTCAGCGTAACTCTTCAAATTCGAAGAGAAATATTCAAAATATTCGACGCAACAACTAGGGAAGGGGACGAGTACCTTTCATCATCATCGTCACAGCCTGCTATCGCCATCACCCATCGACTTCCCGCAGACTTGCACAGGTCGTCGCTCCTCGATGCAGGGTCGACCTATACTGCGACAGGGAGTCCGAGTTTGCCACTCAGCAACCTTCCTCATCAGTTATCAGTTCTACGTGCCATATGTTCAGCCTATTGATAGAAGTGTCATATATAAGCTGAAGAGCTTGCTTATATTTTGAGCTGTCGGGTCACCCTCGTTGAGTAGCCGCGTAGCCCTGTCGTTGAGGGTCTAAGGAAACTAAAATAAGAAAAGTATGTACAAAGGCGCAGCTTATTTCACAATAAAAATCTCTTTCAGCAGGCCTGCTCTTGGACATATTATCGGCATAAAAAAGATCCGGTGATAAAAAGAAAATATCGCCGTGATACACGTGGACATAGTTTAGTTGTAAAATCCTAACCGTTTTCTCATTGTACGTCGGATAAAACTGTCCGAGCCGGGGTTTGGCCCTCTCGGGCTCCCTCGAGTCTGGCGCTCACAGTAACGGCCCAAACCGAGCATCCCTCTCGGGAGCCCTTGTGCTGGTTACCCACTAATAAAGGTATCGCGTGAGCGCCATGAGCGCTCCTTTCAACCCGGTGAAATTGTAAATGCCTTCGGACTACCTGGGACCATCAGACAGAAAAGAAAGTCGGATAATTTATTCATTTAATTTTTTTATGCCTCCAATGCTATAAATATTGATTGAAAAGTATGATAATTTAGATTTTATTTTATAATAATTGTCTAACAAATAGATCATAATAGATCTGAAAAATTTAAAAAAATACTTATATTTTGTCTAGTATGCGCATACGCATGTATTTCGAACATTCAAGTTGCAAGCATGTACTATATTGACAGCGCCAAAATATGGCACCTTTGTAATTTGGCTATATAATGCTTCGTCAGCTCGTTTATATCGAGTCTCATGCATTACCGTTTCACACTCTTTAAAATGTTCGATACTCAAGCAGAAATGGATATCAATAAATTAGCAAGCTACAAATGGTGATTGAAACTGGATCGGAGTAGCAACGGGCTATTTTTAATATTTTTTGTTAACTTTTTTTTATAGTATTTAACAAACGAACACTCATTAACATGATTCCTGCGGCCCGTGACACTCACGTTTAACTTCGATAAGGGATATTAATGCAGATGCTTCTTTACACCTCAGTGACTGAGATATAAAGCCTCATCCCAGGGGTCTCCGGATCTCTGTACCTACCAGAAGAAACAGCAGGGTAATGCTGCTATTTTACACTGGCAGGAGATTGTGAGGACGAAGTCCTCGATCCAGACTGATTCATCGCATCTAGAAACAAAATTCCAAATTAGTATAATGTATATGTCTATATAAATTTTCAGATACTCTTCGTTACACGTAACATCATAAAAAATCAAACTATTCAAATTCTAGATGAATTGTAATATATCCAAATAATTTATAAACAGTTTTCTTTTCAGATGTCACGAATTTTGGTTTTGGTGTTTACCACTATAGTGGCGATTCCAGTCTATTTCTTATATCTAAAGGGTCCACCGCCGTTACCCAAATTTGCAGTAGACGAATGGTGGGGGCCGGAGGAGATGAAAACTCAACAAGATATCAGTGTGAAGCCGTTTACAGTCAATTTTTCTAAACCGGTAAGTACTACTTGTCGTAAACGCTAAGCGTATATTTCAGTTCAAAATCAACTGTTGCCCTTATGGAACGTTCCAAATACATCATGGAGATTGTTCCATTTATGTTTCATTCCATAATTAAGGGTGACAAACGAGCACACGTTTCACCTGATGGTAACTCATGACAGCGGTACATGACATCTACAACCAAACTCAACAAAACTCCGAGATGCACAAGCGTTATTCAAGTTTGACGACTGCGATGGAATGCGTCGATACCCGTAATTGAGTCCTTCACACTCACCATACGAAACACAGCAGTGTTATGTTGCTAACTCAGGCCGGTATCTTGTGGGAGCGTGGTTCTTCCTGGTCGAGCTCTAGTAATTAGTCACTAACTGAAATGTGGCTCCAGCACTGTCAAAATCTATCGCGTTTCGTGAGGGTCGTGTTTCAAATAGCAACCAGAAACTCCTCTTATCAAAACCATTCCTGTTACAGAACTTTTTAATGCACTATCGTTCTACCACATAAAGTTTAAACACCTGACTAGTGAGGCTAGGCCAGGATTTAATGTGGAATTAAATTTAACTATCACAAATATATAACCTGCTAACTTCTAATAGATGATAGAGGACTTAAGAAAGCGTCTCAAAAACACCAGACCTTTCCCCCCACCGCTAGAGGGCGTTGGATTTCAATACGGGTTTAACAGTGGACAAACCGAAAGCTGGATACGTTACTGGGCTGACGAGTACCCATTCGTTGAGAGGGAGAAGTACCTCAATCAGTTCCCGCAGTACAAGGTTAACATACAGGGTTTGGAAATACACTTCATAAGAGTCAAACCTAAGGTACGTATATAATTATTGGAAAAAGGTTAAGTCGGTATCAATTAAGTTAATTTGTAACTGGAATCAAGCAGTACAAAATGTCAAGTCAAAGGAAAAGAAATCTAATGATAAGTTACAATATCAAATTGGTGAAAATAATTAATGAGCATTTGGAACAAAAATGGGAAAGAGTTTCTTCATATACAATTTTATTGATCCCTATGAATGAAGTTTCTTACACTTTTAAAAATAAAACCAATTAAAGTGGGTAGTGTAAAGAATTATAGGAGACAGTGTCGAATTTACATTTTATTTATTAGGCATAGCTTAATATGTGATATATTTTTTTTTTTAATATGGGTTCATATGACCTTATTGCTTAAAGAAAAACATAATTCATCGTGAATGCAAAACAAAGGTATTTTTTACGTAGTAGTTAGTAATATATTTTTGAAGTATTTTTATTTCCTCGAAATTCAGCACCTTTTGCGTTACCACGTTTTTAAGATTTCCGATTTGTTAGTGTATTCGAATATTCAATTTATTGGCCAGGTTTTTTGCTCAGCTTCTGTTAGTATTTTGTTTTATTTAATTGCTTTTTTTATCCAATACACAGACGATTACATAGTTGATCACCTGATAATAAGGGATTCAATCGGCCCATGACATCGACATTCATCCTCGGTTAGGAATCATAATGCAGATGCGTTGTCACCCCTCAGGTATGGGATGGAATGATTTATGTCCAGTAATAAGGGTCTCCCGATCCCTACACTCACCAGAAAGAACATAGCGATATTCTGCTATTTTACGATGGTATTCTATGAAAGCATGGTCCTTTGTGTTTTAGCATGGCTCTACGATAATAAAATGAAATTATATAAAACCGTCAGACATGAGAATAAAGATTCAAGACTATCTAAATTCTAGTCAATTAACTAGGAAAATGAAATGCGGAATAAGCACTCTTAGCAATTCTCACAGAAACAGCAAATTTTTTTCGCAGGTTCCACAGGGTGTAAAAACGGTCCCAATGTTATTATTACACGGATGGCCAGGTTCTGTGCGGGAGTTCTACGAGGCGCTGCCTCTTCTTACGGCAGTTAGTAAAGACAGAGACTACGCAATTGAGGTCATTGCTCCAAGCTTGGTTGGCTTTGGATTCTCTGATGTAAGTTAGAATATCCAGTGTTAACGATTTTTGAAGTGAAACTTCTTCAAGTGTAAAATTTTAACATTTCTATTATTAAAGTGTAAGGAATCGTTTCTAGCGCAACAATAATGCCTAGTGGGTACTTGGCCAAAGAGAGAATAGGAAAGAATTATGCTCTTTCTCTCTCTTATATACTAAATGGACTATTTAAAGTTCATAAAGTGCAGTTACTGTACTTTTTCTACTAAATCATCGCGTATCAGTAAAAAGTTGTGTAGTTAAGTTGTACTTAAATGTTGTTAGTGATAATGAAGTAATTCTTTAAGGCAGCAGTTCGTCCCGGCATGGGGACAGCTCAAATGTCGGTGGTGATGAGAAACTTGATGAAGAGACTCGGATTTAAGAAGTTCTATATACAAGGCGGTGATTGGGGTTCGGTTGTTGGAGGACACCTGGCTACCATATTTCCGGAAGTAAGTGACGTTTAATTTGTTTGTGTATGTTTTACAGTAACCCAAGAATCACGATGGTGGTTTTTTTATATTTTTTAGAGGTGACAAACGAGCACACATTCAGCTGATGGTAAGTAACGACAGCGCAGACGACGATGGATGTAGGTGGCTCATATTGGCAGGGTATAGGAGAGCTCTATATCTGTCAACTGTGATGAGCTGAGATAATGATAATGTGTCTACAGTCTTATTACAGTAATGATTTTAAATATAACCCTTCACAGGAAGTACTAGGCTACCACACAAATCTACCCTTCACGACTGCACCCTCATCATTCCTGCTGCCTTTAATTGGTGCGTTGTACTCACCAATGATCTTCACGCCACAGGAGGCGGAGAGAATATATCCTCTGACTGACTATTATTCCATGGTCATGGAGGAGATGGGGTACTTTCATATACATGCGACGAAGCCTGACACTGTAGGTAAGAAATCAAATCTTCATTCAATATAGATATTACACTTATATATGGAATGTCAATACCGATTCGGAAGAGGAAGATCGTAGACCTGACATGAACAGGCGAAAGAAACTCATCGGGACTATCCTACTGTATAATAGAATTAATGTTTGTGTATTTGTTACTCGATCACACAAACGGCAGAACGGATTTAAATGAAATTTGGCACACAGGTAGTTTATAATCTGGATTAATATGCAGCATTATCCCTTTAAATTACCGTTTGTATGTTTGTTTTACTCAATCACACAGAAACGGATAAACGGATTTGAATGAAATTGAGCACACGGGTTTCATAGCCTGGATTAACACATGGGATACTTGCGTTAATAATGTTAATATTATTAAGTCTGAGGGTCAAACGCTGAAACTGTCAGGAATTGTCACTGCTTGCTCCTCACACGAACATCTTATGTCGATTGCCGAAGAGTATCCAAAGAGTGCCCAAAACTTTTTTTTCACACGTTCTGGTGGAAAAAAATAAATTATACAATCTCATCTCACGAGTTTTTATTTCTGTCTGGACTCAATTCTAAGTACACGCAGTCAAAGTCGAGGGGTGATGCTGGTCCAATAGAAATTTACAATTTTTTTTTATTACGGATTTCAAACGATCCCACAGTCAACTTGATCGTAAGCGATAACTGCGTCCAAGATATCTACATCAATCCCCAAAGATTCTGAGGACTGGGAGGAAATATCTCGTTTCGTGGATGGACGCTTCTATATTTAATATTGATGAAACGTTTGTAAGGCAACAAGGACGCAAAATTGACACTTACCAGAGCGAGAAAGAGAATTATATACATTGCTGGGTTCTGTTTTAATCTCCTCCTTTCTCGCTCTTTCTCTGTCGTTTTATCTCTTACCATATTTTTGCTATACACAAATCTAGATGCGGATTGCCATCACTTCTGCCATATGAATCGCTCTTTTTTCGAAGTACTATTATAATGTCCGATTATTTTTCGTTATATATATATATATATATGTATATATATATATAAATATATATGTATATATATATATATATATGTATTGGTTTGAATCCCAGCCGAGCCCTGAAACTGCTTCTTAACTTCCCTTGGATCTTATTGCACAGAGATTACATTGGAATGATGGATTGAATAAGAAAGGAAGCAATGAGTGCTGCCTCTATTTGCGCATATACTAACGACACTAAACCGTTACTTTACTATTTTCTAAGTATTACTTTCCAGGAGTAGCTCTCACCGACTCTCCAACCGGCCTACTAGTGTATGTCTTCCAAATGTTTGCAACGTGGACCCGTCGGCACGAGGTGACTCGGCCAGACGGAGGACTCGGACTCCACTTCACGAGGGAACAGCTCATCGACAACCTCATGTACTACTGGACCCCTAATTCTATAAACACAGCTATTCGGCTCTATGCTGAGTCGTTTAGTAGGAAACATTTGGATACTAAATTGGACGAGTAAGTTTTAACTTATATTGCACTACTGCCACTCCATTCATACAAATATCTGTCATCTAGGCGTGCACCGTAAAAGCTGAAGATATTGTCGCAGCCAGTGTATAACGCATCTCCTGTACTATCATCCGCATGGCAATGAATGTTATTAATCTGCAACATGTCATTGAAATGCAGAAGAAAACGTAGGAGATAGAACACAGCCTTGTGGAACACCGGCATTCTCTGGCTTAGAGTCGGCGAAGAAACCATCGACTACGACCTTGATGCTACGATTCGAGATAAAACTGGTGACCCATTCGCATAATTTGTCATATTTTTAATTTTAAATACTTAGTTTTAAACCAAGCTTCTCTCAATACATTACAGAAAGCCATATCGAAATCTGTTTACCAATTATAGAGATTATTGTTCACAAACAAATAGACAAACTAACTAAAAGCCTGTTTACGTATTTATTATACATGTATAGATGTAACCGAAAGAGATAAGTGTCTAAGCACTCGCTTTAAATTCACGGTACGTAATCAAGCCGAGTTCGATCACCAAAGAAATTGTAAATTGCAATTCTAAGAGCTGGTTACCATGTGCGATGGTCTAGGAAGACATCGTGAGGAAACCTGCATATCTAAGAAAAAAATAAAACTAGAAAACATGTGCAGTTCGACAAACACACTCTCATAGAACAGCAACGTGGTGTTGCTGCGTTTCATACGAGGAGTTTGATCGATCTAATCACAGGTAAAGAGGCATTTCATCTCTACCTTCAAGAATGAATGAGGCATTGTCACAGGCACGGGCTATTTTTCATCATTGTTGATTATATAGGTCCGCAGTCATCATATGAAACATCATCAGGTGATCACAAATAACGCGTTATTTATAGAGCAGCTGGCAAACGAGCAAGCAGCTCACCTGATGGAAAGTGATCACTATGGACATCTGCAACACCAGAGTAGTCGCAGATGCGCTGCTGGCCTTCAAGAAAGGTGTAGGCTCTTTCCTTGAAGGTCCTTAAGTCGTATCGATTCTATGATCCCGCTGCCGACAGTTGAGTCCACAGAGTAGTAGTCCGTGGCAGGAAATTTCCTTTTTGGCATTGCCAACCATCGAGATGATGAAAATATAATATAGAATTATGTCGTGAAGTACGATGTTTAAACTCAGCGACTGGAATTAATCCGAACAACTCCTCAGAACACTCCCCATGGTAAATTTGGTAAAATATGCAAAAGAGATGTAACTCTTCGCAACGCCAGTGAATCAAGTCGATCGGAAAGTACCTGATCATCAACGAATGGCGCCGCTCTCCGTTGAATGCGGTCAAATGGAAGGAACTGATACTGGGGTGCCCTGGCCCAGAGATGAGAACAATATTCCATGTGAGGCCGAACTTGCGGTTTGTAAAGTCGCACACAGTGGACCGTCGTAATAAGGACGCCCAGTTTTTTAGAAGCCAATTTGGCCTTACCCTCCAAGTGACCGCGAAACTAAACGTCGTTCGATGTCAATGCCAGGGATCCCAATACTAGCTGAGGTAGCATTGGAATTTTCAATAAGGTTTAATTTGTGTAATTTGGTTTAATTGCGGTAAACGCGCAAACTTGTGGCTTCATGGTGTTAAATTGGACTAGATTTTGTCGATATTTCATTTCAGAATACCAAGTCATGTACCGACTTGGTTATTACAGTCAAAGTACGAACCACTCTACCAGTCGCCTCTGGTGACAAGGCAGAAGTTCCGGAACATACTGAACGTCACGGTTCTGGAGGAAGGTGGCCATTTTGTGGCCCTGGAGCTGCCTGAAGTATTCGCCAACGACGTCATTGTTGCAATCGGGGAATTTAGGAAATGGAACAAGAAGAATGCAGAAAAAACTGAGCTCTAATTGTTTTGTAGTATATTAGTTACTAATATAATTTGTTGATTTGAATTAATATTTTTCATTGTATTTTCCATCGAGTATATCTAATCAATAAATAAAAACTTTAATATATGTCTCTCTGACTGGCAGTGACAGTTTAGAACCCTCAATAGATCAACGCATGCAAGTTTGCGGGAGGTCGATGGATGCAGGTAGCTGAGGATCGTGCGTTGTCGCAATCTATGAGGGAGGCCTGTGGTCAGCAGTATATTGTGGACTACTTTAAATAATACTTACAGTACTATAAATATTACTAACATTCCGGTTAACCACTCCCAACTAAACTTAAATGCGTAATGGTACCTGGTAATAGTCGAATAGCGGATTCGAACCGAAGACGCTAAGTTACGTAGACCTAAGTTTTAAGTCTTAAAGTTATTGCTCTTGACGTTGTTTTTTCTTTATGTCAGACCAAATAACCAGCCAAAATTTAATAATTATTATTATTATTAATTTATTTGGATGCTTCAATGTGTTCTGAATGTAATGCAGGAAAAATCTTCAATTATAATTGATAATGAATTTTGAGAATACAACAATTTTAGAATTACAATTTATATTTACGTTTATACGTACGAAAATCTTCAAAAGTCTTGTCCATTTTTTGTTTCAGTCTCAAAGATAAATGATAAAAATTTCCCTGATAGTAAAATATATCTAACACACATAACGCTTAAATCCACAGCCGATAGGGAATCAAGATTTATATGCATGTCTTTTGTTGCACACGTTGCAGCTTATTTATAGCAACAGCATGAATGGGTTTATCCTCACAGAATTTCAGCAAAACGCTGTTGTGTTTCGATTGGTGACATCACATATCTCACTGCTCAGGGGTGACAAATTATCTTCCATAATATCAAGGATGAATGTGGGCTTAACGCATAGCTGGAATGACTATCAAGTTTACTGTGTGCTCGTTTGTCACCATGAAATCGGAGGCACAAAAAAAACCACACGATTTCTGTCGCTCACAATACAAAACACAGTAGAACTAAGTTGTAATTCTTGAATGACAGAATGAATTATATATTCAATAACTGGTGACGAAGTAAGATTCTGGAGTGACAATCTCGGACTGGAATTCGCAGTGGACGACCTTCCACAAGTTAAAGTTACGACATAAGCAAGTCGAAGGGAAGTTGACGGATGCAGGTGGTGGCAGGGACATGCTTTATGGCAGTCTTCATTAATGTCCGTGGCCTTCCTTCAGCAGTGGACTGTAGAAAGGCTGAATTGATGATGATGAATCTGTAAAACTTGTCACAGCCACATTGAAACTGTAACCCAGATTTACAACTATATATATACTACGTTACAACATAATAAATTAGAATAAACCAAACACACTTTTATTTCTCTGAAAAGACAAAACAGTTCTTAAAAAAAATCAAACATCTATTTGACACAAAAGATATTTCTAAGAACTACAATTTTACAGTTCACTGTGTATCCTCTCGAAGGCATGCCAACGTCGAAACTCAATAACAGCCTTCAGCACGTCCTGAGCCAGCACATGGGGCAGCTCCATTGCCAGGAAGTGGCCTCCAGTGTCAAGAACTGTCTCGTTCAGAAGGTTTGGAAACTTCATTTTGTACATCCATGGTGGTATGTAGGAGATTTCATATTTGGCTTGCATTATCCAAGACGGAACTGGTGATGGGATACTGGAAAAATAAATTTAAATTGATTCTTTTTTTAGCACTGAGTGTACTAAACAAGCACACAGTTCAACTGATCAATCCATCCTTAGCAATGATTCTAAATTGAAAAGCGTGGGCCTCCTATAAGTACTAGAAATGGGATCTCCTCGTTACCATTCAACGAGAATCTGGTTACAGCGTGGTCACCCCTCAATTCACCTGCCCATTGCATGCTTCACCATATATACCACTTATATCGAAAAAAACATACATAACTCGTAAGACATTCCATTCTAGTCCGCAGAGGTGACAATGTATTTACCTCAAGAAATCAAGACTTTCCATATCGAAGATATAGGCTGCAGGTTCCTTCAGATAAACTGTACAAACAATTGAGACCCTGATGTTTTGTTAATTGTGATCCTAAAACAATAAACCATCGTATGCGGGTATGTTCATGAGAGAATTTAGTTACTTAGTAAACTAACCTGTCCATCCGTAGACGGAAGTACCTAGGACCGAACGATTCGGCATAGATTCTTCCGGCAGTGGCAACAGATCCGGACACCCAGTACATCATGAGAGTATCTATGAGCTGTTCGCGAGTGAAGTTCTCCTCCAGTCCGCCATCGGCTCTCAAGTTGTAATAGTCACGCGTACCCACTGAGATCTTCTCCAGGTAGTAAGCTAACAGACCGGCAGGGGAGTCTGTGAGGGCTACATCTAGAGAGACGTTTACTCAAACTCAATATACGGTTTTTTTATAATTACATCTTAAATGGAAGTGTCGTGCAGTCAAATAATTTTGACGGCGTTTCCTAATATGCCTCGCCTGAGTTAAATCAGGTAAAAAATTCAAGGATGCTCTTTTACAGTAATATTTCTTTTTATTCTTGATAAATTGAAGTGAACCATGTTTTTGTCCAGATTATTCTCGTTAGGTATAGAACGCCTTTTCTAGAACGCTCCAGAAAATTCGATATTTATAAATGCAATTTTGCGTTCTTGCGAGTATATAATACTTCTAATAGCGATACGACTTCTGCTGTGAATTACGGACACTGAGTGCCGAGTGTTTGTATAGGCTTACTATGGTTAAAATCTGTACTAGGAATTTTTATTCTCAAATAACGGATTTATTTATTAGAACCTTATTATAAATACTTCAGCTCGAAACTAGTTTTAAATCATCGTTTAATATATTAGAGTTTTAGTACTTGTTCGTTTGAGATCAGAATAAAACTTTAGATGGATCGTAAATTCGGATGCGACATCTGCGACATCTTCTACAAGCGGGATAAATGAGTCCATCTGTGTTTACCTGAATTCCCCACTACAATAGAAACCCCGCAATTAACCTTATGTTTGCAATCGGAATATACTCACCAACTGTATCAGGTTTGGTGGCTTGAATATGAAAATAACCAGTCTCTCGTATAATCTTCGAGAGGAACCTCGGCAATGGGTACATTCTATCCGCCACTTCCGGTCTCACCACCAGTGGTGGATAAAAAGCACCGATCAGTCGAATTATAAGGTGAATCGGGGAGACGATTGATGGCATACTACTATGATAGCCGAGAACTTCCTGAAAATTATTATTATTATATTACATTGAAATAATACGACAAAAAGTTGTAGATCAGACTATAAAACGAATGGACTAGCTCAGCTGCAGGAAGTACTTTCATAGTGCAGCTAGTGGATGGGTTGGGTGGACCGGGAAAAGATCATGTCTTTAGAATACCATTTATTTACTATTCAGGCTATATAGCATTGGAACTCCCTGCCTGCCTGAGACCGGGACACGACGCGAGCATTTGTAATCTACTAGTTAATATATAAAATGAAAAAGGTCGAGCTAATGCGCTAGCGGCCGCGTGACGTCGTCGCCGCGCCGGCGAGGATTACAACACGAGCATTCTACCTTTTCTGTTCTATGGGTATTCGTTTTAGTAGTCAAACAGACAGAAGGACGGAAGCACATCGCGCCGGACGCAACCCTAACCTTGTGTTTCACAACAAACGAGGATGTGGAAAAAAGTTGAAAAATTAATTGAATTTGTTCAAGGCCACATTCTGTTGTATGTCCTGAGCGATCAACAATACTAAAATGCTACCCAAAAATGTGTGATTTGGGAAAACATAGGAAGGGAGCTGCCTGCTGGTTGACCGATCTATTTTCTATATTGATTAGTAAATTACAAGCACTCGTGTCGCTAATAAAAATAATTTTAAATAATCGTGACTATTAATCGCGGGAAATCATCTGAATTTGCAGTTTAATTATTTGTATAATCTCTTATTATTAGATATTTTGTGTATTTATTTATATATTTATGTATATATTATATAATTTATGATATTTATTGTCTAATAGTTTATTAATTTTTAGGATTATATTCAGTATTCTTCAGTTGTTGCATCTCAATGCTCCATCAAAAACCAGTCAGGTTTTCGATTGATCTTTTTTTATAAAATAAGGTTTACAATACAAGAATAATAAAAAAATATAAACCAGCGTGATTTTTTTCTAAGTTTATGGTTTCATATGGTGAATGAAGGGATCCCGTGACACAATTTTAGATAATGAAGCACTCCATCTCAGGCCTCAGGGCTGATAATATGTGTGCCAAGTAGAATAGGGGGTAAAGAGGGCAGCAATCATCATGGAGACTTTTTATCTAGGTTGAACAAACTTTAAGAGTTCCGTTTCATACCAGAGATTTATGACCCAACCATCAAAGTAAATTAACCTTCTTAGTTAGTTCAAAACTAAGTCCTTACCTTAGGAAAAAATGTAGCCATGTTACTAAGAACAACGGATCCCCAATCAGCACCATGCACATAAAACCTCTTGTAGCCCAGTCTTCGCATAAGGTTCCTTAAAACGACTGCCATCTTGTCCACGCCAAAGCCCGGCCTTACTGCTCCCTGAAAGCATAATATAGCAGTGACAATATCAATGAAAAGAATGAAATAATATATACATAATATATATATATATATAAATAATATATATGTATATTATTTCATTTTTATTGCTTTATTGGATGCGTATATTCTGGCTTGGTATTACGACAACTCAAGTCCGGACGATTTGTGTATATTAATCGACAGGCCTAAAATTAGGATATGGAGATCGAGGGACTCGCTGTTGAAGGCGGAATAGAAGATTTTTTTTAAAATATTTAAAAACAGCTTTACAATTTATCATTATAAATGTAACTTGATCAAAACCAATAACTTACGAGATATCTCTAGTTATATATATGTTATATAACTGGATATATTAAGATAGTTAAATAAATAACCTTACACATACTAACATCAGAGAAAGCGAAGCCAGGCATACTAGCAGCAATGACCTCTATGGCGAAATCTCTATCTGGACTCAGAGCAGTTAGAGACGGTATAAGCTCATAAAAGTCAAGGAAACTGGATGGCCAGCCGTGAAGCATCAGCAGCGGCACAACCTCCATCCCTGGAGGCACCTGCTAAATCGTATTGAAGTTATTATTAAATAAATTACAAAAGTACATTAAGTTCTCTTCATGGTAAGTGATTCGTGGTCTATGACAGCTTGAAGCTATCTCGATAAGCGTTACCAATATAGACGTATTGTCAAAAATGAGTCCTAAGGAGAAGTCAGATGGAACACCACAAACCTGAGTGCTCTGAGGAGTTGTTCCAGCTATTGAGTTAAAACATCGTACATCACGACAAAATTCAAAATTTCATCATCACGATCGTTGGGACCAGCACTGTGAGCTTTACGTGAAATTTCCTGGCACGCACAACTACTCTGTAGAATCAGCTGTCGCCAACGGTGTTTCCTAACCGATACGACTTAGGGATCTTCAAGAAAAGAGCCTACACCTTTCTTAAAGGCCGGCCGTGTGCCAGCTAAATAAAAAGAACTGGCAAATGGACTCGAAACATTATTTCTGCAAGCTATTTCGATATAGATATTGAGCTATTCCAACTCTTACAGTCCAAATTGGTATAAGAGAACAAGGTAAATGTTTCTAAATTCTTAATAACTGAGTGGACTTGATTACTGAAATTCAATCACCTCTGGCCTGACCCTCACGAAATGGATATCAAGACCTTGGATATTGGTCTTGTAATGTGGATGTTTGTTAATAGCCAGCACTCTAGCCTCAAATGGGTACTCCTCTGCCCAATAACGTAACCAGCCAAATATCTCATAAGTGTTGAATCCATACTCCGAATTTGAGCCTTCTAGAGGTGGAGTGAGTTGTCTGGTATTCCTCAAGCGATGTCTGAGGTCCGCAATCACCTGTAAATAGTTTATTTTAGGAAAATAATCATAACAGTGTTAGCATTATCAATTTTTTTTAATTATTATTACTATTAGAGTAACAAACTCACACACAGTTCACCTGATGCTAAGTGATTACTGCGGCCCATGACATCTACACTCATCCTTGTTAAGGAAGCATAATGTAGATACGTTATCTCCCTTGTGTACCTATATAGTATTCTGTATGGGCGTGATGCTTCCCCATTTATGCGGTAGCCAGAAACAAAACAATATCATGGCGTTATCGCCAGATTTGTTAGCGACGCCGGGGGGAGCGGTATGAGGGTGCAATGTACGTGTAGTGTTATATGAAGGGCTTGGCTAGAGAAGTTGGTGGGGTTAATCTGGATCCTCCATTTCCGAAACCATTTCCCTAAGGTGTTGGCTGCGGATTGGAGGCGTTTACAAATAGCGTCTGGTTTGAATCCAGACACGTAGAGGCTGGTGTCATCGGCGTAAAGGGTCGGCTTTACACCGCGAGTGCGCGGTATGTCGTTGGTGTTGTGTGTGTGTGTTTTGGGTGCTCACAGTCTATATCTTAATTTCAAAACTAATATACATTTCACGGCACTGAACCGAAGGACATAGCGCTGGTAGCCTAATAATTTAGCGCTTGCTTTCTGAAATTTAACATATCATCGTTAACAATCCCCCAGCTTGAGCTGAAATTCAGGCTTTGAAAGTAGTTGTGGGAATTTCAGTAATATTATATTAATACATTGCATTTTAAGAAGAAAAAAAACTTGTTCAAAGGACGACCTTACCGACTCATTGAATTCTACTCTAAAAGGTCTGATACTGGTGTCCTGGATAGCGTTCAAATGCTCAGGTCCCCACCATTCACTCACGTTGACCTCGGGCACTGGCGGCGTCTGAACGAAGATTGATAGGAAGGAGATGAAAATGCTCAAGAAAGGCGCCGAGGGTGAAGCTGCTGTTTGATACATCTGGAAAAGGAGTAAATGGTCTTGATGATGATCAGGAGCTTCAGCGAAACGTTGTAGACATAAATACGATATTCGTCCTTCGAAATGTCTGTTCCAGTTTATATTAATAACTAAGGAATTTGTTCAAGAATGTTAACACTTGAAAATATAATATGCGTGGGGCATACTGAACTTAGCTGAAACTGGGCACTTCAATAAAAAAAATTAAAGGGCAATTACGCAATTCGAAAATAGGACTCTCTGGGAACGTATTACTTTTTGATTTGCGTGTCCTTATAAAAATTGGTGTCATTCATATTAGACATTGGAATGGGCCATGTGAAAAACATGCATGTGCATCTGAAGGTATAAATGGTAATCCTGGAATCAGTGGACCGGTAGAAACTAATTACCATACCTACCATTTCAAAAGTGCCAATAGCCTTATAGTTTGACCTGCAAGATTCGAAGCGCAAGGTACCGTATCGTAACTCGTGAATACGAATACGCCATTCGATCATATATACATATACATATATATATATATATATATATATATATAAAGCGATGTGTATATATAAATGTGTGAGACGAAATTGTTTAATATTACTACGTTTTTACGTGACTGAGTAATAAATATACAATCTTTTACATTGATAATATAAATTGATATTTATATACATACATTGTAGTCTACATGATGTCGATAGATGCAGATGCTTAGTGGAAGTCTGTGGCGGATGCCTCTTCAGCAGAGGACCAATTCATGGCTGAGATGATGTTGATGTATAGAAGCATCCTTCTTAAAACAGGTACATAAACGTAAAGTCATAACGAACGAGGACGCAATTAAACTAACTACCCGTGTTAATAATATAAATATATATAAATAAATAAAATTAGTACTTTATTACCTAGGTATTTAAATACGGATAATTGTTTGTCATTATCTTAGGAAAATAAGCTGAGATAGTTAGTTAATAGAAACAGTTAGTGACGGAAAAGTGTACCTTGGTAAGTGTATCGGTGCAGTTTACACTACACACGCATATATATATATATATATATATATATATATATATATATATATATGTATATGTTTACTCTTTATTACAATAACCTTGCCAAAGTTAAAGGAACAATAAGGGCGGCAATCTCAACCAGTCAACCCAAGGTGCGGTGAGATATGTGTACGATAGGTGTAATTTGTTGAAATTTGTTGTTTGAAAAGTGGAATTTATATAAATAATTTATTATGTTACTACACTATAGCACTGTTAAAAATACCATTTCGCCTACGCTTTTGTTCGATTTAGAGACTTCAGCCTCCTAAAACCACAACCAATACCTCCGAAGCCGCTGTATTTCAATCGCTGCAGGATCGAACAGAACTGTGTTCGTGTTACAATTACTTTAGAACTACATCGCGGCTGTACCACGCTACAGTGTAGTGGTTTAAATATTAACGCGGTTATTACAATTGCATGCGCAGTAGAGCGAGTTATGCTTGTATTTGTTCGTGATGAGAATGCATCAACGGAAATCGGTCATTTTTTTTCATACATGATTATTATTCAATTATTAATATCGGTTAATTGTTTGCTTCCAAACTAAAATCAAAGGTTAAGTTAGTTATAAAATTTTAACGAAAGAAAAAAAAGGATTTCTCATATTAACGCGAATACTGTACATTGAATAAAATTTGTTTATACATTGTCTAGAGCCTTAGTTCCCAAAGTGGTCCAGGTGCAGGTCTCCCGGGGACCCCTGGGGGTCGACGGGGGTCTACGTTGGCGTGACAAGAAAATGGGGGTTCACAATTCGTAAGCGTAATTTATTTGCTTTCGATAGTGAAGAACTAAAGTTGTCTTGATTTCACTAATCAATATAGGCAGATCATATTTTAAGAAGCTCAGCGATTGTTACTTGTAAAAACTTGCATATTCCACATTTTTTTGTCTAGTTATGGGAATATGGTAGAAATGTAGCTGCAGGGGGTCCACCGGAACCAGCTAAATTTGGAAGTGGTCTATGAGGAAAAAGGTCTGAGGACCTCTGGTCCAGAGAGTCTAAACAAACTTCATTCTCTAAGTATGCAGAGGAAATTCACAATCTTGTTATGAGAATTTCCTCTGCATACTAAGAGAATGCCAGGACAATGAATATGGTCAGGTCCAAAAAGTTGACATGTCAAATAGTCCAATCTGGCATCTAGGTCGGAATGCAAATATCTAACGTTCATTGCTAGATGCGGGCGAGAAATTTAACAGTAGCGGATTTTTATCGAGAAATATTAATACGTTGACAAAAAAAATAACCAAATCTATCGAGTAGATACCCAAAATAAATAAAATTAAAAGGGGATTACAAATAAATAAATGCCTCATTACCAGTAACAAGGGTCTCCGGAACCCTGCACTCACCAACGAAACATAGCAGTGTTATTCTGATATTAAACTCTGGTATTCTGAGCGGGGTAGCCGACCCATTCGTGAAGTAGCTAGTACTAAACTGCAACGTGACTCTACCACTGTTAATACATAATGTAATGTTTAATTTACTTTTATAACAATTAAATAGATATTATATTTTTAATTAGAGAAAACGGCTAATAGAGGAATAAAGTTCAGGAGGAGAACTATATTTAAAATAATTTAAATATACATAAGATTGCGTAAATAATATATGTATATTTATTTATTTTTAATATTGAATCACAAAATACTGAATAAAAAGAAACAACGATTGGAATAGTTCAATGAACAAAATTTAAAAATCATTGAAAAAATTCAGATGTCCTTTTGAAAATCGAATGATTCCAAAGTATAAATCGATTGTTAATAAAAAAAAACGTACCTTACACTGGCAGCGCAATATAAAACTAAAACATTTAAACCGAAAGATTATAAAAAAAATCTCCAATTACATGTGTGTATGTGGTATGTACACAGCACACGCTTCACAACCACTGCCCACGGACATCAACAACAGAATCAAAAGAGTAGTTCGATATTTTTCAGTTTAAATAGTAAAGGAGCGTGCACAGTGTCGTATTTATAATTCTTAAAGTAAATTTCATTAGTGCCTACAATTGTTAATGATGTATCTTTATTGAGTAATTAACGGGGTTGTAAAATATTTACGACATAATATTTAATTATTGGTACTACGGTTCTATAAAAGGTATTTCTAAGTATAAATACTTTAAAATCTAAGCGTAGCAGAAATTTTATAGCGTATTATAATTATCAGGTTATTTGAATTATGATTCTGTAAATAGGTCTACGTAAAACGCATATGTCTTAGAGGCAGCTAAGGAAATCTTAAATTTCGATTCTACAATAATCAGTTTCAATAAAAAAAGTGAAGTAAGAACCAAAACGTTTCACCGCTGGGCAAAGGCATATTCTATATTTGAGTGTACAGCCTGTTTTACGTATCCCAATGCGGGTTGACGTAATTCACATGTCTTCAAAATACCTTCTTTTATGACGTTTTATTTCTTATTCGTTGGGATATTAAAATATAAAAAATAAAACTTCATGAGGTGTTGTTTATACGATTTCTTGATGTTTCAATTCGGACGTGGTCAATGAAACGATGTTTTTTTACACATAACAAACCAAAAAACAACTAATAAATTATTAATACTGTTTGTTTCTGCATGTCACGAGCAACTAAAAATAGTTTCAACCCTTTATTACCTACACAACGTTGTACTTTTTTGTTTTTTTTTTTGTGTATTCGACGCTCAGCAGTCGCCGAGAACGGTCGCCCGGCTCCCCGCCACGATCGTCCCGAGCTACCTGCCCCCGAGCAAGCCACCTGCGGACCCATTGTTCGGAGAACAATACACCGAGCAATTTTTATTGCTATTGTGGTCGGAATTTAGTTTCCAAGAAAGCTATTGTAAAGCCATCTGGGTGGTTATACTAGTGGATACCTTGCGGTGTTAGCTAAGCTAGTGTAGGGCAAGCCCCGTACGCCCGCGGTTCCCCTTCTGGGAAACGCAAGATAGCGGAAGGAGTCGACGTAAACTTGGCCTTGGGTAGTGCCCTAGCCAAGGTTGACCAACCCGCTAGACTTATAATTGTCTCACGCGTATTTTAGTTAGCTCTAAGCACACCCAAGTGCACAAATAAGATTGGCACTTGGACGCACTAGGGCTACACAACTAGGCACACATCCTCCCTGCCTATACCCGGCAGGGAGGGAAGTAGGCTACTCACCCAGGCACCCCACCGGAGGCCACACATCCCGCGTAATAGTAGTGCCCCCGCTGCTCCACAGCGCGCCCCTACTGGCTCCCCCCAAACTTCGGCTATCTCACAGCCATCGAAACGCCCGCCGCCTGTCTTCATACAAGCACAAGATAAATAGCCGATTGTCGTATCTGCCCTTTCCAATCGCTATAAATATCAAGCGATCCCCACCGCTGTAGGCATTAAACTGCAGCTAGAAACCACGGATGACCATAGAGCAGTCACCCGCTATTTACAAGACAAAGGTGTATTCTTTCACACCTACACCCTGGCAGAAGAGCGCCAACTCAGAGTGGTTATTAAAAATCTTCCGCGGGAAATCCCCGCAGAGCTCATCAAAGAGGACCTCCAGGCTCAGAATCTACCCGTCCTATCCGTGCATAAGATGTACAGTGGGTATAACAAAAAACGCCCTCGAAAGGTCCGAGGCAGGGAAGCAGGTATTTAACCTGAAAACGTGCTGCCACCTTTCTGGGCTCACAATAGAGCGTCCTCATAAAAATGGCCCTCCGGGCCAGTGCCACAAATGCCAGTTATATGGCCACTCTGCTCGCAACTGCTTCGGGAAACCCAGATGCGTAAAGTGCCTGGGTGACCATGGCACCACCGACTGTCCGAGACCCAAGGACAAGGCCCTTTTGGCTGCTTTCGGGCCCCCCGCATGTGTCCTGTGCAACTCAGAGGGACACACAGCCAATTACCTTGGCTGCCCAAAGGCTCCCAAGCCGAAACGCCCGGCACTTAAAGTCGCACCTAAGGTAGCTACACCGATCGCCGCTCCCGCGCCTATTCTCGCTCCTGTTCGACCTCTACGTCCCGCATGGAAAACTCCTATCGGCGTAGTGACCGTCGCTCAACCGGTTGAGCAGCCCCCTCCATCAGCCGGACGGCCGGTTAACGAAAGCGACCTCGACCTTGTGTGTCGCTTCGCCGCCGTTTTCAACGGCGCCGACGTCTTAGCCCTTGCAAAAGCCCTTAGGGACTCCAATGGCAAGCCCGAAATCATGATTGCTGCCACAATGCGCTACCAACATGTAGTGTCAGCCATCGTCAACTTTCAAGCATAGAGGGCCTTTACAACGGTAGAGTAAAACCGCGTTCCCTTAACGTCGCATTTTTTAACGCGAACGGTATTAATAATCAACGCGACGAAATCTTCAATTTTGTTTGCGATCACCTAGTCGACGTGCTCCTAGTGCAAGAGACATTCCTCAAACCGCACACTCGCAATCCCAACATTGCGAATTATAACATCTTTAGGAATGATAGAACTTCCGCCGCTAATGGCGGAACCCTCATCTACTATAAAAAGTCCTTGCACTGCGTGCCCGTCGATACGCCAACCCTAACCTTCCTAGAAGCCTCGGTCTGTCAGCTAGCCATGACCGGCCATGCCCCCATCACAATCGCGTCCGTCTACCTGCCTTGCAGACGTGACGCACAAGTATTACGAAGCGACTTCGTGGCGCTCCTTTCCCTTGGAAACTCAGTCATTTTGGCAGGAGATTTCAATAGCAAGCACACTCGGTGGAATGCAACTAAAATCAACCCCCGGGGGTTGGCTTTAGACTCGCTAAGCGACGCACTCGACTTCGACGTCGTAGCGCCTACTACGCCTACCCATTTTCCATACATATTGGGTCACGCACCGGATGTGCTTGATATTGCCATCTGTAAGAACATCAATCTCGCCTTCCAAGGCATAGAGGTAATCCATGAGCTCGCTTCCGATCATCGCCCCGTTCTTCTTCGGTTAGGGCCCTCCGCCCCAACCTCACCCTCCACCAAAACCATTGTAGACTGGCACCGACTCAGGAACGCCCTGACGGAAGCCACATCACCGCACCTAGATGCTATTCCTAGGAACATATCTTCAGTCAACGACACGAACCTCGCAGTTCATGCCCTCACTAGGCACATCCAGACCGTAGTCGAGGATTGTTCGAGGCAGGTTCCCTCGGTGGAAGACCACCGATGGACCCTGCCAAACGACATAAAGAACCTAATGAGGCACCAGAATGCGGCGACTCGTGCCTACGACTTATATCCCACTGAAAGTAACCGGCTGGTGCTACGTACCCTTCAGCGTGAAGTCCAATCACGCATAGCCCAGTATAGGAACGATGGGTGGGATAATCACCTCTCCAACATCGAACCTTCCCATCTCGCCTGGCTCGACTGGCGACTTCCCAAATCCCTAAAAGGGGGCAACACCCAAACAATGCCTCCCTTAGCGCGTCCCAATAAACCACCCGCCTTCTTAGACGAAGAGAAAGCCGAATGTCTGGCTGACAATCTCGGGCTCCAATGCTCATCGAGCACCCTACCGATCGACGCCGCTCACCTTGAAATGGTTAACAGCGAGGTCGACCGGAGGAGTATGGAACCACCTCGCGATTCCGTCACTCAAGTTACATGCACCAAAGTCGAGTCCATAATTAAAAACCTGCGACCACGCAAGGCTCCCGGCCCCGACGGTATCACCAACAAGGTGATGAAACTCCCACCCATGTCCATTTTACACCTACTGGTGATAATCTACAAAGCGGCCATATCCAAAGGCACCTTCCCGAACACCTGGAAGGAAGCCGATGTCATAGGGATTCTCAAGCCCTCAAAACATCCAACCGATCCATCAGCCTATCGACCCATAAGCCTACTCAAAGTCTTGGGTAAGGTATATGAAAGGCTCATCCTCACCCGCCTCAACATCAAGTGCACCGCATCACGGAGCACATCCTCAGTAAATTTCTTCAGGGCTACCAAACTGCATCCGACCCATAATGACATACGCAAGCCCCGTCTTTGCGCATGCCTACTCGCGTCACATTCACCGACTTCAGGTAATACAAAATCGTTTCATGCGCAAGGCCACCGGTGCGCCGTGGTTCTTGCGTAACGAAAATCTACACATAGATCTTGAGCTGCCGACCATAGCTCAGTACCTGAAGCAGGCTTCTCGCCGATATTTCGACTCTGCCGTCACACATCGAAACCCTTTGATTGTAAGTGCCGCCACTTACAATCCCATCGCGAATCACAGATTTACCCGCGTCCGTAGGAGACCGAGGCATGCCCTCGACGACCCTGACGACGCAACCACCAGGGCCCAAGCCCTTCATAAAACACAACACACATACATTGCACCTCATATCGCCCCGCCGACGGCGAGGGCGTCGCAAACAAAGTTATTCGCGATACCGCCATGTCACTGGCTGGTTCTCTCCAGTCCATACAGATAGAAGCGTTGCTGGAGTTTCTTGCGCCACTTCTTCTCCAGCGCCCACGCATTCTGAAGTGGTGGTACAGGTAGTTAATAATAATAGTGATATTAATTAAGATAATCCTCTGTCAGAAGCAACTGACCGAGCCGAGGTTCGGCCCTCTCGGACACCCTCGAGTCAGACGCTCTCGCGAAACAGGGTAACGGTCCAAGCCGAGGCTCCCTCTCGGGAGCCCTTGCGCTGGTTACCCATATATAGAGGTCTCGACTGAGAGCCATAAGCGCTCGGTCACCTGTCAACCCGGTGAAACTGTAAAAGCCCTGGGGCTAAAAGCGGCGTACAGCCCGAAAAAAAAAAAATCTACTTTTGTCAAGAACATCCTATACTTCATTTACCTATAAACTCCGGCTCACTGATAAATTTATGAGTGACTTCCTTCACTAAATGCCGTTTATATTTAACTATAAAACACGTTCTATCTAATGATGCAAATTAAAACTATTTTTTATGGATAGTACTAACAGTGCGTCTGTTAGTATACGTAAAAAACTAGGTTAGGTTTCATGGAATTAAGGTATGGCGAAAAGCATTGGCCACTGCACGATTTCTTAATAACGGACTCTATTATCTCTGGTATCAACTTTTAATTATCTATGCCACCTCGTTTTTCATTTTGCTAGAAAGTATTCACAATGTATTCAGATTTCATTTCTTTGTTCAATAAAATATAACAATATAATAAGTATATATATTTTTTTAAATAAAAAAATTATTTCTAAATAAAACCATGTCCCTTCAATCCTCTTACTCTACTTAACTTTTCACTTCGCAATAGAAGTGTAACTTCCTAAACCCTTCTTTTGTACTCGTATATAAAAATATAATACCTTAATATATAAAATCAAATAATTTGATCCGCGAAGTTTGCCATCCAGATGATCGGCAGGTCTTGTTTTATATAAATAAAAGATATCAAATAAAAAATTTACTTTAGATATTCGTTATTATAATACAAGACGCATAAAGGTGCGTAGATATGTGTTTAAATGAAGAAAATATTCACACATAAAATGTGAAAAAAAAATGGTAGCTGTAAGTAGAACGCAGAAGTAGCATTAGTTTAGAAGAGAGGTTCCCAGACTTTTTTCCTCATAGACCTCTTTCAAAATTTAGCTGGCTTCGGTGGACCCCCTGCAGATACATTTCTACCATATTCCCAAAACTCGACAAAAATTGTGTTGATTAGATCTTACTATGGAAATTTGCATTGCGGCTGAGTTCCAACCACGAATTAATAGTTTTCGAAATAAAAAGTAAGAATTGATTGGTTAATTCATTAATTGAATGATTGATGCAAGTTTTTACAAGTAGTCGCTGAGCTTCTTAAAATATTATCTGTCTACATTGATAGGCGAAGTCAAGCCAACATTATAGTTCATTACTTTCGAAAGCGAAATATGTTATATGTTTTGTGGACAAAAACGAATTGTGAACCCCCATTTTTTTGTCACACCAACGTTGACTCCCGTCGAGTCTCCCGTGGACACCTAGACCACTTTGGGAACTGAGGGTTTAGAAGGTGCTAATTATAACACTAGCTAAAACAAAGGCATCAAAAAGTGCCGTGTCTCATTCTTAGGGGGAGACAACTAATAAAAATTTTAATGCTGTAAATATCATTATGTTAAAAATTATGATGGTAACTGTCCATATATATACAACCCACTCGTTATAGACCTCTCTAGATTACTAATATTATACTGGAGCATAATATTAGTAATCTAGAGTAACATAATCCAAACAACAGTGGAGCTCACATCGGAATTGTTTTCAAAATATTATTTTAACATGTAGGTTTACTTCAAACTAAATAGCCTTCATTCACCTTCAATTTCGCGTTGAAATAAAAAAGGATGTGAATGTGTCTTGATACACAAATATTTTGTACGAAATGTTATACATATACAGGGTTATTGATGAAGATGATGATGATATTAATTTATCCCTAATGGGAAAGGCAAAGGACTTTAGTCCATTCAGCCAGGTCTTGTTCGTATGATGGTTGGTCTGAAACCTACAGGGTTATTGGTAATTCGACGTATTCCGGTTAGGAGGTGATAGGGGTGACTGATTATTTGCTATAATTTTATATATGATGGTTATATGCATTATGCGTTTTTTGAGTTATCATGTTTTTTAGCTTTATTCAAAATAAGTCAAAAATGCAACATCCAAAAATTTATTAAAAAAACCAACCTAACCTAACGAAAATACGTCGAATAACCAATGAACCTGTATATAAAGCATAATATGAAATTTCTGCGGCATAGTTTTACATTGTGCGAAAGAGACAAACTCCCACAAGTCTAACACTCGGAATGTTTTATATTAAGAATCGTTTAAGAAATGCTCAGCGAAGAAACAATTATGTTAATATTAGATGAAAAATAAGTTTTAATATTTACACTTTCCTAGTGTCTTTTATACGTTATCTTATAATGAAGATGTTAATCGTCTTTTATAATGAGTAGTAATATAAATATCTTATAGAAGTTTTGTTTAAACAGTTGTTGTAATAATTCTATGTTATGTTGATGTGGAAATTTGGTTCACTACATAGTTTGTATTTCTTTTACGAAAGTAGGGTCATCAAATGACATATACATTATATATAATGTAGAATAAACAATATTCTCTCCCGGGGCTCTTTAAGTTGAAGGACATTTGATCGAATCCAAATTGGTAGACTATACCAGCACAAAATATACCATGATTTAATTTATATGCACGCAAACTTATTTATTTCTTTAAAAAAAGGGCTGCGATGAATATTATTTTAGTTAGAAATATTGGTTTCACTTTACTTTGCGCTTCACTTTGGTTTGCGCAAGTGGGGTTCACAGACGACATTGTAACAATTACCTTAATTCATAATCTTTATTTGGAAGAATATGTAATATAAAAAAGTGTTTTAGAGTTGCATAGTTTCCAACACATTCTACCACAATGGCATACACTACATATCGTATTTGACCCCCACGTTCCGTTAAATAATACGTAATTATTTTTAAATATATTCTATAATACTTCAATGATTATCAATTCTTTTCAAAATGCGAAAAAAAGGAGGAGAAAAATAATATTTTCCATTCACAGTTCATAACTGTTATCACCAATAATTTAATTGTAATTATTTTGTTTTATTTATTATTATTACATATGGGATAATGTCGGAGCTAGATTTACATTAATTAACTATACTTTTATTGTCAATGTCGGAGGTAGATTTGCAACAATTAGCAAAAATATTTCTGTCGGAGATTAATTTGCAAAAAAAATTGACATTATTATTGCCAACGTCGGAGATAGATATTGGACAGTTTTAACATAATTATTGCCAATGTCGGAGGTAGATTTGCAACAATTAGCAAAAATATTTCTGTCGGAGAATAATTTGCAAAAAAAATTAACATTATTATTGCCAACGTCGGAGATAGATATTGGACAGTTTTTACATAATTATTGTCAATGTCGGAGGTAGAGTTGCAACAATTAGCAAAAATATTTCTGTCGGAGATTTTTTGCAAAAAAAATTAACATTATTATTGCCAACGTCGGAGATAGATATTGGACAGTTTTTACATAATTATTGCCAATGTCGGAGGTAGATTTGTTATTCACACTCACTCTTTTTAGTATTTCCCCACAAAACAAATTATATTTGTTCAATTGCAACAGTAGTTTCCACTTTTACCCCCTTGTTTATACAGACTTTATGACGTACACTTTTGAAATATATATGACATCGTGAAAATGTCACACCTTAAGGAACCCATCCATTTCATTCCCACGTGATACTAACACTTAGCGTCTGTTTCATTTAAATAAGTTGAAAAGAATAATTAACTTTAAAGTATATAGTAAATCGTACGTTTAATAAGAGGTATACACGTCAAGGCGTCATCTATAATATACGTTGATTAAAGTGCTTTGTTAATAAATACATCAAAATACAGGAGCTGTAGGCGTTTAAAATAAAAAAAGGAGAGCCGAATGAACACAAATTACCCAACCGGGCAAAATTGTATTTTTTATTTTATTCAAGGGGACAAACAGTCTCACAGTTCACCTTATGGCAAATGTTAGTTCATGATATAATGGGTTACCCTACTTTAGGCACAAATTTGTACCAGGCCGTTAATCCCGGACTTTTAGAATAGGCTTGTCGTATGTGGTAACTAAAGGGGAAATATTGATTCGTGGGCGAGCACGGTGAGGGCTCTGATCGTGCAGGATAATGAACTCGGGAGGAAGGCAAAACGGACTGGTCCTGGCTTGTAGTAGCACAACGAGGGTGAGGGACATTGTCCACTAAATCGTAGGCTTTTTAAAGGAGAGGGAAGGACCAGAGGTGAACTATATTTATTTTAATAATAATCACTATTTCAATATTTATTTAAATATAATGCAAACTATTCGACAATAAGGCTCAAGGTGGTGGAGGCTTTATCATACTTTTTTCTCATTATTACTGTTAACGACGTGGGCGCCAATAACTGTTTTTTTGCCTCTCTTTCTTTATAGAAGTACCGGTCAGTTTTTCTTTTCCTTTTTTTCCGTGCTGATGGCCGCTGTTAGCCCGAGGGCTTTTACAGTTTCACTTATGGTGCTCAGTCGTGACCTCTATTAGTGGGTATCCAGCCTCGGCTTGGACCGTTACCCAGTTCCGCGAGAAGGTCTGACTCGAGTCAGTTGCCTGACCAAGAATTATCTACTTTAATATCACTATTATTATTATTGGCTATCTGTACCACCACTTCGGAATGCGTGGGCGCTGGAGAAGAAGTGGCGCAAGAAACTCCAGCCTTCTTCACTTAAGGTTCGTCAAGATGAAATACAATGAATATCAACTATATTATATAAATTAAAATTAAATATACCTAACGGTTTTTTAATGAACACTCACAGTGCTGTTTAAAGTACCAACATTCCCGTTACCCACTCCAACGAAGCTTAAATGCTTGTGCCAGGAGATGGTTCACGACAATATTATAATGCCGGATTCGAACCAACGACCTGAAGTTTCGCATACTATAATCTAATCCATTATGCTATTGACGTTATATGAGTGACCCTGGACTAAAGGATTTCAACTATAATAGCTTGATTCAGACTAACATACTATCAGTCCATAATTCCTCCATTTCTATGTAATACAATGAACATAAATGCAAAATTGATCACTAAGATGACCTCACCCGCTAGTAATCCCCCGACAGTCACTCTAACCTGCTGATATCCTGTGAAGACTTGATCCTTTCCAGTTTAAACTGGCCCATTGAGCTATAAACTAGCTACAGGCACGGTTTTACTTCCAAAAAAAACATGAACAACAAAACGACACGCTCCGGGTTTTAATAGACGATGTAGTTATAATTAGTATATTATATATACTATTTTTTTTATTACATAGAGAGTAACAAACGCACACACAGTTCACCTGCGACCCACGGCATCTACATTCATCCTTGACAAGGAATCATAATGCAGATGCGTTGTCACCCTTGAGGACTGAGATGGAATGCCTCGTCACCAGTAATAAAGGTCTATAATTACACCTATAATTATGTCTCCGAATCGCTACGACACACAACATCGTTATGTACTTACTATCAAAATCATATCAACGAAGGTGTCTTCATCTGTCTTCAATATACATCTGTATACCGTATACCGAGTGATCTATCACTGTAGGTCCTTAAATCACATAGAACTGGACTCAAGACTAACTAGAGAGGAACATTTATCTAAGCGGTCCCATTACTAATTAAATTCCACTTTTAAATATACTTCCGTTTCTTTATTACTCATATATGTTTCCTCGCCAGGTTCTTCATCAACAACTACACATGATGAACAATGCGCGACTAAAGATTCGTCGTTATCATCACATCACAATCTGTCCATCCAGTATCCCAATAAATGCCCACACGCACCAGACGAAACCCAACTGCATTTTGCTGCTATTTCACTCTGGTATTCTGAGCGGTCCTACTCCGTTCGAGCGGACATTAATTCTGCAGCTAGATACAAACTACAGCGTAGCTCTACCACTGTTATACTCGTATATACCTATATAAACTGTGGATTGGCGGACTTCACATGTCTTCGATTTGCATCAATTTATTTTGCAAGTTTTCTTACGATGGTTACCTTCACTTCACTACAATTAACAATTCCATCAATATCGGGCACCGGGGATCGAACTCGGTTTACTCGCGTACCGTTAATTATAAGCGACCGCTTAAACACTGAGCTACTACGATTCCCAATGACACGACAAAACAATTGACGCAATCGAGCATTACTTTGCGGAAAACATAACATATAAAGGAATATATCAACTAGTGTTGATACATCAGCACAATTTGATTTACTTTTTTTTACACGAAAAAGTCACACACACACACAGATATTTTTTATAACGATTACATCTCGCCTCGTGGCGTTACATGACAAATATTTTCTATTGCACAACATAACACAATTTAAACAAAATAATAATAAAATAAACCATAATCATTACGTGCCAAGAGTTTTAACAAAGGTGAAGTTACAGCGGCAGGGCTACGCTGCAGTTTATTTCCAGGTGCAGAATGAATGGGTCAGCTCGACGGGGTTAGGTCTACACCCTCACAGAATACCGGCGTAAAATATCAGTATAGCGGTTCTGTGTTTCGTCTGATGAGTGAAGGGATCCGGAGACGTTTATTACTGGTGACAAGGTAGTTCACTCAGTCGTCAAGGGTGACAACGCATCTGCATTATGATTCCTTGTCAACGATGAATGTAGATGTCGTGGACCGCAGGAATCACTTGCCATCAGGTGAACTGTGTATGTGCTCGTTTGTTACTCTCAAGGTAATGAAAATAAAAAAGTCACGCTTCAGTTAGCCACTAGCTGCACGATGAGTCCGTCAGACGGGGGCAACATGAAGTAACTCTGGCAATGGCAAGACAGGTTCTTAATTGGCAAAATTGGATTGCCAGTCGCACATCAGAATAGACTAACTCTAGCTTAACTAACTTAGCCAACGTTGACAGACCGTCTAGGTCTATCAGCACGGGTTTGCCCTGAATTTTTTGGTCTTAATAAGGCATTGTTTATGTGCCTGATAATACGATAATCATAGGGTCGATGTTTGGATGCGTCTTAAAAAGACTGACGGCCCCCATACACTTCCTTTATTGTATTTAGGGTGCAAAACACAGAACACCTGATGGTTAAGTGATCTCAAGGCCCATGATATCCACATACATCCTCGACAAGGAATCATAATGCGGATGCGGTGTCACCCTTAAGGACTATGAAGGAATGCCTCGTCACCAGTAATAAGGAATCCAGACTCAACGCCAGACGAAACACAGCAGCAATAATTTACTATATCCGAAGACTCGTAGCTGCATCATCGTCGTGCATCTTGAATGTTTCTTAACGGTGGATATAGATGTCAAGGATCGGCAGTCAACACTTACCATGAGGTAAAATGTATTCGTTAGTCAGCACTAAATTCCAAAAAAAAATTACAAAAATACGGCGTCACTAGACCTTGGCCATTTGGAAAAATGGGGACGAATAAAAAGTAGCGCTCGTATTCCGATGCACCTTGCCTGGACTGATCTAGGGGAAGAAGGCCGGAGCTGGTTGGGCTGCAGTCGGAGCATTCTCTTGATCCTGCCGTAAGCGGCGAAGATACCAATCGATACGAATCCGACGACATAACCCGTCCTTGACCTGGGCGGGTAATAAAATAAACTCACGCAAAATAAAAAGAAAAAACCTTCCTGGCACCCTCGCTACAGCAATCCAGGATCACTCCGTGTCGCGATCCAGTTAGGGTTTACTTTAGTGAACGGTCAAGCCCCCTGATCGAAACCCCGTATGGTCGCCTAGTATTTTTTTTTCTATTTACAATGAGAGTAACAAACTCGCACACTGTTCACCTGATGGTAAATGATTCCTGCCGCCCACGACATCTACATTCATCCTTGACAAGGAATCATTGTCACCCTTGAGGACTTAGATGGAATGCCTTGTCACCAGTAATAAAGTTCTCCGGATCCCTACACTAACCAGACGAAACACAGCAGCACTATGTTGCTATATTACGCTAGTATCCGGTCGAGCTGATCCATTAATTCTGCAGCTAGAAACGAACTGCAGTGTAGCTCTACCACTGTCAAATAATCGCATTCTTACAACATATTATCGATTGATAGTACGGTATTATGTAACCAGGAGTACCAAGGTACAACAAGCGGTCGCTATCGCACATTAGCTCATAAATCTTAAAACAGTCTGCCCGCGTACCTTGACCGCGACGTACGTGCTTAGTTCGCGGTACAAATTAGTTTAAGGTTAGTTCATGCGATATATACTCGTATATATATATGTTTTTTTATTTATATCATTATAATATATATTGTGTAAACAATAGTTTGTGTGTTTTCTAATCTGTGTGTTGGTTTTTATTGGTGTGTTGCTAGTTATTGTGGAAGGTAATCTGAGTGATGTTTGTGATTAGATATGACAGTTGGCGATTGTGTACCCAACCAATTTTAAAAACGAAAACCGCAAGTCATAGTCGAAATTACTAGATACACCCGCGTGTACTGGTTACACCCGCGGGTCAGGGCGATTCTCAACGCCCACAGCTTCCGATTAACCAGATAACAGGTGGCGTCCAACAGAGGCTAGGTCCACATACCTAACCTCGGACGGTCAGTAGACATCACCATCTATTCTCCACTCCGAAGAATCTTTCGATAGCTAGGGTGCTGACCACTTAGGTGGCATTCAGATAGGAACGTGATCAGAGCAGACCGACACGGTCAGTGTATGTGCGCTTTGGTGTAAGTAAGAGAACCAAACCAGCTCATGGACCCCCCAGGTCCGTAAGCCCTGTGGCCAATGAAGCTGTAAGAGCCGAATAGGCTAACAGCATCAACATCAACAGAATCTAGATAGTCGAAATTATACATGTTTACTATGATATCAAAGATTCCTATTTAGTTTTTAATGAAGCTTCCTTAAGCCATTTCAACTAAATTTAAATACAATAAATCGTTGGTTCACGAATAGAGTAATGGTGGATTAGAATCGACGACGTTAAATTTTTGCAGACCGTACCTTTAACCATTAGGCTATTGAAGCATTTATTATATTTCTTAATATAATATTAAGGGTGGCAAACCTACATTCTGTTTACTTACCGGTAATTAAAGTCGCATGACATCGACATCTATCCTCAAAAAAAACTCAGAAGGCATGTGCATTATTAATTCATTCTGTTACCATTATCTTTATTATCATTATATCACCACCAAAGACTGAGATGAGAGACAGTGACATATGTTACCCATGAGGATTAAGATAGGATGTCTCGTTACCTTTTTTTATTACATTAAAAGTAACACACACAGTTCACCTGTCTGCAAGTGATTCCTGCGCCCACGACATCTACATTCATCCTTGAACATGGAATCATAGTGCAGACGCGTTGTCACCCTTGAGGACTGAGATGGAATGCCTCGTCACCAGTAATAAAAGTCCATAATTATCTCAACCTATATAATGTCTTCGAAACCCTACGTCACACAAAAGTACATATAAAAGTTATGAAACTGCCCATATGTACAGACATTCAAACATCAATGCCTTCTTTCAATCTTTTTTTAATAAGTCCTTTGACCTATTTTTAAGTCTCAACTTGTTCTAATGCATTCGTAGATTGCTTTTGTTATCGAACAATTTCACATACATTCCTCTTTCTGACTGGACATTGGCTGAATTATCACCACGATGGTTGCCATATTAAAAGAAAAAAAATCCATCCAAATATCTCTCCCGACTTTCCGGGTGGATTTTGCCACAATATTCTTTCATAAAAACCTTATCCTGACAATTTTGAACAGAACAAAAAATAAATCAACCAAATCTATCGAGCCATTCTCAAGTGGTGATTTTTACATGTGTCAAATTTATATAAATATTAGGACCTTGAACAATTACGACGACCTTGTACGTTACGTATAGATTGTCAAAAAAAAGCCAACGTATTTTTTTTTATTTCTCATGCTCGTCGCGATGATACTAAGTAATAAAATTTTTGATTCATGTTTAAGCGTTGATATTCTGCACAGGACAAATAGTTTCTATTTAGCATTGGTACGATACGACGCTGCAATTTTTTCTGGCTGCAGCATGAATTAATTTATTTAACTTTTATATACACAAAGCATTTGTATCAGAAATTTAATATAGGAAAGGTATGTACAAAGGCGCAGCTTATTTTACAATTGAAATCTCTTCCAGCAGGCCTGGTGATGGACATATTATCGGGGGAAAAAACATAAAAAACATAGTGTACTCACATACAAAATAAAAAGAAAATAAAGTAAATAAATAAAAATAAATACAGGACTTTATTAATTTACAAACATGCTAATACTGCTGAAACGGGATAGGATTACGCCGTCTTACCTGTCTGCGTTTAGTGAGTGCAGGAATACGGAGATCCTTTGAGATGAAGACGAGGTATTCCATCTTAGTCTGAAAAGGTGACAAAGCATCTACACCTGATTTCTTATCGAGGATGAACGTGCCATGGTCCGCAGGTATCACTTACCATCTGGTGCACTGTTTAATACCAACAAAAATGGTAAAACAAACGTTTATATTTGTTTCAATCAAGAGCATTATTGCCAAAGAGCTATCTTATATTTTACGAAAAGCTGATCTTAGATTAGATTAGATACAGATCTTAGATGTTTACAGTGGTGGAGCTACGCTATAGTTTGTTTCTAGCTGCAGAATGAATGGGTCAGCTCGACCGGGGTAGAACTACACCCTCACAAAATACCAGCGTGAAATAGCAGCATAATGCTGCATGTGTTTCGTCTGGTGAGTGAAGGGATCCGGAGACCTTTATTTACTGGTGACGAGGCATTCCATCTCAGTCCTCAAGGGTGTCAATGCATCTGCATTATGATTCCTTGTCAAGGATGAATGTAGATGTCATGGGCCGCATGAATCACTTGCCATTGTTATTCTCAATTTTATTAAAAAAAAATAGAATAATAATCAAAAAAATAATCTACCTTGATAATGTTAAATAGCAACATTGACCTGGTCTTCCTTATCAAAGAGTGACAGATGAGCACACAGTTCAGCTGATGATGACTGCGGACATCTATATCCAGCTGATAGTTTCAAGATTCAACATCTCGTTACCTGTCATTGGGTTGATGTATGCCGTACGGAACACATCGCGTTATGCTGCTATTTAGTAAGGGTGTGGTCCTACACTGATCGAACTGATGGATTAATGTTGCATCGAGACACAAGCTGCAACATGACTTTAATAAAGTTAAAACTGTCTGCGTTCATGACAAAAACTTCCCCTCAATACTTCTTCCACAGATGGCGCGACTTCTTCTTGTTCTGTTGTTGATCACACTCGGAGCTCCGGTGTACTTTATCTTCTTCAAGAGCGCTCCTCCCCTGCCAAAAGTCGATCTGAATGAATGGTGGGGGCCGGAGCAGCTGAAGATGAAGCAAGACACCAGTGTGAAGCCGTTTAAAGTCAAATTCGGGGAATCGGTAAGGACCAAATAATACATGTTGTATAAAATAAACAAGAATAGAATTATTCAGGATACGCGTGCAAACTAAGTTCGATCTTCGGTCTTACAATTCATCCTTGGTGGGAATCTGTGTTCCTGAACGAGGATTTTTGGTTTAACAATAATTAAGTGATGTGATAGTGAGTTCGGTCGAATTTGTGGTTACAGCCTGTAGACTGCACAAACCCATGGACTTTTGAGAAGCTGGTGGTAGGTTAAGACATCGGGATGTGAAACACCTCAAAACCCTCGTGATCATGTTTCCCGTAAAGTACTCGAGATGTCGTGAATAAAAAAATATCAATAAGATCTCTTTAATTGACTAAATTCAAGAACACTATTTGTTTCTAGCCGCAGAATGAATGGGTCAGCTCGACCGGGGTAGAACTACACCCTCACAAAATACCAGCGTGAAATAGCAGCATAATGCTGCCGTATATATATATATATATATATATATATATATATATATATATATATATATATATATATATATATATATATATATATATATATATATATATATATATATATATATATATATATATATATATATATATATATATATATATATATATATATATATATATATATATATATATATATATATATATATATATATATATATATATATATATATATATATATATATATATATATATATATATATATATATATATATATATATATATATATATATATATATATATATATATATATATATATATATATATATATATATATATATATATATATATATATATATATATATATATATATATATATATATATATATATATATATATATATATATATATATATATATATATATATATATATATATATATATATATATATATATATATATATATATATATATATATATATATATATATATATATATATATATATATATATATATATATATATATATATATATATATATATATATATATATATATATATATATATATATATATATATATATATATATATATATATATATATATATATATATATATATATATATATATATATATATATATATATATATATATATATATATATATATATATATATATATATATATATATATATATATATATATATATATATATATATATATATATATATATATATATATATATATATATATATATATATATATATATATATATATATATATATATATATATATATATATATATATATATATATATATATATATATATATATATATATATATATATATATATATATATATATATATATATATATATATATATATATATATATATATATATATATATATATATATATATATATATATATATATATATATATATATATATATATATATATATATATATATATATATATATATATATATATATATATATATATATATATATATATATATATATATATATATATATATATATATATATATATATATATATATATATATATATATATATATATATATATATATATATATATATATATATATATATATATATATATATATATATATATATATATATATATATATATATATATATATATATATATATATATATATATATATATATATATATATATATATATATATATATATATATATATATATATATATATATATATATATATATATATATATATATATATATATATATATATATATATATATATATATATATATATATATATATATATATATATATATATATATATATATATATAATGGATTCCTATATTACAGAAACTCTTTACGATAAACTAAGCTTATATTCTCTTACTAGGATATGGTTCATGACAATAGTTCAATGGTAGATTTGAACCTACTACCTTAAGTTTCGTATGCCGCACCCTAAACTATAAGGCTATTGACGCTTCAAAGATGTTTGTTGGATAGATAAGATTCCCCAATAGATGTTCTGAAATCTATGACCAACCATAGATTTCAGACCTTTTCAACCTTTCCAACCTTTTATTTAACAAATTCATAGTTATATTTTTAAAACAAATCTATTAAAACGTTTAATTTAGGGTTAGTAGTATATTTATCTGATATAAAGATTATTTAATCTAGTTTAGCCTTTATCAGTGAACGTTACTGCTACATAACGAGTCGTGAAATACTATGGGTATATCATAAATTGTTAATTTTCGCGACTGAATATGTTACGCGTGGCCCCGGAAATCTGACATTGCATGGGAACCGTCCGATCTCATGCATATCTAATATATATCGGACAAAAATATGGGCACCACAAGTGCGTACTCAATGTATTCCTTGGTATTCAAAAACTGTTCCATTATGCTAGTATCCCAGATAGGTGGTGTCCGACATCTATATCCAGCTGATAGTTTCAAGATTCAACATCTCGTTACCTGTCATTGGGTTGATGTATGCCGTACGGAACACATCGCGTTATGCTGCTATTTAGTAAGGGTGTGGTCCTACACTGATCGAACTGATGGATTAATGTTGCATCGAGACACAAGCTGCAACATGACTTTAATAAAGTTAAAACTGTCTGCGTTCATGACAAAACTTCCCTCAATACTTCTTCCACAGATGGCGCGACTTCTTCTTGTTCTGTTGTTGATCACACTCGAGCTCCGGTGTACTTTATCTTCTTCAAGAGCGCTCCTCCCCTGCCAAAAGTCGATCTGAATGAATGGTGGGGACCGGAGCAGCTGAAGATGAAGCAAGACACCAGTGTGAAGCCGTTTAAAGTCAAATTCGGGGAATCGGTAAGGACCAAATAATACAAGTTCGGTATAAAATAAACAAGAATAGAATTATTCAGGATACGCGTGCAAACTAAGTTCGATCTTCGGTCTTACAATTCATCCTTGGTGGGAATCTGTGTTCCTGAACGAGGATTTTGGTTTAACAATAATTAACTGATGTGATAGTGAGTCCGGTCGAATGTGTGGTTACGGCCTGTAGACTGCACAAATCCACTTTTGAGAAGCTGGTGGTAGGTTAAGACATCGGATGTGAAACACCTCGTAACCCTCGTGATCATGTTTTCTTTATTTATATATTAAATCTATGACCAACCATAGATTTTAGACCTTTCAACCTTTCCAACCTTTTATTTACTGGTGACGAGGCATTCCATCTCAGTCCTCAAGGGTGTCAATGCATCTGCATTATGATTCCTTGTCAAGGATGAATGTAGATGTCATGGGCCGCATGAATCACTTGCCATTGTTATTCTCAATTTTATTAAAAAAAAATAGAATAATAATCAAAAAAATAATCTACCTTGATAATGTTAAATAGCAACATTGACCTGGTCTTCCTTATCAAAGAGTGACAGATGAGCACACAGTTCAGCTGATGATGACTGCGGACATCTATATCCAGCTGATAGTTTCAAGATTCAACATCTCGTTACCTGTCATTGGGTTGATGTATGCCGTACGGAACACATCGCGTTATGCTGCTATTTAGTAAGGGTGTGGTCCTACACTGATCGAACTGATGGATTAATGTTGCATCGAGACACAAGCTGCAACATGACTTTAATAAAGTTAAAACTGTCTGCGTTCATGACAAAAACTTCCCCTCAATACTTCTTCCACAGATGGCGCGACTTCTTCTTGTTCTGTTGTTGATCACACTCGGAGCTCCGGTGTACTTTATCTTCTTCAAGAGCGCTCCTCCCCTGCCAAAAGTCGATCTGAATGAATGGTGGGGACCGGAGCAGCTGAAGATGAAGCAAGACACCAGTGTGAAGCCGTTTAAAGTCAAATTCGGGGAATCGGTAAGGACCAAATAATACAAGTTCGGTATAAAATAAACAAGAATAGAATTATTCAGGATACGCGTGCAAACTAAGTTCGATCTTCGGTCTTACAATTCATCCTTGGTGGGAATCTGTGTTCCTGAACGAGGATTTTTGGTTTAACAATAATTAACTGATGTGATAGTGAGTCCGGTCGAATGTGTGGTTACGGCCTGTAGACTGCACAAATCCACTTTTGAGAAGCTGGTGGTAGGTTAAGACATCGGGATGTGAAACACCTCGTAACCCTCGTGATCATGTTTTCTTTATTTATATATTAAATCTATGACCAACCATAGATTTTAGACCTTTTCAACCTTTCCAACCTTTTATTTACCAGAATCATAGTTATATTCTTAAAACAAATCTATTAAAACGTTTGATTTAGGGTTAGTAGTATATTTATCTGATATAAAGATTATTTAATCTAGTTTAGCCTTTATCAGTGAACGTTACTGCTACATAACGCGTCGTGAAATACTATGGGTATATCATAAATTGTTAATTTTCGCGACTGAGTATATTACGCGTGGCCCCGGAAATCTGACACTGCATGGGAACTGTCCGATCTCATGCATATCTAATATATATCGGACAAAAATATGGGCACCACAAGTGCGTACTCAATGTATTCCTTGGTATTCAAAAACTGTTCCATTATGCTAGTATCCCAGATAGGTGGTGTCCGAGATCTTTGTTTTGCCAAGGCGATAGCTTTCAGAACATGTCTCACTAAGGTGTGGGAATTTAATTTTTCTTGATTATCGGGATTAGAAAAGGTGACCACAACAGATTTATGTACTTACTGAATTGTAGGAAAAACCGTCTTTCTGGTGAAGATCAGCGAGAAAACGGGCTAAATCAGATGCAGTAGGATTGTTTACGCTGATATTTCGAATTCGGGGCCAAGATAACCTGGCCCAGGCTGGCCTATATGTTTTTAAGGTAGAATTGCGCCAGCTTGCCGATAGGAAATCCTTCTGATCCTTAGTCCAACCTGTCAACTGTTCGCTCCACCACCACATTTCCATAGCTCTAGGTTCATCTCCGACATACGCGAAACACACGGTAAAGGTAAAGTTACAGCCTATATATATAAATCAGTACTGATTGACGGACCTCACATATCTTTGTAATATTATCTTAATTTATTGCATCAATATGTTATCCTTCAACACCCCACGTGGTCAAATATTATTTACGATAATACACTGAAAATTGCAATTAAAAACGTTCATTGTTACCTATCCCGGGAATCGAACTCACTTCGCTCTAGAATTAAAAGCGAGCATTTGTTGCTGAGCTAAAACGATACTAAAAATAAAAAAAGATCAAGTGTCAAATAAAATTATCAAGAACGAGTATGTAAAATTAGATAACGTTAAAATAATCAATTTGGAACAAATGCTCGAAGAATTCTTCATGTTATTAAATAGCAGATAATAAAAAATATAGGTATTTTTCGATGAGTTTTATAAATGCAAAAGTGATTTGGACATTATCAGCCGAATAAAATTAAGTTGAACAAACATCTCATGGCATCCAATAATATAACCGAAGTACATGGCGGAAGTGATCTAGGGCGCCTTGACTTGTCATTGCGATTCGATTATAAGTTTTTTTTATTTGTACAAGACAAGACAATAAGAAATACCGCCGATCCCTTAAAAGCCTTATGGGTATAAGTGAGAATTATACTATACACAGGCCGTTACGTTACTTTTTTATGATTTTGCCTTTACAAACTTCTCTACGTTTTAGATGATAAAAGACCTGAAAGACCGTCTCAAGGCCCACCGTCCCTTCACACCAGGACTCGAAGGTGTGAGTTTTGAGTACGGCTTCAACAGTAAGCAGATGAACGACTGGATCAAATACTGGTCTGAGGAGTATCCGTTCAGCGAACGTGAGAATTTGTTCAACAAGTACCCGCAGTTTAAAACCAATATCCAGGGTTTGGACATCCACTTCATCAGGGTCAGGCCCGAGGTGAGTGTCATCAGTATTTATAAAATTAGCCTACCTTTATAAAATTAAAATAAGCAGAGCTACGATGCAGTTTGTTTCTAGTCACAGCATGATTGGGACCACACCCTTGCAGAATAACAGCGTAAAATGACAGCATAACGCTGCTGTGTTTCGTCAGGTGCGTGCAAGGATCCGGAGACCTTTATTACTGGTGACGTGGCATTGCATCTCAGTCCTCAAGGGTGTCAATGCATCTGCATTATGATTCCTTGTCAAAGATGAACGTAGATGTCGTGGGCCGCAGGAATCACTTGCCGTCAGGTGAAGTGTGTCCGTTTGTCACTCTTACTACAAAAGAAAAATAATTATATATATTTCAATATACGTTTCGTTCAAGTTGTTCAACTTAGACGTCGTTTTGAATACAATCAAAAACAATATAAATATTTCAATGTACGTTTCGCTCAATTCTTCAATTTTAAAGCACTTTGAATACAATCAAAAACAATATAAATATGTCAATATACGTTTCGTTTAATTTGCAAAATTTGTAATTTAGGTGCCAGCTGGTATTGAAACGGTTCCCGTGCTGCTCCTGCACGGATGGCCCGGATCTGTCCGGGAGTTCGATGCCGCCATCCCGCTCCTCACAGCTGTCAGCAAGGACAGAGACTTCGCGCTGGAGATCATCGTCCCCAGCCTTCCAGGCTACGGATTCTCTGATGTAAGTTTACACAAGTGTTTTTCAATCTCAAGTTCAATCAAAATTTCAAGTATAAAACGGTACAATTTTTAACTGATTATTTGAAAACTACGTTTCTAATTATAATGTAGGATTTATGATTTAGTGCAAAGAACTGTAACGTTTAAGTGAACAGTGATGAAGGGATGCTGCAGCTTCAGTCTGACCGCAGCATGAATGCGTCGGCTCATGGGGCCACGGCACTCACGGGATACTGGCGTAGAATACGAGCAGATTAACGCTACTGTTTTTCGTCTGGTTAGCGTAAGGATCCGGAGACCCTTGTTACTGGTAACGAGGTATTCCATATTAGTTCTCAGGCCATGCCATGGGCTGCAGGAATTACTAACCATCATGTGAACTTTGTGCTCGTTTGTCACCCTAAACACAATAAATAAGAACTAATTTAGGAAACTTTTTTAAGGCCGCCGTACGCCCCGGTCTTGGAGCGGACAAAATTGCAGTCGTATTCAGGAACCTGATGAACAGGCTTGGCTTCAAGAAGTATTACATCCAGGGCGGAGATTGGGGGGCAATTATCACCAGTAACCTCGCCACGATGTTCCCGCAGGTAAGTGTGGTAACCCTCTTTTATGTGCTGGAGCCACACAGCACTTTGTTTCGACATAAATAGATCAGCTCGAGCAGGGAAGTACCACGCACTGACGTAACACCAGCAAGAAATAGCCGCATAATACTACTGTGTATGGTCTCATCAGTGGTCCGTCAGTGGTCCGGATACCCTTATATATACTGGTGGCAAGGCATTCCATCTTAGTCCTCAAGGATGACAACTTCGGAATGTCCGGTGAATTTAGAGATCTGGAGACCCTTGACGAGGCGTTTGCAGAATATTTCTTCGGGTATAAATGTGGAAGTCATGAGCCGCAGGAGTTAATCATCATCTTGCCAACAGGTGAACTGTGTGCTCGTTTATCACCTTTAATATTATAAGTATAGTGGAGGGGCCGTCAACACTGCAGCAAGAGACTAACTACGGCATGGCCAATATCTGCAAGATCTTTCTTATTTAAGATACATGCAGCACACGTGACAGAGTCAGTCCTCATAGAGACAACGCACGAGGATCTTGAATCTATGTTGAGGATAGACATAGATGTCATGGGTCATAGGCCACTTATACCATCAAGTGAACTGTATGCTTTGTTACTGCTAATATTATTCTATCAAGAAAGTAGCGGGAAAAGATATATCTTAATTTTAGATTATATAATAATACACAGAATGTTATCCAAATGAATAGATAAAATATTATCATCTTCAAAGTATGCTCCTTCAGAAACGATACACTTACGCCAATGAATAATCTAATCATCAAAAGATTTTTTAAACGCTTTTACCGGAATTGAGTTCAGTTCTCTCTGCGAATTCTCCATCATCTCTTCTACCGAATGGAAACGGGTGGTCCACGAAGTGGTAATTTCAGTTTAGGAAAAAGAAAGAAGTCGATTGGATTGGATTGGTGGAAAAGGAGGATACTCGATGGTATTTGTTGAGTTTTTGGTCAAAAATTCGATCATAATGATGGCCTTGTGCGAAGACGCATTAACGCTTTGTGTCACTCATAAGTACGTGGTTTTGATAAATTCGATTCACCGTAAGCCTTCGGTAACATTTTCAGTGATACCAAACCCGAAATTCCATTGGCAATGCGAAATTCTTTGCTCGATGTTTCTGTATATTATGAAATTCGTAATATACACTAGATAATATATAACTAAAAACAGCACTGTATTTAATCTCAATAACAGAAGCAACTCAAACTTCGCACCAAAATGGAAAACAGTTGTGCCAATCTAACAACAACAATAAAAAAACAAACAATTGAATTTGGAACCATAAACAAAACATCCATTCCCGATACTTTTTTGACTGAATGTACGTGACGCAGTGTTAGTTTAATCGATGATAGTTAAACTAATTGACCCTTGCCGCCCGTTCCTGTTAACTTGTGATAAACTTTTATTATCGTCACAAGCATTGCTTTGTTTTCATAGATACATAAAGGAGGCCTCTTTTAGCCAACGACTAATACAAGACGCATGGAAGTTATATGTACTAAGGCAACAATATAACGCACTTCATAACCTTGTTACTGAATGCATCTGAAACTTCCTCCCGTCTTATTGCACATGCAATGCCCCGGGATAGAAAAGAGTACGAGGAGTGAGTGCCTCTGTGTTTGCACAAATACTTACAGCATATAAATATTCTGTGCAGTTGACGTCATCTAGTTATAACCAGAAGATATCGCCGTGGTCGGATTCAACCAGGAGGACACCGTCATTATTATATAAAAAATGATACGAACTTAAAACTGTTCATGGGGAGACGATTGGATGCTAACATATAATTAGCAATGTTGGATATTTTATTCACCAGGTGGAGTGGTGTATGCTGCGTTTGTCATATTGTTTAACAAAACCAGCTGCATCCGTGAAAGTTTTTAACCGTAATGTCACTTCCAGGAGGTCCTTGGCTACCATACAAACATCGCTTTCTCATTGGCTCAGAGGACGTTCCTTCTGCAAGTTCTTGGGGCCATCTATCCACCATTGATAGTTAAAGCTGACTTAGCTGATCGCATGTACCCGCTGTCCAAAATATTCTCCAACCTCGCTGAGGAGATGGGATACCTCCATATACAGGCCACGAAGCCTGATACTATTGGTAAGTATAGTTATAGTATTTTATTTTAAAAAAATGTTAGCTAATATCCCCGTTAACCTATCCATGTAAGCTTTAACAGCGGTGCTGAGAGATGGGCCACGACATGAGTCGAATGGCTGCCTGCCGTCATGTTGCAGTTGGAAACGAACTGCACTGTAGCTCTACAAGTTTATAATGCATAAAGTTTTAAGCAGCTGACATGGTGATGTGAAAACACGCATTCCAACTCAACAATAGTCACTCTTAAATGATTTAGGTCGTTTTTATTGTATTCACGGAGACATTCGAGCACACAGTTACTTGATGGTAAGTGATTCCTGTTGCCAAGACGATCATACTCATCCTAGATATGGCCTCCCAGATGCATTGTCACCTCTGAGTACAAAGATTGGACGGGTCAGCTCGACCGGGATAGATCAGGTCCGCACAGAATACCCGCGTTAAATAGCAGGATAACGCTGTTGTTTGTCGTCTGATGAATGCACGGATCCGGAGACTTTTATTACTGGCGACGAGGCATTCCATCTCAGTCCTCTGCATCTGCATTATGATTCCTTTTCAAGGATGAATGTAGATGTCATGGGCCGCACGAGACACTTGCCATCAGATGAAATGTGTGCTCATTTATTACTCTCATGTAATAAAAAATATTCAAATCATTTAATAAATTTCACATTTTTTTTCACTTTAGGGGTAGCACTCTCAGACTCTCCATCAGGTCTTCTCGCGTACATCTTAGAGAAATTCTCTACATGGACTAAGCCAGAATACAAACTGCGAGCTGACGGCGGTCTAGGCTCCAGCTTCACCCGGGAACAGCTGATTGATAACCTCATGATGTACTGGGCTACCAATTCCATCACCACATCAATGAGGCTATACTCGGAGACTTTCAACAAGAGATACATTGAGTTAAAAATGGACGAGTAAGTAACCAATTTTAATTTTATATCTTAATATTTATTTCCTATTTAGCTCCTAAAGTGAAGCGGCTAGCTTTGCCAGATTTAAGATGTCCACGGCTACTGGTGGCTTAGGATTGTGGCGAGTGGCGATATGGGAAAGAAGTCCATGTCAGGATATGAGGATGAGCTTACATAGTTTAGAGACACGTTGCAGATACTTTTTTAGTTGCATATTGATTGGGGGGTTAGCTCTGTTCAAGAGAAGGACCACGCCCTCACAGAATACCAGTAAACATTACCGTGTTTCATATGTTGAGTATAGAGATCCTCAGTCCTGTTCTCCGTCCTTAGATGTCATTGGATGGATGTCACTTACTATCAGGTGATCTGTGTGCTCCTTTGTCAAACCTAGTCAACTGTTAACTAAGCTAAGACACTCAATCATCCTATACTTGTAATTAATAATTGCGTAAAAATAACGATTACTGCGTCCTTGACTTGATTATCTTCTTCAGTGTTGTAAGGCCGGCTAGAATATTATGATCGACAAAGGACTTCGCTCTTACAAATACTGGATAAAATATTATACATTCTGTGATGGGACCTAGAGATCCAATCGCTGGTAACGAGGTTGTCACCCCTGAAGATTAAGGTGGAACTTTGGAATGACCAAGCAACTCACGTGATGTTAAGTGATCACCGCTGTCCGTGAATATCTACTACACCAGAGGATTTGCAGGTACATTGCCGATCTTTAAAAAAGTTGTAGATTGAAAATAGCGCTGGCGACAGCTGATTACACAGAGTAGTTGAGCGTGGAAAATTTAAACCAGGAAACTTCGTGTTAAGCTTCCGGTTTCTTTCACTCAGCAGTCGTAGACACACCCCTAGTAACATCTACAATGTACCGTCACCCTCCACAGGATCCCGACACCAGTGCCAACATGGTTCATCCAAGCGAAGCACGAGATCTCCTATCTTCCCGGCTGGATATTGAGGCTCAAGTACACCAACCTGATCAACGAGACACTGTTAGACGACGGCGGTCACTTCCTCGCCATGGAACTGCCCCAGGTGTTCACTGAGGATGTACTGAAAGCCATCGCCGCGTTCCGCAATTGGCATAAACAGAACAATGTGAAAACGGAACTGTAGATGTGTTGTTAATATTTTAATAATAATTTCTTTTGTTATAATTTCGTTGTTCTTTACACCTGAGTACCCTGTTATTTAATGATAAATTACCCTCAACTCTTCTCAAGTCCCCTGGAGTGACAACAAATCTAAAATGCATATGCGTCTACTTATATTATGATTCCTTATGTAGGGGACGAATCTGCATGTCATGGGCCGCAGGAATCTATTAGCATCAGGAAAACTGTGTGCTTGATACCCTACTATTATAAATAAGCACAATCTTAGCTCCCTACTCAGCGGGCCCCCCGCTCGCAAGTCTAATTAGATAAAGCTGTAGAGGTCTCTGGACCAACAGCAATACACATTCACAAAAAAAAAATACAACTGGTAACACTGATCTAATAATTTTGAAAATTAAAATTACCACTCAACTCTTGTAATACAATTGACATTGAAAGACTTAAACTTACCCCGTACAGTAATTACCTACGGGTCGGAGCACCAAGTACCGTCGGTGGTCCAGTGTGCAAGCGTTCGCGTTTACTGTCACGTCACGCGAGCAAAACGAGTTCGACCCCCGGTGTCAGGCACCAATGAAAACTTTTAAGTGCTGTTTTTTAACAGTGTTGGAGCTACACTGCAGTTTGTTTCTAGCTGCAGAATGAATGGGTCAGCTCGACCGGGGCAGGACCACGCTCTCACAGAATATATCAGCTTGAAATAGCAGCATAATTCTGGTGTGTTTCATTTAGTGAGTGAAGGGATCTGTACACCTTGATTACTGGTGACGAGGCACTCCATCTCTCATCCTCAAAGGTGACAATGGATGTGCATTATGATTTCAGAATGAAAGGGTCGGCTCGACCGGGGTAGGACCACGCCCTCACAGAATTTCAGCGTAAAATAGCAGCATTACCTGCTATGTTTCGTCTGGTGAGTGTAGGAGACCTCTATTGCCTTATTGGTGAAGAGGCATTTCATCTCAGTCCTCAAGGGTGACCATGCATTTGCATTATGATTCCTTGTCAAGGATGAATGTAGATGTCGTGGGCCGCAGGAATCACTTGCCGTCAGGTGAACTGTGTGCTCGTTTAATACTCTCGACGTAATAAATAAAAACGTGTTCGATGATGAAAGAAAATATAGCGAAGAAACTAGCTCGTCCAGGAAAAATAATAAAAAAAATATTTTGAAGACATGCGAAGTCCGCCGTCCACAGTGCAGACGCGCAGTGGGCTTTGTTCTAACACGCTCTCCAGAGAGGACGCCCAGCAACATCTGTGGGATTTATTTATCTAGGCTTCTATATATTTTATTATATATTATTTAACTTACATTACAAAGTATTGTAGTAATTCAGATATTATCATTTTGGGTTTTAACTAAGAATTCCTTCGTATTTTGTTTTATTTATTTATTTATTTATTTATTATGGCTTATCAACATAATTACATAATTGGTTTCAAGGTTTAACATTATAAATCAAGTTAAAAAATGGCAACATGTAACTACACTTACAGATAAACACATCTTGCGTTAAGTAACTATGCATAAACACTAACTATATAAAAACAAATTACAATACAATTTTAAACTAGAGAATAGAAAAAATTATACTAAATTAACCTCTAAAATTAAACTATTTGTGTAAGTACCATAAATTGACAATTTTGACAACATAAACAACAAAAATGATTATATGATTACATAATTGTTTGTGATATGGCAAAACAAAACAAAATATTAGACATCTGCGACTGCACTGGGATTCAATACCCTGACGATTTTGGATTTGAACAATGGTAATTTATCATGAAATATATCGATGGAGCTATCTTTGTTTATGAAATACTGCAGCAGTCTGCACAACCTTGGAAGAATTATGGCCCAAATTTGTTTTATACGTTCTGTGAGTGAGGATGGACCTTGGGTGGCGTGGCAAGCGAGTTGGAACATCAAACGAAAAACGACTAAGCAGATCAAAATTATCCGATAGATTGTTTAATAACTTGTATAAAAATAAGATGTCCTGTAAAGTGCGCCCATCAGATAACTTCATAAGGTTAAGGACTCTAAGTCGGTCAGAGTACGGAACTCTTATATTTGGTCCATTAAAATAGAAATAAGTAAATAGTCTTTGTATAGACTCGATACGGTCTTTGTGAACCTGATAGTTTGGGTTCCATACTACTGAGCAATATTCAAGCTTGCTTCTCACAAGTGCAATGAACAAAAGTTTTTTGGTTCTTAAGTTGCTGATTTACATATGTTTACAAAATGCTGGTTAAAACTCAGTTTGGTATCGAATGTAACACCTAGGTCACGAACTACTTCTTGTTCAGTTAGCGCTACGCCATTGATGTCGTATACTGATTGGATAGAATTGCGATTACGTGTAAATCTTATAAAAGAGCATTTCTGAGGATTAAGAGCCATATCATTATGTCGAGACCAATCAGCTAACCTATCCAAGTCCACTTGAAGAGCCTTACTATCACAAGCCGACCTTATTTCTTTCGCAATCTTTAGGTCGTCGGCAAAGATATAACAATTCGTGGATACATTCCAGGACATCATTAATATAAATATTAAATAAAATAGGCCCCGTATAAAGACAGGAAGGTTGGATTCCAGGGTTCGATCCTGTCCGAATGGCGATGAATTGATTAAGCCTGCATGTCTGATATATATAAAGAGATAAGTAGAAAAAATGTGATGTCATCCAATCAGCAGGGTAACCTACACTATTGGACTACTCTATGAGAGTGTCATTAAGTCCAGTGATGGTATATAGAACATAAAATAAGCTCTTAATTTATGCCAACATATATATATATATATATATATATATATATATATTTAGTTTACTTAGAAGATTATACTATGAGTGCCCATTATGAAGGTACGCGTCATATATGTTAAGTTTGAACTATTCGAGTGGCCAAATTTAGAAATACCACCGTCATCTTGAAATTTTGTCACGTGCGACCGTTTACATATTATGTAAATAAAAATTAAATGACGTTCGTTGGTTAGTGCATCACTTGAGAACGGCTGGACCATTTTGGTTACCTTTTTAAAATGTTTATAATAATTAATGAATTCTTACAAAAATTCCAAAAAACAGAATTTTTTAGTATTTTTATATGAATTAAAGACTATAATAAAGCACATCAAATTCAGAAAGTGGAAAAAAAAAAAAGAAAAAGGTAATAAACAAACTTGAACAGAAGAACGTCTGCCCACTCAACTGATGTGTTTTTTACACAGAAAGTAACAACCTAGCACATAGTTCACCTGATGGTAAGTGATTACTGCGGTCCACGACATCTAACTTCATCCTTGACAAGGAATCATAATGCAGATGCGTTGTCACCCTTGAGGACTGAGATGGAATGCTTCGTCACCAGTAATAAAGGTCTCCGGATCCCTGTTTGGTAAACAAACGTACCACGGCATTATGCTGCTATTTCACGCTGATATGCTGTGAGAGGGTGGTCCTCCGTTCGAGCATTCATTCTGCGGCTAGAAATAAACTGCAGCGTAGGTAAGTCTACCACTGTTTGAAACGATGTGTATTAAATGAGGCTGAAGAAATCAAGGACTACTACTTTAATAAAATCTGTATTTAAATTTTTTTATTTTTTTTGCCGAAACCGCGACATGCTTGTTTCCCATGTGCTCGGCGTTGAAGGCAAACTTGTTTAGTTATCTCGATGACGTCAGTTTCGCCAGCCAATCTGCAGTGTAGCCGCAGATTAAACCTATGTCCAACAGTGGGATCTATATATATAGGCTGGTTACTTCACATACTTGCACAAGTGCACGGTATGCTACCGTTCATTCCGATAAATAACTCCATAAATATCAGTCCAAACATTCAATACATTATTCTTGTAAGGACATGTTTGGACTGTGATGAATCATTCGCGTCACGATGATGTTCACAACAACGATGCAGCTGAATGACGGAGATTATCGCCACAATGATTATTTACAATGAACGTTTTCGTCGAGTCATGATCAAGAAAAACATTATCTTTAAACGATTTGTTACTAACCGAACACGGTCAATATCATTTGGAATTCAACATGGAACTCGATTGTCATTCTTAGATATTTAAAGTAGTGAAGGCTCAAGGACTTCATTTCGATTATTTTTTTTTTTTTAAATAATACTAACAGTGCTGTAATTACTAACGTCCCCCATAACCACTGCAACTAAGCTTCAATGCTTGTGCTAGCAAATGGTTCACGATAATAGTCCAGTGGCAGATTCGAATCTACAACCTTAAGTTGCGCAGACCGTACCATTAACCATTAGACCATTGACGCTATCCTGATTTATTGTACTAAATGAGCACACAGTACAAGTGATCCTTATAGCTCATTACATCATCAGAAAGTATCATAATGCAAGTCACCCCATCGCGACACTCACCAGACGTAACACAGCACCGATATGCTGTTGTTTTGCCGCTAATATTCAACAAGAGTGCGGTCCTTCCCTGTACAAGTCAACGAATGTTTACGGAGGTCTTTGATCTAAGTCCCCTGGAGTAATAACAAATCTAACATGCATATGCAACTACTTACGTTATGATTGCTTATGGTGGATGAATGTGCGTGTCGTGGCGTGGGCCGCAGGAATCGATTAGCAGCAGGTGAACTGAGTGCTTGTTACTCTAGTATTATAAATAAGAACAAACTAAGTAGAATCAAAAATATTTTATTGTATGAATTGAATTTTATACGCTGGTAACACTGACCTAATAAACGAAATCATGTCACATTCATATTTTGCTATCAATCATTGTTTTTCATGTTTAATATAATTATCGTAAGTCGATGCACAATCGTAAAATTGGCCACATCATGACGTGTACGAACATATCGTGAACTGGCATTTCACAATATTAACAAATCCGCCGATCGTTGAACGCTCATCCTTCGTCATGCCACACTTGGAGAGATTACGATGGCAATTATTTTATTAAGCATGACTGAATAAACAAGAAACATTGTTTATTTACTTTCAAAATTAAAAAATACGAGGTTGTCACTCGAAGAACTTTCTTTCCCATCGGCTATCGGTTCTACGAGCTACGTGGCCATTGCCACGACAAGGTCATGTGGGATTTGTACCCAATAAAATTTTTAATTTCTATATTCCTCTCTTGACCGTGTACCTCGATCCTTAAACAGAATGAGAGTTAGTGTTCCATACCATTGTACTTGGTTCTTTCGTTATTCTTTCATAGTACAGTCCATACTCCTTTGGAAAAACCTTCCGGATATTGTCTCTTTATCGATAACATTATTTTAAGGCAAATTATAATAATATTTTCTCATGGTATTTATATATTTATATATATATATATATATATATATATATATATATATATGCGTATAGTTATATTGTTATGTACAATTTTATGTACAACTACATATTATTATCTAAACAACCTTTTTGATGCCTACCAACATATTTTCTCGATCTCCCAGAGTTCACTGGTAGAAAATGCCACTGGGCATTAAGTCCACCCTTGTAAACTTTTTGTTGTATTTAAGGAACATAAAGAATACATAAATAAATAAATACAACCCTTTCGGTCACACCAATGTAAAATGATATGACGAATGAAGTATTTTTATTGTTCACACATTTTTCATTTCTCTCTGGACTCAAGTCTAAAGTCCACGCTGACGAAGTCGCGAGCGAATGCTAGTACAAAATAAATTAAGGTTATCAGTTCCTCGTTCCTAGATAGCGCAGATTGTTCAAGGAATTTTAAAATAAAAACACCATTGATATCTTTCGTGATAAGCTTTCTGTATTTAAAGCTAAAATACATATAGGAATACAATTCTCGGCAAAGATTCTCAACTATTCCGCTATACATTCCGACTTGATTTTAGAGTATATGTATATAATCAGTGAACATATTGTATTGTAATAGTTGTAATAAATAATGCGGTTTTGTTGTTGGTATGTACGTTGATTGTATATTTAATGGTTTATTTATAATACTCGCGTGTTGTCAGTGATGAATTCTGGTGTAGAGACATGTTCTTTCATTGTTCGCCCTATCAGAAAGCTCAGGGACACTCGATGAGCTACGGAGCGGGTAATACTTCGGTAATGTAATGTTGCTGGTCATATAGCTCGTAGAAAGATAACCGATGGGGAAGAAAGTTTCCTCGAACTAGCAGTCGCATTGTAGGACTAAATGAAACGACGACCAAGTTTGCCGGAGGTCGATGGATGCATGTGGCTCGGTGTAACGCTTTGAGGCGATCTTTGGAGTTCTGCAGTTAATTAGTGATATAATACTTTGTTAATTATTGTATTTAAATAAAATATTCAATGTTTGTATACCTTCGCAACATACTAAGTTCTTTAATTATAATTACATGATACTATAGTTAATATAACTTTTATTACATTGTAATTTAGTTCATGAACCTTTAAATTCGTCCCTATAGATAGCGATCCGAGTAGAGGTTTTTTACCTCCTCATGAGGGGCCCTCGGATCGTATCGCCCCCTCTGTTGTCGTCGACGTTCTACGTCCACAGGGGTCGGAGTGCAGCGGTGGTGCGGCAGCAGTCTCCGCGCCAGCTTTACAGCAACGTCTTTGTGTCCCTAGGCAGCGGGCCTCTCGCTTGCGAGTCTAATTAGATAAAGCTTTAAAGTTCTCTGGACCAACATCAATACCCACACATAAAAAAAAAAACCTTTAAATAATTGAAATGAAATGTTACTAAATTTAATATAACTATTATTAAATTATAATATAGTACATGAACCTTTAAATAAATAAATAAAAAGAAACTTCCTTCGGACACGATGACAAGCCGTTTACTTCGTCATCGATAGCAGACAATATTTTGATGATGACTTTGATGTGATCATATTGCATAAGTATAAACCGCCAGTCCGCCGTGTTGGCAGCGAGGCGACGCACGTCTGATAGGCTTGCCAGTCACTAGTGAGTATGAGCGCTAAATAATTATGTCAACAATCTTTACCGGTAATAATACCGGTTGCCGTGTGTGTGTTCGTAGAGTTATATAATAAAAAAACAAGGTTTAGATATTGTTTTTGTCTGTCCTTGTGCACGTAATACTTGAACAGTACAGCCAGAAATTTAATATACATTTTTTTTTGTTTTAATTTACAATACAGTATGTCTATTTTAGTTTTTATATATAGTATAGGCGTCAAACGACCATGTAGCCCACCTGATGTTAAGTGATCACCACCGCCCATGAACATCCGCAATACCAGAGGAGTCGTAGATGCGTTGCCGGCTTCTAAGGAAGGTGTAGGTATATATATAACTATTTCTAAACTATTTGTTCCCCAGGTCAAGATGACGAAATTGTTAACAATAGCAGCAGTAGTGGTCGTAGGTGTAGTGGCATGGAGGATGCTCAGCCCAGCACCGCAGCAGCCAGTCCTCGACCCCGCAGAGTGGTGGGGCCCACCCGAGCTGAAAGGCAAACAGGACACGAGCATACGACCGTTCAAAATCAAATTTGATCAGGCTGTAAGTGTAATCATTTCTTATATTTATACGAATAACATTAGAAGTTTTTAAAACTCACATTGACTAACATTGTTGTACTGATATGTATATGAATACTGCACATTGGAATTGATATTTTGTTTTTAAAACTCACTTTGACTAACATTGTTGTACTGATATTTATATGAATACTGCACATTGGAATTGATATTTTGTTTTTAAAACTCACTTTGACTAACATTGTTGTACTGATATTTATATGAATACTGCACATTGGAATTGATATTTTGTTTTTAAAACTCACTTTGACTAACATTGTTGTACTGATATTTATATGAATACTGCACATTGGAATTGATATATTGTTTTTAAAACTCACTTTGACTAACATTGTTGTACTGATATTTATATGAATACTGCACATCGGAATTGATATTTTGTTTTTAAAACTCACATTGACTAACATTGTTGTACTGATATTTATATGAATACTGCACATTGGAATTGATATTTTGTTTTTAAAACTCACATTGACTAACATTGTTGTACTGATATTTATATGAATACTGCACATTGGAATTGATATTTTGTTTTTAAAACTCACATTGACTAACACTGTTATACTGGTAGTGCAACACTGCAGCTACTTTCTAGGAACAACATGATGTAAGCTATTTATCAGCGTGAACTTGCAGCAGTTCTTATGCCGAGGGTCTTTTAATGTCACAAACATTAATTATATTATCATATGACATACTACATTACTAATTAAAATATTCGCAGGGTTAGGCCATGTTGCAGCTTGTATTTAGCTGCAGCATGAATGGTTTAGATATCAACTATTTATTGAGGATAGATGTAATTGTTAATGCACTGTAGCCTTTACATACCATCAGGTACGCGAGGAAACTGAGTTCGAGTTCCGGTGCTGACTGATTTAAATGTTTAATTTTAATCTTCAGTCCGGGACCCAATTACAGAGAACGAGACATTCCGCTCTATTTATTGAATCTGGATGTAGATATCATGGGCCGCAGTCTTTATAGCATAAAGTGAACATTCACCGCTGATGTTAATAAAAAACTGCATTTTTTCTGTTTTTAACCTCTTTATGGTCTACGGCAAGGTCTGTGTTTGACGTCCCGTTGGCGTAAATAATCTGTCATACCGTCAGCTTTTAATTATTTATTTTGGTCCAATGTGTCCGGTATGTCCGGTTAGGGATTTCATTCTATTAATGACGGGACCCCGAGACAAAGGCAGCGCCCAATCATGTCCACTGTTGAATTAGTATGTTCGCATTAATCTTCAACTTGACCATGAGTGTTGTAAAACAATATAAAAAATTACAGATAAAAAGTTAATAATGAACATAAAAAAATTCAAGTTTCGTACTTCATTGAATGCGATATATATTTTTTTTATTATATTAAGAGTAACAAACGCGCACACAGTTTATCTGATGCCAAGTGATTTCTGTAGCTCACGACATCTACATTCATTCTTGATAAGGAATTTTCACCATTGTCACCCTTGAGGACTGAGATAGAATGCCTCGTCACCAATGATAAAGGTCTACAGATTAAGAGGAAAATTTAAAAAAAGCCCATACGTATACACTTATTTCTAAACATCAGCACGTATATAACATTTCGTATTTCTTACTTTGTAAATAACTGACTTCCATACAACCGTTCATCCCCTATTTTACCACCTTAGGGATGAAATTTCCTAAAATCCTTCCGTAGTGGTCTTACAACCTAAAATGTATCGACTGCCAAAATTTCACTTTGTAGCCCCAGCGATTTAAGCTCTGCATTGATGAATCAGTCAGTCAGTAAAGACAATTAATTATATATATGTAGAGATAATTTATACCTCCTTAAATTTCTTTATAATCTAAAATCTATTCGGTCTTTCGAAATTTGGATTTCAGATTGTTTTTTTATTTATATTAAATACCGTACAGAAATAGGTAGCCTACCTACATTAAACAGTAATGAAATCAGTTTTAAAACTTTGGTCCCCAACTACTTACTTAAACTACCCGATTGTGCCGTAGTTCCCAAAGTGGTCCAGGTGGACCCCCAGGAGTCTACGATGGCTTGACAAAAATGGGGGTCACAATTCGTAAGCGGGGTTGCTATCGATAGTGAATAACTAAAATGCTGGCTTGACTTCAATGGAGGCAGATAATATTTAAAGAAAGCCAATTTTACCTTTTTGACATTCACTCACAGGCACAATCCATTAATTTACTAACCTGATTGGTTCCATTCTCACAAGAACTCAAATTTCCATAGTAAGATCTAATCTTCACATTTTTTGTCGAGTTTTTGGAATATGGTAGAGATGTACATGGCTGTAGGGGAGCCACCGGAACCAGATAAATTTTGAAAGTGGTCTATGAGAAAAGAAGTCTGGGAATCTCTGCGATAGTGAAATAAGTTCATCATCCAAATATGGAATTTATTGATGGCTATCGGTATTGTATTGTATTTATATAAACTAGTTTTAGTATTTTCTTTTTAGTAATTAGTTTATTGGTCGCATCGTTCCCTATCATAATATCTCACCACACCTTGGGTTGACTGGTAGAGAATGCCTTTGGCATTAAGTCCGCCCTTTCTGAACTTTAACTTTGGCAAGGTCAATGCAATAAAGAGTAATTAAATAAAACAATCATAATGCTTTGACATAACAGAGCAAACAGCAGCGTTCAGCGGCTGCCATGGTATTTAGTGATCTGTGATAACGAGATGCTTCTCTGGCCGGGCCGACTGTCGTGGACCATCTCCCAACAATAACACAAGAGATGAGCTTGGTTGGAGTGGTTAACTGGAATGTTAGTTAAAATAACTAACATTGTCACACACACATTTTACCTGATGATTAAAGACAACTGCGACCTATGGCGTCTACACGTATCCTCAGCACATACGTTCATCCCAGGACTTAGACGGAAGGATTAGCTGTAATTGGGTCTCGGAACCCTACACGCACCGTACAAAGCACAGCTGCGTTCATTCGATCATTACATTAATAGTATATAAAAAGTACTAAATAGTATTATAAACATTTCAGATGATCAAAGACCTCAAAGAGCGATTGAAGAAGCACCGTCCTTTGACCCCACCATTGGAAGGAATTGCCTTCCAATATGGATTCAACAGCGGCCAGCTGGAGGGCTACCTGAAGTACTGGGCAGATGAGTATCCGTTCAGTGAGAGAGAGAAGGCCTTGAATCAGTTCCCCCAGTTCAAAACAAACATACAAGGTCTGGACATCCATTTCATCAGGGTCAAGCCAGAGGTGAGCACCAGAACGCAACGTTCTTTAATCATATTAATTACTTTTAATAGAAGTATATAAGTGTAATGTTTATTTTTTATTGATGGTGACAAATAAGCACACTGACCTAAAGGTAAGTGATCCCTGCAGCCCTGGACACCCAGATTCATCCTCGCTTAGGTATCATAATGCAGATGCATTTGCCACCCATGATTACCAAAATCGAAAGCCTTAGTAATAAGGCTATCCAACTTACCTAACCTACACTCAGCAAACGAAACACAGTTATGCTGTCATCGTACGCTGATATTCTGTCTGAGTCCACCATTCGCGCCGACCCGTCCATACCGCTGCTAGAAAAAAGCTCCAACGTGGAGCCACGTTCGAGCTTGGCTACCACCGCTATGGCTCTTACTGTTAATACTGAATAATACTGACCAGCCCTAAAGACTGTCAGGCAGCACGATCCTGAATCACCTTCCGTCGACTTCCAAACTTGCATAGGTCGCGAGAGCTTTTCGTAGTAGTCGTGTAGTAACAACTAATTGATTAATATAGTGTACATATTGATATATACATTTTACATATTAATACGTGAACATAAAAAAATTTTGTTTTTTCCCTTTTCTTTTTTTTCTTTTTGCGTAATATTAGGGTGACAATCGAGCACACAGTTCACCCGATGGTAGGTGACAACCGCGGCCCATGACCTCTACATCTGTTTTCAACAAAATTTTTAGATACACGTGTGTTATGACTCATTAAACTGAAGACGCATTGGGCTGCCCACCTCATTTTGTCCATCACAGTGTCGAAAAGGACGAAAGTCCACCTAGATGGTGTGACGACCCATGCGGTGTGGGCGGAAGTCGATGGATGCAGGTGGCTCAGGGTCGTACTCTGTGGTCATCTATGTTCGGACGTGGAGTAGTGATGTGCTGACGTAAAATAATATTGTGCAGGTACCCGCGGACGTACAGGTAGTGCCCCTGTTGATTCTGCACGGCTGGCCGGGGTCTCTGCGAGAGTTCTACGAAGCAATCCCGCTGTTAACGAAGCAGAGAGCTGGTTACGACTTCGTGTTCGAGCTCATAGCACCGAGCATGCCCGGCTTCGGATTTTCCGATGCAAGTAACAATCATTTTTTTTTTAATAAAATTAGTAAATCCATGACATGAGAAAGGTTAGTAATAAAAGCAATTTGAAAAGTTTGGTTCATTTACTTGACCTGTATTCAGACAAGTCTATCCACTAAGGAATGAATTGTATTTAAATTGAATATATATACATGTATGTATGTATGTATGTGTGTAATGTTCCTTATTTATATTTGCTTTTCTTAGTTTTTTTCTTAATAACTTTATTGCTACACCTATCACAATAGCTCATTATACCTTGGGTTGACTGGTAGAGAATGTCTTGAGCATTGGATCCGCCCTTTCCAAACTTTAATTTCGTTTAGGTTAATGCAATAAAGAGTAAATAAAAGTTATTTAACTGTTCTTTTTAATAAACTATAAAACTAGTAAACTATAATAACAAATGACATGCACTGTTGTGGTCAGATGATCGCCTTTTCCGACCTCTGACGATTCCAGCGACAATTTTAGCTTTCACATCATACCAGATTTAAAACGCCGCTATCCACTTGTAACTTGGAGCTTACTGCCAGCACCATAATATAGTGATTAATATAAAGTCACCCAATGATATAGCTAAAGATGATATAGCTAATGGTGGAATCAACCAGGAGGGAATCATTGCCGTATATCGGTTCGGAAATATCGTTGGCGACAGCTGATTCCACAGAGGAGTTGTGTGTGGAAGAAAATTTTGCGTGAAGCGCACAGTGGTAGCACCATTATTAAATTCCAAGAGAGCTAGATATACCAGTAATTTAGGATAACACTCTACTTATTAATTTTTTCTTTAAATTTTAGAATAACTAGAATATAATAGTACTATATAATCACACTCCAGTAACCCTAGACGCCTTCAATCACCTTTTCTTTCATTGATAAACTAAATAATAATAAATAACTTTCCAGGGAGCCGTACGTCCTGGCTTAGGACCGGCACAAATGGGAGTTATGTACAGGAACCTCATGCATAGGCTCGGATTCAAGAAATACTACATCCAGGGCGGGAACTGGGGGTCCGTGATATCGGCCGCCATGGTTACCTTCTACCCAGACGATGTGTTGGGCCATCATACCAATGGAGCTTTTGTTCAGGTAAATAAGAACTTCTGATAGAGATTTTGGATTTAGAGCTACAAGGGATACAAGAGACCTAAAATTACAATTAACAATTTCCATTGGTACCGGCGCTCGGATCGGATTTAGTTTTTTTTTATATAGAAGAGAGGCTAACGATGTTGCTGCCTTACCAACGCCAGAGGAGTTGCTTGTATCTCTTGTGAGTCCCTGAGTCGTATCGATTTAGAAATAACGCTGACGCCAGCTTATTTCATAAAGTAGTCGTGCATGATAAAAGAACACAGTGGTGGGCTGCCAATCATCCAGCCAAGATGAAGATGAGATGAGTGAGAGATGAAGCTTTCATTTAAACACCTTAAGCTACCACGGATCGTAATTCTACTAACAAAAAAATAATCAGTCATCAGGTACTATGCTCAAGACAATTCTTGGAGGCTTCTTCCCATCACTTGTCGTGGAGTCACATCTGGCGGACCGCATCTATCCTCTGTCCTGGCTCTTCTCGTACTCCATGGAGGAATATGGTTACTGCCACCTGCACGCCACTAAACCGGATACCGTTGGTAAATACCGTTTATGCTGAACGAATAAACATATGTATATTTCCATTCTATTGTATTAAGGGTGACAAATGACCACAGAAATCGATTCCATAGCACCAACGTCAACTAAAATTCAAAATAGACAATTGTTGATAAAACTAAGGAATTAGATGGAATGCCTGTAATTTTTGATGTTACCTGTAATCGGGTCCCTGGTAGACACCAAACGATACATGGCATACTATGATCCTTCACCGATTGAGCCGACCCATTCATGTTGTAGTAAGAAATTCGCCGCTACTGACTCTACCGTTGTTCAAATCCTTGTGAGTATTATCATACATGAGGGGCATATCATACATTCTAATACATGAGGGGCACGATGGAAGGCTCATTTCTGGTTATCAAGTTTTCGGATACTAGACTTAAGTGATAATTCTGTTGATAATACACATCACTGTCACCACAGCCTATCCACAGTCCACTGTTGAACACAGCTCCCCTTCATTAGATTGCCACAAAGCACGATCCTAAGCCACCTGCATCCGTGGACATCTCGCAGACCATTTTGTCCAGGTAGTCGCTCCGTGTATTGAGAGTCGTCCAACACTTCCAGTGACAGTTTGCCACGTCTTCATCAAGCACCTATCTTTCCCATTGGTTATAGGTTCTATGAGCTCTTAGAACCATATAGCTATATGGCCGACCTAATGCCACTTCACCTTGCTCTTTGGAGTATCTTTGTAGCTATACATACACATATATCCATTATAAATAAAGAACCATGCATTACCATCCTTGAAAACTAAGATGGAATGCCTCGTTACCAGCAATAAGCTCTCTTTTTTTTGTATTACATTGAGAGTAACAAACACACACAATCCACCTGATGGCAAGTGATTCCTGCGGCCCATGCTATCATTCATCCTTGACAAGGAATCATAATGCTGATGCGTATGTCACCCTTGAGGACTGAGATGGAATGCCTCGTCTCCAGTGATTTACTCATCAAACGAAATGCATCACTATGTTGCCCTCGTTTTCTGTAATATTTGTTTATCATAAATTTTGGTAATCGGATCTGGATGTTGTTCATGTGTACCGTATACCTGACACTGCAACTTAACCTTCCCCTAACCTTGTTGCTCTTAACGTTGGACTAAAGTAGAAGATGCCGTGTGCGCCTGTATACACGACTGCTTACGGAACTATAACAAATCCGGATCAGTTGACGTCAGGTAAACAACTTATTGTTATCAGGGTTCCAATATTAGCCGGCAACTCTGCGCAGCCGTTTTGGAGTTTTATAGTCGATTTCCGAAGAACAGTCATTTGCCTATTTCTTAAATCTAATTCACTCCGCCAGGTATCGGACTATCAGACTCCCCAAGTGGTTTGGCAGCCTACATACTAGAGAAGTTCTCGACGTGGACGGACCGTGCGCACCGTTCTCTTCCCGATGGTGGTCTGAACGTGTACACCAAGGAACAGCTGATTGATAACATCATGTTCTACTGGGCATCCAACTCCATTAACAGTGCTATAAGGATTTACGCGAATGCCTTTAGTAAGGCGTACATGGAAATGGACTTGGATATGTAAGTACAGTGGTAGAGCCACGATGTATTTGGTGACCAGCTGTGTCCATGAATGGGTCGGCTCCACCGGGCAAGGACTCGTAGAATACCAACATTGTGCTAGTAATGTGGCGCTGCTGGGTTTTTCAGAGAATTTTATATCTTTGTTAATGTTGAATCCATCGACATCCATGGGCGATAGCTGACCGTTACCGTCAAATGAGCAGTGTGTTCATTTGTCACCAATAAAAATAAAAAAGAGGAACTTGTGAATTCCTCGGGTAGTTGTAAACTAGCTTGTGAAAAGTAAAAGGTTGAGTTCCTTATTGAGTTAGTGATATCCCCTTTCACATTATACTTAGAGATCTCCAAGTTAACCTGTGATTATACGAAAAAAATCAACCCTCATATCTTCCGCTATTGTGACATTAAGAATAACAAACGAGCACAGAACCTTTATGATAAGTGATTCAGTATTCAATCACTATAAGTAATCTTAAGTTTCTAACCCTCGATGGACAACAGTAATCCGTTTTCTTTCATACACCAGACGAAACACAACTGAATTGCAATTGGAAAAGGTGAATCCCCTTCTGGCTGACCTGTTACTGCAACTAGTTTTATGTACAACGGTTAGAAACGTACTTACGCTCAGAAAGAGAGCAATAATATGACAACACATTTTTTTCTTGCAGATACCCCACAGCAGTTCCAACGTGGCTCCTCCAAGCCAAAAGTGAGCTATTCTACCAGCCGCCCAGCATCATCGAGATAAAATTCACAAACGTCTTGAATTACACCGTGCTCGACTACGGGGGACACTTCTTCGCGCTGGAACTGCCCGAGGAGTTTGTTGAGGATATCTTCAAAGCCGTCAAAGCTTTTAGGAACTGGCATACGCTTAATAAGACAGAGTTGTGATAATTTTTGTATCTATTGTTAATATATTGTTAATTTTTTATCTAAATAGTTGTTTTTTTTTCTATTTCTTTGATATCGTGACGTAATCGACATATGCCACGGTATATGAAAATATAACAAAAAAAATATTGCTTTATTTCAACACGTATGGAATATTCTGGTATATAAGAGGACCTATGTTCCATAGGAGGATCATTTGTTACACTTGCGTCCATAAAAGTTTAAAAAGAAAAAATCATCCTCGCTAAGCGTTACCATCTGATACTGGATTACCACTAATCACCAATTGGATAAGAGTGTTTCTTTTAGAAGTACTCTTATCTCATTATCATTATCTCACTCTTTAGACCCTTCGGCTCGTCATCAGATATCATCAGTTAGATTGTTAAGTATTTAATTCAGGTCCTAGGAAATATTATTACCGATTTTTTTTATAGAATAGGTGGCAAACGAGCATGCAGCCCATCTGATGGTGATATTTGATGTGATCACCACCGCCCATGAACATCCGCAACACCAGAGGAGTCGCAGATGCGTAGCCGGTCTTTAAGGAAGGTGTAGGCTCTTTTCTTGAAGGTCCCTAAGTCGAAACAGTTCAGAAATACCGTTGCTGGCGGCAACTAGTTTCACAAAGTAGTTGTGCTTAGTAAACAACTATTTTTAAAGAGTCCACCACGGATTATCAACCATAAAGATGGTGAAGAGGAAAAAATGAGAGACTCAAATACTTCAACTCCTATAGTGTTTAGGATATGCAGCGGTAATCACTCACCATCAGCTCCTTTGCTCCCTCCTCCTTAAGGAAAAGAAAACCCGATGGTAAGTGATGACCGTCTACATCCATCCTGAACAAAGATCCAAGATACACATGTCCTAATGACTTAGATGTCCTGGTTACTTGTTACTTGGTCACTGAATTCCGTAAGCTCACCAAACGTAACAACAATGGTATGATACTATATTACGCTGGTATTCTGTGAAGGCGCGACCCTTGCCCGGTCGGGCAGACTTTTTGCATGCTGAAGACAAACTATAGCGTCATCCTGACACTACCATGGCGATAAGCCGGTCGTATCGATCCGCAAACAAATTGTTAGTGAGAAACCTTATTACTGGACTCTTTTTATTACACAGTAGCTGAGTGCTTCGTTGTCAGCTTCAATGTTCATCAGATCAAGCAGTTCATCTGATGGTAAACTAGTCCTGTGGTCCATGACATTCACATTATTGCTAGATAAGGAATTATGTGCTGGTGATCCTTGAACCTAGATCAACGCATCGAAGTCTTTCAATAGTAGAGTTATGAATCCTAAATGAGGCGGTAAATCAAATCCAATCTAAAGAACCTTTATTCGACTAGGTTTATACAAAACACTTTTGAATCTTCAAGATAGCTAAAAGGACCACCGCTTCGGAAGCCAACTGCTGGCAAAAAGATACGGCAACAAACTCGACTAGTTGCTCTTTTATTTAAATAATTAAATATGTCTAAGAGTAATCCAATATTGAACCTAAAACTCAAAACTTAAGTCCAGATAAATAACTTTAAGTTAAGAAGAGTAATATATTTTGATGGTTTTTAACCAAAATTTTAAATCTGTTCAATCTGTTTCAATTATTTGTGGAATTTTATAACATATGCCTGTGTAATAAAAAAATGAGAATAAAAGAATGTTTCATTTATGTTTATTTATTTAGATTTTTGAATACATTTATTAAATACAAATAATTTGCAACAAATAACTTAAAACAGTTTATATTTTAATAAATAAATGAAATGTAGCAAGATTTTATTGAGAATACATCATAGTAATATATACAAAACCTTTTTATATATTTCTATGAAAATCCGAGATTATATCAGATAACAATAACGATACAGCTTTTGTTTGAAAACATTATTTATATAATGTTAGGGTCACAAACACAGCTCTATGTATGATGACATTAACTGTAATAGTGTGCTCGGATCCCTACGCTGATATCCTCTGAGGGCGTGATCCTTATCAGGTCGAGTCAGCCCACTTATGTTACCTGACTTTTACTTCCTTACCCTGCCTAATATTAATCGTTAAACATTCCAAAACACATACAATTTATTAAATCCTTATCGAGGTTAAAAAAAAGAAGCGGGACTAGATTCTCTTATACAGCTAAACACGAAAATAGATAATAGATTCCGAAGACTAAAACAATAGATAATCTAGATCATCGGTTCTCAACCTGGAGTTTGAGACCCCTAGGCTGTCGAGTTTGTTTTTTCAAAGGATTCGCGATCTGTTTAATAAGTAAAACCTTTATACAAAATATTCTACTAGATCCTACCGCTGCAATGGTATCGCTCCTGCCTGGGGGTGTGAATTTTGTAATGAAGGGGTGATCAGGCTTTTTCCTGGATCCCGACATAAATATGGTTGAGAAACATTGATCCACATATGTTTTCATAGAGATCATTGACTTGACCTTATATAGGTTAATTTACATTTCTTAGTCTATTTATCCTTGCCATCGTTCTTATCCTTATATCTGCCACTGCCACTTTTACCATCATCATCCTTCACCTGAGCTGGTGCAATCATTAGAAGATTGTTGCCATTTCTCTCTGCAGCTAAATTTCTAAAGGGCACATTCTGCCTCCATCTAGAAGGAAAGTAGTACTGAGTCCGCAAGATCTTCAGATGGTCCTTTCCAAAATAATAGTCCTTATTGAAACCCATACTCCTATGGATACTTCTCCGAAGATTTTCCTCGTTTTCTTCGTTGCCGTATTTCGCACAATCAGCGTCGGTCTTCGGTCTTTTCTCGTCGTCGTAGTACGGTCGTTTGAGACGGAGATGTCTGGACTGCGGACTTAGTGGTGACTCGCATTTCACGGCAAGATCAGAGTTTTCTTTATTCGTGTGTAGACCGTGGTTCTTCTGCCATTCTAGTACTTCGCACAGAAGACCAATATACCTAAGAGAAAAACGACGATGATAAGGATGATGTTATAATGCGTCATTTCAAATACGGGCACTCGATCATAATCCCATTTTCTGGTCCAGTGTTGTATAACGTAGATAAAACATACATAAAAAGTAACCAAACTTGAGAGTTACATAATTTTTTTCAAAAAAAAATGATAATTTATGGTTGAATTATTAATTAAAACCAACGCCATCTATGTGTCACACTTAGGCAACAAATAAATATCGATCAATATTGATTTTGATTTAATACCTTGTTGTTACGACTTCTACATAGATGGTGATATAATATAATTAAAAAATATACCAATTATTTATTTGTACATTTACACATAAATGTTGTATTATTAATAGAAGGACGCTTCAAATATAAACTACCTATGGCGAATAGGTCGAGTTGACCGGTGGAAAACCTCCCTTGCACGGAAAAGACCATAAGCATTTATATAAACATTCCCTGACTCAACTGCCCCCTCTTTCGTCCGCTTACTTTATCGATTTCCAACTACAAGAGGTATCCGGGACACTGTAGTCAACAAACAACTAGGTCACATGATCGTTATTGTTTAAATATATTTTCAAATGACGTTAAGATGTTATTGTGTGTTAATAAATAACTCATATATATGTATATATAAATACATACAATAAATAGCGTATGCATTGTATGTATTTACCTCTCATAGCGAGCTGCGGAGAGGGCTACGCTCGGCGTTTCTCTACGTGGTCGAAAACTTGACAAAAGAACAAAGGTAACCGACATAGCCCAAAGGATCAGTAAGAAGAAGAGGAAAATAAGTTCTCGAGTAGCAACTTCGCATTGAAGGTTGGCTCGCGACCAGATGAAGTGATCATCTATGCTACTCTGCAGGAAGTCGATGGATGAAGATCGTACTCTATGGCAGTGTGCGGGGGAGGCAGTCGACGGGCGATGGGGTCACACGACAATGATAAGAACGACGAATACACAGTTGTTGACGTATATGCATCCCGAGCATCAGGTCAGTCGCGTCGATAGCCTAATGGTTTAGGGCACGGGCTGCGATGCTTAAGGTCGTAGGTTCATATCCGCCATTCGACAATTGTTGTGAACCAACTCCTAGCACAAGCATTCACAGCTTAGTTATAGGGGTTAACCAGAATGTTGGTAATGTTACTAGCATTGCACCAGCCCGGTCATAGGTACCTGATAGCCATCCTCAGTATCTCATTCTTGGAGAGCTTCTTATCGGGCGGATGGGTCGGGACCAGTCTTCGCAACTCCGCGAATGCCCCGCTCACGTTCTGCTGACGCCATCGCTCGCGGCAGTTGGTGAACAGCTTGCGAGGTGGTCGCAGTAAGCAGGAGTTCAGGGTCGGAAGGTCTTCGGTGAGGTTCTAATGGAATAGGTAAATTTTACCGTCGTCATAACAATTTTATCTTCATTTTATTTAAAAATAGTAATATAGTCGTATCTGCAAACGGGTTAATCCCAACCAGCCTCTCGAATCACCTGAGGTCGACTCCAGACTCCAGGACGCAGCTCTGGGCTCAAATGAAGAAGACTGTGACTCCTCGATACCGCTCGTATAGTCCGCGTTTCTCTACCTTTCGCCCTAACCCTCGACCGTTTGGTCTGCCATGTCGAGGGATTCCCGTCTGGTTGGTCTTTATGTATGTGTTATATTATATTGTATATATTTGTTTCTTTATATGTTTATGTATTTATTTATTCTATTACTTTTACTATTTTTTTGTTCTATTGACCAACCAGGCGGAGCTGAATAAAAAAATACCCCCTACATAATAATAATACTTAATTGATAAATCATATAACGAATGCATGAAGTCTCTAACTCCTGAACTAGGAATAAAACTTGTATCTCAGGAATCAGTGCCCTCTCCTTATCTTCCGATAGCTAGGGACCTGGCACCTTAGGTGGCACTAGATAGGAACGTGATGAGAGCAGACCGACACGCTCAGTGTATGAGCGCTTTGAGTAAGTAAGAGAACCAAAAACTACATAACCAGCTCACGGACGCTCAGCTCCGTGAGCCCTTTGTCCAATGAAGCTGTAAGAACCGCATAAGCTAACAGCATCAACATCAACAGAATCTGGACAGTGCCCTCTCCCATTTTTAACTACAACATAGTTTCATAATAAATCTTGACAGTAACTTTTTAAAGTAACATAAACAATTAAGAAAAGTATTTAAAATATATGTATATTTGTGTGTGTGTGTGTAATGTGGGAAGGTATGGCTTATGTTTTAATATCTTAATGCTTATTTATGTAACATTTGTTTGCAATCACCGCACCGTTTGCATATAGTCTAAGGTTAGAGGCCAACTTTTAATTTTCACCTTACAATTGTAGATTTTATAACACACACAATTAATTTAATGGTAAGTGATTCCTATAGCCCTATATAAGGAAACCTGGAGCATTAAGATGGAATGCCTCGTCAATAGTATAAGGGTCGCCGGATCCCTACACGCGTTCAGCGTTATGCTGCTATTTTGCGCTGGTATTCTGTGAGGGGCTGCTCCTTCTCAGCTGTTCCTCGCCGGGCTGGAGGAAGTTGCATCTATAAGCTAACTAAATCGCGCTAATAAACAAATAATCTGAGCATATAAAACTAAAACTTCTATGTACATCTGAGTTTGTAATATGACCCACTAACAACTCTTAAAACTAATCTTAACAGCAACTTTAGGACAATTTTACGCGAGCGTGATCACCTTCATAGGAGCTTGAAAATGGTGCGGTTATTAAAAAAAATATGTGTGCTTTTTATAATTACATTTAAATAATGAATACACACAAAAAAGACCTTTATCACTGGTAACGAGGCATTCGATCTCAGACCCCAAGGGTGACAACGCATCTGCATTATGATTCCTTGTCAAGGATGAATGTAGATGTCATGGGCCGCAGGAATCACTTGCCGTCAGGTGAGTTGTGTGTGAGTTTATTACTCACAATGTAATTAAAAGTACTTTGTGAATGTTAATGTCGCCTGAGCGAAGCCATTCGAGAGCAAAGGGTTATTATAATACTTAAAAGGCTGAGCGATATTTCTCAGCACTCGACTAAAGCGGTTACTATATATAACATCATTCTGCCGGTGAACTTACTAACCTGGACGCTCCTCGCCGTCAGTCTGTCGTCGTCGCTGTCCTGGAGACACAGGTCGTCGCTCAGCATTTCGCTGTCCGGCTCCTCATCGGTGGACTCTTGGTCCGAGGCCATCGCTGTCGGGTACCCTGGTTAGAAAAGAAAGTCACATAACCACTGTGTTTAACTATGATGACTTTATCGAAGCCAATCTCGTGAAGATTGTGATTAACTATACCATTAAGTATCTCCAATGTCTTAGATATTTTTTTTTTAATTCACAAGTTTTAACCATGTTAAATCCACACTAAATTAAATGTTAACCTTTTAGTCATTTTCGGCAACGGATGTTTACTTTCTTGGGCATACGATGATGTTATGTATGATAGTAATAAGTTCGAAGCGAATTGTACGTCCATAGAAAAATAAAGTTTATCATTATTATTAAAAAAAACACTCGAGCTAGTTTCTAGCATCTTTACTTGTGATAACCGAGCACACAGAACGCCTGATGTGTCTCTGCAGCCCATGACATTATCACACCCATCCTCGACCAAGATTCAAGATCCATGCGACGTCAACTTTAGGGACTTACGACATATAGCCTGAGTTAAAGCAGTAAGCAAAACATCAGACTTCGTGGCTATAATTGTTTTAGTCATGTCCTGTAGCTATAACAGGAATGATGCTGCACCTAATTTCCGGTTTGCGATTTGAAGACACCGTTCACCTGATCTATCCCCAACAAAGATTCAAGATGCACGTACCCTTGAAGACCGAGATGGAATACCTCGTTTTTTTATTACATTGAGAGTAGCAAACGAACACACAGTTCACCCGATGGCAAGTGATTCCTGCGGCCCATGACATCTACACTCATCCTTGAAAAGGAATCATAATGTAGATGCATTGTCACTCTTAAGGACTGAGATGGAAGGCCCCGTCACCGGTAATAAAGGTCTTCAGATCCCTGCACTCACCAGACGAAACACAGTAGCATTATGCTCCTATTTTACGCTGGTAATCTATAAGGTCGTGGTCCTATCACGCGGCGTTTGCAGCATTTTTTTGCGTCTTACCCTTGGCAGCGCTTATGCTTCTCTTCAGATGACCCGGCGTGCTGCCCGGATGCTGTTTCTGGAATGATATATCAGGCTATGGAATATTTTGTTCCATATTCTAATGTCTCACTCCACGTGAAAGCCCGCCCTTAGTTCAACTATGAGTGTAATAGTGCCGAAGCACTTAAGCACTTAGCCTACCAGGAGTGGGTGGATACTCGAGCTCGCAAAACGCAGAATGTCCAGATACTGAAAAGAGCCTTAATAGTGCTGCCAAGTCCTGCAAACGTGGCCTCCGCAAGGTCCGCTTCGATCATATTGGCCATGTTGGAGCCAGATTACTTACCCATCTGGGAGTAAAGCTTTCTGATCTCTTGCCAAATCAGTCGAAGCCAATTTCTGCCGGTCTTATTTACCGCCATTGCAGAAGTCGGATGGCTCATTAGCTCATACCGCCAAAGAGAAAGCAGACATGTTTGCCTCTCTATTTTCGAAGAATTCACAACTAGATCCTGGTAACTGCCGAACTTTGCTACCTCGTTGTGAGTCTACAATGCCGGAGGTACAAATTCGGCAAAAAGAGGTACTCAAAATACTCCTATAGCACTCTAGATGTGAAAACCAAGGCTAATGGGTTTGACGGCATTCCTGGCATTGCGGTCATGTGCGCCTGAGTTGTCTCCTGTTCTGACTGGCCTATATCGCTTGTCCCTGAAGACTAGTCAAGTTCCGAAATCCTGTAAGATTGCCAATGTCCAACCTATCCCTAAGAAAGGAAGTCGTGCCGATCCTGCCAACTACCGACCTATCGCAATCACCGTGGAGCGTGTTTTAAACAACCGTCTCCTTGCATACCTGGAAGACAACGACCTCCTCAGTGACCGTTAATTCGGGTTTCATCGAGGCCGGTCTATTGGGGATCTTCTGGTGTATGCTACTCAATTCTGGAGCGAAGCCATTGAGAAACATTCACCATGACTTTTTCACATGGCTCTTGCCGTGTCTCTAAGGTCTCTTGATATCTCTAAGGCTTTCGACAAGTTCTAGCACGCAAGTCTCATAAGCAAGCTTACGGTATTGCTCCCAAGCTTTGCACCTGGATTAAAGATTTCCTGAGGAACAGATCAATTCGGGTTGTCGTTAATGGCGCCTCGTCCAATCTCTCTTGGTATTAATTCCAGTGTCCCTCGGGGGTCTGTGCTCTCCGCGACCCTTTTTTTGCTGCACATCAACAACCTTCTGGTAACACCCGGTATCTTTGGGTATGTTGACGACAGCAGTCTCGGTGAGATACCTGTCCGATCAAACCGATGTCTGGGTATAGTCAAGTCAAGTCTTTCAGGGAGTCGATGATCGAGGGGGTTAACTCGACTTTGGAGGCTGTTTCCCAATCGGGAGATGCCGATTTGGTCGAATTCAACCCCTCTAAAACACATGCATGTCTTTTTTCGGCGAAACGGATTCCATTCCAACTGACTCCGACTTTCCGATCTCTCTTGCAATCTAAATTTCGGTCGTTACGTCGAGTCCATAGCAAACAATGCTGCCAAAAAACAGCAGCTCTTAAATCTTTACAGAGCTCAAGTTCGTATCATCAGATGACAAGTGACAACTTTGGCCCATATATTACATCCGTCCCCAACAAATGTCCAAGACCCTCATGCGTGGTCCCTTAAGGACTGCGGTGGAAGCCCCGTTACCTGTAATAGGATTCCAGGGTCCTACACTCATAACTTCACTCACGTTATTTAAAAGTAATTATAAACTATTACTTGGACTAAAAATAAGCTCACAGCGCACGGACAGTGGCAGCCGCGATCAGGCACTTCCGTTGATAACGACTTCCGTCGTTGTCCAACAATAACGCGCGTTGAAATAATAACTTTTATACATTATTAATAGATGTTACGTGAACATTATCGCGACCTTATTTTTATAACATTACGTGTGACAAATTAGCACACAATTCACCACAGTAAGCGATCACTGCGGCCAATGACGTCTACATCTGTTCCGGTGAGTGTAGCTTCTTAGAGGTGACAAAGCATATGCTACAGATGTCAAAGTTTAATCCTCATCATCTCGATGGTGGGCAATCCAGCAGTGTGCGCTTCACGCGAAATTTTCTGCTACGCACAACTACTCTGTGGAATCAGCTGTCGCCAGCGGTGTTTGAAACGATACGACTTAGGGATACCTTTAAGAAAAGAGCCTACACCTTTATAAAAGCCGGCAACGCATCTGCGACTCCTCTGGTGTTGCGGCTGTCCATGGGCGGCGGTGATCATTTACCATCCAATGAGCTGGTAGCTGGTTAGCAATCCCTAATATTTAAAAAAAAAGTGATACTTTACGTGTTTTTGCTTCTTTATAGTGCTATTCGACGAGTCAATTAATTTAGAAATAACAGAATAATGCAATAATTGTGTAAAACAATCGGGATTCTTTTGTCTAACAAGGATGTAAAAATGGTCCAAATTCAGCGTCGCAAACGAAATCAAGCAGGACCTTTTAGTATCTTCTATGAGTAGTATCATAAACAACCTTAATTTGTTCATTCGTTTGTACGAAATCGCTAATCTCCACAATGGCTAAATTAATTAAGATGTGATGCTACGTTAAGTTTGAATTAACATTTAGTGTTTATCATAAATCTGTTCGTGTTACCGGTGATAACCTACGGATCTGAGACGTGGTCCTTCACACCTGGACGTACGAGAAAGCTGAAAGTCACTCAGCGAGCTTTTTTCGAGCTTCTTGCTTTATCTAATTAGACTCGCGAGCGGGAGGTCCGCCGAGTGGGGAACTCATAGAACTATAGAGAGCGCTATGTTCGGTGTTACTCTGATTTGATTAAATAAATAAAAACGTAGAAATACGTAGAAGAACTAAGATAACCAACATATCTCAAAGGATCAGTAAGCCGAAAGGTAGGTAGGAATGAGTCGGCCATGTAGCTCGTAGAACGGACAACCGATGGGGAAGGAAGGTTCTCGAATAGTAACCCCGTATTCCCTCCATTTGTTTATTTGTCTTAAGATCGGGTTCTATGACCGTCTGTAGGGGTGGGCGGTGGGGTTGTGATGGCCTTGAATAATGATGATAATTGAAATTGGAAAAGAAAACAAAAATTAGGCACTAAGCAAACGCGCTGCTAGGTTTTATAAACAGCGCGCACAGTACGTGTTTATTATAACTGGCAATAACACATTTATTTACTATAGTAGCAACAGCACGCATGGGTCGGCTTGATTGGGGAAGGTACACGCTTTCACAATAACATGGCTGGGAATAGACCATCCTCTCTAAGGAAGTCTTCATATTTTACATTTACTATATCAAATTAAAAAAACCACATAAAACTCACGTGATAGAGTAAGCTAAGGTGTGATAACGCGTCTGCGTTACGACCCCTTATCAAATCAAAAGAAGCTTTATTAAAGTAGGTTTATACAAAACACTTTTAAATCGTCAAGACACCTAGCTAATAGGAGCACCGCGTCGGAAGGAAGCTGCTGGCGAGAAGAAATAGCAAGAAACTCGACTAGTTGCTCTTTTTCTAAATTTGTTACAAAAAGTACATGGGTTGTCCCGTATTGAAGACCGAGCTCAAAGCTTAGATCCAAGTATATCTCTCACACATAATGTGGATCAACCTTTATATAAAACAAAAAATATACATAAACTTTCTAATCGTGAATATACAGGTACCACGGGTACTCTATGAAAAGGAAAATGGTTGAAAATATGGCGAGCTTACTCATGTCTTCAACATTGCTTTTATTTCGTACGTTCGTAGGTTCAATTCCACCATTAGACTACTGATGGTGGTCACGCTGATCACGAACCATCTCCTAGTACATGCATTCTCAGATAAGTTGCAGTGGTTAACCGGAATATTAGTAACGATAATAGTATTGTTAGTATACTAGTAGACTAGTATTGTTTTAATAAAAAGAAATATATTATTTAATATCTGCATTTAAACATCCACTTCCGTGTCAGATTTCTGTTTTATTAGATTTAAAAACAAACTTTACTTTCGTTAAAGTGATGACCAAACCCATTGTTAGATAAAAATAGATTAGTAACCTAATTCTATCCTTCATGAATATCACGAAGCAAGTGTTTTGTCTGACAGTGATAGAGCCGCGCAACAGTTTGTTTCTAGGTACAGCAGGAATGCATCGGAAAGGTGAGTAAGGTATGCACATAAAGTACACACTGAATAGTGGTATAACGCTGCTGTTTTTCATCTGGTGAGTGTAGGGATCCGGAGACCCTTATTACTGGTAACGAGGCATTCCATATCAACCCTCAAGGGTAACAACGCGTCTGCATTATGATTCCTTGTCAAGGATGATTGTCGATATCATGGGCCGCAGAACTGTGAGCCAATTTGTCACCCTCGATACAATTAAAAAAAAACCTTTGATATCGCCTAAGTATGACAAAATGCTTTCGATATCGTGGTGATCGTTTCCAAGCCGCTGCGTCGTGAGTCCTGGGTTCCGTTCTCACCCTAGAGACGAGAATTGGTACATTGCAAATTAGTTTTCTCTTAGTATTCTGCTCTTGTTGCATGTAATGATCTGGTAAGAACTAGAAGACATCACCATATCATGTTATCATAATTTGTCAAACCCTAATACCGTAACATAACTACCAGAACAGTTCCACCACGTGTACAAGCTTTTACCATTATATTTTTTTTTTAATTAATGTATACAGAGTAAATTTCCCACACATTACTTATAATACTCTATAAATAATACAAAATCGCCATAAATCGGTCAAACAATACTCACAGTTCTTCCCCGTAATATTGGTCACGGTTGGCATAAACACTAACAAACTAATTTATATCACACAAAACACACACACATTAATAGAAAACAATCTGTTCCACGAATAGATCCGCTCTGTGTGGCGGTCGAACTACGACTGAGGGGAAATGGAAAACATATTTAAATTTCGAACAGGGGTTGAGAAATCTCGTCCGCCATTGGTCGATAGCTTAATAATGGCGGCCCAATGGCGGGAAAATGGGGGCGGAACTCTGCATCAGATGAAAAGGCTCATATCAACAACGAATCTAGATTTACCTAGTATTTGCTTTTGCATCCGTAATGTTGGTAAACTATAACAACATATATAACTAAAATTATAAATATTAAACTTTGTACTAGCCACCCAACAAATTTCAATTCATTTATGATCGATTAATAATTATACATCGATCGAATTGTGATTTATGGTTTTGTGTTCATACAAAAATCCCATAGGAAATAATCAACGGTACAGCTTCACTGCTTTACACGCTTTGTTTCTAGCTGTAGAATGAATGGGTCAGCTCGACCGGGGTAGGACCACGCTCTCATAGAATACTAGCGTAAAACGGCAGCATAATGCTGCTGTGTTCCCTCTGGTGAGTGTACGGATCCGGAAACCTTTATTACTGGTGACGAGGTATTCCATCTCAGTCCTCAAGTGTGGCAACGCATCTGCGTTATGATTCCTTGACAAGGATGAATGTAGATGTCATGGGCCGCAGGAATCATTTAACATCAGGTAAACTGTGTGTGAGTTTGTAACTCTCAAAGTAATAAAAAAAGAACTTTCTCGAATTTTCAACAACCTTTCCAAATTTTCTTTCCATAAAAACCTAATTGACACTACGAATATTTAAAAAAAAATTATCAATACTGTCTATTCGATTTTGGTCAAGACGACATCTACTGGTTACATATGGCGTCATCGTCACAGAAGATATTAGAATGCCGTGAGGATTAGTGCGGCACTCACTCGTCCACCCCTTACCTAGTCCGATGTAATGAACGTGTAATTCGAATGTCCGGTGTCACTGACACCCGGACCCGAAGACTAAGAATTTGTCATACAAAAGTACAATTCCTGTTAATGAGATGTTATTGTTAATGAGAATCGAACCCGGGGACCCTTTAAAATATAATGTAAATTGTCAGTGGAAGAGCTATGCTGCAATTTGTTTCTAACTGCACAATGAATGGGTCAGCTCGGCCGTGATAGGACCACGCCCTCACAGAATACCAGCGTGAAATAGCTGTATAATGCTACTGACAACGCATCTGCATTATGATTCCTTGTCAAGGATGAATATAGATGTCATGGTTTGCAGGAATCTCTTGCCATTGTGTGCTCGTTTGTTACTCTCAATTAAATAATAAAAAAAAAGATTATCCATATATCCAAAATAGTAACTGAACAAAGCTTTCACTTAACAAACTTCAAGGTGCCACCATCGTAAAGTAGCATATAACGTTGCTATGTTGCGTATTTGGAGTTTTTCTTATCCCGGACACCTAACTACAGATTACAAAGCATCCTATTTCAATCCTCAGGCGTTACTTACATGTGTTGTTAATAGTCTTATAACAAAGAAAATAGAAAAAAGTGTAGACGTCTTCATTCACCATCAGATGAATTATGTCCCTCGTTTGTGATTACAAAAATATAGCATACATTTACACTCAATTTGTTTTATAAAAAAATATTTGAAACGGTTACTGATCGTTAATTTAGTTAGCAATTTAAACTTCCCCAACTCTCCAACACGTTATTAAAAGGACACTTAACGACCTATTTAGTAATCACCCCGGTTCCTCCGTTCGGAGAAAAATACACAAGGCGCAGTGTTAGTTACTTAATGATAGTTAAACTAATTGACCCTTGCGGCCCGCTCCTGTTAACGTGTGATAAACTTCATTATCGTCACAAGCATCGCTTTGTTTTCACCGAGACTTAAAGGAGGCCTCTTTTAGAACAGCCACCAGACAACGACTAAACAAAGACGCATGAAAGTTGTACTATGTACTAAGGCAACAATAGAGTGCACTTCATAGCCGTGCATCTGAAGCTACCTCCGATTATTGCACATGCAATGTACCGGAATAGGGGAGGGGAAAGCGAGTAAGTGCCTCTGTGTTTGCACAAATGCTCACGGCACTATAAAATATACTGAGCAGTTGACGTCATCTGCCAATAATAAGAAGATAACGCTGTCGCCCAAAACAATCATAATCGTATAAGTAATTTTTAACAAACTTCACGGTGTTGAATGTACCCCGCATCTAGCAGCGTTAAATAACAGTGTTTCGTGTGGCGACAACAATGAAACCATATTTTTTTTTGTGTCTATTTATTTATTTATTCTTTAAGCTTTTGTGTACACAAAACATTTATATAAGGTAAGTAATATAGGAAAGGTATAAAGGCGCGGCTTATTTTACAATTGAAATCGTTTCCAGCTGGCCTGGTGTTAGACATAGTATCGGGGAAAAAAAAAGAAATAAATAAAAATAGAAAAAATAAATAATAATAATAAAATATAAATAAATGCAGGTATATATTTATTTACAAACATGCACAAATTCTATGTATATTGGTTTTCGCCCTGCGGCCTCTGCATCTTCACCGGTATAGACTCGCTGTCCCCTACGCGAGTAAGGAGTACGACCACTCTGACACCTAGAGATGAGGAACTTGAACGACCACATGGGGGGGTGGGGGTTAATAATGGAGGCACGAGACTTCGGCTCGGATCGTTTTGATCGAGTTGAGAGCAAATAAAAATATCGCAACGCTTTGTTTTTTGCGGTGAGTAAAATAAATCGATAACCGTATTACCGATGTTAAGAACATCAAACATTGTTCGAGTCAAGTCTGAACATAATTAAAATGTAAGATTACAATAGTTAAATATAAGATTAATTAAGATTTTTATGTTGGTAACATTTTTGTCCAACATTGTCGATGGGCGTTTAGTTTATCGGCCTCTCTCTCCGGTTTTGGTACTAAAACCGAACAGAGGTGCATTCTCATTGCTTATCTTTAATAAAGTTAAACTTTATAATTTTCTATTCGCATTTTGATTTCAACAAACATTTTAATCCTCAAGGATGACAAAACAAAGCGTACAGTGATGTGCGCTCTTTAGTCGTGTTGTTTTATTTTGTTGCGAGGCCATGGAATTTCGCATTCCTCGATAAGGAATCATAATGCAGTCGCGCCGTCACCACGGAGAACTAGAATGGAATACCTCGCAAGTATTCTTCGAAAGCTTAGATATTTGTTTAATTTTGTTTATTTTAATAAAACAACCAACAGAATTACATGCAAATTGATTTGTCTGATTTAATTGAAATAAAATGGCCATAGTTTGCTAACTACACATAACTCCGCTTACAGGTATTTACATCGTGCTAATAAAACAAGTTGTACAATAAATTAAGGTCCTCCTTTCCCTATCGATCCAACTTATCCGTCATACGACAAGTTTACCTATGTAATTGATGTAAAATACATATATATTTATTTATATAGAATAAGTGGCAAACTGGCAGCTCGCAACACTAGAAAAAAGTAAAAAGTATATACAAATTTAGTAAAAGCCTTGTATATAAATAGTACTAACGGGCATACATATATATATATAAATATATAAAACGCAAATGATTGATTATGTTTTGGCTATATCTATGTAAATGTACTCAGATTACATAATTAGTTGATAATCTATTAATTAATTAATTACTTATGACGCGTTTCTGAACATTTGTAATGATTTAACGACGTAACTTGTAGTTATAATTTGTTCTATATGATGTTCCGCGTGAAAACAAACACACTAAAATCTAACATAGCATTTTTGATATATGGTAGAGCTACGCTGCAAGTAAAAAGTGGCTGTTTAACTTATGAGCCAGCGCGAACTGGGAAGGACTCACGTATCCCCCGCGCAGTATTAAGATAGTATTAAATATAGACAAAACAATTAGAGCAATAGCGAGTAATAAGATAATATTGTCCCTGTATGCGATTTGTAAAATATGCGATTTTTCGCCCTGCATAGTCAATAACTAATGAAATTCAACATTATATCATATTGTTTAGTTTAATTTTACACAGATAAAATTTGCAATTACTTCGAATTTTCCGTATTAAGTCGTCGGCCACCTTACGTATTGTGACGAAAAATATTTAGTCCTTTACGTGGATATCAAATCAGTATAAATAGTATAATACTTTAATTAAATTTAAACTTAGCCGTACAACCCTATTTCCTTTGCCATTATTAATTTTTAATTCCCATATTATCATCAGAACAAATATTTATCGAAATCAAGGAGAGCTGGCTGAAATTCTTTTGTTATATCCGACACGTGTAATTAAGAAAAAAAAATCGCATTGCTATTTATGTTTACAATATAAATGTGCGTGAGGCGATAACATAGCCAGTAGCCAAACAGACGCGGAAGTGATAGTACGCGTATTGCTCTTTTAAATTTGACGTGATAATTTCTAGTTTAATGTATGAAAATCGCTTTTGTGCTTCTAAACTGAACTGTAAATATTTTTAAATGCATATTGTATAAGTGATTTTGAATTTTTGTGTTAGTTTTGCGTAACAGATTTTTTTTTAAAGTGTATTGTAGAAGCTATTTTGACTAACGAATTATAGTGTAGGAAGATCTTTGTGTAAATTTTATTTTAACTTGTGTGACACACTCGTCTATTGCATATTTGAAAACAATGTAGGTATTACATTTTGTTTATAATTTGATAATAACACTTACTTTGTCATAGCTCGCCTAATTTTTTTAAGGTCAATGACCACGAATATGGATTAAAAGTAACTAAAAATATCACATTTTCTCTGATTTTTAATTTAAAATTAAAAAAGGTTTTGCTTTATATCAACATAAGCAGTTACCAATAATTTAGGAAATATTATTTCTTTTTATCTTTTTAAAATAGTTTTTGTTAATTTGATAGAACTTTATTTTGACCTTATTTCGTAAATTAGTTCAAAACGAACTAACCTATACATATTTCAAATATTTTCCCGCCGTTTCATATAGGTCATTAGCCTTTGTTAAAAATATTGTCGATCTACGAATTCACTCTAACAATAAACAACAAGAAATACGGTCAAATGTCGGCAAACTTTGTCTCTTCTCTGACGCGAATATTATTATCACATTTTATTTCATATTAATTAATGTTAATTAAACTTAACTATGCGAAGCCACGCTACCGTTAAGTGGATTTAGCATGACACGCTTTATATGATACTGACATAAATTTCCGCTTGCATTTTACGTGATAGAGCCATATCACAGCTATAAACTATGTGTAGGACAAATAGGTCGGCCAGACCGAGAAACAATTACGCTTTCTAAGTTTAGTGCTACTGACTGGTGAGAGAAAGAAACCAGAGATCTCATTAGTGACGGGGGATTCTATCTTTGTCTTCAGGGTAGAAACCCACCATGGTTTAGACTCTGAATTTACTTGACTACAATTTACTTGATTAATCAAATTATTGATGATTGATTATTGAGTATAGAAACGGCAGGAGCGTAAGTTCTTTTTTCTCTAACCTCATATAGCTAATCGAAAAGAAAATATTTCAATATGAATGCATTTTTTATTAATTAATATAATTGAATATCGCTTTAACACAATATTTATTCTCTCGCTCACTCACGTTCCAAGTTCCCACGTTTCACTTTTTACAAGCTTTTATTTATCATCAGCTCTTAGTATATGTAGATCAAATTTGTGCCACTTTTTGTATCTGAATTCTAAAGCCGTCCCCCTAACCGATGGACCTGTAATTCACACACTTTTGTTGGTATTATCCAGTTTGCAGTTTAATAATTTTTCAAAATGGCCGCCGTGACGGTTAATCTTTTTCTTCACAGACTCCTTTAATAAATGGGTATCAAATGAAAAGGTTTGCAACACAGAATACGTGACGTCGTTCCTATTTCAATATGGCGGACGTCCCAAGATGGCGGACAAAATTGCTTCAAATCATTCTCGTGATTAGACTATTGGAATAAAATAAACAATAATTCTAAAAAGCTCTATATAAATTGTTTTATATTATTATAAGTTAAACTCCCATATCGAAGGTTAGAAAGCTTCGCTTCTTTTCATCCCTTTTGTAAAATCGGTGAAAAGTTTGGATGCAGTATTAATGAGACTAGGACCAATAATAGAGACAATCATATACCTCAGAAATTACATATCTTAAAATTTCATCTTCACCATCTTAATGGTTGGAAATACCCAACAGTCCGCTTTGTTATTACTTTAGATTCATCTGTCGCCAGCAGTATTCCAGAACGGATACGACTTAGGAACCTTCGAGAAAAGAGCCTACAACTTTCCGCTCTCCATTTCGAAAACGACTCGAGGCTGAGGTCTCGTACCTCCAGAGGGGCCATGGTATCATACTCGCCCTCCTCTGCCTTCCTCCCCCTCTACGTTGCTCGTACCCAGGAGTCGGAGTGAAGTGGAGGTGCAGCGGTCATCGTGTCAGCAGCGTCGTCGTACTGATTACTCGCGGGCCACCCGCTCTCGAGTCTATACCGGTGAAGCTGTAGAGGCCGCACGTACTCAAAAAAAAATACAACTTTCCGAAAGGCCAGCAGCGTATCTGCAACTCTTGTGGTGTTGCGGTTGTTCTTGGATAGCCGTGATCAAATGAGAGGACCACCGCGTTTAACTACAACGTCTGCCGCGATAGTTAGTTACTATTGTAACTAACTATCTTGTCTTTAAGCTAGCAATGCTATTAAAATTACAAAATTGTTTATGGTAAGGGGGTTCACGCAATAGTCTTATGGCAGATTAGAACCTTAATACCTTAAGTTTCACAGACAATACCATTAGATTATTGACGCTTCATATGGCTTACGAAACTTTTAAAAAACCAGAATCTAGGAATCATGGAGATGGGGTGCCTTGAATGAAGTCGCGTCCTGTGTTGAGGCGGGTCATGCCTGGGGACGTCGAGGGGAATATATCCATCCTTCCAATGGTTCGATCGCAGCTGGTGGGATTGACATAGCCAGTTCTTGCTCCCACGATGACGGCTATATTGCACATGTTTTTATTCTGTAAAGGGTGACAATTTGTCACACAGTTCAGCTGATAGAGTGTGCCTTCTTGAAAGTCTTCGTTAAAATGACATCTACCTCCATCCCCTACAGCCTCACGGCGCTCGTCACCACGTTTCAAGACTGAGATGAAATGGTACATTACCAATAATTTTCACTGGTATTCTGTGAGGGCGTGTTCCTGCTAACCGACCCCGGTCGAGCTGACCCATTAATTCTGCAGCTAGTAACAAGCTGCAGCATAGCTCTACCACTGATACTGACGGTAAGTCAGGTGAACTGTGAGCTCGATTGTCAATTTTAATATTATAAAATAAAACATAATTCAAATTGAACAACATATTTCTATTTTCTCTCATGTGTGGTAAACATTAAACCTAGTTACGATTTATTATTTATTTTGAGTTTATTATTTTTAATAATTCACGGATTTCTTTACCAGACAAAACAAAGCGACCTTAGATTTCGTAGGCTCGGTATTAAGGAGGAGGTAGGAAGATGTGACCCCTCCCCAGTCGAAATCGAATCCTTATACACCTACTTTTCAGTTGAATAGTGGATCTATCATTACTTAATATATTTTACTACTATATATATTGATAAGGAACACAACTTTTTCAACATTTATAAGTGTAAGTGTAAAGTGCAAAGGAAGTGTTTTTGCTGCAACATAAGAAAATGTCAATAAAGAGAGAGTGATTATGAGTAAAGTCTGCAAAACTTAAAGTCGTAGATTCAACTCCGCCATTCTACTATTGTCTAGAACCATCTAACATTAATGTAATTTTTCTTAAATATTCTGTTTCCGAGAACATCATGTAATCACTACACCGAACCCGAAAACCAATAAGCTATATACTTTTCGATTGGACACCAAACCCACATCGTAGCTTGAGTCTGAGAGAACGAGACTAAACAATCGCTGCGCTAAGCGGTTGTCGAATGGAGCTTATAAAAATAAATAACACCCTATATATAAATCCCACTGCTGGTCTCTACTCTATAGAGGGTGTTAGAGCATAGTTCGCCTCGTAACTCCATAGTGGATTAGCGGACTTCACATATACATATATATATATACCGAGGCTCTCAACGGAACCTAATGGCTGTCGTAAAATTATGTAAATTTTTAATCTACAAAATCCGACCTCTTGACTACAGTCGTCTTGACCTTACGTTTAACTTCGAGATTACTTTTTAGATATTACCAGTATCGTAGTTTCAAAGAGCATTGAAGTATTTACTATCATTTACAATAGAATAATTATTTGTTATATTTACGCGTATACTACAAACATTACACTGTAAATAGAATAAAATTATCTTAATGTTATTAAACCATCGGTTGTTAAAATAAAATAAAATTCTCTTTTAACATTAAAATATGGGTTATTAAAATAAAATTTGTTCAAATATACGCTCCCACAGATGCTTGTGCAAATGAAGATATAGATCTCTATTATCAAACAGTACAATTGGCCTTGGACCTTTCGCACACAAAAAATATTATATTGGTCGGCGATTTCGATGCAAAAATAGGGAAAGCCCAGGAAAATGAAGGAAATAATTTTCATTTAAAGAGAAAGATTCATTAAAAAAATCGATATAATAAAAAACTTAAACTTTAATACTGATCACAGGATGATACGTTGTATGCTATCCTTAAACTTAAAGCCCAGAACAAGGAAAATAAAACCTGTGGACTACACCATAAAGTTACCAATGTTATCAGGGGAAGACGCTAATTACTGGAAAAATAAATTTATGGAAGCCGTTTGTGTGTACGGAAGTTCAAAACCAATATGATAAATTAGAAATAGAAATACAAGAGCTACTGAAGTACAATTACCAAGAGGAAAGAAACAATCAAATTACTATATCGATGAAGAAACAAAAGATCTATTAGAACAAAGGAAAGAATTATGTAAAAAAAAAAAAAGGAAAAAGTTTTTTTTTAAATAATACTATAAATACCACTAAGATTCCGGTTAACCACTGCAAATAAGTTTGGATGCTTGTGCTAGGAGATAGTTCACGACCATAGTCTAATGGGGGATTCGAACCTACGACCTTAACTTTAGCAGACAGTACCCTTAACTACCAGGCTTTTGATCCTTTGTAACAGGTTCATCCGAGGGTCACATGAATTTGATGGTCATGTGATTGACATGAGATCAAGCTGCTTTTTTTTTTAATTCTCTGCACAAGGGAACCTGATAACCGTCTTATCATTGCCCCGTTATGTCCGGAAAATATTATTGTTTCCCATAGACGAAAATTTTACAACTCAAGATTTATCAACGAGTTAACAATAAGATATAGAAAGAATAGAACTACATTTACGTATGTGATCTTACTTACATCCCACTGTTGCAGTAATTTTGTGCTCTATCCGGGGGTGCCATGAAAAACTTGGATTGATTTACAAAATTTTCGTCTATCGGAATGGTATGAATAAACTATAATTTTATAGAGAATGGGTCGTAAGGCTTTTAACTTAAATTGAAAAATAATAACCTACAAAAAGTTAAAATAAAAAAAAATGTTAGTTAAAATGTAGAGTAGAATGTAGAGAAAATTCCAGCAGCACTATTAACTCCAAAGTAACTCCTGAACCCTCGCCATGCCGTCAGACAAGGATTTCAAGTAGAACTGACTTAGAGGCGCTTTCAATTTACGGTACGCGAGCAAACCGAGTTCGATACCTGGTCAAAATATTAAGTGTTATTTACCACGTGCTAAGTGCATGCATTTCTAAGAAAAATATATATATATTTTCAAATCAAATCAAATCAAAAGAAGTTTTATTAAAGTAGGTTTTGAAAACACTTTTGAATCGTCAAGATAGCTAGCTAGTAGGAACACCGCTTCGGAAGGCAGCTGCTAGCGAGAAGAAACGGCAACAAACTCGACTCGACTTTTTTTAAATAATAATTTACAAAATGTCCAAATGTCTAATATTGAACCCATAGCTCTAAACTTAAATCCAAGCATATTTGTCAGACAATTATACGAACAGAGAGTATTAAGAGTTTTGATTAATTTGTCTTGAACCATAATTTTAAATCTGGCAAATCGATTATTATTTGCGGAACATAAATATACGTATGCTATCGCCCACGAACAATTTCTGTACCTTTTTTAAACGAAAAATAGATGTCGCAAGTTAATTTTAGTTTCTAGTATTGATAGCGTGTACATATAAGCTTTTGTGCAATATTTTTGTAAATTCTTACATATAAACAATATGTTATAGTAAATATATTGTGAAGTATCCGTTAATATACCTATTTCTTTAAATTTTTCACTCTAGATTATAGATTATAAATAGTGTCGTTTTTGTAAAATAAATATAATTTCAACATCAGTTGCATCTCCATAGCAAAATTCCATAGGACATAAGGCTGTGGAATTTACTAAAATAAACGAGGCTCGCAGTGTTAATATCTGTAAGTCGTCCAATTTTTTTATTGCATAAATTGCATTGCTAAGTCGTGAGAGCTGCGTAGTGAGCCTTGCTCTAGACATGAGGCCTAAACCCAACTGTGGGATTTATATATAGGCCGTTCGTTTATAACCAGTTGATTACACATATCGACTGCACGACTGTATGGAATTGTTTGCTGTTTACAAACAAACCTACAGACCGTCATGTGTACACACAAATTGTAGATAGCACAAGTAGACAGGCGAGTTCAAATGTGCTGCGATATTCGGGTTCGGACCTACGTGCTCTTCGTATCACACTCGGTCCTGACGGCATCAGTCAGGCTGATGATACTGGCATTTTATCCTCACGTTCCTCGACAGCTGTGTGGGTCCTCATACGCGAAAGATTCAGGAAAATAAAAAAAAACTGTTATGTAAACACTAAAACATTTATCAATACAATATACTCATGATACATATATTATTTATAATGCGGACGTAATACACAAATAAACATTATTTTATTAAAGAGAACTAATAATGACTAACACTATAATGCACTACTCCAACTGTTGAAAATGCCTGCACTAAGATTCGAACCCACAAACAAAACCTTCGCAGATGGTTACCTAAAGCAATGAGCTATCGACGCAATGAACAATATTGAATCGACTATATAATCGTTCAAGCTTTTTTAATTATCTTGCCTTATACATAATAAAAATAGTGTATTAGTTAATAGTAGAGCCACGCTGCAGCATGCTTCTAGCTACAGAATGCATGGGTCGGCTCGACCAAGGAACAACCATTACCTCAAAATAGTACATACATATAACGCTGATGTTTTTCAACATTCCATCTCAGTCCAGGGGTGACTGCACGTTTGCATCACTTACCATTTTAGTAACTTTATAATTATTATATATTTTAACTACCATATAATATTTTTTTTTGAAATATATTATGCAAAATAACAATCTTGAATATACGAGTAGCAAAACAAGTGTTTAAACAAGTTTAAAATGTAATTTGTTATTTGTATACTAACGGACAATATTACAATAATTTACCATGTGATTATAACAGGCATCCGTGGTCGCAGTGGATAAACTAAATACTTAACACGATAAATTAACTAATACACAAGATGGACCCGCAAGAATTAGTCCCATTGGAAGGTGAGTTATTTTTTTTTTTTGACTTAGTTTATTTCTCATTAAATTATTAAAAGGACCCATCGTTCGACCCATGAGGACAACAAAAAATCTCCTTTGTCTTGTGTAATATGTATATAGTTCAACATTTTGTTTTGTGGTAACATTTTAATATTGGTATATTCATATAAAGCCGCGGTCACATTATTGGAAATAATCATGACGACTTTGTCTTTGAATGAAAATAGTTATACGCGTTTATTTTAATAACGACATCTCGCAAAGTTTACTAACTATCGTATATATGTTATAGATAAAAAAAAACATAATAAACTGAAAAAAAAAGTGTCTGCTAACGGGTCAATAGCAAAGCAGAAGGCGGTGCTACTCAATACCGTCCGTATCGCCAGTCAGGGTCTCTCCATCTCCTCCGGACTCTCGTCTGGTTGGTCCTTATATATATATTTATTTATTTAATAAGGCCATATATACAGTTATGTATAAAAGCGGACATAATGACAAAGGCCAAGGTGTAGTGAGATTTGTGTATCAATAAACTTATTAATAAGAAGAAAAACTAAAAATAACTAATATAAGAAAAGATATATACATATTAAATATATAATTATATATTTAATATGTATATATTAAATACATAATACATATATGTGTATATATATATATATATATATATATATATATTTATATATATACATACATACATAATAGAATACAATACAACAGCGGTGGCTACCAATCAATTCCATATATGGATGATAAATATACTATGAAAATATATTTTTATTCTATAGTGTGCACTTTATTTTTATTAATTAATTGTCCAACCAGGCAAAGTTAGAAATGTGTACATATCTATGTTTTATATATATATATATTGTTGGTTCCCCGGTCTGGGTGTGACACTGCATCTCCTCCTCCAATCTTATAACATAGAAATAGAGAAGCCGCCGAGTTAGTGCTACCTCTGTGTTTGCGCAAATGCTCACGGCACTATAAAATATTCTGCGCTATAAATTTATGTCTTCTGTTAATTATCAGAATATGTCGCCGTGCACGGAATCGATCAGGAGGTAATCATTGTGATATACGTTTATTATTATAAGTATTATTATTATATAAAACATAATGGACAGCTTTACAATTTACACATGTCGACCTTGAAAACTCAAATCCGGTATATTTTTTATTTATATATGTTTTGATCATAACGTCTATACATCTCGGCGTACTAACAACGCCTAATCAAACATAATATATACGCATCAAAATGTTCGAATCGACATTCAACATCAAATCATACATACACAAGAATGTTCGAAGTGATACTTGTTAGGGCACGGTGGTGGAATCACTGGTTATGCGTTACGTTTTGTGTGCATGCCTGTGTGTTTGGGTGTGTTTTATGTCTCATGAGTACACGTTAAGTAGTGAATATATTATCTACTTTGTGGTTATAGGAAGGTGTGGGTAGTATATTAAGAAGTCGTGTGTATGTAAAGCTATATTGGCAAATACAAGTATGTTTATATCAAAGCATGCATAGTGGTAATGTAGTATAAATAATGTAGTATGTACTGCGATTAGTAGAGCGGCAGTACAAGTGGAAGTACGATAGTACAAGTACTAGTGTGATAGTACAAGTAGTAGTGTGATAGTAAAGGCTGTCTCAGAATGTTCTTCGTTTTTAGATGTTAAATAAAAAACAAAACATCAATTAAATCTCGTAGTTTTAATTCAATTCTTGTAGTTCTTATTTATGAAAAACAACCGTTTGCAAATGCGCACCATTCACTTGTTCACACTCATTTAACCTGGAGCTAAAATTTTCAAAAACTCGCTGGAGTATCGCTCTCGGAATAGAGTCGATTTCTTCAGTGATTCTTTGCTTCAAAACATTCAGGTTGGGTGGCAATGGATTGTAAACTTTGCCTTTTAGGTAGCCCCATAGGAATAAATCAGCAGGCGGTAAATCAGGGCTCCTCGGTGGCCAATTGATGTCTCCTCGGCGACTTATCACTCTTCCAGGGAATAAACCGTGAAGACCAGCTAATGAGTCATGAGAAATGGTTCTGGTTTTGCATTTCTAGCAATATCGGTCAGAATTAACGGTCTGAGTTCGACCTCGATCATCCTCAAAAAATAAATCCCGATAATTCCTTGACTTGATATGGCAGCCCAAACAACAACTTTTGGCGATTGCAAGGGCTTCTGATGCAGTTCTAACGGTTTCTCGGAAGCCCAGTATCTGCAGTTTTTTCTATTCACATGACCGTTCATGTGTAAATTCGATTCGTCGTAGAACCAGATGTTATTGAAACCCCTAAAACGGTTTTTCATTGTCCTGCAGAAATCGACTCGATTATCAGGATCATCAGGCTTCATTTCTTGAACAATAACAATTTTATAGGGGTGGAAATGTAAATCTTTCGAAATAATGCGATTAACCGTAGATTTGTTCAAACTAAGAGAAGCTGCGCGCAATCTCAATGACTGTCGTGAGTCGTCCATAACAGACTCTCGAACGCGATCGACGTTCATGCTCGTTCTTGATACCCTACCCTATATATACTCTATATAAGTAGTAGTGTGATAGTACAAGTAGTAGTGTGATAGTATAATTAGCAATACGGTAACAAAATGAGTAGAATGATAGTAAATTTAATAGTACAGTATTACAAGTTTTAGTATGGTAGTACACGTAGTAGTAGTATTGTCGAAATTATACGTACGGTACTAAAAGTAGTTGTGAGGCATTGCACGTAGCAATACGGTAGTACACGTGCTGGTGTGCTAACACAAGTGCTATGTTACTGCGTACGGACAATTATACATCTATTTGCTGTCGTATTGATTTAATTTATCTTGAATCGCTGAACCTTCGTTCGTCTATTGTAAATATGATAAATGGACGATAGTTGCTCACGACATATTCTTATATAGAACAATATTGCTTAGCCTTTATCTCACCACACGTAAGTAGTTTCTACCACTGTTAATTACAACATGAATCCCACGACATATTCTTATATAGAACAATATTGCTTAGCCTTTATCTCACCACACGTAAGTAGTTTCTACCACTGTTAATTACAACATGAATCACACGACATATTCTTATATAGAACAATGTTAGCAGCCTTTTATCTCACCACACGTAAGTAGTTTCTACCACTGTTAATTACAACATGAATCACACGACATATTCTTATATAGAACAATATTGCTTAGCCTTTATCTCACCACACGTAAGTAGTTTCTACCACTGTTAATTACAACATGAATCACACGACATATTCTTATATAGAACAATATTGCTTAGCCTTTATCTCACCACACGTAAGTAGTTTCTACCACTGTTAATTACAATATGAATCTCACGACATATTCTTATATAGAACAATATTACTTAGCCTTTATCTCACCACACGTAAGTAGTTTCTACCTCTGTTAATTACAACTTGAATCCCACGACATATTCTTATATAGAACAATATTACTTAGCCTTTATCTCACCACACGTAAGTAGTTTCTACCTCTGTTAATTACAACATGAATCCTAATGACATATTCTTATATAGAACAATATTGCTTAGCCTTTATCTCACCACACGTAAGTAGTTTCTACCACTGTTAATTACAACATGAATCTCACGACATATTCTTATATAGAACAATATTACTTAGCCTTTATCTCACCACACGTAAGTAGTTTCTACCTCTGTTAATTACAACACGAATCCCACGACATATTCTTATATAGAACAATATTGCTTAGCCTTTATCTCACCACACGTAAGTAGTTTCTACCACTGTTAATTACAACATGGATCTCACGACATATTCTTATATAGAACAATATTACTTAGCCTTTATCTCACCACACGTAAGTAGTTTCTACCACTGTTAATTACAACATGAATCCTAATGACATATTCTTATATAGAACAATATTGCTTAGCCTTTATCTCACCACACCTCACCACACGTAAGTAGTTTCTACCACTGTTAATTACAACATGAATCTCACGACATATTCTTATATAGAACAATATTACTTAGCCTTTATCTCACCACACGTAAGTAGTTTCTACCACTGTTAATTACAACATGAATCACACGACATATTCTTATATAGAACAATATTGCTTAGCCTTTATCTCACCACACCTCACCACACGTAAGTAGTTTCTACCTCTGTTAATTACAACATGAATCCCACGACATATTCTTATATAGAACAATATTGCTTAGCCTTTATCTCACCACACGTAAGTAGTTTCTACCTCTGTTAATTACAACATGAATCCCACGACATATTCTTATATAGAACAATATTGCTTAGCCTTTATCTCACCACACGTAAGTAGTTTCTACCTCTGTTAATTACAACATGAATCCCACGACATATTCTTATATAGAACAATATTGCTTAGCCTTTATCTCACCACACGTAAGTAGTTTCTACCACTGTTAATTACAACATGTATCCTGTATAAAGAATAATAATTCCGATAAATGACGCGAAAGAGAGGTTCTCGAGTGCATACGTTGTCTATTAAATATAAAATTAAATAAATAAATAATATTCTTTGCAGCGGGCTTGGCCCACCGACCTCGTCCGATACGACAGTTCAGCCACCTATCCTCGCGAGCTTGCTATCAGGGTCCCATCAGACTCTGCAGGCTGTTGGCCTTGATGATATTCCTCCCATGCCTGTTCATCTTCGTGCCGCTGTACATGAGGTGAGGTGGAGAACACACACTTGAGATATCCTTAAATATACAGTAATGTCTAAGTAAATATATACACGGTTATTCGAAGTATTCTCGTTAGGAGGTGATAGGGGTGATAATTTGAGATAATATTATACCCCGTATGCTTTATGCAAAAGTGAACCATTCTTGAGTTATCATGTTTTTTTGTTTTTTTCAAAATAAGTCAAAAATTGAACATCAAAAAGTATCAATTTAAATCTCACTTTTTCTTCTGATTTATAGAAATAAAACAACAATTATTGGTGCAAATTTAAAAAGCGAGACGAAAAACGATATTTTTCAATATTTCTCAGTTTTTTTTTCCGATAAAATGCCTTAAAAATCGATAGGAAACTTGGCTTGTAGATTATTTTAAAAACATAACCGTTTTCTTAGCTCTCCAACAATGCATAACAACTAGGAACTTATTTCAAAGAAACTGAGTGAAAGAAGAGACAAAGCAGCTGGCGGAAATTCGTATTCGAATGAACTTAAGGTCTAAGGTACGCATTAAACCTATTTGCAAGATATTTAAAAAACGATTTTAAGATATATGTAATATTTACTGAGGACCGAGTTTAATTCGTTGGCTACCAAGTTTACGCCACTATGTCACTACATGCAATTTTTGTTTTATGTCTTGTTTTTGGTCCTCTCGCGGCCCATCGACTGAGAAAGGACCAGTAATTGTGATGACAAATATAGTTCCTGTCGGCTAGAAAACAAACACAAAAACTTACGAGTCTGCGTCTTTATACTCTAACCACGCCGTCAACGAAAAAAAAAATAGTATTTAACAGAATGTTTAAGATTGACGTTTGTTAGTGATGCAAATTGTCTTCCGCAGATACAGGGTTTTTTCCGGGCAGATGTACCCCATGAGCATGACCGACATGAGGCTGATCGACAGCAAGATATCACCGACTTGGTGTCAGGTACGTGTATACGAATGGGTCTGCGCTTTTTTTATTGTGTTGGGGGTGAAATGAGCACAAGGGTATTGGATTATAGACCACCGCGTGGAATGGCTCTCGTAGTGAAGATATGCAACTTTTCTCATCTTGACAATAAGAAAAACTTCCTGATTGACGCGTCGCAACGCTACCTGGTTTGAAATTTTATGAGGCCAGCTATAGGTCAACATACGTCTATATGGCCACATTACAAATATGTTTTCTGGCGTCTTCTTTAATAGTCCATGCCTCACATCCGTACAGAGGTGTGGGCAAAAGTTACTTCGAGTCTTTACCTCCAGACCGCTGCTCTAGGTGTAATTATGCCACATTTGAGTCTCATACGTAAGAACTCGAAAAAAACAAAAATTGTTCGCGCAACCGCATAGTATTTTTTTGCATATTTTTGCACTGTTAGCACGAGAGCTTTTACAGCTTCACCGAGTTGAAAGTTGCCCGAGCGTTTAAAGCATTCGGTCTAGACCTTTATTCCGATATATCCTATATATGGGTAACTAGGACAAGGGTTCCCGGGAAATAGCCTCATCTTGGACCGTTAACCTGCGAGTGGAAGCCTCTGATTCGATGGTATCGCGAAAAGGCTGGATCAATTCCTTCTAACGGATTACCGAAATTAATATAATGATTATTATCGATATTTACCACACCGCGTTGTGTTCGCGTAGGAGAACCGGCGATAGTTTTACGATTATGACGTCATGACTGCTTAAGTATTCACCTCTTTTCTAACCTCACTGTCTCTATACACGAAATGCTTTCGATCGTATCTCGATAATATCCACGTACTTTTCCATAATCTCGGGAGATTTATTTATTCATACATTGCATTTCACTTTTGTGCGTTATCATAGCCCTAAGCGACAGGCGGTAAGTCTGCACTGTCACTGATAAGAGTCTCTAGATAAGGTATCGGTCGACTTATCATAGTGAATTGTAATTACAGGAGTAGATATTTTAAGGAAAAAATAATAATATTGTAGTATGCGTAGTTGTATTACGTCCTGTTCATCATTGAATGATTAGCGAATTTTCGAGTTTATATCTTAATGAAATATTTATTAGAAAACAAGCAAACACACACACAATTAACATTAAATAACCCGAAGTTCAAAATAACAGTCTAAAATATATGTTTCATCTGGTGAGATTGGGGATTCGGGGACCCTTATTCAGTGATTCTGTGACGAGGCTTGTGTGCTCGTTTGTCACCCTCAAACCAATAAAACAAAAAAACCATACTCCAAGAGCAAACCACAGCAATTTTTAAGGTTAATTATTTTTGAAGGTCCTCCCCTCCAAGCGTATACTAATTGACCCAAACACATAAAAGAAACAAAAGCATTATCATTGTTAATTTTTTTTATTTTATAATTATTTTTATATTAGCAAGAAATGTTTTGCTCTTAAATTTCTAGATATTGATTCTGTTTTAATAATATATTTTATATTCGTGGAATTTTTTTATAGTTTTGCATTTATCACGGTTTAATTAGTTAAATATAGTATAGTTATAAATGAATATCGAACTATTGTTTTCTCGTATAAATAAACAAAATAACACAACTCAATAAACAACGCAAACACTGTCACATCCAGTTGCTCTTGATCTTTGTTGAAATTTTAGCGGTTCGAACTAATTGCATCGCATTAATCGCATGCCAGTAATTGTTCGACTCGAGTTTGCCGCTCGCAGCTGTGACGTCACTAGTCTGCCTGGAACGTCAACAAAAAAAATACATGATAAGGAATGAATTTATACTTTTTTTATTTATAGTCTTACAAAATAATATACATACATGACATCTTAACACATGTTATTTATTAGCTTAGGCAACCGATAAAATAATATTGTCAAAACAAAATTTTGTATCAAGTGGAGAGGGTAGTCGTGCTTTTGTCTCTAGCTACAGCAGGCAAGAGTCCGAGAAGGACCAAGTCTCAAAGAATGGCAGCATCACGTAGGCAGGAATCGTTGACGTTACAAAGAACCGAAATCTGTTTGCGTAGTTAATCTAAAAATTCCTATGCCGCGTGGTGGTGGTACTTACTGCTGCGATTGCGTCGCGGGTCCTGGGATTGATTCCATCATGACTTGTCCCTTTGATCATTCAATGACTTGGAGGGTATAATGTGAAAAGGGATGTGCAAAAAATAATTATACCTATATTTTGGGGCGGCCCATTCTAATCGTTATTTTAAGCCCACCCCCACAATAGATTACCTAAACCGTGTTAAAGTTTCCAGTATTCCTTAGCGCCAAGTGGTAAAGTCAAACGCCACGTTCAACGCGTTCGTGGTGCCGGGGCCCCCTAGCCTCGCGGACGAGCTGGTGCCCGTCTCCATGACGAGGGAGCTCGAGCTGGAGGACGACATGAAGGAATACTGGGGCTTCTATCTGCTGAAAGGCTCCACCGTTACCGTCTCCACTTGCGTCAGGTACATAACTACCTTTTTTTTTAGATAAAGTAACAGTCCGTATACATATGAAAGGATGTTAGATTTGTGATGCACAAAAATTGTTGCTCGGCTAGGAATCGAACCCATATCCACAGCGAGGCCCTGCGACCACTTACTACGCGACCGTCTTATATATAGGCATTTAAAATATTAAGAGAATTTAATTGATTTGAGGAAGATATTCACATTTCATGACCCGTGATATTTCAGTGACTGAGCGCTCCTGGCGGCGACACGTTGTTAAATGCAATTTTAGGAGCATATATCACAACATGCTCGACAGTGAATGGAAACCTCGTGGAGCTGCTATGTTTGAGATATAATAAAAAGAAAATATTTGTTAAAACACGCGAAGTCAACGTACGATCAGTCATGCACACAAATATAATGTATATATTATCTATATATTTGTGAGTGATTAGAGTACCTAGTCTGCTGATCCGCAGGTCCTGGGTTCGTGCACAATATTTGTGTATCACAAATACAGTGTATAATAACCTCTATAACTGGAAACCCGTTAAGTCGTAATAATAATGTGCGTATGTCTAATTATTTAGACTTAATAACTCGAACAAAATGCCATTTCCCTGCTAGGTATTGACAAGACATATTTATACTCTGTAACTCGAATATCAAAACGGAGACTCCGTAAGTCATGGGTAGTAAAATATAATAACAAACTTGAACGCGCCTTTCTATGTTGAAATTTTAGCAGTTAAATCCTTTGTATCTCGAAATTCTTGTAACCCGAAAACTCATTCCCGTGACATTCCAGTTACACAGCACTGTATATTGCACTGTAGTTTTTTTTCGAGTCTGGGTGTGTTATATGTATGTCACGTGTTTTTAATCATCACATCTGGACTATATATACATATATATATATATATTTATATATATTATATATATATTATTGAATCAAGTACAGATAAACTTCAACACACCAACTTGGTTTTATTAAAATTTCTAAGCCTAATTTGGCCGACTAGATTTTATCTTTAAAGAATCGTACGATACAACACGTTAGTAGCATGTTGATTATAAAATATTCTTTTTAATCATTTACTCAATTTTGATTATCAAAAGAAATGTCTCTTAATCAACATGTTGTATTAACGTGATAAACAAAAGGATTTACGCCTGATGAAAATGATATCTGCGTCACCTGTAACCCCATAAAATAAGTAAGTACTAAGATGGACTAAAACTCGTTATTGCACTGTCCCAAATTAAACTAAACGTTCAAAAATGCTTAACTTAATGCCAAAGACATTCTCTATCAGACGACGCGAGGTGTGGTGAGATGTTGTGATAGGAGTAGCATTAAAGTTAATATATGTATAAGAAAAATAGAAGTCAAGTCAATAAATTGCCATGGGGATTGATCCTGAGCTTCCAGCATCCATCGAATTCCCCCGACAGTTGCACAGGTCTTCGCTCCATCTAGGGGGTCGTGCTATTGCCTCTTGCATTCATCAAGTTCCCCCACACATGCACAGGTCTTCGCTCCTTCTAGGGGATCGTCCTATTGCCACCTGCATCCATCGACTTCCCATCGGTTATCAGTTCTAAGAGCTATATGGCCGGCCCATTGCCAGTTCTTACAGAACCCTTGAGCTATGTCTGTTAGATATTTTTTTTATTGTATTGCTAGTGAAAACACGAGCACATAATTCCCCTGATGGTAAATGATTCCCACGGCCCACGATATCTACATTCATCCTTGACAAGCAATCATAATGCACATGCGTTGTCATTCTTGAGGACTGAAAGGGAATGCCCCGTAACCAGTAATAAAGGTCTCCGGATCCCTATACTTGCTAGAAACAAACAGCAGTGTAGCTCTACCACTGTCAACCAAAGGTTGTCTGTAATCTGGCTCTGGTTCACCAACCTGGATTCCCACACTCACGATGCGAAACACGAAAGCGTTACGCTGCTATTGTGGAATGCTTAGTTGTCCCATAGTTAAGCCGATCCATATGTAGTATTGCAAGTTTATAACTACGGCGTTACATAGGCTATTAATATGAATTTAATACAGACGTACATAATGGAAATTTGATCGACGTTAGAACCTCCTTTTTAAAGTCGGTTAACTCACATTTTCCTAACCTCAACCTGTCGTGTTCATTTCTGACTGTCAGATGGCCAGGCGCTTCCCTTATCATGATTAAAGGCTACAAACACCTCCAGGAGTGCGCGTACATCGGGGACGACTCATCAGAAGAGCTGGACGAACTGTACGAGGCCTACGAGCTCGGTTTGCTCTCCAACACCACACTGCTGGAGAAGGTGCAAGAGTTGAAGAAAGTTGACGGGAAGGCCAATGATCCTGGTGAGTGGTCTAGTTAATACAATTTAAATGAAGTTTACTAAGAAAAAAATAAAAGTTAGCTGACAGCCTTTATGTATTACCCCACCGCTGGGCATCAGCCTCAAAGGTGTGGTGCATAGTCCAACACGCGGAACCTTATGAGTTTTCATTGGTACCGGCACTGGGGATCGAGCTCGGTACGCTCGCGTGGTATTCAAATCAAGTGTTTAGACCAGAGGTTCACAGACGTTTTTTTCTCATAGACCACTTTCGAAATTTGGCTGGTTCCCGTGGACCCTCTGCAGCTACATTTCTAATCCTAAATACCATAGCACAAAACTCTACAAAAAATATGAAAATTAGATCTTCTAGATCTTCACACTTTGTGTCGATCAAAATGAGCCATCCGGTGGTAAAGTTACACCATACCCAATACTTACATTGACTCGATTTATTGACGATAATCAATCTTCAATCAATCAATCAATCATATGTCCATATTATTTAAAATACCTTCATCGAAACGTAAGCAGTAAATAGTAGACATTGATCAATTTAGTGTTTGACGTAAAGTATATACTTAACTCCATTGTCCAATAACTTCGCATTGATACAAGTAATTAATCTATCACTTGTCCTATATATTTCCCTGTACACGATCGGTGCAATGAACTCGGCGATAACTTGGCAAATGTATGTGATATCAGAAATTACTTCGAGTGATTGAGAAACGTACCACTTATGTACGTGCATTGTTTGTTTCGAAAATAGTATTTGATAATGTTTAAGAATGTCACGTCATATAGCTAGACATACGTGTTACGTAATTTTAAGCTATGCTTAGGCTGCAGCTGTTTCCAAGCTATAGCATAATCATGAAACGTCGAGAATTTAAAGGCTATAAAATCCAGTTTTATTTTAACTAAATGTTATCTATATTTTTGCTATCCCTTATTCTGATTAACTTTTGAGCTATAGAAGTATAATTTCTGATGTAACGTATTTTTAACCTAATTGGTATCATCTATGTATATCTCTAGAACGCGCCTCCTAACTGTGCCACTGCCGACAGATTCGAATGTGAACAGCGGTCGATGGAGTGGAAGCTCCTTGGTCCGAGACCTTCGTCCAGTGTCGAGGAAGCTGGTGATGATTACGATGGTTATTTAAATCTTTAATCCATTGTTGTCAGGGGCCATGAAAAGGCACAAGGCCGGCGTCAGCTTCCACGATCCAGCGCAGAAGGGAAACATGACGTCATCGGATGCCGTTCCTAGCGTGGATGTCACAGATCACGATCCCAAGGTATAAGTTTAATTATACACATAATATCAGGAATGACAAAAGCAGTTCACCTGCTGCGTAAGTGGTCTCCATCTGGACATGCGTTGGCGCCTATAAGGACTGAGCTGGACAACCTCGTTACCTATAATCGAGTCCCGGATTCTTCTACACGTTAATACTCAAACGTAATGCTGCTCTTCCACGTTAGTATTCCATGAAGGAGTTGGTTACCTATTAGTGTTTCCAAGTTCTCTACGACAGTTCAATTACTATTTATGAAAGTTTGCCGGTAATCAATGGTGAGGATCTATGTTCAGATGTGGACTAATAATTTACTGAGATTGTGAAGATGGTCATATAATCTACATTAAATACTTCTAATCCCTTTGAAGTAAAGTGCTTATCCGTAATCATGATAATCGATGATTAAATCATAAGGTTTGTAGATCACTTATAAGTTTTTTCTACAGAATAGGCAGTAAACGAGCGAACAGTTCACTCGATGGTATGTGATCACCGCTGCCCATGGATATCACAACACTTTTTTTATTGGTCTTTAACAAAAGTGTATGCTCTTTTCTTAAAAGCGGTTCGGAAATACCGCTGGCGACAGCTGATACTACGTGGCAGGAAATTTCGCGTAAAGCACACAGTGGTGGATTGCCAACCATGCCAGAATCACCATGGAGATGATGAAGATGAAATTTTGAATTCTGTCGCGTCTGCTCTTGTAACCATTATGATTACTTAAGAAATAAGTTTGAAAGTTTTAAATTGAGATCGCAAGCATGTGCTGATAAACCTAGCTTATATAGCTTAGTAACGGCACTATAATATAACACGCGCAGTTGTTAACATTTCCTAAAAAACAAATTTTGCCATAAACAAAACCGAACAAATCTATGAGGTTTTGGGTATCATCAAATCATAATAATCTTTTACTTGCCAGGAGCTCAAAGAAATTCTAGAGCGCCTTCACGCAATCAGACAAGCAGCAAAGGACGAACAGCTGAAGTACTATCATCCCCCGTCACACCTCATGTCCTTGCCAGCACTCCACAGGCATAGAGATGCTAACGTCGACAGAGACGAGAGGAGATGGCTATCGTTCAAAGGTAACCACTGCATCTTTCAGTCTTTTGCAGCGAATAATTGGATATTTGAATGATCCTTGAGGAAAATTGGCATATGGAATTTTCAGCTCGTTTGAGAATCCTTACTGGCATGGATGTGGTCCTCCTGATCGAATTTGACCGAGGCGATATTCTTTGGTTCTTGGTGCAGTTATCTTTAATTGCCAATATCTGGTAATATCAGATTGTGAACTGCGCATGACAAAGTCGCATAAGCGTGCCCATGAGAGAGACTCACTCATCCTGTACATCTGTTGTTTGTAATTCATGTACATAAGGCAGGTTCCTTGAAGGACCTAGTATCAGGGATACTGGATTTATACACAAAATACATTACACTACACTGTTTCTAGCTGCAGAGTGAATAGGTCAGATCGACCGGGGTAAGACAAGCACCTTCGCAGAACACTAGCGTAAAATAGCAGCATTATGTTGCTGTTTCGTCTGTTGAGAATAGTGATCGGTGACCTCTATTACTGGTGACAAGGCATTCCATCTCAGTCCTCAAGGGTGACAACGCATCTAGATTATGATTCCTTGTCAAGGATGAATGTAGATGTCATGGGCCGCAGGAATCACTTACCATCAGGTGAACTGTGTGCTCGTTTGTTACTCTCAATGTAATAAAAAAGCAAACCTGAAGTGGCAGTGAACAGGCCATGTATGCCGCAGAACCGATGGCCGCTGGGGCAGACTGGTTCTTGAGTGGAGACCGCAAATCGGCAAACGTAGTATAGGGCGCTCTGTAACTAGGCGGGGTGATGCTATGCGTAGGCCGGTGGGCAGAGGCTGGAGGAGAAGAGCTGAAGACCGCGCTCAGTGGTGTGCCATGGAAGAGGCCTGTGTGCAGCGGTGGACTGATACAGGCTGATGATGATGATGATGTTATACACAATACATTAAACTCGGCAACCGACAATACACGCTAGGAATTACACCTTGGATTTTGATTTAAGAACATGTTAATTATTATCATTAACATCAATTATTTTAAAATTTTTATAGGAATACTTTACCACAACATTAAAATCAAAACAAAACCTTATGGAAACATTGTTGAACTTTCATTATATAGTATTAAAGGTGATATAATTTCACACAGTTCACCTGACGATGAATGATTACAGCGGTCCGCGACATCCACTCTCCTCGATAAAGAACCACGATGAAGTCCACTACACAGCTCCTTGGTGGACTGCGTATCTTCCAGATATATATATTTTTTCGATTTATTTCTTAGAAATACTTTCCTCACAATGTTTTCGTTCCCTGCCTAGCGTTGGTGCTATGGTGGGATACCTGAGAGGGTCGTTATCCTTTTGTATATATCTTGAACGATTACATTGACGTACCCTGAGCACGTCTCGAGTTTGAGAGCTCAGCAAATATATTTATTGTCAGCCTACTCCATTTTGATAACCTCATATAACAAGTATGATAACAAATCCGCGAAAGTATACAAATTTGTTTATTTATATCACTTATGCACTTGAGTTGTCAAATTGGTTAAACTTAATATAATATGATATGATATCTACAGCATGAATGCACTCGACCGGGGAGAGGAGACAACCGTCTTAGAGTATACCAGCATAACACTGCTCTGTTTAGTCTAGTGAGTGTGGGGACCAAATAACTGGAGCCGGAGTCTTCCACTTTAGTCTTCAGGGATGACAATGCATCTGAATTATTATTCCTTATTGAGCACGAATGTAGATGTTATTGGCCACAGGGATTACTTATCATATCAGCTGAACTGTGTGCTCGTATACTGGTCCTCCGATTGGAACTGCATCCAGAAAAACAAATTATAGCGTCGCTCTAACACTGTTGAATAATTTAAACAATTGTATTTCAGACATTGATGGTAATAATAGTGATCATGGGATTGCAACTAATTTAAAAGCACTAAACAAATCTATAGAAGAAGACAAAGGTAAAACATCAAATGATAAACCGGATAAATCTGATGACACAAATGACACCAAACAACACACGGAAGCGTCTGCAACGAGGGTCGGTAGACACGATCACAATACTGTAATCTTGACGGGGAAGTATGAAGCGCCTGCACCTTTAGACCTAAAACTGGAACTCATGGAACCAGAAGTAGATGTGAGTAATTTAGACAGATTTTTAAAACATTGAGACTAACAAACTTGCACACAGTTCACCTGATGTCATCTTGCCAGCAGCGCACTCAGCCGCGGTAAGTCATCACCGTAGCCCGTGGACATCCGCAACGCTAGAGTCACAGTTGCGCTGTCATCCTATCGTCTTACCCAGTCATGAGATAGGAGAAAGGTTTTGACGCAGTGGCCAGGATACGGGACATATATACAACATCTTAATGAGATCTATCTGAGAAATACAATTATTGTTCCACGCAGCAATTTGTTTTTTTTATAACACAGAGTAACAAACTCACACACAGTTCACCTGACGGCAAGTGATTCCTGCGGCCCATGACATCTACATTCATCCTTGACAAGGATTCATAATGCAGATGCATTGTCACCCTTGAGGACTGAGAAGGAATGCCTCGTCACCAGTGAATAAAGGTCTCCGGATGTCTACACTCACCAGACAAAACACAGCAGCATTATGCTGCTATTATACACTGGTATTCTATGAGGGCGTGGTCCTTCCCCGATCGAGTTGACCCGTTCATTCTGCAGCTCAAACAAGCTGCAGCTTAGCTCTATCACAAATATTTTTTTACAGAACTAAGCTGTGGTAGGTCAGATTCTAACTTAGGTTGTCACGACTGGGGAAGGTATGCACGCTTTCATAGAATCGGTAAGTGTATAGTCAGAAACAGCATCAAGGATGGCAATTTTAGATCGCAAGGGTGACGTCACATCACTCACCATTAGCTGTACCGTGTGCTCGCTTGTCACCCTCAATACAAAAAAAAGAGTTTATATTGATAGTATCAAATGTTTTATTTATATCATCAGAATTATAATTAGCCTTACCAGAATGAACTTGTACCGATTGTCGAGGCAGTGCGTTATATATCCATTCATCTTTGTTTTCCACTTCCACTTTTTTTATGCCAACTATTACGCCTTATACTACTAAACTAACTAACTACTAATAAACTAATACGCCTTTCATACCTCCATACTAAATGTCCGAAACATGATAGTCTATTCTCAACTCTTGTGCCCCAGGTGGAAGTTAACTGTATATAAATACTAAAATTATTTGGAGATTTGAAGAGAGTTGTAATAAAGTGGTCATACCGGTCTTTATATTAATCAATATTTATAAACTTTAATAGTAGTAAAGTCAGGCCGCAGCTCGTGTGTAGCTACAGCATTTTCAGTTGCATACATAACCTTAATAGTAATAATGTTTACAAAAAAAAATACATTTCACGCGAATTACTTTGTTACGCCAATTAAATTAATTCCTTGATAGAGAGTTGTATAAATTCCTTTCAGTGGAAATTTTAGTTTATCTTAGTGCTTATCTAATGAACTAATGATTGTTAGGCAATATAGTATATCTACGTTGTTTGTTGTTTCAAGGATATTAAATGCTCAAAAGAAATTTGTGTAAGCACTTAGTTGAGAGGAAATATTGTATTATATTAGATCGTTTATTCATATATCATTTTAATATGTCAAACTTAAGGTTTAACGTTAAACCTGCACGAAGAAATAAATCAGAAAAAAAGCTTTTCAAAGGCATCCGAAGTCCGCCAGTTCGTGGTGGACTCTAACACCATAAGTTATTTTTTTTCTGATCTGGCTGTTCTGTGCATGTCTATAGGAGGAAGGTCCTCCAATTCCGGCACTATAATATGTTCTGCGCAGTTGAATTCGAGATCATCATAGACTCTGCTAATGGCCAACAGTGGGACGTATATATAGGCTGTTATAAAGACTTTTTACTTTCATCTTATGAGCGTAAAGTATAATATAATAGAAGTGTATATGTAAGAATCTAAAAAATTCTCAAATACATATAAAGTCACCAGTTTACTATGCTGCATTAATGTTTGTAGCGACGTGGGACATGCCCAAAAGGAATGCGCAAATCAAACTAAACACTCACTTCTTTAAACATATTTACGCACAAAATTTTTAACTAATTTAAAAATCCTTTCCCCAAGCTATCATTTCGGCTCCTGCCATACTGTTCCACGTTCATAGTTATTGTTATAAACATCAGTTGACTGAACAATTAATCAAGTTAGTTCATAGTAGAGTCATACTGCAGTTATACAGTAACTGTAGGACAAATCTCAGTTCAGTTTCACAACGGTAGGTCCACTCCGTGATACCAATGTAAAACGCCTGGAATCTCTTACCATCAAGTGAACTGTGCGCTTCTTTGTCACCCCCAGTACTGAATAACATAAACAAAATACGCAAAACAATCGAAAACTTACTCCTTTTTAAATTCGGTTAAAATTATATTGCATTATAATGTCCCTGACTTAGCATTTTTTTAAACAAATATATATAATGAACACATACGCGCTAAGTTTTACAGTTTTATTGTGTATAAATACATTACATCCGCGGTCGTAAAGATTTATTATATTTACGCGAATACTACGCATTGAATAAAACTAATTATATGGAATTTATTGCGTTTATTTAAACCTTTTTTTTTATTACATTAAGAGTAACAAACGAGCACACAGTTCACCCAATGGTACATGATTCCTGCGGCCCCATGACATCTATATTCATCCTTGACTTGAGAACTGAGGAGGAATAATATATAATAATAATAGAAAATAAAGGATCCCTGCACTCGCCGGACGAAACACAGCAGCATTACGCTAATATTTGTGAGGGCTTGGTCCAAACCTGGTCGAGCTGACCCATTCATTCTGCAGCTAGAAACAAACTGCAGCGAATCCCTACCACGTTCAAGGTGTTTCTCTGTAATAGAACAATCGAATGGAGTAACCGACATAGCTGAAAGAATCAGTAAACTAAAGTGGCAACGATCCGATTATATATCTCATAGAATCGATAAGCGATGGGGATGAAAGGTCCTCGAATGGCAACCTGGTATTGTAGATCGCACTAGATGGAGTTTGACCTTTGCACGTCTGCGGGCAGTCGATGGATGCAGGTGGCTCAGGACACTACTCTGTGGTAGTTTGTGGCAGAGGTCTATTTTCACGAGTGAACTGAAATGACTGAATTAAAATATGATGTATCGTCGTAAAGACTAAATGAACACACTTTCCTATATAGCGTCATTCGACTTTTATCTCATAGATAACAAAGTTTCTTTAAATATTTATAAAAAATATTGAATACCGTAAACATTAATTGTTATCACCCACAACGGTGTTACTAAATTAACTATTTGAAATATGATAACATAAATTCTACGTCCGGACCATAACGGGCAAACAAAGAGGAATTTAAAAAAAAGATTTTTTTATATTGTTTTATTATGTCACAGCTTTTTATTTCTATCTTATCTATGGTATTATATAATTGTAAACAAGCTTTGTATACTTCGGACGTCCGATGTTGTACTCAATGAGAAAAAAAACATACGATTTATGTAGCTCATATTTTGTCAACTAATTTTATGTGCCACATATAATGTGAGAGCCGTGGTAGTTGTGTTTTTACGCTGGTTTTATTTTCGGACTGAGGGCTTTTACAGTTTCGCCGGGTTGAGCTTTGGCTTGGCTTTTAAATTGGAAGTGGGCGAGTAGACCGAGCTAGATGCCCGGCGCCGGCGCCGACTAAATTGTTAATCGCAATCTTAAGTGCTGACTTACCATGTGCCCGACGGTGAAGGGAAAACGTCGCGATGAAACCTGCATGTGTAAGAAATAATTAAAATAGTAAAAATAATAGTTAACAGATTATTTTTCTATTCTTAACGATATAATAGACGTGCAGATGTTAAAGGTTTAAAAGGAAAAAAATGTATTCGTAACTAGCCATCGCGATACAGTCAGCCGGGTTGAGAGGTGACCTCTATATATTGGTAACCAGCACAAGGGCTCCCAAGAGGGAGCCTCTTAACTATAAGTTTCAATAAAAAAGGCGTTGGTTTTTTTCTTTCTTCTGTCTTTCTTCTAAAGACGGCTGAAGTCCGCCAATCAGTGGAGCTGCGTAGCCTCAATGGTTTAGGGTAGGATCTGTGAAGCTTAAGGTCGTAGGTACGAATCTACCGTTCGACTATTGTCGCGAACCACTAGCATAAGCATTTTGAGCTTAACTGTAGTGGTTAACCGGAATATTAGTAATTTTAATTGTAGTAGTTAACCGGAATATTAGTAATTTTAATTGTAGTGGTTAACCGGAATATTAGTAATTTTAATTGTAGTGATTAACCGGAATATTAGTAATTTTAATTGTAGTGGTTAACCGGAATATTAGTAATTTTAATTGTAGTGGTTAACCGGAATATTAGTAATTTTAATTGTAGTGGTTAACCGGAATATTAGTAATCTTAATTGTAGTGGTTAACCGGAATATTAGTAATCTTAATTGTAGTGGTTAACCGGAATATTAGTAATCTTAATTGTAGTGGTTAACCGGAATATTAGTAATCTTAATTGTAGTGGTTAACCGGAATATTAGTAATCTTAATTGTAGTGGTTAACCGGAATATTAGTAATTTTAATTGTAGTGGTTAACGGAATATTAGTAATCTTAATTGTAATTGGTTAACCGGAATATTAGTAATCTTAATTGTAGTGGTTAACCGGAATAGTAATCTTAATTGCAGTGGTTAACCGAATATTAGTAATCTTAATTGTAGTGGTTAACTGGAATATTAGTAATTTTAATTGTAGTGGTTAACCGGAATATTAGTAATTTTAATTGTAGTGGTTAACCGGAATATTAGTAATTTTAATTGTAGTGGTTAACCGGAATATTAGTAATCTTAATTGTAGTGGTTAACCGGAATATTAGTAATCTTAATTGTAGTGGTTAACCGGAATATTAGTAATCTTAATTGTAGTGGTTAACCGGAATATTAGTAATCTTAATTGTAGTGGTTAACCGGAATATTAGTAATCTTAATTGTAGTGGTTAACCGGAATATTAGTAATTTTAATTGCTCTACTAGTACTGTTATAAAAAAAATCTTAAAAAAAAACTCTCTAGAGTAGGGTTTATGTGTATATTTAAGTTAAGTGACGGCTCACTTAACTGAAATTACTTATTAAGTAAAGTATCACTATCCAGAGTCCGTAAAGAAGTTATCGAGAATTCAGTACAGAACCAACGTATTGTTACTTTTATAGAAGAAACTATAACTGAGTAAGCTCAGTGTGGAAGCGCTCGCTTTAAATTCACGGCACGCGAGCTATCCGAGTTCGATCCCCGGCGCCGGTGTTAATCTTGATCGATGGTGAAGGAAACATCGTGAGGAAACCTCTTAGGAATAAATGGAAAAAATATATTTCGACTACGCAATATCCGCCAATACGTAGTGAAGACGCATAGTGGACTACGCTCCAATACCCACTCGAGAGGTGGCCTCCGTCCAACAGTGGGCTTTTTATATATGTATATATAGTCTGTCCGTCGTTGACGACAATTACTTCAGTCACATACCCCCCCTCCCTCTCACCACCACCCCTCAGACAATGAGTGCACTCCAAACCTCGTAAGTTGAAAAGTCAAAACAAAGGCGATAAAATCCGTTAAATTACATTTATTCATATATCATCATATTTTAAAGAATACATTGATCTGTATCTTATCTATATCTTAAACTATCATAAAATTATAACCAAGCTATATATAATATATATATACATATATACGAGTATATGATATATTATGAACAACCGTTATAAATTACGGCTTTAAGAAAGTTATCTACAGTCTAGTAAAAAATAATAATTCATGACAAAATATCTGGACGAAGCACGCATGGTATACCGATCGAAATTATCCCCAGAGTCTTGTCTGCAAACGGGTTAATCCCAACCAGTCTCGCAAATCATCATAGGGGGTTGGGACTCCGGGACGGCCAGCTCCGGACTCAAACACAGAAGGCGGTGCTCCTCGAGACCGCTCGTATTGTCTGAAGGTTTCTCTCCCTTTCACCCTAACCCACGACCACGACGTATGGATAGTATCCAGACTGTCGTCTGGTTGGTCTTTATGTATATATTTTAATGTATTGTATATATTATGTGTTTAAATATATTTTTATAGTTTTTTTTTAATTATTTTATTGACCATTGAACCAAACAGAGCTAAAAATAAAAATCCCCAAAATAATAATAATAATTTTATTTCTAACTACATCAACTTACACGTGTTGGTAAGCAATGAATCTAGGAATTCTTTATACTTTATCATCTTTTTCCCTATATAAATATAATTTTCACCCAGTGGTCTTAAATTGGAAAGCCAGGATACTGTAGTTGCTACGCCGAGTTCTGTGCAAAAGAGATGAGATCTCTTGCGTTTAATTGGGACGTTCTTCGAAACTTAGATGTAGATTCGAATCTACGACCTTAAGTTTCGCACCTGGCAAGAGAGCTCAGACGTGATTATCTGGGATGATAATAGAATTAATAGCATTGCTAGCAATTTATAAATAAATAAAGAAGGTGAGAGCTAAGATGAAATTCCTTTTTACCTAGACTGAACTACACAAACCACAGCTTCATATAAATATGATCTCTCTCAGGTTGAGACGAACATTTCGGGTCACAGGTAGTTCTTACTTGCAACGTAACTGTGCCGTCTACGAAATAATAATATAACATATTAATGACATATAGTTTTGGTTTTCTCAGATCAACAGCACGGAAACCAGCTCGAAGGAAGTGTTCGAGGGTGTTCTTAAGCAACTGCAATCTTTAGGGGAGAAAGGGAAACGGGTGCTGTTACGGCTGCACGAGTCCATGGGAGTGGAATACGAAGAACAGGTACATTATAGTTGTAAACCTGGGTTTGGGGTTCCCAGACGAGACGATTTTACCGGGCTAGTTATTGGTGGTCACGTGTGAAGGACAAATACCTATTTTTATTTTTCATATCTATCGGTCATGCTTCCCCAGGGGATAACACATGATTATGTAAGATTTGAACCCATTACAACCCCTTGGTGCATTGGGAGAGGTTCCGGTATCTCCTACGGAACTCACCCACACACGTACTCATAACGCATGCACGGAAAACACTACTGTGTTTCGTCTGTTAGAGTGTAGCGATCCAGAGACCCTTAAGGTAATGAGGGATTCCACATCAAACCTCAGGACTGACAACGTGAATCTTTGTTGAGGAAAGGATGTAGATGATATGAGCCGTAGCCTTCACTTACCATCAGGTGAGTGAAGGTCGTGTGCTCGTTTGTTACCCCTGTATAATATATGTACATCTTTCTTCACCAGGCCACAAACAAGTCGGGCTTAAAGTCGACGGCAACCGGCAGCGATGAAGAGTTGGACAGGCTGCGGAAGGTACTGGTGGAAGCGATCGACGAGGAAAAGAATAGGAGTCAGAGACAACGTAATATACATATTAAGCAATATGTAAATTGAAGTTTTGGATGAAGGGAAAGGTGGCACGTTGTAACTCAGTATCTGACCTGAGTAAGCAACGCGAGGAAAAGAGTCCAACCCACGGTGTCGACACAATGGAAGTGTTAATCGCAATTTGATGACCTTTTTTTAAAAAATAATTTGGGTACACAAACGAGTCCAGTTCACACTGATGGTAGGTGATGATTGCGTTCCATGAAATTGACATCTATCCTCAAATATGATTCAAGACACATGTACATTGCCCCTGAGTGTCTGAATGGTATTCCAAGTTACCCATAATTGGGTCTCTCTCACCAGACGAAACACAACAGCGTTTTACTATTTTAAGCTGGTGTGATGTTTTTTTGATTACACTGAGAGTCACAAATTCACACACAACTCACTTGACGGCAAGTGATTCTTGCAGCCCGTGGCATCTACATTCACCCTTGACAAGGAATCATAATGCAGATGCGTTGTCACCCTTGACGACTGAGTTGGAATGCCTCGTCACCATAAATAAAGGTCCTTACACTCATCAGATGAAACACAGGAGCGTTGGGCTGCTATTTTACGCTGATATTCTGTGAAGGTGTGGTTCCCTTACCCGGTCGAGCCGAACCATCCATGAAATATTAATACTGTTGGTTCTCATAGGCTCCTGGTATTCTACTAGATACGGTGTGAGAAATGATATATAGTGTGAGTGTTGTATATGTGTCCCGTCTCAATGACACTACAGCTGCAACTTCAATCATTAACAACCTCCTTCATTATATTCCAGAGAGACGACGTGACGCAAGACAAGAAGCCAGAACGAAAAGAGAACTAATGCTGGGTCAGATCGAGTTGAAGAAGGAGTTAAACGAAGATGACGAAGCAAGAAACACGGCGGTTGAAGAAGTTTGTATTATTTCAACCAACTTAATAATGTCGCCCGTGTTTGACACGTTCAAGTTTTCGGTCAAGTTTTTTCCGATATTAATGGGAGTTTTGTGAATTATACCTTCCCTCTAGGAAGTTCTTGTGCTGGTTACCCACTATTTAAGGTCTCGGCTGAGTGCCCTTAGCGCTCGGTCACCTTACCTGGTGAAGCAATAAAAGCTCGGACTAACAGGCAGCGGCCATCAGCCCGAGAAAACAAACAAAGCAGTAGCGTGCGATGTACATACAATTCGTGAAAATCTCACGCAACTCCACTGCGAACTAGCGGACGTCACATGTCTTTGAAATATATATTTTTTTATTTATTCCTTACTCATGCAGAGTTTTCTCTCATAGCTGAGAATTGAATGTTTTCAATTCCAGGGCCTAACGCCGGACGGCTTCGCGGAACACCACAGCCAGGTGAACGAGACAACCGCCTTCGACATGTCCAACTCGGAGTTCTGGTCCTCGTTCTCGAGCAGCGAGGAGGCGCTGCTGGAGTGTGAGGGGCTCCTGCTGAACCTGCCCCTCACTCCGCACGCGCGGTGCACCGCCGGGGCCGAGAGCCAGGAGGCTGCTAGGGCGAACGCACTTACTTACAGGTATAACTTCCTGCTACATCATTTACCACCACTAGAATTTTAAAAGCTTGTGATATGAGATGGTCCACAACAAAAGACTAGTGACGACTTCAAACTAAAGTCATTAGAAATATAGCGGCATTCTCGGCTTCGACTCTCGAGTCCGATGTAAAAAAAACTTAAGTTCGGGATAAGATTAAGGTATAGTTTCAGTGTTGCGAGACACATAATACACTCGGGCCGATTTCACAACAATTTCTGAAGAAATGTTTTATTGTATATGGCAACACAGACACTAGAGTGTATATGGCACCGCAGACACTAGAGTGTATATGGCACCACAGATACTAGAGTGTATATGGCACCGCAGACACTAGAGTGTATATGGCAACACAGACACTAGAGTGTATATGGCACCGCAGACACTAGAGTGTATATGGCACCGCAGACACTAGAGTGTATATGGCAACACAGACACTAGAGTGTATATGGCACCGCAGACACTAGAGTGTATATGGCACCACAGACACTAGAGTGTATATGGCACCGCAGACACTAGAGTGTATATGGCAACACAGACACTAGAGTGTATATGGCACCGCAGACACTAGAGTGTATATGGCACCGCAGACACTAGAGTGTATATGGCAACACAGACACTAGAGTGTATATGGCAACACAGACACTAGAGTGTATATGGCAACACAGACACTAGAGTGTATATGGCAACACAGACACTAGAGTGTCTGACAACTTCGACATATATGGTCGCGATGTTGTCCTCCACCACTGCACGTTGTGAATCATCACTTGAAATTGTAATTAACAATTTCCATTCGTACCTAGACCGGGAGTCGAAAGTCGAATATATAGCACCTATAGTTATATACAGACATATATATTTACTGATGCTTGCTTGTTTATTTGTTATTTACGAAGTTGTTTTTTAACTAAACATTACTATACTAACATTACAGTTAACGATTCCAAATAAGCTTAACGTTTGTACTAAGAGATCGTTCACGACAGTCGAATGATGGCTAGGAAACTACTTCCTGAAATTTCAAAAACCGCACCCTGCATAATTATACGCGTAATTTTTAATTTAATCTCGGTGTCACCACTGTGTGTGCGTTACGCGAAATTCCCTGCCACGCACAACTACTCTGTGGAAGAAGCTGTCACCAGCGGTGTTTCCGAACCGATACGACTTAGGGACCTTCAAGAGAAGAGCCTACACCTTCCTTAAAGGCCGGCAAGACATTGGCGACTCCTCTGGTGTTGCGGATGTCCATGGGCGACGGTGATCACTCACCATCGTGTGGACTACTTGCCCGTTTGCCTCCTATACCTATAAAAAAAATACAGCAATTTACTCTTTTCATTCCATCCTGTTCCCCAGAGTACCCGCGAACGGTTACTATTTCTTCGTGTTCAACTCCGAGAATGAGGTGCAGAGGAACTTCATCAGGGCGCGCTTCGATCTGCAGAAGACCAGGTACGACGTCGCGAGGACGACGCTGCGCGAGTGCAGGAACAGCACCGACCGGTGTGACCTGCCCCTCGACATCTTCTCCACGCAGAAGGTGCGCTATTGACATAACTATCATTATATGGCACTGCCATACTGTACTCAACTTCCTTTTTTTTGTGATGTCGCTGGAAAGGTCTTCAAAGATACCCTGCCCCGGGGAAGACTCGGTTCTGTGGGATTTGCACCTACAATAAAAACCCCTCAATGACCACTATGCATTGGTATGAGCTCCAGGATCTCCTACGGAACGTATCGGTAGCCCTCAACACGACGCATCGCCTACACTAGCACCCTCGATGTGCTGTGGAAACTCGGGACCACTCCATGTTGCCGTCCCCCTTGGGTTCGATATCCTGGACGATCAGATCCCCCACCCTGACCACCCGTAAACCCCTCCCTTTCGGTCGCCTTATGCAGGCATGGGATACCTTAGCCCTGTTATGGGGTATCATAAAGTTCAGGACTACACGTCGAAGCTCTCTCCTGGACTGGATCCTTATAATTTCCTCTATATCTGATGTCTCATCTAGATCCAGCCTCAACTTCAAGATGGAAGTCTACTGTAATCAATTCATCACATCCCTCACGATACGAAACACGAGACATAGAATTCGTGACGTCGTGAGGAAACCAGCATGTCTAATACTATGTATCTAACGACTGAGATAGAATACCTACTTACCCACAATAAGGTCTATGGATCGCACACACTCACCATATGAAACAGCAGCGTTCTGCTGCTATTGACGCTGGTGTTCTGCGAAGACATGATCTTCCCCCAGTCGAACCAACCCATTCATGCCGAAGTTAGAAACTGTGAGTGTATTCCCTATTTCTGTCGTCTGATCTGCAACACGCGCAGAACTATCTTCAACCATGGACTTCTCGCAAACCTGTAAGTGTTTCGTCTAGTAGGGAATAATGCTCTTAATTTTTGATGCCTTCTAAATTTCCAGGTAGTCCTCGAGGTTCCCCTGCGCAACAACGACTCCCTCTGGAACGAGCAGTTCGTCATCATCTCCGAATGCGAACCGCGGACATCGATATACCTGGCCTGCGTCATAGCCGTTCCTATTCTCATTCTGGTCTTCGCCTTCCAATAGGATGGACTGAGTGAACAATCTGGAGATAATTTTTAGTATATATTGTACTAATTACATGTGACGAGGTGTTCCATGTCAGTCTTCAGGGGACAACGCATGTGGTATCTTGATTCTTTGGACAGGATAGATGCAGGTGTCACAGGGAATCATGTTGACTAGCGACAATTGATAATACTTCCGTTGTAACTGCTGGGCTTAGGTCGCCCCTATCTCCAAACGAACCATCACAGACATGTTGGTTTCCTCACGACCTTTTCCACCATCGCAGAACGTGTTTTGTGTTTCGAATATTTAGCTTAAAGAGTCTAGGATGATCATAGGACGCAATCCATCAGCCTTCAGGGATGTTGACACGAGCATCTTGAGTCTTGGAGGATGGAAGTGCACGTCATGGGTCACAGTGATCACTTATCTTAAATCGAAAAACATCAGTTACTTCTTACCATCATTGCAAGGTGTCTGCGATCCGGTGCTGCATGTCACTATACCCTCACCCCCTGGTACCTGAGTAATTATACTGGACGCACCTAACGTGGTTTGACTATAAGGTTCTGCTCATCAATCTCCATTTCATCTTTTAAATTATTGATATAAAGCACAATATCTTCAAGAAATTGTGCTTGAGAAACGAGCACACTATTCAAGATCTACATGCATTGTCACCCGTGAGGACTGACATACAATATCTAACCGTGCTGCATAATTAATATAAAATCCAAAATGATGACCTGCATAACAAAACGTACTTTTGTTGTTGTTTATTTGTCCATCTATAAATTTCTATATAAAAACGCAACTCCCACGATCATTCAAAACAAAACACAAAGGTTTCGTTACAACTAAAAATAAATAATTAATATGAAATTATCAAATATCCTTGCCTTGAAAACCTTTAACAATTAAAATCCCATCATCATGTTAAAAAAACAAACAAACAAATTCAAAAGACGAAAACAAAAGACAAATAATTTAAATAATTCTATGTGATTACAGATAATGAACTTAATGATGGTTTATTTAAAATTAAAGTACGTTGGCCTTCATTACAAATACAAGGTTTACGTACTTGAATTTTACTCTTTTAATTTTTAGTAAACAATAAGTAAAAATTCTGACTACATATACAATCTCTTACTAACTGCTTGACACGAAATTTTATAACCGTATAATATTAATTTAATATAAATTTAATAAAATATTCGAAAGGCACCAAAACGACGGCGTGTGTTTTATCTGTGTCATTGTCAAAAAAAAAGTTGTGTAGTATTTTACAAATCTAATTTAATATATACAATATTTTAAATAATGGAAATTTGATAACAATCGATTATTATTGTTATGTAAAACAATGTTATTATTATTAATCGTAAGAAATATAAGGTTGTAGTAATAATATGTAGTTATACCAAATATACACATGTTGGTTAATTATTATATCGAAATAATATAAATATTTAAACTGTAATATTACTAGCTATAATATTGATGTTATTTTATAATATAATAAGCTTCTAATATCAAATGCGGCAATATCAAGGTCGTTTCTACAAAATTATAGTATCGACGGTTTGAAATATTATTTATTGCATATTCAATTTCTTAAGTCTTTCAAGTCTGCTAAGTTTTATTTACAGAAGATTAAGAACACAAAGTTCACCTGATCCACGCAGCCCATGACCCTTCATCCGTTCAAGGTCATCAAGACTGCGTTCCCAGAAAAAGGATTTTCATCAGTTTTTCTTCTAACCATTGGAAATAATAAGTTGTTATTTTACGAAGGTATCCCATCAAAAACATTTCCTACAACAGCCAGATTTAGGATTGTGATAGAGACATGTTTGTGTCGTCCCGGCTGAGGAAGTCCTCAACAAATATGAGCGTTAAGCAGCACAACGTTGTGTCATAGGGATCCATTCCAATTTTTTTTCTCACACACAGTTCACCTGATGGCAAGTAATCTTACGGCCCATGAAATCTACATTCATCGTTGACAAGGAATCGTAATGCAGTCGTCACTCTTGAGGACTGAGATGGAATGCCTCATCTCCAGTAATAAAGGTCTCCAGATCCCTACACTCACCAGATGAAACACAGAAGCATTATACTGCTATTTAACGTTGGTATTCTGTGAGGGCGTGGTCCCACCCCGGTTGAGCTGACCCATACATTTTGCAACTAGAAACAAACTGCAGCGTAGCAGTTCCATCTTAGTTGACAAGACATATCTATCCTTGATTTAACATTGGGATGAATCGGTCGGACCTGGATAGACCACGCGCTTACAGGGTACCTTTATTACTGGTGATGTAGGTATTCCAGCTTAGTTTTCGGGGATGACAATAAAAATTATGTTTCCCAGTCAAGGATGAATGTGTGTGTGGGTGACCGTTAATATTTAATCCCTTATGAAATGTACATGTTAATAGATTATTTTTCGGTTTCTATTAATTGCAACGACGAGGATATAACGCTTTTGATACTAGACCCATCTGTTGAACTTTAAAATATATCTTTAATGTGATCATACGAGGCTGTTAATGTGATACTAGTCATAATACATAATACTAGATATTATTAAATATTATTGTTGGAAATAAAACAAAAAAAAAGAAAAGTATTTTAATAAAGTTTCGTTTTATTTTTTTATCAAATATTAATAAACAGAGGGTGCATTGTAACTTCCGGCGAACATGATTATTTGTGTTTCCCTATCGACAATAAGAAAAACGAATGGACGATTCGCGTTAAACTCAACGGTTTCATTATCTTTGAGGAGAGATTCTGCAACAGATCTCGCGGAGATACCTTCTTCTACCACGTCTATATCGGATATCTGCGACATCAACGAAGCGTGGATCCCGTAATCACTAATTCCACTGAAATTGGCCATATGTGGATAGAAAATTCTCTTCACTCCCATATCGTAGACCAATTCGGGCAAAGTATCTATATCGGTGATGATCTTGAACCTTGGAAGCTTCACGTCGACTAACCGTCTCCCTCTTTGCTTATATAAATTAAAGATAGTCATAACTCTGACATACTTCAGTGAGTAGAACACATCGTATACCGTTCCTTCTGCAGGCAGTACTACCAACATAGAAACCCGCCCATTAGCACTGCAAGGCAGCTCCAGAACCTCGGCATTAACGAACGGTACGTGGACTAAGTTTAAGTAAGTCACTTGATGCATCATTCTCACGTCTCCTAGTTTAATGCTCTGCTCCGAGAAAAATGGCTGTATCGTAGTGTATGCACGATTGAACGGATGTTTCCAATCACTTCTGAAATACGCAACATCCGTTAGGAGTAGAACGTTTAAATTGAAATCCGTCGGATAAACACCTTCAGTAATCATCCCTTCCATACACGATTCGATAACCGAATTCGCTTCGTATGCTGCATCTTCGGAATCGTTGAAATCTAAAGACAACACTTTGACGCCATTACGTTTCTCAATTTCGTATTTATATTTCGATTTTACCCTAAATAGCTTATCTACAATGATAACGCTGCATCTCTTACTGACTAGTATCAACTCTTCATCCATGACGTTCAGTATGTCGCGCAACTTGCGTCGGAAGCATCGCATCCTCTCATGTTTCGTCACCTTCCATATTTCCGCCAACGTATCACCACCGGCTCCTTCTGCCAACGTAACCAATTGCAGCCACGCCGACATCGGCGCGAACACAAAATGGCCACTAGTCTCGTGAGACACTCTGTCCAAAATCTTTAAAGAAAACTCGTACGTGGGCCTATTTAACAGTTTCATCACTGAATCGTGACTGCATGGATATTGGAATGATAATACGTCAAATAATAATACATTAATAATTATTACGGTTTTAATCATGTCGATGCGTTTATTCAAACTGTATAGCAAAAGTTGCATCGAACGAATGAACGGCTAGAGAGGCCATTTTGAATTGTAAACGTCGTTGATAAAGTTGGGTCAATGCCGTCGTTGTCCGGAGTGAGATCATTATTACCATTGCATATTCTAGAACTGTTCAGAATGCCGGACGATTTCTGCGAACTTGTAGTTCAGTTGGCTCCGCCCCACGACAAAGCACTGCGCCACGAGGTCACGTACGGTCACAGATAACATAATTTGGAACAAAACGTTTTGATCCAAATGGGGAATTATTATCATGGAAATTACAATTATAAATCATATCATTTGATGAATATGGCCGACATAATACCATATATTTTATATTGTTATATGGGAATTCGCCCGCGCATAAACAGATATATAAAATAAATTAAAAACTATGAGTATTCATAGATCGTAATCTAGTATGGCCATAAGTTCTAACTCACATAACATTTTTTTTTTATTGTATTGGTGACAAACGCGTACACAGTTCAGATGATAAGTGCTTTCTTCAGGCCACGTCACCTACGCAGATCCTCAATAAGGAATCATATGCCTTGTCTACCCTGAGGATTAAGACGTAATGTAACACGGCAGGATCCCTACACTCAGCAGACGGAACACAAAAGAGTTATGTTGCTTTTTACCCCAATATATTATGAGGGAGTGATGCATAACTTGAACAAACTACAGCATTACTTCACCACTGTAACTATAAGAAACATAAATAATTATGCACATATTTATCGACGTCTAAATATTTAAAAAAAAATCAATGTCCTTTAATCCTCTTATTCCAAATAAATTAGTCTATGGATTAATGCTCTGTTTTCAAGGGGTACATAGTGCACCGTTGGCTTTAGAGATTGCTTGGGAGGCTCAATGTTGGAGTAATTTTTTGCGCAAACCATGAGGTCTAGAGGTAGGGTCCTCTCGGCCACCCTCATGTCAGACGAACTCGCGAAACAGGATAAAGGTCCAAGCCGCTTGTGCTGGTTACCTACTAATAGAGGTCTTGACTGGGTGCCATAAGCGCTCGGTCACCTCTCAAACCGGTGAAACTGTAAAAGGCCTCAACCTAGCCCGAAAAAACAAAAAAAAGGCATGTGGTCAAGTGCTGAAGACGATTTGAGGTCCAACGGGTTCCTACATAGAAATGAATGTATATAATGTTGGTGGTAGTCGCAGTATGATTACGTAACTATTTTAAAATAAAATTATGAAAAAATCGTATGAAAAACTGATGCACGCTTACTGCTAATATTAATAAGAACCAATTTTCTTTCAAAACTGTCCGGACCTCTTGACAAAGCTGACACTTTTAACCTACTATAAAAAAAGGTGCAAAAGTTGAATTTAAACGATTCGTATAAAATATTCATATTCTGTGATAGCATCAAAACATATATAGCAAAAATTTGAGCATGTATGTTTGTGTGTATGCATGTCTATGGTGATACTTAGAGTAACGAACACAGTTCAAGTGATAATTAGTTACAATTGTGATCCATAAGTGGAATACTTTGTTAGCACTAATCGTGTGTCCGGATGCTGCGCCCGCCAACGCTTAACGCCGATCATACCGTGTGGTCTCCGTTGTATATAATATTTTTGTTTACGAAACTTATGGTCCCAGGTTCGTCCACCGTCGACCATCGTCGTTGATCATCTCCAGCGACGTTAGCACGAGAACGTATATATACGGTATGTTTTGTAAAGGTAATTGCTTTAGCAGTCCGTCATAAGCATCCACTACGCATTGGCGAATATCACATGTTGCGGAATTTATTTTTTTATATATTTCTTAAGAAATGCAGATAAATAACTTAAAACTGCGATTAACAATTTAATTCGTACCGGCACGTGGATCGAACTCGATTTGCTGATATCTTGACATTACAAGCACTGAACTACGAAGGCACAGAGCCATATGAAACATAAAATAAACTAAGTTAGGAGAAAGTTGCGTCGAATTACCAATATATACACGAGGAGGTTTTACTTACGAGCGACGCTAGCATTTTCTACAAAAAAAAAAACCGAAAGCAATTACTGCCGTTTGGAATTCCCAAATAATACAGAGCCCCTGCATTTATCTCCACGCCGGGTCACGCCCACGATAACCTGCCCAGTAGCGCACGCTGCTCCAACTTCAGTTATTTTTACCGTTCAAACGAACTCACACGAAATGGCGAAGTTTATTTTATTACTTTGTGTGTTCGTACCATCAATATTAGCCCAGTGTTCCATCGAAAAGGCAGAGTCGTTCTTTTCTAGGTCGGTATACGAGTTCTCTATAGACTTAGTGAGACGAATCGCACAGGAGACAGAAAACCATTTCGTAGCGTCCACCCTCTCACCTTGGACATTACTGGCATACACATCTCTGGGAGCTGCGGACACGTCACTAGATGAGCTCACAAAAATCCTTAGACTGCATCCTCACAAGTGTTTTAACAAACTGTTCTTTGATATAACGAAAACTATATACTCGCCAACAGACGACACGACTTTAGAAGGAATATCAGCTATATTTGTTGACGACCGATTACCGGTGAAGGAACTATTCAAACAGAAAGTCAAGAGTGCTGGTGTTAGCGAAGTCAAAGAAGTATCCATTGACAATTACGAGTATGTTGCAGCAATTATAAACAATTACGTAAAAACGGCTACCAATGGAGCGATAGATGAAATTGTAGTTCCAAACGATTTGGAGAATGTAGTACTCATGATAGTTGATGCTATGAGATTCAAAGGTGCCTGGAAGATTCCTTTCCCTGTCAACGGGACAGCGCAGAGCTTCTTCTACGACGAAATGAAAAACAAAATTGGCGACGTTAACCTTATGACCGTGACTGATAACTTAAACGTGAAGTTCATGGATAACATAAACGCAACAGTTATTGAACTTTCTTACACCAATGACAGATTCTCCATGTTGCTCTTTATACCATATGAAGGCGCAAAGTTAAGCAATGTTATATATTCCCTAAAAGGATTGAGCCTCAAGTCAATACTAGCACTGTTTAAAGTTCAAGATCGATTAGAGGTAACGGTGCAGCTGCCACGTTTTAAGATTTCATCGGACCTTAATAACTTAAAGGAACTACTTATAGATATGGGACTTAGGACAATATTCGACAGCAGTCAAGCTTCGTTCCCTGATATATCGGAGTACCCGTTATACATTTCTAATCTTATACAGAAGGCTGAAGTAGAGGTGACCGAAGAGGGTACGCTGGCAAGTGCCGTGACGGAAGCAGATTTCTCTTTCAGGAGTACACCATTAACGATTACGGCCGATAAACCTTTCTTCTTTACAATTGTAGACAAGAAAACATCTATTCCTATCTTTGCTGGTGCTTATTCTAAACCAAGCATTTACTAAAAGTCACAAAATATAAGTTTTCAAATATTTCCCGCCTAAAGCACTGTCAACGATACAGATTCCAGTTTTATTTTTCTTTCTATTACAATAAAAACCGTTATGTGTAACATTAAAAATATATAAAGAACAAATTGATTTGTTTTAATAATTCAAATACTCTTATGATAATAGGATCGTATCCATTATACGACGAGTAGAAGAGTCACGTTGGAGAATTTTTCTAGCTTCAGTATGTTCTGCTCGATCAGGGACGGACCATGACCTCGCAGAATGCCAGGGCGATATAGCAGCTAACTTTATTTCGTGTGATGAGTGTAGGGATCCGAAGACATCGTCACAGATAACGAAGCATTCCACCTCAGGGCTCAAGAGTGATAATGTATGTGCATCTTGAACCTTGGTGAGGATGGTGTCATACCATGGGCCGCAGTGATAATTTACCGTCAGGTGAATTGCATGTCCGCCGGTATTTTGCGATCGCAAAGGACACCGGTTACTTCTCGCCATTATGCCTGCCGCGCTTATCCGGACGTCGGGACCTATTGACCCGGACTCATGTAGCACAGATCCTAGGTATTTAAAATTGCTGGTCTTTGCGACGCATTCGTTGCCTACTTTTATGGATTCGGAGTCTGTGTTACAAACGTTTAGTAACATTTAGTTTCAGACCACCGTTCTCTTGCGCACCATTCCATTGATTCAACTTTTGCTCCAGTTTCTTCTTGTCCTCATCTGTCAGCGCATTTTCATCGGCATACATCATCAGCCACGGCAACAATATCCAGCACTGCGCTGAACAAGAAGGGACTCGGAGCCGAGCCCTGGTGAACACCAACCGTAATCGGGAATGGACAAGTATCGCCAACGGCAATCCTCACCACAGACACCGAATTGTGGTACATGTCTCGAATTGTGTCAATATAGGCTTGTGGTTCTTCGCCTTCAAGGCTCACCAGATCACCTGGTGCGATACGCTGTCAAAGGCTTTTTGCAGGCCAATAAAAACCTTAAAATATATAAAGGCTTTTTCTCCCTGTAAGTTTCCACTAGCTTTCTTAGGGCGAAGACATACTGACACACCGGGACATTGCACTCTTGCCGGAGCCTTGAGCCGATCACGCGCTCAAAGAGTTTCATGGTATGACACATGACCTTAATACTACGGTAGCTTTCGCAGTCCTGTACACCACCTTTGCCTTTGTAAATTGGAGTGTTGCTCGATCTCGAAATGTCGGGCAACTTGCGGATGGTGAGTATGGTGCCAAACATAATTAAAATACTATTGTAACATATAGGGGAGAGGTTACCATAATATACCTTAGCCAGCATTCTTGTACAGCTTGTAATCCTAGCTTTACATTTGGTAGGATCAACCGGCGCACTACACTTGTTATAATATAAGTGACAGCTGACAGGATAGATACTTGTTAACCTCATCACCTCTGGATTTATTAGCTAAACACCCTTTTTTATTTTATCCTGTGTGACAGGTGCAAATTGGAAATTAGGAATAGAAAGTGGTTGCATAATAGGAATGGATGTTATTGTTTGAAAGCGGACTATAATATCTAATGAAGGCGTAGAAATAAAGTTACTATTTAAGTCATCTAACGTGGGCGATGAGTCATTGTCGGATAACAACGGAATATTGATACTTAGGGATTTTCAGAAATTTCCACACATTACCGGTCGAAGAGTTTAGTATGTTACCGTGAATGTATCGGCGTTTAGCGTTTCGCACCATCTTATTGCATCGATTACGCAACAATTTGAACCAACTCCACGGATTTCTACGGTGCAATCTTTTTTAAATTTAAATTTTCGGAAAGCCCGATCACGTCTTGTCATTGACACCCGTACGCTCATTGTCATCCATGGGACAGGGGGACGCGTAACTCTTGCCCGATGTATGTGCATGAACGTTATAGAGATTGAGAATAATATTATTTAAAACGAAGAACTCATCCATTGTAGAAGATATCAATAAAGGGTCAAGATTAATAAGTTTTTTTCATTTCTAAGTCAGAATATATAGTGCAATATAACTTAATAGATACTTGATACCACAATCTTATATTGAATTAATTTTGCCCTGGCAAACCAATATGGCAAAGTTAGATTTAGCACAATAAAATAAAACGTGGGTCTAATTTAGCATAAAAGTGTTACCTGTCTTTTAAATTTTCATTTATTTATGTCAAATACCGTATACAAACTATGATGGTTGATTTAAACCAACTATTATAAATTGCGTGCACTAATTATAAACTTGTTCGCTGTTTTCTATTACTTAAATCGTGATTTGATAGTACATCATTAAATATTAAAGATGTGAAAAAGAAGACAAAACAAATTCTTTTTTTAGTTTATTTTTATTCACATCAAATTATAATGCGTAAACGTTCATCACTATAACACTTCTGACAGAGGTTTACAATGAAGTGAAACGTACCAATTTCTTGGTATACATACAATATTTAGGATACCAAATTGTATATATTGGCTCGCAATTGTATCAAATTTAACCCGAAACCTGGCTTGATCAATTTTCAAGCCATTTGAACAACAGCAGGAACGCTACTCTCCAGTTCCTTGAAGTAAATCTTTAAACTAAATTAAAGATTCTTCACCGTAATATATTTTATTTAAATGGATTCTTATTAGTTAAATCAAGATACATATTTTTTTTTCAACAAGATTTCAAATAAAAAGTTATACAAATCACATAATATTTCTAAAATAATCTAATCACATATAATTTATAAAAAAAAATTATAGAACAAGTATATCATAATTTAAATTGTTACTGTAAGTATATCTATTAATTACGTATACTGTACCATGTTTTAGGTACATCCGTACCAACTTGAACGGCCTTAAGTTTGAGTTAATTTCTTACATCACTAGTGTTAGTGTCTTCGTTTTCTTATTTGTGTTCAATGGAGAAAATAATAGTATAAATTATACTGTAACAAAAACAAAAGCTAAGTTTATTTTACCGCTTATATTTAAAGACGTGAACATTCTATCTAAATCATTTATATATTCATCACGAAACAATATCAAAGCTAAAGTGAATTTTTAAGTGGTGTTATTAATCATTTATAATAACAATTTTTAATTAATTTATATAATTTAATTAAATCACAGTTTCTATATATATAAATCTTTAAAAAGAAGTAGTTTCTGTTACTCCTGTTATCTATCATATACGATCAAGGATGGAATTAATAAACAGTGGAAAATACCTAACAGTCCTTCCTAAAAAGTAAGGCTTTTTTTTAATGAAATTAGTGAATAAACGAGGAGCATACCATGCACTGTATGCTGTTGTTACCTGAAAACTATGAAAGCTACACTGCAAACTGCTACTACTATTTCATGCTCATATTCTTTGAATATTCGGAAGTATTCCGATTCTGTCTTGGCTCTATCATGTAACAAAGTAAATAATAATTCATCAAATCATAAAACCACTCGAACAAGTACAAACCATGACATGTTGTAACATAGTAAGTTCTTTCTTTTGGTTATCTAAAACAAGTATTGAAGAATTTTATTAAATTATTATATATATTTCAAATAAATTCTATTATAAATTTTAAAAATTCTGTCTCTATAGTAACCCTCATTTCTTCAGCTGACAAAATATATATTTTATTTATTCTTTTTCTAAATTTAAATTTTGTTATTTTGCTTTCCATATTATATATATTATATAAAATGTAAAATTCTATTTACAAAGAAAAAATAATAAAGTAAAAGTTTGTGAAAAGTTATTGTATGGAAATTGTTTTTAAATACATGCCTTAAGTGCCTGTATACAGTGTTATATATATATTCTGTCGGTGGTTCAATATAAATAAATAAATAAATTATATTTATACAAGTTTTCTCTTTTAAATCTACTTCTATGTATTATTTTTTTCTACTTGAATTAATTGAGAAATGAATTTACTATAATAATCAACAAAGGGTGTCCTACAAAATAATGCCAATCAAATATTACACTTAAAAGAGAATTGTATAAATACTCATCTTGAATCTTTTGTCTATCTTTGGGTTGTGGTTATGATTGATGGATTCCAATCCACAGTGCACTGCTGAACATAAGCAATAGATTGCCATGAAGCATGATTCTGAGTCACCTGCATCCATTGATTTGCATAAGTTTCATCTGGTGGACAGCTTCTAAATTTATAAAATAAATATAAACTCACATAAAATATATGTGTTAATACTTATATATTGTATATGAAATGGTTTCTGGTGTATGTACAAATATTATTATATATCAAAACACATTAAAAAAAAGATATTATAGGAGGATATTTAAATTTACTATTTTCCATAAGATGTCACATTATGTTATTCTACCTAGCATTTAAATTAATTCATGTATTATTATTATTATTTATTATTTTTAACTTTATTTGCCACACCTTACAAAAAGGGATACAAAGGGCGGACTTAATGCTGTAAGGCATTAGGTCTTGTCAATCCGGGGTGTGAAGAGATATTGTGGTAGGTGTAGTGCCTTCAATGTAAATAAGAAAAAAAAAATATATATCTTAAAACTTAAACTTTAAAATTTAATATATATTAAGAGTTAATTAGGAAATGCACATCCTACAGTTATGATAAAGGATAGAGTACACACTGTGGTATATGTTCGATGCCACTGCCCAATGAATATCATTGCCCTGCCTAGTTACAAAGCACCCTACACTTGGTTAGTCGATCCCCAATCTGTGCAGGGGCACGGGCAAAAACTGGAGACGAGCTGAAGAGCAAACTCAGTGGTGTGCGATGGCCTACGTCCTGCAGTGGACTGATGATGATATAGTATTCAGTGATGGTGACATACAACTTTATTGATAGTATTCTCAATAGTAAAGATCAATTCCTCTTTAATTATGATTACTCGTTACACTAATGCTCTATTATTAAAATAATGTCAATAAAGTCTTGTATTTGGCAATAATTGAGACCTTAAACATTTTTTAATATGCCCTAAAATGGTCAGATATGGCGGAGGAAGTAACAAAGTTTGGCACTGTTGGGCAAATTGTAGGCAATATGGATAAATTCCAGGACAAGAATATTTAAGAGGCAAATCTGTTACTATATGCTTATCTATGCAGAGGAAAGTTTGCCTGCAGTTTGGACTTTCCAACAAGACAATTATCCAAAACACACAGCAACAATAGTAAAAGAGAGCCAATCAATAACGGTTTTAGATTGGCCCCTGTACATTCTCAAAAAACTTTGATTTATTTTTCTTAGTTACTTAGTGTTCAATTCATACAGCTTGAAATATAGTTAAATCAAATAAAAATGAAGGATATCTCAATTTCATTAAAATATTTCTAATATTTATCACAAAATTTATTTAAATATTTTTGGAAGTTTCTATTGTATTAAAAATAATAATAAATATTTCAAAACCTCAGTTAACCCTTGAGTGTCTTTAATTATATGACCACTGCTGTGTAAGTTAGCATAACTAACAAGAACATAGAGTAGTTATGCTACTCCGTGTTCTTCTGTCAATGAAAGTAATAGATGTTATTATTTATTCTGACTATATGCAGCATTCCAATTTAAGCCTACAACTGAAATATTCTATATCCCTGTTTATGTAAACAAAAATTATCTCCCACCATAGAATATGTAATACCTGAAATAAATGTGTGAACCGCTCCTGGCTGAGGTCTACCTATTTGTACAGCTATTCTATAATACTTATGTTTATTGCATTAAATAGTATATTTAAAAAATAGTTATGAGATGGGTCTTCGAACAGATTATGGGTATAGGACAATTACTTCATGGGTTGGGTAGGACGGGTCTTCTAATGGTAGGTGAGCAACAAGTTCTTTCCGTTTAGAATAGTTTATAAGTTTATTAATTAACAAAAATTTGCAATCAATAATGTATACTCCCTTGTCGTTTACAACTGTTCCCATCGTTCAATAAGATTTTCAACGCGTCGTAGATTGTTAACTCGAAAAATTCATCCAACGAAGATCTAATTTCTGCATCAGTATTAAACGGAACTCCGCGCATAGCATTTAAAAGAGACCGATAAATATTGAAATCCACTTAATTTAACTCTTACAAGATAACAAAACATAGATTTCGGTAGAACAAAACATACCCTTTCGAACAATCTTGAACATTCTGCCGCCAAAAACATTTAATGACATGCGGGATATATAATTAAAAAAAAACGGAAAGAAGTTAGTTGCCAACCTAACGTAAGAAAATTGTTCAAAATAGGTTTTAAACATGTGTTTACTTTTTCGTAGCGTACATGCTGAAGAACCGACTAAGAATGTTTTGTCTAAAGAACAGTTGAACTTCTACAACGAGAATGGATATCTGGTCATCAAGGAATTATTCGATTTCGCTTCATTATATAATTATAAGTGAGTATATATATATTATTCAAACTCAAAAAAAAACAAAGCCGGAGTCACACTGCAGCCACTTTCTAAATGTAACTGACAGAAGACCAACTTAACGCTGTTATGGTTAGTATGTGGGACAGGTAATAAGTCATTTGATCTCAGTCCTCGAAAACTTCACTTTTAAATATTTACTTGAAAGATATGTAGATTGCCTGCAGTTTTCACTTACAAGCGATCGGCTCAGTTGTCATCTCTTTAATAATTTATATAATACAATAAAATAAAAATATGGTGCGCGGTAATACAACATGGGGAGATATATATTAAATGTATTGGTTTTAGAAAACGTTTCATCCACATCGTAAAAGGCCTGGTAGACAAAGGCCATATAACTATATTCAAGGAACCGTCTCTAGTGGCGAAGGGTGTAAAGGGAGAGGCTGCCATTAACAAGGTTAGTATCCAGAATTGCACTTACGACCTATTCACCATCGCACTATGACATCTCATGAGATGGAGTGACCACCTATGCAAGTTTACTGGTAGTTGATATATGCAGGTGGCTCAGGATCGTGGTTTATGGCAGTCTGCTGATGTAATGAGGACAGCGCTCCATGACATCTGCGTCCGTCCTCAACAGGGATTCAAGTTGAACATGCTTTGTCACCCCTGAGGACGTGGATGGAATGCCCCTGTAATCGGGTCCCCATACCCCAACGCTCACCATACGATCAGCGTTGTTATGTTGATATTCGATGATTGCCGACCCATTCATGTAGCGATATATAGCTCCACCACTGATGATGTGGAGGTATAGTGAAAAACATTATTGTTTTAAATATATACCGCCAACATTACAAACTGATCTCTCTGACCTCTCGCGTCTTTGAGTTGTCGCTTTTTTATGTACGAAGTTTCTGGAAAATTTACAATCATGTTTATATTCTTAACTGTGATAAAGGAACGAGAGATTCGGCCCCTCGAAAATTTATAAAAGTATTTTAATATTTTTAACCAACTTCGAAAAAAGTTCGCTATTTGATTCCTCCGAAAAACAGTTTCTACTGATGAGTGAGTAGTGAGTAGCAATTATTGGCAACGAAGCATTCAATCTTAGTGCTCATAGCACCTTACAGAATATTGCGACCTGCATGAACTAACGCTTACTTCTGTTAACCTAATACATCTGTACTGCTAATCACCAGATCTTCTCCATTGCCCATTTTACAGATCCAAGACATACACTTTGACGAAGTCTTAGGCACGTACTGCGAAGACCCGAGGTTGTTGGATGTCGTTTCGCAACTGATCGGCGACAGCATAACGGCGGTGCACTGCATGCTGATAAACAAACCACCAGGTACCGGAAGACATCCGCCTCACCAGGTCAGTAACGATTTCAACCGCGGAAGTATTGGTTATTACCATATTCAATCAACTGCGCAGGATATATTACAGTGCCGTAAACAAATAGAAAGCCACTCACTCGTCCCGTTTCCTATTGCTATGTACCTAATGCACAAGTATTGTTCCCAGGTTTATAATCCAGAACCCAAGAAGTTATACTGATTATCATTTCTCTTACTCTATCTCTAACGCCACGTGACCGGGGAATGAACACATAATACCCTATATCGTGAATTGCGTAATCACGCTGCTGTGTTTCGTATGGTGAGCGTCAGGGATGACAAAGTATGTCCTTGAGTCTTTGTTCGGCAAGAGCCCGGTCCCCCCGGTCGAGCCGACCCATTGACGCGGCGGCCAGAAACTAACCGCAGCGTGGTTCTACACACATACACTAAAATCGACCCTAATAAAGAAAGTAAAAGTTCTAGTAAAAGACTAAAAATTATGATATTAGTTTGTTTTTCTTTCAGGATATGTACTACTTCCCATTCAGGCCGGCCGACAAGATAGTGGCGGCGTGGACAGCAATCGACCACGTCAACGAGGACAACGGCTGCCTCTACGCTATCCCAAGGTCACACAGAGAGAACAATATCTTGGCGCATGCAGCAAAGTCGGTTGGTTTTTTAATATAATACCATCACCAACATCTATATAATGAACTCACTCACGCCCAACCGCACTCAGTCACACCGTATCTTTGACACTCGCTCACTCACAGACTCACTCACTCACTCACGTACGCACTCGTAAACCTAATAACAATAATTACTTTGTAGGATACGAAGTTATACCACACTATAAGCGACGAGTCGCTGACGCCTGAACAGCGAAAGGTTCATCTCACCATGTCGCCAGGGGACACCGTGCTGTTCCATCCCCTGCTTATACACGGGTCAAGTCCCAACTTGTCGCAGGTAAGGTGGTGAGAGTCACCATGACGCTGTCCTCCTGGTTGAGGTAGACAAATGATATCAACTGCGCAAAATATTTCGTCTTACGTACATACAAAACTTACTCGATACAGAACTATCGAAAAGCTATCACCTGTCACTTCGCCAGTGGGGACTGTCACTACGTGGCCGTGGAGGGCACCGTGCAGGAGCAGATCGCCAGGGAGATAGAGGACATCGCCAGACGCAAGAAGAAAGAAATAAAGTATCAGGTAAACTATACTGTCGGTGACCACGCTTAATGCATTGAGAAGGGGATCTCCCACGGAACTAACCAGTGGCCCTTAGAACGACCTCGGATAGACCTGGTCTTCCCACTGTGTTCACCCGTCCACCCCAGTTACGTTATCCTAGACGATGAGAGCCCTTTCGCCTTATACGACAGACAAGGGGTACCTTAGCCCGAGACTAAAGGACTATGAAGCACGATCCCGCACTGGCAGACCGGGGTTGCCATTCAAGAATTTTTCTTCCCCATCGGTTATAGGTTCTACGAGCTGATGATAATCTTGATATATATGAGAGCCGTGACAGCTTAGTATGTAAGCACGCTTTATACTCGACGCATTATGAACTGAGGCTTCGGGTAATAAATCATATTTATCTGTCTGTCTCGCTCGCACTTACAAGTCTTATGGAGAGGTGTAGTGATGTGCGTAAAAATTGTAGAGGTGCATATCGATAACGGGATAGGTACGATCGATATGCTTAATTATGTTAAGTATTAATAGGAATAATTTTTCGCTATTATATATAAAATTTTTAATTTGTAAGATAAAATGTTTGTTTCGACGATTCGATCCACGGTCACTATACTAATTCCACAAATCAGTGCTGCAAGCTCTCGTGGATTATTAGAGGCAAGCTTTTTTCTCGGGGTCAGTATTCAATTCTTTTAAAAACAGGAACACATTGTGAATTACAGCCCGAGCTTGAGCGTTGATGTCACCATTTAATTTCTTCAAAACCACGTTAGAAAATAAATTCTCCATTGTGCGTATTGCGTTACGAAGCGTAAGTAATGTAATGAGTGCCATAACGAAAAATCTTATATTTATAGAAAAACAACAACCTTTACTCGTAACGACCAATCAGGAGTCAGAGTGCTTATGAACGTCACGATGACGCATCGACCCCGCGTGCGCAGGTAGCGAAGTATCGATAACGGGTTGCATTGCGTGCACATTCCTACTGTCAGTGACATATATTGCCCGACGACTCAGTTTAAAATGCGTCGACTATAGTGTCAGATAAACATTGCTGATTGCAATTTTTTAGTATTTATTTTTTACCACATGCTTAAACGTCGTACGTGAGTAAACCGTATCTAAGAAATAAATAAAAATAAATATTTCGTAGACATTTAATGTTCACAATTTTGTTTTCCTTTATTAGGGTAAACAAACAAATGGCACAACAAGTAATAGATACACAACATATAGAACAGTATTAAGTAAATGTGCATCCACCACAATCCCCACATATTACTACCGAATAATTATTAATGTCAGATAAACAAACCGTTATTTTTACCAATATGTATTATATATGTTATTAAAGTTAGGATTATAAGAGTTTACAATTCTATTTATAGGTGATCGCACACCCGCATTGGTTCAACACCGAGTTGTGCAAATAATTTACATACATTTCTATTTGGTGCCCTTACGGGGACACAAATGTTATTGTTACGCTCACCAATGGGTTTTATATATGATCATGTTCTCCAGGTCGACTCCGACCACGGCGATATCTTCTGCTTATTACCAGATGTCATCCAACTGCGCAGAATATTTTATAGTGCCGTAACCACAAGCAACAAACACAGAGGCACTCACTTATCGTCACCTTCCCTAATCTGGTGCGCAACAAGATAGGAAGAAGGTTGAAGTGCAGTGTCAGGGATACATACATCACTACACTACCTGCTCGGCGTTGCACCTACGACGTGTCTCTACTATGTTTAATTCTAAACGTGCACACTCCCTTCTGTTCCAGGACACCTGGCATTTCAAGAATAAACTGGTGAGAGGTGTCAAATCCAATCTTTAAAATATTTCTTATTTAGGTTTCCAAGGTTCAGGTTTAAAAAGGTATTCTACTGTAGTTTATGGTGTAGGTACATGTGGTTATATAGTGCTGTATCTTTTGTATAGTGATAGGGCCACTATACAACTGGTTTCTAGCTACAACAGCCTGTATATATATATGTATACATAACCTGCATAGATCTTGAGTGCTGTAAGAACTAACGGATTAGTATATTTTCCACAACCTTTAAGACCAAAACTGCTATTTAATGATCGCAACAAGTGGGAAAATGGAAACCAGTTTTGTGTTTTTCATTGTATTGAGGGTGACAAACGAGCACACAGTTCACCAGATGGTAAGTGATTCCTGTAGCTCATCAAGAGGACGGTCGAGCCGTCAAGTCGTGAAAAACCCTAACATTTATTTCTGTATAATTGAAGGCCAGCCCTCAAGATCGATGCTAGACTTAAATTTATTATATAAGCATTTTTTTACAAAATATATTTTCATATGTTATATAGTACGTAAATAAAAAATAAATAAATTATATAATCGTTTTATTCATAGTCTTAGGTCCCGTACACACTACGTACTTAAATTAGGTTATTCAGTTATCATCATTTTATTAAAATATCTCCTCATAGAGACGGAAACCATTAAAATACATCGACTCAAACTAAAAAAATATTACACACATAACTTCATTAATGATAGATTGAGACAAACTGAAGATATTTAATAGCTTGGTTTTAAAAACTTTATATTCATTAAACAAATTACAATTTCAGATTTTATAATTCTTAATTGATAATGTATTCTTTTGTTGTTTACGACTTTCCCGCAACGTTCAAAGAGATTTTTTTACAATACCTCTTTGGTAGAAATTACCCGGTTACGACACGAAAAATTCATCCGGCAAAAATTAAACGAAAGATTTCTACAACAATCCGAAAGATCGAGATATTGGAAGAGATGGACATAAATGAACTAAAACAAATCCAGTGGAACAAAACATCCCCTTCCAAACAATCTTAAACATTATGCCAAAAACATTTAATGACATGTGAAAAATAAAAGAAAACCGAATAAACTTAGTTGCCAATTTAATATTATACATAATAAATATAAAAAATACGAAGATCGAAATATTTAACAACAAACCATGTCTATAAATATTATTATTTATTAATAATATAAAAATAAATATCTATCCATGTATAAAAATCCTGTCATACAATAACGTGGTATAACCATTATACAATATGCAAATATACAGCGATGAAGCATTTTATTTACAATACGCACGACCACAACTTGTTTTTATCAGCAACAGAATAAATTATTTCAGATTATTAAGTTTCAAAATTAACATGATATGAAAAGTAAATCATTTATCTTGTGATTGAATTCCTAAAATCTACACAACTATTTTATAATTACCAGAATAATAAATCGTGGAAGTCAAAATTTTTATTTACAAATACAAAGATACTACAAATGAAATTTTCTAGAATTCCTGCATAAAATTATGGACATAATATTACAAAAAAAATCCTACGTTTATTTTAGAACGCATCCGAGATGCGGTGGGCGGACAGTTAGGGGATTAAGGTGAGCCGCTTCGTTACTAATAATATTGAATGAAAATAAGGAAACAAACAAACAAAAAATACGACGTTGAACGTCATGTCTGGTATTTTTTGTGGTAAATTCGCCATCGATTTATTATTTTTATTTTCCATAAGTGTATTCCGCAGCACATTTTTTCACACACTATTTTTTTCTGGTAATTAAATAATAATGTTTTATATAACGAATTTTGGTTTTTAAATTTCGACAATTTAAAAAAATAATATTATTATTATATGAATAAAAAATGTAAATAATATATAACTGCAACTTATAAAGAATGAGGAGTATAGAAGTAAATTTTGCCGTCGCAAAATTTAAAAAAATATAATCTTATAATACTTCGCCAATTCCCGCCAAAGTTATGTGTCGTGCCTAAATGAAAAAAATAATAACTTAAATGTTAAAACTGTGACGTGGACTAGATGTGGTTTGGATAAACAATAGCGAATTATTGTTAACTAGTACTATATTTATATTATTTATTAATATAGCCTTAATATTAGTACAAATATATATTATAGATAAATTTGATTTTATAGTCAGCATTGGTAGACATATTACTCGATAGTAGACAGTTGAGAGATGAATATTTAGGGCAATAAATATATTAAACTAATTAAACAATTCCTCCTTTTTATGGTTAAAGAATAATTATCCCATTCTATAAAACATCGTTTCGACTTGTGGTAACTGGTAAAAATCAGTGTTATATTTAGAAATCTGAAACAAAAAATGTTAGGTTAGTAAATAAATATTTTAAAAGGTTGGTAATAGTACAAATAGATGCTGTCACCAAGTAAAAGACTATAAATATATTCTAAACTTAAACATAAAAACACTTAATTTGTCTATGAACCACTGCTTCAAATTTTGAATATTAATTCACAAATGTTCAAATAGAAAGTAAAATGTTATTCGCCAGGTCGTGGTCATGAGAAGAATCTGGTGAGATATTCACAGTGCCAAATTTATTTATAAATATTTAATCATTAAAATTACTAAAAGAAATTTTACAATTAATTGTTAGTAAGAAACATAACGACATGTTAACACAGACAAATACCACGAACCCATGAAAAAATAATAATTACCTTCAAAATACTGTATTCATAAGATACAAAAGCAAAAATGAAAGCCACACTACTTTAAGTTTGTTTATTTTACAATTTGATATAAAAAAAAATACTTAAAGTAAAATATATTCATGAATTTAGGGTTACTACACATCTATAAAAGCGCCATCTACTATCGATATAACTAAATTCTGGAAATATTATTTTTTATCCATATCTATTATGATAGATAGAATATTATAATAGATGGTGCTTACACAAAAAAATCAATACGATAGTAAAACCTGCGTTAGACACAACTACAAGCATTTTATTATTGTTTAGGTAATTAAATTGCATATAATATTCTATGAGACGATAACAAAATCATAATATTGCACTTGCAGCCTCTTCAAATTTAAAATAAAATGTTAATAGCTTTTTTCGATTAATATTTAAGTAATTAATTATAAGAATTAGGATAGTTGTAAGGAATTCTTTATTTTTACTTTCATTTAATTATTTTAACATTTTAGACACGTAACTTTGCCGATGAGAAAAAAGATTTTAATTAGAAACTTACCAATAGGTTTGACTCTAGTCCGTCGCCGTTCTCATTAGGGAAGAAAGTAAAAATAAGAAATCCATATACATATATAACCAATTAGTTATTGACTAATGTAATGTTTTGTATATATTTTACATGCTAACTACAAAACTATTAAAAATAATTACTTTATACACTTTGTCTATATGTTAGATTGCAAACTACTTCTTAAAAATTAATTTATATATCAATATTTATTACCATCACTAAAATACATAACTTTAAAACTATTACCTAATATGTTTACTCTGTAAATTCAATAATATTTGGTTAACTTTTATTATTATTAATTGTTTTATTTTACAATTTAGTAGAATATAACAGTATCTTCGCTTTGAATATATAACAGTTGATATAAAAAAATACATTTCATTTGTCATTGTGTGTCTGTATAAAACATAACAGATGGCGTGAATGTCAGTTTTCCCGCCAACGTATCTATATTATTTTTATCCGACTGCTAGGAATGAAAGAGTTGTGTTATCTTGCCGGGATCAATCTATGATTCTTTATACCCTAGCAAAATCCAAATAGAATGAATAGATTTTAAATACTGAGATCGCATGAAGTTCATTGTGACAATCACGCATGACGACATATGATCAAAAAATAAAGATGGCTCGAAATGCGTGTCTTTTTAAAGTGAAAACATGAGATTTTTTTTAAAGGGTTCCAATTTATAATTCCAGAAGGATATATACTTTTGTCCTGAGTACAAATGAATATTTATAGTACTTTCCCTCTCATGCAGTTTTGTATTTTTGTTAAATCTGTCATCTTATATCATCTAAAATTTAAATTTTTCGTTTAACATAATAAATAGAAATGTAGATGTAGTAAAAAAGTTTAAACAATATTACATTAACATTAATAATGTTTTTAATAACTTTTTTTATTTGTGCTTTAGATATTGTTTAAAAATTCTATTAAACAACCAATACTCGTACCATGTATATTTTTATATTGATCAAATGAATATTTTAATAAATAAAGAAAAAAGACTAATTTAGATTATTGTGAGGTATTTCATTTTAGTTGATCATCTATAGGTGTTAAGGTCGATGTCCCCTCACCAGTATTGTGTTGAGTTGCCTATGATCTCCATTCACCATATATGCAGCATCCTACGTCCAAGTATTGCGTGCTAAAGTGGTGTAAAATCGTGTCGAGTCTACTAGCAGCACATTCCATCTGGAGCTCACGCTTCAGGGATTCAAATCTCAAAGGTCTGATCGACCGGGCGCAGAAAAACGTGGACACAGCTCACCTGGTAAGTGATTATGTGGACCAATAACATGGATTAAAATCAAAGACGATACACAGTGGCTTTAATTTTAGTTTTAATCTAGTCCCGTCTCGGCACATACACGCGTACGACCTCACCTTCGTGCTTGCGCTGTGACGGCATGAAATAGAAGTCTGGCTGCGCGCCAGGCCCGGGCTCCGGGCGTGGGCCGCGAGGGAGCGAGTAGGACGCTCTGTCTCTCTCACGAACTCCGTACGAACTGGAAATTATTTAATAATTTATTTTATTTCATTTCGCCATCATCGTCAGCATCAAACGATACATGATGAGGCAATTCTGTATAAATATATATATATATATATATATATATAGAAATCTGAATTATGCACGCAATATGATATATCCTGCTGCATGAATGGATACCAACGTAAAATACCTGATCAAGTGAGTATGCCCATGGGATCCACATTCACTGTTGTCATCCAGGACCGGAAAATGACTCGTCAATAATTAGCGTCTCCGGATCCCTACACTCATCAGAGGAAAGATATTCCGTGAGGACGTGGCCCCGCCCGGACTAGCCGTCCCATTTCTTTGTAGTTTCGAAACATTGTATAAGTATTCGCGTCAATATAAAAAAAAACTACAAATAAATGATATTTCTCATTTTTACAAGAAAGAAACTAAAACAAATAATATAATCAATTAAATTAAGTTAAAAAATAATTTAAATATTTTTATAAAAAAAAAAACTTAATGTTTTAACTTGTAATTTACAAATAAATAAAACTGAGTGTATTTCGTTGAAATAATTATAAAAAAAGTAATTTAATCTCGACCGTGACAGGACTCGAACCTGCAATCTTCGGATCCGAAGTCCGACGCCTTATCCATTAGGCCACACGGTCATACTTACACATATTGAAATTCTATATCTGTTTGTAAGAAAAAGAGGTTTTTGACATATCTCTTGTTCAGTATTGATTTTTCTCAGTAACTAGGTCACGTACCGACGTCATTGCACTGCGTCATTCTCATTCATTCAACTTCTATATGTTGTATAAATAATGGTTTAGATACACTGCACTTTGTTTCCAGTTGTGGCTTGATTAGGTCGCCTGGACAGGAAAGGATCACGCCCACATTGAATAGTAGCATATCGCTGCTGTGTTTCGTTTGGTGAGTAAGAAATACGGTGAGGAAGCATTCCATCTCAGTTCTCAAGGGTGACAATGCATCTGCACTATGAATGCAATAAAAGAATGTAAACGCTTGAATTAAGGGGAAAATATGCGATTTTTAATTTTCACACAATAGAATCGAAAACATTTTTTTTTATTACATTAAGAATAACAAACTCACACACAGTTCACCTGATGGCAAATGATTCCTGCGGCCCATGGCATCTACATTCATCCTTAACAAGGAATCATAATGCAGATGCGTTGTCACCCTTGAGGACTGAGATGGAATGTTTCGTCACCAGTAATAAAGGTCTCTGGATCCCTGCACTCACCAGAGGCAACACAGCACAGTTAAGCTGCTTTTTTACACTGGTGTTCTGTGAGGACGTGGCCCTACCCCGGTCGAGCTGACCCATTCATTACACAGCTAGAAACAATCAGCAGTGTAGCTCTTTTAATAATGTTCTGTAATGTAATGTTTGTTAAGTGTCTCTTTTAAATTTGTCGATAGTAAACTTTGAGAGTGGAGTCGGTAAGTGATTTCAACGATCGATGACATTAATGCTCGATAAGGAATCAAGTATACCATAAACACAATAGCTTTATGTTGTTTTTTTACGCTGGAGTGGGGGCTCTGAGACAATCAGAGTGGGGACTTGGAAAGACAGTCGGTGTGGGGACTCGGAAAAACAATCGGTGTAGTGACTCTGAAAGATAATCATAGTGGGAGCTCTGAAAGACGGAGGAATCTAATGTTGCTATTTCTAAAGTGCGCGGGAGTTTCAGAAAAGTTGTCGATAGTGGAAAACTTATCATTACTGCCAAGGGTAGTTCTTAAGGACAACAGTTCATGTTTCTTAGTCCGCAGTATGTACACTGTGTAAACTTTTAAACAACGCAAGTCAATATGTCGACGTGTTCGCCGGTCTATCCTTCTAAATTTAAGAGAATACTTTATGTGTCGAGAGTTTTAGTTAGTTTTATCTAATAATTTAATTTAACTTTATTGTTACCACTCAATGTAAGCTAAACTATGGTAGCACAAGGTGTTGCTTATATTATTACGGCATTGAGATTGAAATAATTTCTTTTGTAAGTGTATTTTGTACCGTTTAATAATGTTGAAGTATTGAAAAATAAATTAATATTAAATATAGAATATAATAATTTTCCCAACATGTCCCATGTGGGATTACTTATTTAGTCCTAGTAATGAAAGGATTTTAATTACATTTTGTTTAACGTCAATCCAGATGATGACGTCATTTCAAACATGGCGGCCGTTAGACGTAACGTCAAAAGATTTTCATCAATTCATTATGGTGTTGTTTAATTCACGACGAGTATTCAATAAAAATAGATATGTTTTTGAGATCAAATTAAATAAAAATGAAGCTATAACAACGTGAATGTTATTATTGATATGTTTTAAAACACTATTACACCGTCATGAAACTGTTGTGTTGCCATCGATTCGGAACGTGGGCGAACTTACAGATCTATCAGACAGTAGTCTGGAAGTGGGTCAAATAAAAAAAACCATTACACACTTCACACACACACATACAGCAAACTTCTCTTTCTTTAAGATCCTTTATTGTTTTATTATTAAAAATAAAGTTAACTGGCCATATGAATGAATTTTTACATATACATTCTTCGAAACCTTACTTTTTTAAAAAGTTTCAACTGTTTATGTGCCATAATAGAATGTCTTTGAATATATTACCGTGAAGTCCTTAGTCCTATTTTTAAGCGTCAACCTAGTGTTCTCATGCATTCTGCCGATTGCTTTTGCCGCGCAACTTCATACACGTGCCTCGTTCTGACTAGACTTTGGCAGAATTATCACAACGACAGTTGCCATATTATTTAAAAAACAATACATGCAGCAATAAAACCGCGTGTGCGCTTTTGTTTGGGAACGGTTTAGAATGAGTCATATTGTATCATGGGTTACGATGCCAAAAAGATAAAATCCAAACTTACCCATACTGTCCCCTGGGTCGTTGCAGAGACCTGGTATCATGGTAGAACTGAGCCGCGCTGTTCGGTTTCCTACCATTGGTGCCTACAGGAGTCTTGTTCCCTTCTCTTTTGTGCGTGTTACTATGTCCGTTTGTTTGTCCGTTGGTTTGTCTGTGCGCACTAGACGGCCTGGGTGGTGGAGGGCTGGTGGGTCGGGCCGGTGCTGTGCGTGTTTTGACGGTGGACGTGGTGTTGTTGTATTTGTCGTTCTCGAACGGTTCGAAAGCGTAGTTCGTGTTGGCCGCTGTATATTCCTTCCAGGCGGAGTTGGGGATCAGCTGGTCCTGGAATATTTAACGTGAATATAACCACAGAATACCTGCGTGAAGTGGCAGAATACTGCCGTGTATAGTACGGTCAGGGTAGGAATCCGAGGACGCTGATATTCCGTGAGGGCCTGATCCTGTGTCGAGCCGACCATCCACGATGCGGCTAGAAATAAAACGCTAATAGGCTCTTAACATATTTAGACTGTTTCCTTTGAGTCCAGATTAAAGGTTCCGAGGCATTCCATCATATCTTATTTTTGGGCGCCAGGAGTGTGATGCCCGATAGCATTTCAATCTCGATAGATCCTTGGTACATGCTCCTATACTCACTTATTGATGTTCAGTGTCGACTTTACCATATTACCCTGGATTCGGATAGCCCATCCCCAGAAGGTCCGCCATTCTATCTTAGTTTTCAGGGTTGTGACACGTCTGTATTATGAATCTTAATTGAGGATGGATAAATGCCATGGGTTAGTCATATAGAAATATATAGAAATAAAAACAATTAAATTATGCAACATCCCGTAGGTGGAATGGAAATACGGTAACTTTTTTTCGCTGGCAAAAAGCGTGTCCCGATCGAATCGGCGTATTCGTGTTAGAACTATTTTCACTGGACCCTGTTGCTGGTGCTGAGGTGTTCAATCTTTTTCCTCAAAGGTGGAAACAAAGTTTGCATTTCATTCCCGTTATCATGATAGTTGGCGGACCACTGTGCGCTGTGTGCGTCACTCAGCGGCATCAGCTGTCGCCAGCGGTGCTTCCGAACCGGACTTAGGGACCTTCAAGAGAAGAGCCTACACCTTTCTTAAAGGCCGGCAACGCATCTACGACTTCTCTGGTGTTATAGCTGTCCATGGGCAGTGGTAATCACTTCACAATGAATTCATCAGTTAAACTATTTTCCACCTCTTCTATAAAAGGATAGGAAACAAACCTTGGAGCGTTTGCTGCCGGCCGCAGCCAGCGTGCAGGCGGCCTGTATCAACGCCAGCAGCAACAGGGCCACCACGCACGCCACCACCACGTACAGCTTGCCGCTGCTGCCCCACCAGGCGGCCGCTGTGTCCTCATCGGGAGCCGGTCGTGATGATACCACTGTAACGGAACAATGTAAGATCAATTCTCAATTGTATCCAACTCTTCTAATGTATCTGGTTCCGCTGGACCCCCCGCAGATACATTTCCACCATATTCCCGTAACTCGACAAAAAATGTGAAGATTACATCTCGCTATGGAAATTTGCGTTGCGGCTTCTTAATAGTTTTAATTAATTAATTGATAGATTGATGCAAATATTTACAAGTAACAGTCGCTGAGCTTCTTAAAATATGATCTGCCCACATTGATAGGTGAAGTCAAGACAACATTTTCGTTCTTCACTATCGAAAGCAAATACATTTACGTGGACCCCCTTACGCTTACGAATTGTGAATCCCCATATTTTTATCACGCCAACGTAGACCCCCGTCGAGTCTTCCGTGGACCTGAACCACGTTGGGAACCAAGGTCTTCGAGTTTTTTTTTTGTTTATTTTTCTATTATTGGTGACAAACGGGCACACTGTCCCACCTGATAGTAAGTGATGACTGCGACCCATGATCATCAACAGCCTCAACAAGGATCCATGGAGCACATGTGTCATCAGCGATGTCACTTGGAGGTGATTGGGTCCCAAACGCGTCGGCCATACGTATAATTTACCGATAAAAAAAAACCATAGCCCTATAGTTTTTTTTTTATTTTTCACCGTTTTCATATAAACATGTTTGAATATAATGTCTCTTTAAGCAACATAAATGTATCGGCAGGACTGGGAAGCACCTCATCATCACGGATACCAGCGTAAAATAGCAAAATAACCGCTGTGTTTCGTATGGCGAATGTACAGAACTGTAACCCCAATCACTGCATATGACGCATTCCATTTCAGTCCCCAGGGGCGATATCCATGAGCAACAGTCATAATTTCTGCCATCTGGCATCAGATTGTTACGTCACCTGCAACTTCATAAAAAAAATATACTTACAACTTAAAGGCTCAAAGGCCAAAAACAAAGGATCGACGTTCAAATTCCCGATCCTGCCTTGCAGTATCGTGTCCTGCACTACGCTCTGCCATTTGTCCATATCGCTCTTCCCCTCGCTCGTATTGGTGGAGACAGGGACGGCGTCGTCTAGCGAGCGACTCGACTCCTCTAACGAATTACTGTCGATAGATCTCAATGTCAGATCCGCTATTATTGCTTTCGTTTCGTTTCTATAAAAAAAAATACATATTAGATTGAATCTTCTATTACGATATCTACCAGTACTATAAAAATTGTCATATAATACTTTTAATTAGTTGTATAATATAATAAATATGCTTTGCAATTTCTATCTATGGTGCGTTCACTATCTCGCTGCAAGCGGGGTTGTAAAACGTATGAACGTAGCACAGCATATAGCTCGCTCCCTCGCACTCACAGGTCTTATAAACGCATAATGATGTGCAGCGCTCGTATAGTAATGTTATCGACAAATCATTATATAAGAATTTAAATAAAACACAGCTTACAATGGTGGAGCCAACTATAGTTTGTTTCTAGCAATACCAAAAAAAAAAGGGCCACGTCCCCACAGAATACCAGCGTGAAATAGCAGCATAAAACTGCTGTGTTTCGTCTGGTGAGTGCAGGGATCCGGAGACCTTTATTATTGGTGACGAGGAATTCAATCTTGGACCTCAGTGGCGATTACGGTGAAATGTTGGTGTCTTGGACCGAAAGAATTACTAACCAATACGTGAACTATGTGCTCTTTTGTCACCCTCAGTACAATAAAAAATATTTCTACTATCATACTTCCTAGCTTAAGATAGGTCTGAGTAAATTCTGAATTAGGTTGATAAGTCATTTGTAAAATCGTAAATAATATACTTACTGCATAAATCCATTAACAACCAATCCTTTATATCCTTTGGTTTTGCTGAACTCCTGTCCAAAAACATCCTCGACCTGCTTGCTGAGCTCTTCGAACTCCTTACTGCCAGTTGCTGGAGGTTTGAAGCTGTCTGCCAGCCCTGTGATGCGAATGAGAATTGAATATGCCACCTCTCCTGGCAGCACCACCTCTGTTGTTACCTCCTCTTCTACCGGCTCTGGAGAATATATAAAAAGTTAGTTTATCGATAATCATTAATTATTATTAAATAGAACATATTATCGATACACACTTTATTGTTAATACATCACTATTATTTTTTTATAATTAACACAGTTAAAAAACGATGCTATACTAACGCCATATTTTAAGGAAATATACCAACTATGCCCAAACTTTTCAGTGGTAAAGCGACGTTATAACTAGTGTGCAGTTGAATGGATCGGCACGACCTATATCTGCGTAAAATAGAACCGTATTACTGGTGAAGAGGCATTCCATCTCAGTCCTCGACGGTGACAACGCGTCTGCATTATGATTCCTTGTCAAGGATGTATGTGGGTGTTATGACCGCAGGAATCACTTTCCGTCAGCTGAAGTGTGTGCTCGTTTGTCACCATTAATGCAATTCAACACAAAAGCAATCAAACACAGAAGCCGCAATTCAGAATCCAAGTATTCTTACCAATGAGCCAGAATCCTATACATTTTACTACGTATTTTATTACGTACCAAATATAAGTAATTAAAAAAATGTCTTATCCACATCGTAGCCATGAAAAAGCTTTAGCACGAATAAATTGAGTAAAATTAGGATATCAAAGAAAATAACTAACATGGGATACTGCGTTATACCCTGGTGGAGACTCAATTTTTTTTTTAGTTTGTGATAAATGCTGCTGGTCCAGAAACCTCTTCAAAATCAAACATCTTTAATTAGACTCGCGAGCGGGAGACCCGCTGAGTAGGAAGACAACGAATATGCTGCGAGACTGCTGCTGCACCACCGCTGCACTCCGACCCCTGTGGACGAAGAACGTCGACGACAACAGAGGGGGCGATGATACGATCCGAGGCCCTCATGAGGAGGTACGAAGCCTCGAATCGCTTTCTAAAGGGAGATCTATTTATGTTAGTCAGTCAGTATATCAGCTCATTTACAGCCTAGCTCTAACATACGTGAGGGTATGACTCACCCGGTCCGCAAGGCTTGATGCAGACCCTCTCGTCGCTGACGATGGGCACCTGCTGGTGCTTGCTCATCCGCTTGTTGACGGAGTCGAACCCGCCGCCTTGCGTCACGAACATCATGTACAGGCACTGAGTGTCCGTGAAGGCGAGGTCCTGGAACAAGGTCATAGTGCTTCTATTACAGAAATTCTGGTTTTAGTTATCAAAGGCTAAGTCGGATCCACTGCGATGGGAGCACGTTCTGACAGAATAAGAGCGTGTCAATTACTCGCATCATAACGCTGCTGAGTGTAAGGATCCGGAGACTCAATTACAGATGGGGCCTTCCATCTCAGTTCCCAGGGGTGACACATGTTTATCTTGAAGCTATTTTGAGGATTAGAAGTAGATGGCACGGACTGCAGTCATCACTTACCATCAAGGGAATCGTGTGCTTGGATGATGTAATCGTGTAATTGAATAAAAATAAAAGGTCAAATCACCTGCTGTGCGTCTCCTGTGTCCCTCTTCCTCACGAAGCTGACGGTGGTGTACCCATCCACGAGGCTGGCAGTTTGTTTGCTGATGTCCTGCCTAAAGTCCAACTTCGGCATGGAGTATCCACTCAGCCAGGCGTCGGAGACGAACGGACGACCGGTACGAGGGTCCACCCAGCCGATAACTGCATCTGTTTGTGACTGGAAAAGACAAAAATGGTTTGTTATTGGTGACCAATTACCATCAGAATTGGTCACCGCCACACATGAACATTCCCAACACTAGAGGAGTTATACGTCATTCATCAGATAAATCATTAAACTAATAGAGAAGTACATAGTTCGGAACATTCACTAAAATTGGAACGATACAGAGTAAATTAGCATGGCCCCTGGTCAAGGATAACACCCAAAATCGTGACGCAGTCCATAATTTTTCTAGGGAAGACTAGGCCACCCTTGGGACCATCCCCTCCGGTACGTTCCGTAGGATATCCCGGGGCCACTCCCTGGGGGCACTGAGAGTGGCCACCGACGGGGTTTTAGTGGATACTAATTCCACATCTCTCTCCCCGGGAGGATCTCCCTTTTGAAGATTGGCCGCCACTAGGGAAGTTGTAGAGGCGCTACGCCTTTAACCCGAAACATAACATATATTGGAAGAAATAGAATATTTTGACTGTCGATAGAAAGGAGATTACACGCTAAGGTGGTTAACCTAGAGAGATGCTCGCAGCTACTTGTATCCTTTAGGAACATCAGCGTAAATTGGGAGCTTTTATGTCACCCTTAGAGACATTCTCCCACTTCGTTCTACTGCGGCTATCTTCGTTGCAAATGTAGAGGAACTAAATTAGATCGTATATATATATGAATTTTTATTTATTTTGTAACTCACCATTTTTTTATTATTACTGAACCCAATGCCGGTCCACAGCTTGCTGTGTTTGGTCTTGATGGTGAACTTGACGGAGTCCTTGCCCCGCTTTAGCCCGAGGTACTCCCAGGTGGCGTGGTAGTCGCAGGTGTTGTTCTTTGTATCGCAGTCCGCTGGCAGTTTCCACTGTCCACCGCATCTGTCACCTTCCAACGCTTGAAGGCCGCCCATTGACGACGATTTGGTTTCCTCTGCAACGTATTATGTCATTTTAACACGATGTTATTAGCTTCACCTGTATGTATGTATGTTTGTAGATATGTTATGTAAACGTATTGAGAATCGAAAAGCTATCGCGGTAACTTATTGTCCAAGCGCTGGCTTTTAATGTCACGGTACGCGAGCAAATACCATTCGCAGCACCAGCGCCATGGAACATCGTTAAATGCTGAACAATTTTAAATACTGATTTACCACGAGCTCGCTGGTAAAGGAAAACATTGTGAAGAAAGTTGAATGCATACAATATAAATAATAAAAAAAACAATGTTTCGAAGACATGTGAAGTCCGCCAATCCGTAACGGAGCCGCTTGGACGACGGTGGAGCGGCTATGTCCTAACGCCCTCTAGATCCTCTGTAGAGGGTGTTAGAGCATAGCCCTGTGCCCAACAGTTGCATTCATATATGTATATTAGGGATGTTACGGAGGTTCGATTTCGATTCCGAAAGGTCGGACTTTCCGATTGATATTACACCTCCGATTTCGACTTCGGATCCGGTAATATTGAACCGGAGGTTTTAATCGGACGTCGAAGCATACATTAGGGGCGGCGAAAGCAGACCATCGGCGCGTTCAAACAGGTATATAGGATAAACCGGGACTCCCCGTACGACATTTATAAACATTATACATGTGGTACGGGGATACCCGGTTGCGGGGGAGATAGTCGAATTTTATTTTGAACTGCTCCTAATAAATTTCCTTTTCACCTCCGTCTTCGTTTCCGATTTTTGTTCTGGTTACGATTCCAAATCCGATTCCGATAAAACCACCTCCGTAACATCCTTAATGTATATATATAGGTACATAATTACTTTACTACCTTTTATTGAGAACCGATGAGAATACAAATTATTAATGACTATACGATTCTTATTTTAGTTTTCTTTAGATCTAGATTCTGTTGATGTTGACGCTGATAGCCTATGCGGCTCCTACAGCTTCATCGGACACAGGGCTCACGGAACTGAGGGGTCCGTGAGCTGATTTAAAGAGTTTGGTTCTCTTACTTACACAAAAGCGCTCATACACTGAGCGTGTCGGTCTGCTTGTATCAATTTTCTTTAGAGCTAAAATAAATAACTTTTTATTCAATAGGCCCACGATGCTGATGACGTTACTGTTGGCGTTTTCAGAGAGCTGGTTATTACTAGTTGATAACTGGTCGACCATCTGGCCGCCTGTCATGCACGTTCGCAGGTGCGACATCTAGCGATAGCTAGGTGCCCCGTGCTTGCGTTTACAACCACTCAGAGCGCGCCATTCGTTTGCATAATTTCCGTCCTTGTCTTACCTTTATTTCTCGCTTGGTCTTATAATCGCGACTCTGATTGCTGGTTCACATTATACTTTCTTAGCTCTTTCTCGTTGATCTTTTTATTACAAATGCTTTTAAAATCTTGAAAATAACAATGATTATGTGTCTAGCGTTTTAGTCTCACATTTAACTTATTTTAACAATCTGGTGATTCATTGTCGCCGTGCGAATTGCCAATAGTTACTTCGAAATTAAGTATCTCCTAGAATCTGTGTATAGTCTGAACTGCTGTACTCTGAGTATCTGAGTTCTCAAAGGTGACAATGCACCATTATGATTCCTTATAGATGGATGTGGGGCGTTTTGGGCTGCAGGAAACACCCATCGAGTGAAATGTGTGTTGCTTACAATAAAAGAAGCTGTAATTCGAACACCACACGTAATGATAAAAACTATGTATTCTTGTAGTGTAAGGGCTGATGGAGAAACTGACCAAAGAAGTTGATGGCAGTGACACCCCTCTGGCCGTGCCCGTGGTACTTCAGCTCGTCCGGTCTGTAGAAGTCCCCCTGCGGCGACTTCTCCTGCCCGTGCGCCCATATCACGTGCATGAGGTCGTCCACCAGCGAGTGGTCAGTTGGTTCCTTGGCCTGAGATCGTAGAAATATACTATACGTACAGGTAGTCCTCGAGTTACGTCGTTTCTGACTCAACTCCTCAGGACACGTCAATTGTTTCGATTTAAGGTCACAGGGATAGCTGACAGAAACTGGGGTTTGTGAGTTTTAGAGGGGTTGCGTTCGTTATTAAAGGAGGTCGCAATGCGTTCAATAAAAAGACCTATAAATATGCAAAAGATTATTATATAATATAGAGTTTTAATGTGGTTGTATAAAATTAAATGTTACCATGAACAAAATAAACCTATAGCTTGCTTCGTGTAAATAAACTATTAATTTAAATGTTTTTATAATTTTGAAGACTTTTTACTTATCTTTTTAGCTTTTTTTAAAAAACTCTGAGAAACAATGATCTAGCCAGATGTATGCGACGGTTCTCATTTATTCCTTTAGAATTTATTATCAGTAATAAAATATATTTTTACGTACCAAATGAAATTTTTGCATTTGATTAAAAATCATTAAAAATAATTACACTTAAAATTACCAATGGTGACTTGACTTACATCGTTTCGATTTATAACGTGTATTTTGAGTACCTAGCGCGCCGAAGTACGAGGACTGCTTGTGAATATACAGATAGTAAAGACAATCGACATCATCACAGCCTGTGCATAGTCAACTTGTGAACAGGCTACCTCCACAGGCTGCCACCAAACCCTACCCTAAGCCACCTGCATTGGTCGTCGCACCATCTAGTGGAGGTCGTCCTGCGATCGCCAACACGAGGTTGCCCTCGAGAACGTTTCTCCCACATCGGTTATCTGTTCTATGAGCTATATAGGGTGGCCATATAGCTCGTAGAATTGTCTCATTAATAAGTTAAATTAAAGTCATTTAGCAATAAAGAATGCCAACACGCCTGTTGTAATGAATACCACCACATACCTTGATTTTCCGTCTAAACATGATAGTTGTGACACCATTTTCTTCGAAGCCCGACGCCGCTGTGACGTCATCGTGTCCACCCCAGAACGTGTCCACCCTAGGAGTCGATCTGGAAAGGAGAAAAAAGTTTTTATGTTTCACAGTTTTTTGTAATATGGTGACTAACGAGGACATGATGCATGATGTATTCGTGAGACATGATTCCATAGTCAACAAAGATTTGAGATGCATATGCGTTGTCACCTCTGTGGGCTGAGGTGGAACAGAGATGGATAGAACAATACTGAGGATATGAAACAGACCAGCGTCATGCTACATTTAAGGCCGGTATTCTGTGAGGGCACTTCACCATGAAGCAGAAGAAAGAACGAACAACGTGGCAAGACATTTAGCCCTTGGTAAACGTAGTCTATGTCTGAAGACTAAGAAAGCTCTAAAGCATCCATATCGTGTGTCAGTAAGAAATAACTAAATCTAAAACTATGTTGGGGCTGAAAAAATAATTAAAGAACCTCGGAATGCCCAACAGCATCTTGAAGACCAACGTACCTATCTCTCGTGTAGTAATCCAGAACGCGGTGGTAGCTTCCCCTGGCCGTTCCAATCACCAGATCAGTACAATCCATCCCGTTAAAATCGAACTTCGGTGCGTATTCGTGGTCTGGGAAATATCCTGGAAGCATATTCGAAATAACTTTAAATTACAAGTGCCAATTTTCAGTCTAAAATGTAATGATTTTAGTTTTTTAAAATGTAAACGGAAGTATGACAGATGAGCATTTACTAAATTTAGTAAATTGTTACAGTTTTTCAAATTGTTCTCATGTTTACGGTGATCAAAAAACAGCGAATATTAATGGTGTGGAATTGTACCATAATCTTTCCGTGAAATGTATGTACAGGAAATGTCCTTGACGGCGATAAAAACACCTCATGAAATTATATATTGATTCCAAAAATATTTATAAATCCGATACTTTATTACTTTCAGAATTATCTGTTATATATTATATTAACAAATGGCAAAATATCGACAATTAATATTAATAACTGAACATCACTATTCTTAAAAAAAATCGTATTAAGAAAAATATGACAACGTTACGTTTTATAAAATATTTTCCACTACCATGAATTAACATGATATTTATAATTTATTTACGTAATAAATAAAAATTGTACCACGGTGTATATATCTAAAATACCTTCAATCCATATTTCTTTTGTTATTTCGTTTTTTTTATCATGAAAATGTCATTATCATTCGCTTACAAATTCATAAATATGGTGTTTAATATAGACTCGAACACGTAATACTGAAAGTGAGTGAAAAGGATTTACGTATGACATGCAATGAGTATAAGAGAGCGCAGATGTTTGTTGTCTCTGTTTACGCATGTGTATTGTTCCATGTAATAGACCACTATATTACCAATCAAATTTAGAATTCGTCAATGTCAAATTATCAAGTATAAAATAGCATTAATTTACAACTTTATACTGACTATTTATAAGGCCAACATATTCTATTTGCGTTTACGTGGATATCACATCTTGTATATAAAACTTTATTTAAACTACGATTCTATTGTAATTGAGATCAATTTGCTTCGTCATTTACACATTCATTCGTATTAATACTCGTTCATTCACAACCAATTTTAATGTTTGTTATGACTAAGATATGATATGAAAGTATTTCATGATTTTATGCCATTATCTTACCTTTATTTTAATATTTACATTTTAAAATATTCAATTAATTACACATTATTTACAAAATGGTAATTATATACGTATTTTAAACTTTACACCTTTATAGGTTATAATTAGTTGAAACATTAAAACGGAAGAGAAAATTAATTGAAGAAAATTAGAATACAGATATATTAATTAAAGAAATAAAAGAAGGAAAGGGGAGAACAGGAAAGAAGGAGAACAGAAGACAGCCGGGACCTGAAAGGGCATAAACAAGCACAATAAAAGCACAAGTTGATAGAAATAGCACATGGTTTTCGTTGGTTTTGAAATTATGCAATATTGTGAGTTAGAAAGCGACAAAAATACGGACAGATATAGAAGCCATTAAAACAAACGGATTTATTTCGTTAAAAAATATTGAAATGATGTAATTTTTTATGAATATTATAAACATAAATACAGTAAATTAGTAAGTTATTTTATTGTTTAAATATTTTAGTATATACAAAAATATTTATGTCTTCGTTTTATAAGCAATTATATTTACAAATAAACAGTAAAATTTTATCAAATATAATAAATACGTAAGCCAGTTAAATATAACAATCTGTTAATAATAAAATTAAGAACTTTAAAAATATATTAATCAAAATAAATATCATAAAGTCATTTAAGTATTAATTTATATATTGAAATTCTAATTACAACATAGTTATATACATATATATAGACACGCATTATATAGTAATATGTACATAAGATATATTATATGCAAAGCTAGTACGATACCTGATTCTTCTTTGAGTCCCTTCACTAACAAGTTCTCCACTTCCTCCTCCTCGTCAGATCCTGGTTCGGATTCAGGTTCTGAATTGGGTTCTGTTTCGGAAGTTGGTTCAGAGGTAGGTTCTGGTTCGGAAGTAGGTTCTGGTTCGGAAGTAGGTTCTGGTTCGGAAGTAGGTTCTGGGGAGGGTTCTGGCACCGATTTCGGTTCCGGGGATGGTTCAGGCTCAGATTTCGGTTCTGACATGGGAACTGACTCTAATTTAGGTTCTGACGTGGGTTCCGGTTCCGATTTTGGTTCTGACGTGGGTTCAGGTTCGGATTTAGGTTCCGATATCGGCCCGAGTTCGGATTTAGGTTCTGACGCCGGTATGGGTTCGGATTTAGGTTCCGACGCCGGTATGGGTTCGGATTTAGATTCTGTCACGGGTTCAGGTTCGGATTTAGGTTCTGACGCAGGTTCGGGTTCTGACACAAGTTCAGGATCGGATTTAGGTTTTGAGCCAGGTTCGGGTTCGGATTTAGGTTCTGACACGGGTTCGGGTACGAATTTAGGGTCTGACATCGGACTAGGTTCGGGATTAATTTTTGCACTATTATTATTTAAATTCATGGGTTCTGTTTTGTCTTTTGGTTCCGCTAGCGGTTTTGAATCCGATTCAGGTTCGGAGATAGGTTCCGGTTCTGGTGTAGGTTCTGGTTCCGATGTAGGTTCTGGTAAAGGTTCAGGATTCAATTTTGTTGGGCCTACTACTGGTTCGGGTTTAACATTAACGAGCGATAATTGTTTAGATTTGGGTATAAATTTAGATTTAGCTTTGGGTTTGGGAGATGAGTTTGGTTCTAACTTGGATTCAACGGTTGGTTTCGGTTCAGAAATCGGTTCCGCAGTTGGTTCTGGCACCGAAGTTGAAATGGGTACAGGGATGGGACTGTTTTGGCTTTTTGTCGTTTCGGTATCTGTAAAAACAATGCAACCTTGCGGAATTATATTTACATTGGCTTGAACTTTAGTGTCGTTAGCTTTTGAAGACGATAAGGGTAAATTTCGTGTGCGTTTCCATGCTCGATTTGTATTGCTCGTGTCTGTTTATTAGCACGGGTGTGGATATTAATTTGTGCTTTACGTGCATTAAATGATATTACTCACGGTTCTGGTCTTCCTTGGCTGCCCTCTTTTTTCGACCTGGAATTATACCATAAACCTGTTTAATCAATCACCACAGAATGGCCATCATCTTAGAGAGGCGTCGAACCCTTTAGTCCCAGGCTTTTAGTATGTCTGCCTGTCGTATAAGGATAAACTAAAAAAAAATAATCTTGGCGGGAGTTCTGATCACCCAGGATACCAAATCCGGAGAGGATGTCAACATGGAATTGTCCCGGGTTGCCACAAAACACCGAGGGTGCTAGGCGAGGAACCTCTCCTAGGTCGTGCTGAGGCTTAGTACAGAGGGGCACCGCATTACGTAGGAGATGTACCCAAGGTGGCCACCGAGGAGATTTTAGTAGTTAAAAATCCAGTTTAACAGTGGTTGAGCTACCCTACAGTTTGTTTCTAGCTCCGGTATGAAGGACCACGCCCTCACAGAATACCAGCATAAAATTTTTAATTATTCACCGGCAGGGATCCGGAGACCTTTATTACTAGTGATGAGGCATTCACTCCCAGTCCTCAAGTGTGTAGACGCATCTTCATTATGACTTATCAAGGATGAATGTAGATATCATGGGCCGCGGGAATCACTTACAACCAGGTGAACTGTGTGCTCATTTCTTACTCTCAAATAAATAAAATAAAAAAAACCCCGACTTCCCGAGAGTCGACGAGGCCATGGGAGGCGAGGGAGTTGACCTCCTACTCCCAGATGAAATGGGGATTGCCATAGCTGCCAAACCACTTGAACCAATTGGCATCGCAATTACTAGGTTCATGTCCGAGTGTCCGATGTCTGACAAATCAGAGATGGTTATTCCCCTATCTATCATAATTATAGCAATATTATTAAGAAATAACAAAATCACTTATATAAAAGAGACAATTATAAACTAAACAAGGAAAAAACTTATACCTACACAGGAAATAAAAAAACAAATAACACTACTGTACCATCTGGAGAAAAGGTTCTTCACATGGGTGCTGTTTTTGTTTAAGGCCACAACCCTGATCTTACGTGGAGTCTGCTATATAGAAGTGAAAGTCTGATTGACGGTGGATGGTTGTGGCATACCCAGTACTGTCCTCCTAACTTATTTTTGTATTATATATAATTGTAATTGTAAATCAAATAAATAAATAAAATAAATATAAAATAAAATCCTCCTAACTCACGGACATCTTGTATGGGAGACCCTTAGGGTGAGACCGGATGATGTACTTTAACGCCTATACCACGCACCTATGGAATCAACGTCATATAAAGTAGCAACATGATTCTGATTTCCACTGGTGAGTGTAGGGAGTAGATCTCTAAATTTCTGGTGACCAGGCAGTCTATCCTAGCCCACAGGGTGACTACGCATTTGCATTATGATTCCTTATCCAGTATAATCATAAATAAATATCATGGGAGGTTTCATTTATCATTAGGCGAAATGTGTGCTCAATTGACACACTTTACACAACCAAAAAAATACGGAACTGCAACCCTGAATATCAGCAGCCATCGCATCTTAGAAAATGGAATGAGCTTACTGGACTTACTTAATGGACTATGTGAGCTTAACGCTATATATAAAATATCGTACCCTTAGAGCTGGAGACCTTGTAAGAAACACTGGTCTTCACTGTGACGTCATTGCCCAAGTTCTTGAAATCCAGACCGTCTAAAGAGTGCATAGCGACTCTTTTATTTCTATTGTCATGTTCTAATGGGGCAGTAGGTTCCGCTTTGCTTTCCGGCTCTGGTTCTGGCTTCGGTTCCGGTTTTGGTTCTGATGTCGGTTCCGGTTCGGCTGTAGGTTCTGGCGTGGGTTCCGGCTCGGATTTTGGTTCCGGAGTTGCCTCCGGTTCGGCCTTTGGCTCTGGTTCCGGTAAAGGTTCCGGTTTTTGTGTGCTCGCTGGAATGAAAAGAAAATTACCGAATACACTATAGTTACTGTCACTAGATGTTTTTACATCATACTTCATCCAGGATATTGTTTGTGGTGCAGCAATGAACTAGCTAGAAACTTGCTCGTTCTGAAAAGGACCACATTGTGACAGACCACCGGTGTAAAATAGAATATTAGTGCTACTGTGTTTCGTAAAATAGAAACTGGCGACCTAATTACTGGTGACGAGGTATTCCAACTTAGGGCTGACAACGCATTTCGCGTTATCTTTATGAAGGATGAATCTGGGTGTCACGGGCCGCAAGTATCACTGGGCATCAGGTGCAACTATGGGCTCGTTTATCACAACCGAATTTCGTTCAAGATATATTTTCAAGTTCTGTCTCTATTTTTATAGATAGTAAACGATAAATATATTATTTAAACAAACAAGCAACTCTGTTCACCGAACCATATGGTCAAAATGACCATAGATATACCAACACAACTTACTCGTCTGGTCCGGTGGTGGTCCCAGCACCGGGAAGTTTTTACACTGCTTCGTCAGACCCCGAGGTCGCCATCCGAGACCTGGGAAAATAATAAATTATCAAAATACTTTTATCGTAATCGTCCGTCCACTGCCAAACATAGACCTAGGTAAGCTAATCCTGGTCATCCATAGACTCCTGCAGAGAAACACACCGCATATTCCTCTTTGTAGCCTCTCTGAGTGACTTTGAACGATGAAATTAGATAATTGCATGTAAAGAGCACAATGATGGATGTACAACCATCGAGATTGGAAACCAAATCAAAGATCGGAAAGGAACGATCCTGAGGTTCCTGCATCCATCGACTTCCCGCAAACTTACACTGGTCTACGTTCCAAAATTAGTGGAGGGGTTTGTCACTTTTGTTATATTAAAAGGGGGGTCGGAATCTGCTATTTATTTTTATATTTTATTATACTTTGATGTAGTTTTATAAATTAAATATAATTACGTAATAACAACATTAAAATAATCACTTATAGTTTGATTTGTGTAAATAAACTATTAATTAATATGTTATTGTTTTACATTTTTATAATGAAGGCTTTTCACTTACCTTTTTTGGCTTTTTCGTGGACCGTTTGAGAAAATGTTTGAGAAACGATGCTTTAGTCTGACCTATCTATCACGCATTGGCGATATAGTCGTGAATGTACGTTAAATAACTCACCAGCATATGAAGTCCGTTGACAACCATAACGAACTCTATCTCAGCGGAGTCTTTCACCACGCGCCAGTACAGAGCGAATTTTGACGAGAGCTCCTTCTTTGTATAGAGGGACAGGTTTATATTCTTGTCCTTAAATGGTGACTCTGTAAACAAACGATCTTGGTCACGACTAGATTTGGTAGAGCTACACTACAGTTTGTTTCTAGCTGTAGAATGAATGGGTCAGCTCGACCGATGTAGTACCATGCCCTAACAGAACACCAGTGTAAAATAACACCATAATACTGCCGTGTTTCGTCTGGTGAGTGTAGGGATCCGGTATAATTATTACCGGTGTCGAGGCATTCCATCTCAGTTCTCAAGGTTGACAACGCATCTGCATTATGATATTTTGTCCAGGATGAATCTAGATGTCATGGGCCGCAGGAATCACTTGCGTTAGGTGAACTGTGTGTGAGTTTGTTACACACAATATATAATATAAAAGATTTTGAACATTAGTCCCACTGAAGCTTGTTCCATGGGTAGGTAGACCTTAGAAGGAGCATTCACACGGAATACCAGCAGGAGATAGCCGCGCTGCCGTTATTTGAGTAGGTGTCCAAGGACTCACACAACCTTGCCTCATCCCGGATAAGAAGGGGTATCTATAGACATTTCCCTCCCTTATACCGGAAAGGAATACTCACTCTTATTGCAGCCCTTGCCATAAAACCCGTGGGGGCAGTAACACATCCTCGTGGGTGACTCGGTCGCGTTGACGTCCAGGCACTTGCCGCGGAGCCCGCAGTCGCCGTCCTCGGAACACTCATCGGCGAACTGGCAGCGCGCCCCGGAGTGCGCCTTGTGGCACTTGCATCGACCCAGGATGTGGAACCCGTGCCCCGAACACGTCTCGTGGAAACTCTTACCTGCGAACATGGAAACAAAGAGCTGTTTTATATACGATCTCGCATTTCGTAAGGTCGTGGCTGGTTGCTTACCAAACCTTTGTGGATTTGAAATAGTTTCTTTTACTCATCAAAGAATATTGTTTAATTCAACACTTAAATTTCGATTACAATTGAACTGGTTAACTGAGTTCGGTTCCCGCCACGTGAATTACACATACAAATGGGTGTGTGAGAATAAATAAAAAAATAATTTCTCAACTAATACCTCACGTGATTGCATGCGTTGCCCCCGAGCCGCGCCATGTTGACGCTACTATTCAGCTGAGGCATGAGCACGTTAGCTCGGTCGAGGACGGGCCACGTTCTCACAGAATAACAGCGTGATATAGCAGTATAAAGCTGCTGTGTTTCGTTTCGGTGAGTGATGGGGTCCCGCGAACCCAACTACGGGTAATGAGGATATCTACTCTAGCTCTCAGCTGGACGGATATACATGTCATGGACCGCTGCCATCACTTAGTATCAAGTGTGCTCGTACGTCACATGTATATTACGAAAACGAAGATGGAATTGGAGAAAAATGAGGGTAGATAAATAAAAACTCTCACGTTGCACGATATCAATGTCCGCACAGGACCAGAACCTGTAGCTGGGCCCCCACTCGCCGGCCTCCCTCTGCAGCTGCAGGGTGCAGTTTACGCACGTGAAGTCGCTGGGCAGCCGGACCTCGTACTTCTGGGCACTGGTGGGAAGTTACGAACGTGAACTTAGTTGTATCCTGATGTCAAGGTCATTCCCACTGGCAGAGCAACGATCAAAATAAATCACCAAACAGTTTTCTATATGTATGTATATATATGTGTGTATGTATGTATATATATATATATATGTATATATATATATATATATACGATCGATGACGAAGTATAATATATAACCCTTAGTTCCCAAAGAGGTCTAGGAGAGGTCTACGTTAGCGTGACAAAAAAATGGGTGTTCACATTTTTGCAAGCGGGGGTCCATAAAAATTTATTTGTTTCCGATAGTGAAGATCTAAAATGTCATCTTGAATTCACCTATCAATGTAGGCAGATCATATTTTAAGAAGCCCAGCGACTGTTACTTGTAAGTACTTGCATATTCCATATTCAGTACAACGTGTCGAGACTTGCAACGCGCCGCCGCCGCTCGATGGAATAACAGATTTGATGGCCCAACTTTACTATTTAGACATCCACTCACAGCACAATCAATTAATTAGTCAGTCAATTCTCACTTTTTTTCGAAATCTATTAATTCGCGGCTGGAACGCAGCCGCAACGCAAATTTCCATAGTAAGATGTAGCCTTCACATTTTTTGTCAAGTTTTGGGAATATGGTAGAAATGTAGCTGCAGAGAACCCCTGACCAACACCGGAACCAGCTAAACTTTGAAAGTGGTCTATGAGAAAAAAACGTCTGGGAACCTCTGATATATACTATATCTTAAATTAAAAGTATGTTTAAAAGAATTGAAGTTCGCGTATAAAAAAACAGGAAACAAAAATTCATATATTAAAAATATCTTGAAAAATAATTCTTAACTTGAAGAATAAAATATATTTATTGACATAATTTTAAAACAGTCCCGGACTTGTGAGTTAGGTTCTAAACCTGTGTTACAGAAGTCAGTGTCTTCTCGCGTTAAAGATTACACACGATTTATGTAAAAAAATGTAATTAATAATAAAAGAATAATAACTTACGTGACATCGTCTCTCACAAACTCCGTCCCTCCGGCTCTCGGAGTCAAATCTAAGAGCGGTCGTTCCAAGTCATCTAGAATCCTCAAGCTGAAGCCTCCCTAAAAAAATCAATAATCATCAAAAATTCCGCCCAACGTGGGGCTCGAACCCACGACCCTGAGATTAAGAGTCTCATGCTCTACCGACTGAGCTAGCCGGGCTTATATCACTGAGCTAAATGTAAGAATTACCTTGTGAGCATACGCTAAATGCCAATGTACCGTGAATGTTGATCCTGCCAAAAATGAAGTTTTTAATGTTCCTGGAACAATAAAAAACAAATATTAATTTATATAATATATAACTAAAAATAATATTTAATAGTTAAATTATTTTCATTTATTTATATGTATATATTTCATTTATTTATATTTATAATTACATTATTTTCTAATCCTAAAGAGATATAAAGGTTAAAAATTCTAAAACTTTTTAGTTCAAACAGAGGTAATGCATTTTTGGGGGAAGGTATCTTCGGGCATCATTGCTCTCGTTCTATTTACTGTTAAAATTAATATATAATAACTTTGGTTTTTTTATAAATGCATACACTGTTGTTGTCATATATATAAGAATATCATTGTATATACTAATAGTTCGTGTTATATATGCAGTATGTACTTTATATACATAAATAAATAGTAGGATTTGAAAATAAATATTTGGTGTAAAGGATATGTCAAAATAATTGCCTTGATTTACATAACGTCATGTTAAATTGTTGATAATTAAATAAAGAGTATCTTTAACTACAAATAAATATACAACAGCGCCATCTAGGAACGGAAAGGAGTACATCTTTACAGATAACCTCCTTAATTAAAATAGTAGTAGTTATATAATATCTCAAAACTAAACATAGATGTCGCAACAGACTGCATTTAAATACAAACAGAACGTGAGAAATAATTGATCTTTAATTCGTAATAGAATAGAAAATTTCAAAGAATAAAATTTTACACAACAAAATCACTATATAAACAAATCCAAGAACGACTTTTTTGAATATAACAATAAATTTACGAAAAAAGGAACATATTTATACCAGTTACGCATATATAAGAATATAAAATTATTTTATATATAATTACATCACAATATTTCGTTACGTAATACATCTCGGCAGTTTCCTTAATAGAGACACATTTGTTTAAAGCGAAAGAACTGTTAAATTTATAATCAATAAATAAAAAAATCTATGTAAACTTTTTGTGGCAGTAAGAACTTAAATAACATTAATTACGTTACGTAGACATATAAAAGGTGCGATATCGCCAAATAAAAAGGGTTCCTCGACCGTGACAGGACTCGAACCTGCAATCTTCGGATCCGAAGTCCGACGCCTTATCCATTAGGCCACACGGTCGTATGACGTAATGTGCCACAATGAAACACTGGCTTTACAGTAATGCGCGCGCATTGTTTTTCATATAAATTTTGATCAAAATATCACCGTTCCTTTTACAATAAATACTCATCTAGATTTTTTATTACATGAAGAATACGAAGAATACAGCAAACTAGCACACATTCATCTAATGGTACGTGATTCCCAGGGCCCATGAACACCTACACACATCCTTGACAAGGAATCATAATGCAGATACATTGTCACCCTTGAGGACTGATATGAAATGCCTCGTTATAAAGGTCTCCGGATTCCTGCACTCACCAGACGAAACACAGCAAAGTTATGTTGCTATTCTACGCTGGTGTTCTGCCTAGATTCTGTTGATGTTGACGCTGTTAGCCTATGCGGCTCTTACAGCTTCATCGGACACAGGGCTCACATAACTGAGGGGTCCGTGAGCTGGTTAACTGGTGTTCTATGAGGGCGTGTTCCTACCCCGGTCGAGCTGCCCCATTCATTCTGCATCTAGAAACAAACTGCAGTGAAGCTCTTCCACTGTCATAAGATGAGACAATCTAGGTATATATCAAACAAACATGTTAATTGGATTATTCATTATCGTTGCGATCACAGGCGCCTTGTCTATCTGTCATCGTTATTTCTCATTCATATACCACTTGTCGTTTTACAAATCTTTATCGCTTTAGTAAATCTGCTAAAGCTTTATTGGAAGAATAAGTTTTCTTTTAAAATCTACTTGAATCTTTCTAATATTGTTTACACTATGAAACATTAATAATGACAGTAAGTTTAGTCAATGTTTAACACACATTCTTCTATCATATCAGATGTGACTAACGGGCACAGATCACCTGATGACATCTACATCCGTTCTTAAAAAAATCGAAACGCATAACCGTTGTCACCCTTGCGGATTGAGACGGAATATCTCGATATTTGTCATCGTGTGGTCCCTAAACTCTAGCTAAGAACATCATCGTTACTCTGCCATCTGACGTAAGGTTCGGCGATACTTTTATGTTGCATCCAGTAAATTGCTTCAGCGTGGTTCTACCACTGTTAGACGCACATAACTGACAATCACTCACACATCTTTTTATATCAATTTTCTTATCTTATCTTATCACTGGTTAAAATCTACTAACTACTACTTTAACGTTGTGCAATTAATGGTACAAAACTGGCCCCCGATACACAGAATTTCTTTCTTAGGTTTAGTGTGTCAACTATTTGTGTAATTAGATTATACGATATAAAGACTTTTGTTTTTTTTTATTTTTTTTTAAATTCCCAAAATATGTTTGGATATTTTGCACGCAACAACCGAAGTCTATTTTTCCATGCGCTTTATGTTCTGAAAAGTGATGTCATCATATTTTTAAATTTTAATCTACTTAAGTCTGAACAAATGTTGCAATAAATACGTTATTTGTGTTGGGGAATATTATAAAGTATTTTATTTCTGAGAAGGAAATATGTTTTTAATATTTCCTGCGCCGGAAGTCGTTTAGTGTTTAAGATATTAGTCATAATCGTGCCATTTGGTTACTTTATTGTGATTTCTCAATAACTTGACTTTTAAAATAAGCTGAAATCCTTGAATTGTGTTAAAATATACAGGAGACGTCTTAGTTCAGTGTCTACGTATTCGTTTTTAATTTACGGTACTTCGATTCCTCGGCACGGCAAGAACGAACATTGTTAAATCCAATTTTAAGTGTTGATTTACTACGTAGTTATATTTCTTAGAAATAATAAAAAATAAATATTATTATATAATGTCTTCAACATGTGGAATCAACCAACCCACACTATATGGTGTACATGTGTATATACTCCAGCTATATATTACGGCTTTGTATATTAGGAACATATAAAATCATTTGAAT